>OX453010.1:18401175-19028140 GCA_949699075.1 Asteroscopus sphinx
TGTTTGCGTGACCACAGGTAGTACACGAAGGAGCACGGTTTTTTCGGCTTCACTATGATTGTTCGCAGCACTTTGTTTGTATTTATTGGGGTCGGCTTCCGGTCCAACCAATACGCATACGAGTAATTAATTGCATTATATTTTGATAGGTGACGAAAAGGTGGAACAAGTGAAAGATTTTGTATACCTGGGTTCCATGTTTACGAGAGATGGCAAGCATGTGAAGGACATTTAAAGGAGAGTGAGTGCTGGTAATCAGTAGAATGGGGCACTACACACCTTGAACAGCCGCAAATTATCGGAAAAGGCACGGCTGGCTGTTCATGGGGGAGTGTTAGTGCCTACACTTATGTATGGTAGTGAAAGTTGGGTATGGCAGAAGAAACATGAAAGCAGAATAAATGCAGTAGAAATGAGAGCTTTGAGAAGTATATGTGGTGTAACTTTGAGAGATAAAGTAAGGAATAACGTGATAAGGGAGCGTTGTGGAGTGAAAGAAGATGTAGTGACAAAGATTGAGAAAGGTATGTTAAGATGGTTTGGACATATAGAGAGGATGGACGAGAGGAGATTGGCGAAATAAGAACACGAAGTGAGTGTGGATGGAAGAGTTAGAGGGGACGACCTCGACGAACGTATCGCGATCAAATCGCGGATGTTCTCAAAAAATGCCAGGTTAAGAGTTCTCTAAACCGACGAGCATGCATGACGAGGTTAATAGACGTAGATGAAGCGAAAGAGGTGTGTCAAGATCGTAGCAGGTGGAAATCCATAGTCTCTGCCTACCCCAATGGGAAACAGGCGTGATAATATGTATGTATGTATCAATATTACAAGAGGTTACTAATTACAACCATTACTGTTCAGCCTATAAATAACTTTGATCTGGAAGCGTCAACAAGATTAAAGTAACTTCAGCCTAAAGCCACAAACTCGACATCTTGTCGAAACTTGACACAGAGTAGAAAATGTTTTATTAATAAAAGCCTATTATTGTTCCGAACAAAGTTGAGGATGACGTGGCTTCTTTGTATATTATTCCACTTGACTTGTTTGGGATTTATTAAAGTTATTCGAGTTTAAAATCGGGATGACGAACTTATTATATGGATCTTCGGATCAGCAAATGTATGGGAATGACATATCTCTACGAATGACTTTTTCGTTGATATATGTCATTCCCATACATTTTGATTGTATTCTATAGCGTTGACGATTGTAGATTGTCAACTTGGCTAGGGGGGCAGTTTTTTTTTTTAGTTGAACTATTTTTTTTAATATTATGCAAATAAAGCCTACATTATACATAAAATATGTAATAAAGTGAATGGGCTGTTAATAATTATACTACCTAATTCAATAGTATCTATAAAGTATAATATAATATCTCAAACAAACGTTTTACCGTTAAATGAGATCCAATTACATATTTCCATGTTTAGGGAGTTATTCAGCATAGTTTAATTATACAAATAGCATAATTATAATTTCTTCGTAAAATAACAGCATATATTTCAGTCATAGTGTGCTGCATCGGTCTGTTACTAAGGATTGTTTGGCCAAAATCCAACCATGTAGGTATATACATATTCGAAACGCAACAGGGAATCGCCTCTAGGCTTGTGAAAACAACGATGGTAGGTATATCGTTTGTATATATATCACTATATTTATATTTATCTGTAAAACTGATTTTCGTCCGTGACACTTTAAACAAGGTCCAGTTGAAAACCAGCGCCAGACACTAGGGCATTTTTGCTGAACTGAGCCTATTTGGTGCAGCCGTGGGGCACACAATTATACTTTTAGGAGTTGTATTATAGATAATAAAATTGTATATTATTGTTATTGTGTGCCTCTGACTGTAGTAAATAAATCATTTTTCTTTCTTTCTTTTATTTCGTAAATATAGAAACATTTTTTTAATATTCCTGCAAAAATAATTGAACTAGTATACAAAAAAAAATATTAAAATGAAAACTTATTAAAGTAGGTATAACTTGAATATTTTTGCTGTTATAAAAATATATTATATTTCATGTACCAAAATAGAAAAAAGGTAAAGAAAAGCTATGCTCGAAATAGAGGTTCTATAACAAAATCCTACGGTTCCACCCCAATAACTTGATAATAAATGTTTCAGGTAACACAAGTTTCTACACGAAGAATTTTATTGGTATGTGAAGTATGTGTACGACAATTTATTTCTTTTTATAGAAAGCTATTACTGTTTTCTTTTAATTTACAAACTTAACGATTCATTTATCGTTAGATACATAATTTACAGTTACCTAGGTAAAGTCAACAGCATGACAGTGGTAACACTTCAATTTGAAAACCACCCTAACTGCTAACGAAATAAGGATGCTGCTAATGTCAAAGTGTTACCACCGACGTGCGGTCGACTGTACAATCAACCGCACGTCAGCGGTAAATCTTGAATTACGAAAATAGCTGCTTATGAAATAAATGCGCTGTCAAGGTCAAACTTTAACCACTGCCATGAGGTTGACTGTACTAATGCATAAAAGTTTTTTGTCTAGATGATTGCTAGTGATGAATTCGTATTGTTCAATTTTGTAAAGCTCTTCATCTTGAAAAAAATTCCAGTCAGCAGAATTGATACGGGCTGTCTGGCCAGCATGTACTTAAGTATCGTCACTCATGGAGGGCGCAATATTTTAATGTTATCTTCAAAGAGCCTACAATCCCGTCTCAAAATATATTTTTAACTGAACGGTAGAACCATAGATTTCATTAACAAGGGAGATATGCCTTCAATGCATTATTCTACGTGTTTAAGTGTCGCCGCTTTTCTCCCACTTATTTTACAACACACAGAAACAAAAACATAAGTTTTATGTTAGTACTTCTATTTTGGCACACTTTTACACAAACATTTTTGGTGATTTTATGTTTTGTGGAGAGCGACCGAACCGCGAATGAAAGCGATCACGGGCCTTTGATCGGTGATGTGCTAATTTTGCGCATATCGAAGCGTCAAGTGTTATTGCGACTGGGCAAATCTCCCTTGTTTTATATTTGTTTACGATTAGAATCTCTATCTTTCCACTATAGACTGTATGCATTAGAGGACAAATAGACGATGTTCTTTTTGAGCGATTGGAAAGTTCAATGGGATTTTATTTAATTTTATTAGAAAACTTAATTGGTACTATTAGAAAAAAGATATGCAACAGTGATAAAAACTATTTTAATATTTTTCATGATACCCAGCTATAAGCGTTTTTAAAATTGTTTACGTACTAGACAAAGACAGCGCTACTAACCACTAACGTTATAACATTTAGACGTCACTGTAACTAACTACACATAACTCAGTATAATGTCCATTTCTCACGATAAGGACAGCAAATGCCCCCTCCACTAACCACTAACGTTTTAACATTTAGACGTCACTGTAACTAACTACACATAACTCAGTATAATGTCCGTTTCTCACGATAAGAACTGCAAATCCTCCAAAAACTGTATCTCTTCCATTTAGTAATCGTTTTTGAAAGTGTTATTTCAGTTTTTTCTTTCAAATAGTTAATTATTTAAAAAATGAGAAGTTTGAGTAAAAGTCAAATACCCTGCAAAAAAATGTCAAGTAAACGATGTTCTCGATCACTCAAAATTAACATTGTCAATTTGGCGCCTAATGGTTAAGACGCCGTTTAGCCGGACAGCCCCGGTCACCACGCATATGCAGTGGCATTGCATATCATACCGCTCGCCACCAATCGGGACGTCACTCCATCAGCGAGCGACACCAATCATACCACCAAACTTTTGAGCCGACCAATCATAACGCGCTATTCGTCCCCTGTACTCCACCAACATTTTACGACTGCTTTCTCATGCAAAACTTTATATCGTGAGGCTTACTGGTCTGTGCGTATAAAATATGAAGCAATAAACATGTTTATACTTACATCAGGTGTTAGCAGCCCTATCAAGTAAGGCGTAATAATGCCCGATATTGTTGAAGTCCCGTTGATCATGGCCGTCAAGGAACCGGCGTAGTTCGGTGCCAAGTCCAACGCGTTAACCTATGGACGTAAGAATTAATGTTAGGCGCAGGTCTTGCCAAATTACCTACATTGTTGCTACATAGAAATAAATGTGTTCACGTAGGTGTAAAGGTCTCGGTAGATAGGTTTTGGCACTGTTTTGTTCACCATCAAATAAAAGTTATAGTAAGTTTAAAATCCTATAAAGATCAATTGAAATTGAAGATAAATTTTTCCATGATATTCGCAAGAGATGCGTTATTTTTTAAGTGTAAAGCAGACGAAAACCATTGAGATAGATAGTCTTTTTTATATTTTATCGATACCAAAACAAGGCAAACGACCCACGATAATTACAACCCTCGGCCATGAGGATTCAACAAAGAGGAACTCAAACAATTAGTGTAATAGGTGAATATTTCCAGGGTAGAACGTGCTTTGATAAATCACCTGCGTAAATTTTCTGTGAAAGTCTAAAACGCCCATTCTGTTTTCATTACAAAACTCAGTTTTTTTACATTTTAGGATGGCGAAACGAGCTAAAGGCCCACCTGATGGTAAACTTTTTTCATTCAAAATTAAATATTTTAAAGTTTCTTAGTTATAGTTCTGACACTCCACGTTCGGTAGTCTAAGGTCATATTCATCAAGAATCAAACCATATAGAGATATAATTATAGGCTGTCCAATTACGAAACTATTCTTGTTTTGCATATATATCTAAATAGGAAATAGGCAGAACAGAGCGTGCTTGAGTGCGCCTTGTTGACTCGTGAAAAGCCACGCCCGCGTGTTGCATTACCCGAGCCAATAGGAGCACACAATGTCTAGTCGAAAATTGGCGGTATTTATTTCAAAAAAATCTGATGTAATTACGTCTTTAGGGTTTAATGCATAAGCCATTTACGTAGGCTCTATAACGTGTGATTGAAATAACTGAAAACCTCTTATGGGGTTATTTTACCCATCAGTATGAACAACTTTTATTAAAAGGACCAATCCAAAAATCGTGAAAACAAAACAGCTGTTGCCTACATTTTGTCGAGTTACGCGAACATAAATCTATGAAGCAAATATTTTTCCTGCGATTTCAGGGTTGGTCTCATAGTAGCAGTTGTTCATAATGATAAGTACAATAAGCCCTTAAGAGGTTTTCAGTTACTTCAATTACACGTTGTATAATATGGCATCTCATTCTGAAAAGAGGCCTTTGCACAAAAGTGGGACAGCAATGGGCCGATTATACTTAGTGTAAATAGTCTTGAATGCAATAAACGAGTCCAAAATAATAACTGTATTATTACAATGAAAATACAATAGGTAGGTACCTATTGTATTTTCATTGTAATAATACAGTTATTATCCTGATGGTCCTGTCACAGTCGTCAAAAACTTGTAAATAGTCTTGAATGAAATAAACGAGTCCAAAATAATAACTGTATTATTACAATGAAAATACAATAGGTAGGTATAACGTAACGGGTGGTCTGTGTCACCGTCGACGACGCAATGCGATGAGGGAGCGCGCGCGGCTCGGCCGGCGCGATCACGCCACGATTATATAGGTAGATTGATGTATTTATATACGTATGTTTGTATAAACACTTAGGTATACTTTAAATATAGCATTATGTTTGTTAAAATATCAAAAACTTTTTAACAAAAAATAAAACCGACTTCAAAAACCTTAACTAAAAAGTAAAAAATAATCATTGTATGTATTTTAAAATCTTAACATAAACCAAAATTTTGAAGGCGGCGCGTGATTGACCTTTTGCGTCATGTAAATATAATGTACAGTTGAGCGCATATCTATAGTAAAAAACAGTTTATGTGAACGTACATGAAAATCACGCGCCGCCTTCAAAATGTTGGTTTATGTTAAGATTTTAAAATACATACAATGATTATTTTTTACTTTTTAGTTAAGGTTTTTGAAGTCGGTTTTATTTTTTGTCAAAAAGTTTTTATTTCATACTTTTTAGTTGATAATTGCGAGGGTTGATTCATAAATGTTTATATAACCAATTTGAGAATACATTTTTTATTAACCTTTGCTATCCCACTGCTGGGCAAAGTCTCGCTCATGTTCTTTCAAACGTCCAATCACTATCGTGAAAAAAAAAACACGCATATCGGCCAAGAATTCTCAGAAAAAACGAACCAATGAGCAGATCATCTAGATTGGCGAAGCTAAAATAAACTGATTTATTGAAGCTGGTTAAAAAACTACTCAACTTAAGTAAATAAAATTTATATGGGACCACCGCGCGGACTTCCTCTACCAAATAAAAATACAACCACGTAAATCGGCCCACAAATCTCGGAGTAATCGGTGTACATACAAGAAAAAAATAAAAAACCCGCGGAATACATAACCTCCTCCTTTTTTTTAAGTCGGTTAAAAAGCAAAGAGAAAGGATTCCAATTTAGTCAGCAGTTCATTCAGAATGAAATATTCTTATGCCTTCACCAACAGAAAATATCAAAGGTACACAATTTCGTACGTGATCCTATAAGATGAGAGATCATCAAAATTCGAGTCACACTCATCTTTCTGGAGTAATAAAGTAGTACTGCCATATACATACTACTCTGCTTGCAAATCTTTTAATGGAATAATCAAAATTACATATTTGATTACTATATAGCCTATGCCCGCGGCTTCGTCTGCGTATAATTCGGTTTATCACAGAAATATGTTATCACGCATCACTCGGGAACTGTACATATTCCCGGAACATTAAAATTATTTACATTATTTTGAATAATCAATTTGCAATCCAATATAATAAAAATATTACTTGTTATGAGATAAGTAAATTATTATTATCTAACTATTATTATACCAATCAATATATTGTAATTGTTATGGCACCTATTATTTATTAGTATGTTGCTGTGCCCTTACCGAGTTTCATTTTGAAACCATATAAGTACCTACAGGACTTATAAATGTAACACCTATGTACACATGCAAAAGATAAAAATATTGAGTTTGAGAATAAAAAGAATCTTATTATGTTAATCCGACTTATGGTCTATCTCTGTGCTGTTTTAGCATGAATAAAGGACAAACAAACATCCATACTTTGGCATTTATAATATTAGTAGAAGTAGTATTCGTGAATACAAGAAGAATAATGATGAATATGAATGATTCATCTCGGAAAATGCCATGCGTGTGCGTGGCATTGCGTGAGCCAGTAGGAGCGCACCTATGCACGATCCTATTGGCAAGTGCGCTCGTGGTTCGCTATTTATCTGTGCGAATAAATACAGCAGTTTCGGAATTGGACAACCCTTGATTCGTTTATATAAGGTTTATTATTGCATAAGAATTTGTATTTCTCATATCATGATTTTCTTTATAATTCAATCCAAAACATCTGAAGAAGTTAACAGAAAATAGTATTTATTATCAATGTTTTCTACTACCACGTCTAATAAATAATTACGGCTCACATAAAGGTGGTCATTCACCGGGAGCATTCGCATATAATGTAACAGTTCAGATTCAATTTTGAGCATTACGTTAAAATACTGCCGTTCACCGAAAGCATTCACGTGAATGCAAAATATGAATAAATAAATAATAAATATTTTTAGGACATTTTACACATCACCGTCTAGTCCCAAACTAAGCAGAGCTTGTACTGTGGGTACTAGACAATGGATATAATACTTTTTTTTTCGTAAAAACATACTTAAAATACATAAGAAACACCCAGACAAACACAAACACTTATGTTCATCACACAAATATTTGTGTCCTGTGGAAATCGAACCCACGACCTCTGACCTCGTGATCAGCAGTCCGACACTCGAACCACTAGACCACAGACGTCGTTTCGTCATCGAGCATTTGCTTTTGTAACCGCTCGAATTTACTACAGAAATGTTACAACTTGTATCAGTCGTGTTATCGTGTTACAAGCGACGTGCATTGTAATGCTCGGTTCTCCACACTCACTGCACCAATAATGTTACAAATTGTATCAACAGGCGTGTGCACGGATGCGCGCACCGGACGCATTCACTGATTTAATGCTCGAATCGGAACTATTACATTACACGCAAATGCTTCCGGTGAATAACCACCTTTAAAAATCTTTCCACCTTTTAACTTGTTAACCCATAATTGACCACGAATAAACTCGCAAATAATTCCCTAGCGAATCATAAACCAGATTTCAGTACCCCATTAACAGCGGATAATATTCCAGTAGAAACATATCGGAAAATTACTATATTACCTTCATTCCGCTGTAGAACCCTCCCATGAGAGCCATGGAGGCTATGAAATAAGCGACGGCGGCAAACCGATCGCAGCCCGCATACGACGCCAAAATGATACATATTGCGGGCCCGGTAGCAGCTGGAACAAATATCAAGGAATTTATGAAACTTGATACTATATATGAAGAACAATCTCGAAGAAACACGTAAAAGTCGTTTGTGTGAATGTCTTGTTGGGTATCTAGGAAGAAATAAACCGAAAATTGTTTCAATATTTGTTCCGTTCCTAAACAAAGGAGAGTTTCCTCAACAAAAGTGTTTGCACGACTTGCACGTAATGACGTCACACCAGGGCCCTAATTCACGTAATGTTATGACGCGCTGATCAAGTTGCAGTTCGTTTCTGACAGCGATCGCCGTTGATAAGAGAATACAGAAAGCATTGTTTAGATCGAAACTTAACTGCAACTGTACTTCTTTAGTTACGTGAATTGGTCTACTGTTGTGAGTAGGCGGCCATTTAAAGTTATGAAATGGCAACATGCAGACAAGAAAAGACGTGTTAGCTTACAAGCGCAAAGTATAAAGAAAGTTTTGTAAAAATGTCTGAAAAGTAATGAAATGGCAACTTGCAGGCAACCAAAGACGTGGTAGCTTACATGCGCAAGGCCTAAAGAAAGTTTTGTATAAATATATCTTTCTTTAGCCAAAAGACGTCCACTGCTGGAAATAGACCTCCCCCTCTATCAATTTCTGTGGCCTCCCCCAAGCATGGCCACAACGACCGCTCCCGCGCTTTCCGCATGCAGCGTATTCTCGTGACCTTCACCAGGTCGTCAGTCCACTTAGTGGGGGGCCTTTCCACGATGCGCCTTCTAGTACGCGGTCGCCACTTCAGAACTTTTCGGCCCATCGGCCATCCATTCGGCGATCAATGTGTATTAGTATAAATAATTAAAATAATAGCTTACCTATTGTCGTATGAATAATTCTTCCAGTCTTGATGGTGTGCCATTTCCTCTTGACACATACGTCACACACCCAGCCAAATATAAAGGAGCTTATCCACATGGCGAGGTAAGGGATCGCAGTTAATGTTCCAGTGGCGGCTATGTTGAATTTAAGGACGTCTGTCATATATTTAGGAAGGTCTGTAACCATTGTGTAGTAACCCCAATCGTGGCCAACCTGAAACAATATGATGTTTTGTTTATTTTGAGATTTGCCTTTAATTTATCGATAAACTGGAAATTGATAGAATCAGTATTAAACCGGAATAAGCTGTAATGCAGACTCGATTTCATCACGATCCCTAGCAGATCCAGAATGTCGATCTAATACCTGGATTTGTTTAGCATTATTATAAAATCAGCTGCAATGGGTATTTTTATTATACTTAACAGTTTGATTATGATAAAATAAAATCTTGTTGTGATCATACAAACGCTGTGATTTTGAAGAGTGCATATGTTAAAATCTCATGTATCTCATAAACTTTGTTGAAAGCTTTAATATTAAAATGTGATTTCCAAATTAAAATGACGCTGATTTCATGAACAAGTTGTACAGTGCACCTGTGTATAGCAAGTTTATTTTAATTGTCCTTGAGCTGAATAGTGCTACTTAAAAAACAAACACCATTTTATATATAATTTTCAAAGCAACAATATTGCATATTTTCGCCCAACATCTTTCCAAGCGTTCTTTCTGGAATAATTATTCCAATTAAATACTCTTTGTAATACATACTGGCCACCTAGTTGCCTCGCCTGTCACGCTGGCGGTGATGACGTCTCTCTGTCTATTAGATATTCAAACGAAATAAAGAATATTGTAATTTATAAAAATGTGTATTTAATAAATTGGGGACGAGGATGTCGAATTATGATATTAAAAAGCTGAAGAAAACCCGCGCCGCATTACGCGGTATAATTACAAAATTAGAAAACTACGTAAACAGTCAAGAAACACTACCATATGAAGAAACAGAGTCAAGACTTCAATCACTTCAAGAAACATTACAGAAATTACAAGAAATACAGCATAACATAGAATTAGAAACACCAGACGAACAACTAGACCAAGAGATAGAAACCAGGTACGATTTCGAAGAAAAATGTATCATCATAAAGACAAAACTTTTGATTTATAAAAACGGAGACAATCGACATGTTTTACCGCTACAAACATCAACATCACAGCTAAGTACAAATACGCACCAAGAACGAGGTCCAAAAATTAATTTTCAGCCCTTCAATGAAAAAGAAACCTTTGTAAACTTTACTAAAAGACTAACTGTATTTTTCTTACTGAACAAGATCGAAGACGCTAAAATGAAAGTTTACACCTTACTTGCTGCTCTATCACCAGAATTACATGAGAAATTACACGATTTATGCTCCCCGGATGATCCAGTTGACATGAATTTTAAGGAGCTCACACAGATACTAGACGAATACGTTGACCCTAAACCTAGCATATGGGCGTCACAACACAAATTTATTACGCGCACACAAAGTGAAGATGAAACAGTGGCAACATACGCATCAGAATTAAAAAAGAAATCTTTGAACTGCGAATTTAAATGTCAACATTGTCAAAAACCTACCCTAGAAAGCTTCCTAGCCCTACAGTTTATTCGAGGATTGAAAGACAGTGATATAAGAACAAAAATTCTTCAAGAAAGAAATACACTACCTTTTACAAAACTGGTACATATAGCTACATCCATAGAAATGGGAAAATCGGAGAACCTAAGAATATCCGCAGACATGCACAAAAATTTGGACACAGTAAACAGAATTACAAGCTCAATAAAAATACCTAAACAGTTAACATCTACATCATCTTCATCTCCGATAACGATAAGAGATTTAAAAGGAAAATGCTTTCGATGCGGCAAAGACGACCATCGATCTAATGAGTGTGGCGCCATCAAATCCACCTGCCTGAAATGCAAGAAGGCTGGTCATCTGGCATGAGTCTGTTTACAGCAAAATTTAAATACCAATCAACTAGACCACAATACAAGTAACATGAGTAACGAAAGCATGGGGAATATCAACCTAATTAAAAGTGAGATATCTGAAAAATACATGATTACAGTAAAAATAGAGAACAAACAGGTTGGCATGGAATTCGATACAGGAGCGACCTTGTCATCAATGTCACTTAAGCAATACAAAAGCCTGAAAATACCAAACAAAATTTTCAAAACAGAAATGAAATTGAGAACCTACACTGGTGAAATTATCAAGCCTGCAGGAGTGACATACGTAAAAGGCACTTATAAAGACCAGACCTTCAACGGGAAATTATACATAATCAATCAAAACGTTGACCCAATTTTTGGAAGAAGCTGGATGAAAGAACTGAATGTGAAAATTGCAGACATAAGGGTTATACAAACTTCTGAACGATCCGACAAACTTGATAAATTATTAGAAGAATTCGCAACAACGGTTTTTAAATCAGACTTGGGAAAAATACCCAACTACGAAGCTCACTTAAATCTAAAGGAAAATACACGGCCTATCTTTATAAAACCGCGACGAATACCATACGCGTTGAAGGAAAAGGTCGATAAAGAAATCGAACGATTATGTGCAGAAGGGGTGATCACCAAAGTAGATAATTCAGATTGGGGCACCCCAATCGTACCGATTGTGAAATCAAATGGGAGCATTCGACTATGTGCAGACTACAAGGTCACCCTTAACAAAGTCATCAGTGATGAACATTACCCAATTCCTATAATAGAGGATATATTTGCAGAAATGAACGGAGGAAAATACTTCTGCACCTTAGATATTACCCAAGCCTATCTTAATATGGTTATGGATGAAGAAAGCGCCCTTTTACAAACATTGAGTACGCACCTAGGTACTTACAAAGTCAATCGCTTAATGTTTGGAGTCAAAGTAGCACCAAGCCTTTGGCAGAAATTCATGGATCAGTTACTTCAGGGACTAGACGGAGTAAAATGTTTTTTCGACGACATAATAATTCAAGGAGCATCAGAAGAACAACTCTTAACACGTCTAAAACGAGTATTACAAAAACTGAAAGATAGTAACCTCCACGTTAACAGAGAAAAATGACATTTTTTTAAACGTAACATTAACTACCTCGGACATACAATTGATAAAGACGGTTTACATAAGAACAAAGACAAAGTAAGGGCCATCGTGAACACTGCACGGCCAACCAATGTAAACGAATTACGAACCTTCTTGGGCATGGCAAACTACTACAACAAATTTATTCCAAACCTTGCCTCATTAACGAACTCACTAAATGAGTTATTAAAGAAAGAGAAAGATTTTCACTGGAATTCTAAATGTGAAGACAGTTTTAATAACATTAAGAAGGAGATTTTGAGCGAAAGAGTTTTGATTCACTTTGACCCAGGGAAACCATTGATACTAGCTACAGACGCTTCGCCAACAGGCTTAGGAGCTGTTTTGTCTCACAGACTACCTGATGGCTCAGATAGACCAATCGCATTCGCCTCTAGGACACTTTCATTTAGCGAAAAGAAGTATAGTCAAATTGACAAAGAAGCTACGGCGATCTACTGGGGCATAAAAAAATTCTTCCACTACTGTTACGGCAGAAAATTCACATTAGTGACGGATCATAAGCCCCTTACATCGATTTTTCATCCCCACCAGACATTACCAGCACTGAGCACAATGCGATTATTTCATTACGCACATTTCTTATCGGGATTCAACTACGATGTGGAATACAGAGCTTCAGCTAAAAATGCAAACGCTGATTACCTATCAAGATTTCCAGTAGAAATAACAAAAGAAACCTCAATAGACCAACATTGTGCATACCAACTACAGCAGATTAACGTCCTAGAAATTCGGCCAGAAGTTATAGCTAATGAAACGAGAAAAGACAGCGAACTTAAGATATTATTGGAAGCACTACAAACAGGTCACTCATTACGACGATATGGCTACGGTGATAATGAATTCACAATTCAAGACAACTGCATATTGAGAGGAACTCGAGTGGTAATACCCAAAAGTTTACACGCACGTGTACTAGATGAACTACACGCCGGACACATTGGCATACTTAAAATGAAATTACTAGCTCGCAGCTACATATACTGGAAAAACATAGACAAAGATATCGAAAATAAAGTAAAATCCTGCAGAGCATGCCGATTGGAACAGAACGAGTCACCAAAAGCACCCCCACACCATTGGGAACAACCTACTGGACCATGGGAACGTCTTCATATAGACTTTGCAGGACCAATTCTAGGATACCAACTCCTAATAGTCGTAGACGCTTTTACAAAGTGGGTGGAAGTCTTTCCAACAAAGACCACAACGAGTGCTTGGTGCATCGTTAAGTTGAGGGAATTATTCTGCACATTCGGCACACCATACACACTTGTGTCAGACAACGCACGTCAGTTTGTATCTCAAGAATTTAAGAGCTATCTTTCCAGCTGCGGTGTTACACACTTGACGTCAGCTCCGTACCACCCAGCCACTAACGGCCAGGCCGAACGTTACGTGCAAACAATAAAGAAAGCACTACGCGCAATGGAGGGGGAGAGAGGCAATCTTACGGATAAGCTCCTTATTCTCAAGACTCGACTACGACGCACACCAATCCTAGGCGAACATACTCCCTATGGACTGATGTTCAATCGGGATATTAGAACTAAGCTGCATGTAATGTTCAAAGACTCATCTGCCCCGAAGGCTTTCAGACCGATCAACACACAGTCTTCAATCAGAGCTCACTCCCTAGGTGATCGTGTCCAGGCCAGAGCCTACTCCGACCCAAAACGAAGATGGGAATTCGGCACGATAGTGCGTCGCCTAGGCAGGCTTCATTATGAAGTGCGAACTGACGGAGGCGTCGTATGGCGTAGACACCTGGAGCAGCTGCTTCCAGCCCCAGGAGTGGGACAACCAGGAATCGCGGCGGAGGACTAATACATACTGGCCACCTAGTTGCCTCGCCTGTCACGCTGGCGGTGATGACGTCTCTCTGTCTATTAGATATTCAAACGAAATAAAGAATATTGTAATTTATAAAAATGTGTATTTAATACTTTGTGAGAATAATTACTAAGCCAGGGGAACCTTCTATTACGTAAACGTTTATTATTATCCAATTAGTGGGAACATGAAAGTTCTTTGTTTTAATGTCCTCGTGCGAGGCCAGAGGTCGGTGTAAACGGTTCTTCTTGATGAACAATTGCTACTAAAGATGGATTGAAATTGTGTTACGTTGTGTTGACGTACAGGGTTTACATTGTTGTCCATTTCGTAATGATAAACAACAAACAAACAGTTTAATTTTTGTTGAATTCTAAATGAAGAAAGTTATGAAATAGGGTTTTTAATGATGAATTCTGGAAATTGATTGAAAAAGTGATATCAATTTTTAAGTAAATTATTTATGTCAATAAATTTCCTACAAAAATAAATAACAAACTTAATTAAAATATTTCATCTACAATACAACTGATACTAATTTTAATTCTGTTTCAAAAAATATCAAGAACGGCTGGTAATATTAATTATTGTTAATGTTTTACCATCATCCCCACCTTGAGGTTATCATACGAATAATCTTAAAAATATTTATTATTACAATGAATACTTACAGCAGCAAATAGCAGTGCCCATACAGGCACACATCTCACAATAGCCTTCCAAGGTACAGGATCCCTGATGCTAATGTTTTCGGCACTGGTGACCGTCTCGTTCAAATACTTGAGCTCTTCTTCCGAAATATAGGGATGCGTGTTTGGTGTGCTGTAGCAGAGGAGACTCTGGAACGAAAGAAATTGATTTGTCAGTCATTTATTTTGGAGTATTGTGGAGTGTTGTGTTGTTTGATGAAACGAGTTTAAGGTGGTTCTCTGACGGTGACGCAGTCGAAGCGACTCGCCACTGTGCCCATCATACTATAGAAATGCGCCTCTATGCGACAGGTGTCCAACTCCGTAAAATTCAGAGCTATGCTAAAATCGTTCAGGCACATTAATCAGCTGCCATACAAATTAAACTAGCATAGAGCTATTTTAACAATAAGTCAATATTGCGTGTATATGAGAAGTTGATTACCTGTTTGTAATAATTACAAAGCTTTTCAAGAATCCAGATAATAGAAGGTGGTATCGTATTGGTGTCGGTAAGGAGGTACCTACTGTACTTCTACTATCTGTAGAAAAATGTCCTGCCATGTGGACCGACGACCTGAAGAAGCAGCTGGGCTGGACTGGATGTGGTAGGCGGGAGACCGAATGTTTATTATTATTTGAGGAAAGAGGTAGGGGTCTTGAACACCCCTAAGCCACTGCGACCTGGTAAGATCTATTGCAGCATTACAGCACTTCCATTAAAAGAGCCTCTACGAGTGACGATATTTAATTGATCATCCGGCGCACCCTGGGCAGTCAGCCCCGCTACCAACATGCTGACTGGATAATCTTTTCCCCACGACATGAGCTGTTATCATTATGTAGCTCATGTCGACAGGATAGAAGAAGAAGCACTTCCCCAAGCTGTAAGTCAATCATGAAGTCGACTATGACGTTGGGGGAGGAGGATTTGATCTCCTGCGTTGAGATGACGTGGCCTCCAAGATGCTGGCTTCCAATGTGGTGCACTGCATCACACTCGCATAGAATATGGATAGGCGTCTCATCCTTTTCGCGACAAAACCTATAAACTGTGGTATCACTGAGACCCATCATGTGAAGGTGTTTATTCAGCTTGCGGTGCCCAGTAAGGGTTCTTGTTAGGACCGAGTGTTGTATCGCAACTTGGGAGATGCTTGTACCCAGCAGTGGACTGCGATAGTTGGATGTTGATTAAATGTCTTTACCCAATGGGCAAACATAGATAAACATGCCAATAGTAGTAAAAATATTTTAGCCAAGGCTTACAAATTGCATTTGCATAGAACATTGTAAAAAGGACAGTCGATCACCTTCACAGATTTTAAATTGAACCCATAACAAGTCTTGTCTATTAAAATCAAACTGGCAAAGTGTCTAATAAACATTTATGACTTAATATTAAGTTTATCATGCATTTATCTAAAGACTTATAGGTATTTTATTATTTTTTCAACACACTTGCTCGTAAAGTGGCTCTTATTGCATCGCTTTTAGGTTCATAATGTGGCTCATAACGCACGCGTGCTTTTTTCATTATATTATTGCACTAGTGCTTTTTACTTTACAGTTTATTTTTAAATCGCAGCAAAGAGTTTTTATGCCTGAACTAAATTAAACATTTTTGGGAATAAATCAACTGTATTAATTAAAATATGCTATATATAAAGATTTCATTTCATCAAATTATTAATTTTTTCAACAAATTAATATTAATTTGTGTTATAAATAAAAAAATCTATTTATAATATTTTTATATTAGGCTGTATGGCGGTTTCCTTCGACCACCTGCGCGCGCATAGCTGTATGCTTGCGCTGTATGTCACCGCGCGGTCCGCGCGCCATTTTTATCATTTTTCACAAATTCAATATTTGTCTAAAATGTGTAATTTATGTTTTTTTCCTCGCAAGTGTGTTGAAAAACGTCGTATGACACGCGTGAGCATTGACCTATCACTTGTATCATAATACACTATTAATGCATTTTACGCATGCGAAGCATGTGGTATTTTTTTGATACCACGAGCAGTATTCACGGTAGCTTAGTGGCTCACTGGCGTACTGAGCCAGGAGTCGCAGGTTTGAATCCTGGTCGTGAGCGATTTTTTCTTTCCACAATTTAAATCTTTAGACTTATAGGTAATTAAATGTTTCGTTAGTCAGCGATTATTGAAAATATTAATCTTGACGTACTTAAATAATTCAGCAAGACAATTCTTAAACATATACCTACCTAGTTTAATTATAAGTAGTTTTTTTGTAACGAGAATTACATTCTAAAATATTTAATAAGTTTATTAAGTAACTGGCAACATCCTTATAAATAAAATAAATAAATACTTTATTTACGGACAACAAAATCCAATACAAACACGATGTTAGTAACAATGAGCCTTATAAACTATGTTAGTACTTATATTCTACTACGGACAAGGTGGTTTTTATAAGATGCCGCACTAAAGGGCTCTCATCATGCCTGTCGGCAATAACCACGAAGAAAAGTAACTTTCAAGAGGCTGTTGCCGCTGCCCCGCAGTCTAGTGAGCAAAGACGCATTCTTTTTGCGCACGACCGCTGAAAAACTATCTGTTCTGGCCTGCGCAAACATATTTGATGCACTACAGTAACGTGGCAGCCGCAACAGTGCCCTGAAAGCATTGTTATATTGGACCCGCAACGCATCGGCGGCACGTTTGGTACAGCTTATCCATAGGGGACTCGAGTACAGCGATGTGCAGTATGCTTTAACAAGTCCTTATGTTTTTATCAAAGACATTTGTATACTGACGGTAACTTTATGGTATTTATATTTTGCTGTATGACAATTAAAATTTTACTTTCTGTATAAAAACTGCGGTTGTACTCTTTATTGTAAATTCAATAGAAATAGTGTTCAAAGGATTTCACGCAAATTTATTTCTTGAGATAGATGTTTAAGATGTTTATTTTAAGCACAATACAAATGAAAAAAGTTTTTTTTATGTAACCCACATATTCAAATTATGTTTATCACTGCATAGCATGCGTTAATTAATTTATGTTACTTTATTGTACACCTTATGTTTGTAAATTCTAAAGAATAAAGTTTAATTTTAAACATTAAGGTCCCTAGGAGTCGAATTTTGTTTGGGAATTTTCGCGTTTTTTGTTATTTTTTAACAAGACACTGAATTTGGGGAATCGAAAGACTTTGTAAAAATAGTGAAAATATGGAGCTTGTTTCTTTTTTAAGAGGCGTAGCCAATCACATAGAATTGTAATGATTAAATTTTGATTAAATTTCTGACTTTTTCATAACCTGCTTATCTGCCTACCTACCTTCTTCCCTGCCTGCCTATATTAAATGTAACAAGTATTGTTTGATGTATTAAGCTGTCGAGGTAATAAACGTTCGGCCTAACAAGCTTTCGGTGTAAAATTCTTCGAACCAACATGTTTCGCGCTAACGTTACATCGCACTAACAAGCTTTCGCTGTAAAATTCTTCGAACCCACGTGTTTCGCGGTAACGTTACATCGCACTAATGAGACTTCGAAGTATCGTAGCTTCGCACTAACGTTACTTCGACATAAAGTGTTCGAACTAACAAAAATCGAACTAACGGCGTTCGCACTAGCATAGGGAACCCGAATTTGGGCAAGCAAATGTCAGTTGTTTCAACATTACTTAATCAGAAATACTGAATTTTATACTACTCACCCATGCCAAAAACCACAGTATTCCAAAGCATCCGAAGAAGTAGAACACATTCGCCCAGTCTCCATCACCAGCCATAAGGAACCCTGACATAAAGGAACCGAAGATGTTTCCGATCTGAGCTCCGCCGAACACCAGGGCGCCTTGTCTTGAACGTTCGTGAGGGGGGACCCATCGGGCTAGCACTATCATCAAGGCAGGCATTGTGGGACCCTGGAATTGTAAAGAACATTGTAAGTTCAGATAGAGTAGGTAGTAGTAGAATTTATTCCTGATATTAAACCGTACGTGACTACTGTGTTTATAACTCGAAATAAAGGCTTTGCCTAGTTTGCTTCATATTTTTGGTACTACCAAAACATTGCCAATTAATATGTTAAAAATAGCTGTATAACTTTTTGCCAATAAAGTTTATTATTATTATTAACTAACCTCGACGTTTCGGCCAAGTTGCATTGGCGGTGGCCGCGAGTGAAATTCGCGTTTAATTGCTGTTTTGTCATAAATGTAAAATGATTTTATAAGATTTGCTTATTCAGTATTACATTTACAGATTGTAATTTGAGCAATTATAAAAAAAATGGAATTGGATAAATCAAGTCTGTATTTTCTCTCTTGTCTTCTTTAGTAAACAATGGTGGCATGTCTCTTTATTCAAATACATACAAACACATACATATTATTACGCCTGCCTCCTACGATCCTGACACACCTCATTCGCTTCATCTACGTTCATTAACTCGTCATGCATGCTCGTCGGTTTAGAGTACACAAATAACTACTTATAAAATATAATTACTAGTTCTGCACGTGTAATTAGGTCAATTTTTTATTTAATGTGTGAAATTGTTAACATAATCAACTCAGCCTATCGCTGTCCACTGCTGGACATAGGCCTCTCCCAAGTTAACATAATGTCTTTTAATAATAATTATTGACGTATTGCATTATAAGACAGGCCAAGATTACTAATATTAGAAATTTTTAAACTTTCGCGAATTTCACTCATATTGAACTAAGTTTACGGGACAAAAAAATAAAAATAAATAAATAAAAAAGAAATATAAAAATTTCAATCGGGAAGATGGATATAGGTTGTCCTCCTCGTGGAATCCGGTAATCGAGAAGTGTTCGCGTCGTGGTATGTCTACATGTATGTCCGCCGAAACTGTCAGCATTGTGTGTCGTGGTTCAGCATATCTTGTTACGGACAGCGACGTTACGAAAAACCAACCGCGGGTAGTTCGAGAAAACACCCGCCGCTCAAGACGATGACACCCACATACTTCAGTCTGCTCGTGACCACGGCCAATGCAACTTGACCGAAACGTCGAGGTTAGTCAAAATGTTTGTTATATTTTGATTTAATTGTGCGCGACAAGTCCCGTAAACTTAGTTCAATATTACTAATATTATTATAAATGAATATAAATAAATATTATTATTTTTTGGACATTTTACACATAGTCCCAAATTAAGCAGAGCTTGTACTATGGGTGCTAGACAATGGATAGACCTAGATACTTTTTTTTTCTGTAAATATATACTTATAATACATAAGAAACACCCAGACCAACACAAACACTCATGTTCATCACACAAATATTTGTGTACTGTACCTCGTGATCAGCAAGTCCGACACACGAACCACTGGACCACAGAGGTCGCCATAACTAAAAAAGGCAAGTAAGTAAAAAACAGAGTGTACTTTGTTAGCCTAGCGTGTGCCAATTCAAAAACATGCGTGTTGATTATGGTTAAACTTTCCAAAGATTAACTATTCATTATAACTACCTATTTGACGACCTCTGTGGTCTAGTGGTTCGAGAGTCGGACTGCTGATCACGAGGTCGTGGGTTCGATTCCCACAGGACACAAATATTTGTGTGATGAACATAAGTGTTTGTGTTGGTCTGGGTGTTTCTTATGTATTATAAGTATGTATTTACGAAAAAAAAAAGTATATTAGTATTATATCCATTGTCTAGTACCCATAGCACAAGCTCTGCTTAGTTTGGGACTAGATGGTGCTGTGTAAAAATATCCTAAAAGATATGTATATGTATTTATATGTATTTGGAATTCACCCATAACTAGGCACTAAGGGAAATTGATAGCCCTTATAAGTAATGATGACATGAGCGTTACAAATTACTATGAAATAAAAATTTATGAACATGTTGTTGTGTATGTCTGTGCCCTTTGTTTGTTTGGATTAATACTTTATTGTAGATGTTATTAACGTAGATATTTTTTTTACTATTAATTGTTCTATTTCAGTGAGTATTCCGGATTGATCTAAACATAATATTCTACTAGATACGCATTATTATAGCTGATATTATGTTCGCCATTTCTACCAGGAATTGCATGTCAATTAAACGAAAAATTAAGTCGAAACCTTGAAGTGCATTTATTTTGTGAGAGAAGTACAGCAACAGACAGACACAATAAAAACAAGGATATGGCTGTGTTTGCACGATTTGACAGGCAATCCGTCAGTTGTCATTGAATTTAAATTATAATATTACAGCCACCAACATATAGCCTTTACTTTAATAAAAGTGTCAATTGAGCGAGAACCTAGTCCATTTGTATTACAACTAGCGTCGCACAGTGGGCTGGAAATGTAGTCCACTGCGCGTCGCCGTAAACTGAACAGGCACTATCCTATCCTACTATAGTAAATTACTGTCCAGGCCTGAAATAAAGCAATTGACGGCCGAGTAATATTGGAAGGACAAGGTGAAGCCGAGTAATCCCGAAGTGATTTTAAAAGGACGAGGCGCTAGCCAAGTCCTTTTTAACTAAACCAGACCGTTAATTGCTATTTCAGCCGACTTGTATAGTACTTTTCTATCACAGGCGAGGAAACCAATTCTTTCGCGCAAGACAATTTTCATAAAAACTTTGAAAAAAAATATGCGAATTCAGCCTTTAAACCTAATTTATGTAAGTGAGTACTTACCTTGCTAGCATAATTTAAAAAAACTGTTCAGCAATATACAGAGTTATTTGTAAAACACCGTTAACCTCTCAGGACTGTGTTACTAACATCATAAACAACAACTTTTGTTCAATGACTTTTTACAAAACATAATACATTTACCAAAAACAAACCTTCAAGATTTTGTTGTCCTATCTAACACATTTCAACTCTGTATTTTGCTGTACCTACCTTCGTTTGCTGGGACGCAAGCGCATCAAAGCAACCGACCGACTGAGGGTCGCCCGTAAATAGGTCAAGTTCAAGGACCCCCGCCGCCCTAACCCCGTTATTTAACTATTTCGTTCCCCTCGCTATTTAACTATCGCGCTTTCTTTTGCTTCGCATGGACTTCGTAACATTTAGAGCGTTCAATTTAAATATTCTTATTTTTGATGAAAATCTGATGAACTAAAATATCATGAATTTTTAAAAGTCATAGAACAAAAGTTGTTGATTATGATGTTAGTAACATAGTCCTGAGAGGTTAACGGTGTTTTACAAATAACCCTGTATATTTAGTAAATTGCTGGCGCTATGCCATGTTAATTCGTTGCGTATGGAAAAGAGCCGATTATAACATAACATAACATCACGTCTATATTTCCCCGAAGGGATAGGCAGAGGTGAAGAGTAGCAGCCCGGAGTCTGGATTTGTTCCCGGTCAATGGCAATAGGCTCGCCCCCTATTACATGGGACTATAACATAACTGGCGAAATGTGGGTGTACTATTACACCTCTGCCTACCCCTTCGGGGAAATACAGGCGTGATGTTATGAAATGGCCGTACGCATAGTATTATAACATGATTACATAAAATTATTAGGTACAGTCGACCGCACGTTGGTGGTAACACTTTGACATTAGCAGCATCTTTATTTCGTAAGCAGTGAGGGCGGTTTTCGAATTAAAATGTTACCACTATCATGCAGTCGACTGTACTATTCACTTGTTGCACAATTCTGAACACAACCTATTTCCCTACTTTTTAGGAAAATGTAATTGACTGGCAACATTATTTTGTGCGCTTGTGTGCCTATTGGCGAGCACGCTTACACACACATAGATCTTTTTTGTGCGTCACTTTAAGCTGATATGTTAAAGGAAACTATCAGTCTAGGCGTTTATATGTCTATGGCCGTACGTATTATCCCTTTTATCATTCATCACTTTGTTTTCATTGTTAGTTTATATTGGATTCAACTTAATTTCCTTCTACAAGACTTCTTGTGATAAGATTTAAGGCAGTCGAGTTATTTTAACAAATAAATAAATGATAAATAAATATTTTTGGATCATACCTCTGTGGTCTAGTGGTTCGATTGTCGGACTGCTGATTACGAGGTCGTGGGTTCGATTCCCACAGGACACAAATATTTGTGTGATGAACATAAGTGTTTGTGTTGGTCTGGGTGTTTCTTATGTATTATAAGTATGTATTTACAAAAAAAAAGTATATAAGTATTATATCCATTGTCTAGTACCCATAGTACAAGCTCTGCTTAGTTTGGGACTAGATGGTGTTGTGTAAAAATGTCCCAAAGTATTTATTTATTATTTATTTATTTATTTTTACAGAGCACCATCTAGTCACTAACTAAGCAGAGCTTGTAGTATGGATACTAGACAATGGATATAATACTTACCATGATACTTATATACTTTTTTTTCGTAATTACATACTTATAATACATAAGAAATAAAGTAGTACTGCAACAATAAATCTGTCACATATTTGTCTTGTTCTCAAACAATTCCATTCCTCATTAATTACGTTTACAGTAAAATATTCACACAAAAGATGTTTTTGCCGTTCCATACACACAATATTATAACTAATCTTATTCATTTGCAAACAATAAAATTACTACGGTTGTCCTCGCATGACTGCTTTTAAAAGGCTTTATACGCTATGTGTGTTTGCTCTGGCCGGTAAAAGACCGAGGAGCGACATTGGTTTGAGAGGGAAAAAAAATTGTCTTATTTTTTTCGTAATTTAAATTCTTAGTATTTATGTCACATAACATAAGACAGAGGTGTATAGTACACCCACATTTCGCCAGTTATGTTACAGTCCCATGTAATAGGGGGCGAGCCTATTGCCATTAACCGAGCACAAATCCATACTCCGGGCTGCTACTGAGAATTTCCTAATGGAAAAACCCAGTAACACTTTGCCCGACCCGGGAATGGAACCCAGGACCCCACGCTCAGCAGTCGCGCTTGCGACCACTAGATCAACGAGGCAGTTAGTATTTATGTCATCATGATAAAAAAAATTGTTGTTCTTTAGTTAATAAAGATTTAAACAAAGATTAACTTAACAAATTAAGAAACACACGTTTAAAAAAAAATGTTAACTTGTTGTGATATAGTTTCCTTAAACACCAATACGCATTTCCAAGGTTTTATAGAAGTTAAAATGTAAAAAATATTGTAGCTAAAATAGGTACGAGACTATATGTTCTCCCGGGATATGCCAACGGTCATAGCACCATACAGGAACCGGCGTGGTCAACAGGAGTTCCCGGAGCTTCTCCATTTTGGGCTTACGAAAGCCACCGTGTGTTTTTAGTCGGTAGGAGTCCGATATACCCTATGCCTTCCCCAGACGAAGATTATCCACTCATAAACAAAAAAAGACACAAAACTATCTTAGCGCAGTATCTTCCTAAATTAATTTATGTATTGGCCCCCTTCCCTCATAAAATCACATAAATATCTTGAGACAATTCACTTACCTCGCCCATTCCTTGCAGTACTCTGAGTATGAACAGCCACGTGGCCCCCCCGGCCTTCACAACCACAGGTGTGAGTAAAGTAAATATGGCCGTACTTAAGAGACCGATGCCCAGAGTCCATTTGCCTCCATATCTCTCCGCTAAGTAGCCTCCAGGGACGTGTGTAATGGCGTACCCATAATAAAACGCACTGAGGATCAGCCCTTGAGTGGATTCTGACCAGTCGAATATCGCGTACTGAAAGGGAAATAAATTTGAGATTATGTACAGATCCTTAATAAAGTTTTGGCAATGTTCTGATTGTATTATTCGTATGTAAAGGAGGCTACAATCTTGGAATGTGTTTTTACTTTACTTGTACATCACTACCGCTGATTCATTATTTTGCAGTTGCAAAGATTCTTCCGTATAGGTGCAATATGTAATAGTCATGCTGCATTGTGATATTTGATAAAGTATTCCATTTCATAAAATGTGCAGAGTACAAAACCAAATTATCGTACTACAATACAAGTATAAATTGCATCTGCGTTATTGTGTTAGTCCCAGTTCATTTTCAGTATTCCTTACCCAAAGGGTGCCAACGGGTCTCTATAACTCTGCCTACATCTGTCTATCCGACCATCCATCCGTCCGTTTGTCTTTCATAAGGCTGTATCTTTTTAACAGTAATAGGTAGGGAGTTGACATTTTCACAGAATACGAGCTATTGATATCGATCATGGCAAATACTAAAAATAAAAATGTGACCCACAGGGGGTCCCTATACAATAAACCCGTTTTTCGACTGCTTTATGGTAAGTTACGAGATTTCAAAACATATTTCCTCATATTATTCGCCATATGAAAATACGGCGAATAATATTGGCCGATTACAACTAATTCAAATCGTGGGCCCGAAGAAAGGAAAGAAAATCCAATTCATAGACGCCGAACAAACGTTGTTCTTTTTGAGTGATTGAGAACGTCTAACGAAATTGTATGAAGTAAGATATACGGCGAAAAAGTAATGACAAGTAAACAGCGCGCAGCGTTCTCAGTCAGTCAAAAAGAACATCGTCTTTTTAGCGGCCACAAACTGAATTTTCTTTTTTTCTTTGAGCTCACGATTTGAACTAGTTATAATCGACCAATATTATTCGCCAACATTCAATAAAAATAAAAATCATTTAAAAAAATTCCGTTTAGCTTATAGAAGCGATATAATTATTCAAACTTTCGTAACAGTGGCGACTTTTAATTGATTAATCAGTCGAACAATGAGTGTCCATCGAATCAAGGCAGTTGCCGTTTTACTGTGGATTATTGTGTACTTAAAGGAAAAGGTCATGACAGTATCGATCTACACGTTCAACTTTGTGGTTTAAGAACTTGAAATCTTGAGAAATAAATTGTAAGGTAAAATATCACAATATTGTGATTAACTAAGTATTTTTACTGTCAACAGCACGTGTAACAAAGAGTGCGTCGAGTCATTTATTTACATTAGTGCAAATAGATAAAATACATTAAAGGTATTCAATTTTACTATCATAAATGAGTGTTTTAATAACAATGATAAAATATGTAGGGAAATGCACGGATTACAGTGTTCCTTAACATTCTATTGTCTGACTAACACTATTTCGTAGAATAATTCTGAACTATTGATAACAGATACAATAGCTCCGTAAGAAACTTTGTAACCCTAACTTGTGTACACAGAAACTATATATTTTAATGGATTTACGTGTAAGATTCTACCAATAAAACTGGACAACTTTTCTAACATAATATGGGTCATCAGAAGAAAAAAAACTGTGATACACAAGGCATTCTGTATCGTCGTTGCGACTTTAAGACCTCTTATGTGTAAAAATAAATTTTACTAGAAAATCAATTACAAAAAAAATGGGACCAACTAGTTACAACAAAAAATATAGGAGCCATAATAATTTCCTTATTGAAACGTCATATGAGAAATTTTGCATTCGATAGAGCTTCTTAAAAATGTAGGATCGACTGGCGTAAAAAATATATTTTGACAGTTAAGAGGTCTTAAAGTTGCAACGACGATGTCAGTGGCTCAGTGTTTTACTAGAAACTTTTTACGTTACCAAATAAATAAATAAAAATGCGTACTACTCGCGCAAATAAATAATGGGATTGAAAATGGCGGCATTTGTATTTGCCTCACGCTCACACGCATAGTATTTTGAGAGCGAGAGGCACACATAATGATAGGAGTGCCGCCATTTTCAATTCCATTGTTTATTTGCGGGAGTAGTAATAATATAAGCAACGCAGGTGGACTCTAGAAATATTTTATATGATTCTATACAACTTCAGTGCCTTTTTCCTGTTTATAATTTGCAGATATCCAAATTAAAAACAGGAAAAAAAAATGTAAACAAAAAAAAAATATAACCTATAAAAAAAGTTGGCAATACTGTGCATGTTATTAGTGTTTAAAATAATCTTACATTGTTTAAAAATTTGTATGCCTACCAAGGCGAAACATAGTGAAACTTCTATATTTTTTGACATCACTGTAACCTATGTTTATAACAAATAAATGAATCTGAATCTGAAAGCTCTTCTTCTGAAAGTATCTTTGTAAAAAAAGGAATACTCACAGGTCTCGAACTAATAGTCCCATTAGTTATAAATTCGCTTTCGTCCGGACACGCGTTAGGGTCATAATGTTGCTGTTCGTTTTTTGTGTTGTTGACCATTTGAGTAACCGCCAGGTTGAGACATACGCGCATGGTATACGCGTTGCATACGGCCAGCAACCCCATGATGCCCAGGACATACCGCTGAGGAATTAGGAACACTGAGCGGACAAAACGATCTTATGTAGTAGTATTTGAAGGTAGGAAATGATTCTATGGTTTTTGGTAAGGATATATAAAAAAAGTGGAAGTTCCAAACGGCTACTGCTCGCGTGGCATAATTTTTCCAATTGTTTCCGCTGTGACACAACGAGGTCTTCAACTTACGTCTCTCTTACGTTAAATACTAGATTAAGGTGAATGCTACAAATCGAAAATCGATAATTTGATCGTAAATTAATATTATTGAGCTTGTACAGCTTAAAGAGCTAGGTTAATATTTTTCATGAGTGTTATTCGGTAGATATATTGTTATTATTTCCGCCAATCATATTTTGACCGATATACAACGCGAAATAAAGCTACAATTTGCAAAAAACACCAAAAATTTTGAATTTCGCGGGCTACCCTGTAGCATTCACCTTAAACCTTATTGTGCAATTTTAATGAGTAAAAATTATTGTAGAACGAAAAGTGATTCTCATAAAACTTTGATAAATTTCTATAAAATAAATGTAATGTTAACAAACTTGTAATAAGATTGAATTTAAAAAAAAACATTATGTTAAAGTTAGGCCCAAGTCGAATTTTAAACAAACTCAATCACATAATTGTTTGTGTGTATTGTAATGGACTATTTCAGTTGTAAACAGGCCTTTGGTGACATTGCTTCCCGTATGTATTAAGTAATCGTAATGGCACTTCCAATTGTTTTCTATATTCCGTGGATAGATCAATCAAAATTAAGATATAGTAATACCTATGGAGGGTATAATTAGAATTAACTCACTGAGCATTTACAATAAAATCAATCACGAGTAAAAGTGAACAAACAATAATTACTTTTTGACGACCTCTGTGGTCTAGTGGTTCGAGTGTCGGACTGCTGATGACGAGGTCGTGGGTTCGATTCCCACAGGACACAAATATTTGTGTGATGAATATAAGTGTTTGTGTTGGTCTGGGTGTTGCTTAAATATTCTAAGTATGTATTTACAAAAAAAAATTATATAAGTATTATATCCATTATCTAGTACCCATAGCACAAGCTCTGCTTAGTTTGGGACTAGATGGTGCTGTGTAAAAAACGTTCCAAAAAGATATTTATAAGATATTTATACTTATTATTATGTAATGCTCGAGTAAGAGTAGGTACCTATGTCGTGCATTGTACGTGGATCAAATAAATTCCATATGCTATAGACGAGGTACTCACAGGTATTTCCCCAGACCCCGCTCCTTGCTTCTACCATTCTACTGTGTGCGTGAATATTATAGCAAGGATAATAGAGCAAGAAAATATAGGTGGAATATTAAGTATTTCTTACTCCATATATTCTTACTTTTCTCTCATGGAGGTAAATGCATAAAATGTGCTAAATTTTTGTTTTAATATTCATGAATAACATAACATTTTAGTGTCAATTTTATAAAATTACTAATCAGTGTTTTTATCTTGAATCAACAATCAAGCCTTTGCTTAGAACATTAAAAACAATTTCAGGTTTTAAACACGAGATGAAACACAATATTTCATTTAATATACATTTTTACTTAAAATCTGTAATTTATATTCTTAAAAGAAGAACGTAATAAAAATAATATTTCCTATGACTTACGTCTTGAAATTGTATGCCGCCATCGTGGTAACATTGCAACGTTGCTCCTTGCTCTCCAATACTATTTTATTACCTGAAAAATAAAGAGAAAGATTTGAACAAACTTAACAAAGATAATGATTTATATCTTAGCATTTATATCTTTGATAGAGACAGCTAAAGATAAAACACTTCTTGATGACAACAGTATTTTAGATAAAATATAAGATACTTTATTACAGGTATGAAGCAGATCTATCTTCAAGATTACTAGGTTGTTTGTATATAAATGAGATGAAGCATTATTCACGAGTGGTCTTGCTATCTTTTTATTTGATAACTTTGCTTTTCAATAAGTGAAATATTCATAACAATATACCGAATCTTAAAAAGTATTATCTGTTTGCTAAATTAAATTAAAATTTATAGAAACAGCCTGTGCGTTCCCGCAGAAATGAACTTTTATTGTAGAGGCACGGACGAGAAAAAAAATCCGCGCCACATATAACGAGAGTGAGTTTTTTTTTGTGTGTAGAGGTTTAATTACGATCATCATAATATGGAGCTAATATGACATTGCAATGATGATTATACTGCCTCTCATTGACTCCAGTGTGCATAAGTTCTTTGATACCATTAAGCTTGTTGATAGTGCTTGAAAAATCATAACTCATAATCATGCAGTAGTCCACACAAATTCTTCGTGCGACAAAGAAATAAAATGCTAATTACTTTTACAAAAGCAAATAATGAGTTCCTATAAATACATGACACCATGTAATTTTGACCTGATTAATAAGATAATAATAATATGAAATTGTATAACACAATAGTTCTTATAAAATAAAAGAAGTTCGTTGCGTCACCGCAGGTATACGTCTGAACGGACATTCAGGTCACTTTTTTATATGTTTACCTACTATCTATTACCTTTATTATGCTCTAAGATTGAATGATATAAAAATATCTGTGTTCGACATTGTATCATATTTCAGCTATTAATGTTGATTATTTATTATTATGCCTTATCTTGAAATGTAAATTCTTAGAAGGTAAACAAATTTTGTAATCACACTAATAATACAAATGCGAAAGTGTGTTTTTCGGTTTGTTCTTTTACGCAGCAACGGAGCAACAAATCGGCGTGACTTTTTGCATAGATATAGTTTATGGGCCGGAAAGTGACGTAGGCTACTTTATTCCAGAAAAATGCACGGTTTTTGTGGGTTAAATGCAGTTTATGTTCGATGTTTAAAAAGCCATTGTTTTGCTTTCTTAAGGTATCCAAAGTCCGTTTATTACTTGCTGTTGGAGATAATTGACTACGCCACACTTTTAACATGCAGAATTTTTGGAAACCGTTGCATGTTTTATAGTTCTATCCAGCGACGGGTGGCAAGATATAGAAATGATTCATTGATATCAAAATACTGAATAACCCTTTATCGCATTATCACACCTACCAAACGCACACACACAGGCTTCTGACATCCTACACCTGCACAACCACATACTGGTGTCGATTCTCTTGTTCAAGAACTAAACTGATTTTAAACTATCGCTCTCTTTTACTAATAGTAGATACAAGCAAGGGATGGTAACAATTTTAGAACTGTCAAATTAGTTTGTGTTACATTTCTTTGTATTTTAGTGGGCACGTTCCGAGATCACGACTAAACTTGTATGGAAATCAAAATTCCGAATAATTTGACAGTTCTTAAATTTTGCCATCCCTTTCTTGTATGTACTATTAGTAAAAGAGAGCGATAGTTTAAAATAAGTTTAGTTCGTCAACAAAAGAATCGACACCACTGCCTCATACACCAAACAGTTTATCACACGCCACATACCCATTCTTTACATTCTTCATCACACATCTTACACGCTGCACCATAAGCAAACGCTAATTTCTTAAAAAACCCTACAAACACAAATCGCTTAATAACTGATATCATGTAAGATCAAATTAAATAGTAGTGAGAGACACACAGATTTTCTTCTTTTTTTTTTTGAATATCAATAACTGAACACTATTCTTAGATACCAGTTCACACCTAGTTTTGAGGATAGAGTCAAACAAAAATCAAATCCTTTTGATTCCCACTATAACCACCACAAAAATAACAGAAATTTATGTATGTTATGTTGATCCCATAGTAAAAGTTGTTCAAACTGATGAGTACAATTATTCCTTAAATGGTTATTAATGAATTAAAAATAACCCAAAGGTATATTCTAATATCAGGCACTTATAAAATAGGAAAAAATCTCCATTCCAGCTGCCCAAATTATTTACAAGAAAGTTGAAAAGGTCAAATAAAATAAATAAAAAATAAAATGTTATTTTCATAAATTTCTTTACAGAAAAATGGTAACGTTGGTACCTGTACTAATGAAAAAACATTGTATCACAGGCACCAGCACCTTTCATTACGTTATACAGGAATGAAATTACGAACGAATATAAATTAAAAATATTAAACTAACTATAAAATTATTAAAACTAAAATAATTAGATTAAATTGAGAGAAAATTATATTAAATTAAAAAATGAAGTTTGTATATAAAGTAAAACTAAATCTACGTCATTTCAAGTTAAACATTTCAGTGAAGAGCACGTTTGTTCAGTTAAAAAAACTGTCAAATTACTTTATATGCGCTGAAGTCACTGACTGCGTCACACAGAAACATGTGGCATAGATACAAAAATATTTTGTACGCTCCACCACAGCTTTATTTGTCCAAATGAAATTCATCTTTTACAGCAAGTAATAGAGTTCAAAATCTACTGAAATATTTTAACAGACATCAAAAATGATTCAGTATATGTCGTCAGATATGTTGTTTACTTATTTAAATATTTTAAGAATGTTTTTCATACATATTCTACATACAACTTATAGATTCACTAGCGGACCCGGCAGACGTCGTCCTGCCCGGAAAAGCAGCGCCACATATAATTAAAATCGTCCCTGCCATTTAGGAGAAGATCAGTGACATACAGACAGAAGGGCCACCTACCGGATCCAATTGTGTTTTCACACCATCCAGGAAACCATTGAAATATTCACAAAAAAATTCATCCAAATCGGTTCAGCTGTTTAGGAGGAGTTAGGCGACAATCAGATGTACAGAAGAAATAAATATTCGCGGCTTCACTCGCGTTAAATTCTGCTAACCCACGTGACGGATCCTGTTAATTCAGTCCAGTCCAGTCCAGTTCCATCCATCCATCCATCCATCCTTTTATTCGGACCGTCCAGTCCAGTCCAGTCCAGTCACTATCCCACTATCCCACTATCTCACCCCATGTCCAGTCCCGTCCCATGTCCCGTCCCGTCCCATGTTAAATGTCCCATCCCGTCCCATGTCCAATGTCCCGTCTCATGTACCATGTCCCGTCCCGGCCCATGTCCCTTCTCAAGTCCCGTCTCGTCCCATGTCCCGTCCCCCATGTCACATGTCCCGTCCCGTCCCGTCTCTTGTCCCATGTCCCGTCCCGGCCCATGTCCCTTCCCATGTCCCGTCCCGTCCCATGTCCCGTCCCCCATGTCACATGTATCGTCCCCCATGTCACATGTCCCGTCCCCCATGTCACATGTCCCGTCCCGTCCCGTCCCGTCCCATGTCACATGTCCCGTCCCCCATGTCACATGTCCCGTCCCCCATGTCACATGTCCCGTCCCCCATGTCACATGTCCCGTCCCGTCCCGAGCCATATCCCGTCCCCCATGTCACATGTCCTGTCCCGTCCGTCCCATGTCCCGTCCCATGTTATCAATTGTTCAGCAAATCAAATTTGGTGACACAACGACTGCAGCGCCACCTACCGGGTAAATAAATAAATGTAGCTTATATGACACGTTCGTAGATTTACCATAGCAGCGCCATCTATTGATTACTTACTCAACCCAGTCGAAAGGTATCGATATCTGTTAGAATCATTTGGAGTTAACAGATAATTGTGACTGTCAAATAATAACAGACAAATAATTAGCAATAAATTAAAATTGCGACTATAATTTGAGATTTAAACTATCCTATCTCTCAAGTTGGATCGAACTCCACATGGTGTGCGAATATTATTATAATCGGTTAAGTGGTTTAGGAGTCCATTGAGGACAAACATTGTGACACGAGATTTATATATATTAAGATAAGATAAGATTATGTGAGTAATAGAGTCGAAAGGATGTTCATTGAAGTGTCTGCAATCGTCCCAGAAAGCCGGAGATGCCCGAATTTGACTAGAGTACGGATGATCGGCCTTACCGACTAGTCGGCCGACTAATCCGAAATTTTCTAACCGATTCGTTTGCTGATCGGCTAAATCCATAGTCAGCACATCACTGTTAACAAGCCACTTTGCACAATGACAAATTCATCACTGGATTTTAGCTTCTAGCAAAATGCTCTATTGAAATTAAGTACTGTATGTAATTTTGAAAGAAGTACTGTGTGTAATTAAAAACTTCCATGCAATAACGAAATACATTATTACGATGCCTTCGACCACATTTTCCATTTTCCAATAAACAAGTACCTAATGTTCCATTACACCTAAGTTTGAAACCCAATTAATATCTCAATATCAAGTCATATGTTCAAAACATGTTAGTTTCCAAGTATTAGCGAGCAAGCAAATGGATCGCGCGCAATATAGTTTGACCTGCCCTGCCTGTTTGTTTGTTTGTGTTTGGTTTTTCCCTGAATATGAGCCTGCCCACTTAAATCTGAATAGGGTGATAGAAATGTCGAGAAACTCGCACATAATGACTCGTATCTATATGTATTTAATACTTCTTATTTATGAAATACCTATCCCTTGTTTCTATGACATCATGACAACAATGCTCTCAAAAATGTCCACTGCTAAAGCGCAACAAAAGACGGCTGAGTCTCAATTTTTTTTTATACACATGCTGTCGTTTGTCTGATGAGAGTTATTGACATGGCGTTAAAAGTTGATGTTGGTTTATATATTTTATTACATTCTATTGTTTTGCAATTGTGATGCACGTTATTACCATGATTTATTTTTTTATTACATACTATTGTGTAAAAGTAATTTAACATGGATTGTTTTCGTTTATTCGTATGATGTCTTAATTATCTTGCTTTGGATTTTCCTTGTTTAATTTTTTAATTATTATTGTGTTTTTCCTCAGAGTTTTATTTTTTATTTTTATTATTATCAGGTACATAGCTATTTCCTTATACTTGGCTTTAGTAAAGTTTGGTATGAGAATCTTTATCTGTAACTACTTTATAATATACGACCCTTTTGACCTGATTAGGTAAATGCGGTGCTAGTATCACCAAGCTCTAGTTATTTTATATACAAAAGAACAAAAACAACTTATAGTATTTGATACCTTTTTTGAAGTAACTTACTATGAGACACATTTACGGCCAAAATTAATATCCAATCTATCCACGATTTACCCTACTAGTGATAGGAATTTGACAGAAGCGCCATACAAAATATGTCAAATTTCTATCCCTAGTAGGGTAAATCCTGGATAGATTGAATATTAATTTTGGCCGTTATACGATTCAAAGAGAAATCCTTTGAAGAAGATTCTTTATACATATAACGAAAGTACTTTAAGGACCGGTTTCGTATGACGAGGTAATAAATTTCATTTTTATGTCAAAGGGGACGCCTACTAGAGGTTCCAAGTTCTCAAATATTGTGTACCTGACGCATCAAAATTATATACTACTACATATATTTCTACAGATAATATTGCAATAAAACGAAGTGAGGCATTAAAAATACAGCCAATTCAGAAGCTACACTGATTAAGCTTTTGTCATGTACACTGTGAAGTCAAAGTCGTAGATTTCATAATAACTGGGCGTAAGTGGGCTAGACACATAGCTCGAATGAACAACGAACGATAGACGCCAAGACTGCTGGAGTGGCGACCATGACAGCTCACTATACCGCGGGGACGGCCACTCAAACGTTGGGTGGATGACTTTCAAAGACACACAGGCCTGGATTGGATGGCAAGGAAGGAGTGGAGGAATTTGAAGATAATTTAATTATATTAATTATATTTGGAATTTGAGGATACCTACACCCAAAAATGGGTATTAAAAGTCCGCAATGATGATTATGATGGTGATGACTACTTCGGCTTGCAGGTCGTTGGGGGACGGGCACATTAAGAACTTACCCAAAATTAAAACACTAGTTCATGCTCTTCTTACATAATAAGTTTTGGGAGAAGCAAAATACAAATCTTGTCATGACCATAGCTATGACACTGTTCATCTATACTTCTATACTAATAATAATATTATAAAGAGGAAAGATTTATTTGTTTGTTTGTAATCGATAAGCTCTGAAACTACTCAATCGATTTTAATAATTCTTTCACCATTAAAACCCTAATGTATCCAGAACTAACATAGGGTATATTTATTCCTGCAAGAAATATACTAATGGTGTATCCCCTCGCTGGCCGACGAGGCTCTGACGACAAGCCATCATACATCATATCAGACTAGTGACGGCGTGACCGGTATGAGAGGACTGAGTCTAGGATTACTAACTCTCTTTATCAGCGTGGTGACTTAGGCTCGTTCTAGGCGTAGTAACTTCCATACAGAAGGGTCTAGTATATAACCAGAAGTAGAAGACCAGAAGAAATGAACTGGTAATTTGCCGTCTATAAAATTCATTACATTACTATTATGTATTGTTGTGATATTTTTTTGTGTGCAATAAAGAATAAGAATAAGAATACAAATAGAAACACAAACACTGCTTGAAAATGCTAGGTTTAACGATAACAGATTGCACCGGTTGCAATCATCACTTTCAAGTATCAATTGACCCATTTTCTGATAGGTGACTAAACAAGTAAACAGTATTGCTTAGGATAACACTCTATTGTACTTTCAATAGTTCTTCAGACCAAGACAATATCGTAAATACCTGTATATTTTAACTACTAGCCTATACCCGCGACTTCGCCCGCGTGAATGTCATTTATCGCGCATCCCTCGGGAACTGTTCATCTTCCCGGAATAAAAAGTAGCCTATATGTTAGTCCTATTCGTGCTCCAGTTATAAATGATGTAACTAACCCGACTTTGTTTTATATTTTAACTATATTGTGATTTTTTTCTGTTCTTAAAAAAACACTAATTAATGAATAAATGGACGTTATATTTAGTAGCAAGAACATAGTTAACATTTAGTTCGTTTGAGTTTGAAATTGTTCCGTGTGGCGCCGGACTTAAAGAATTGCACCATCCTATATCTTCTCATGAGTGTCGTAAAAGGCGACTAAGGGATTCACCACATAAATAAATAAATAAATATTTTGGGACATGCTTTACACGGCACCATCTAGTCCCAAACTAAGCAGAGCTTGTGCTATGGGTACTAGACAATAGATGTACTACTTATATACTTTTTTTTCGTAAATAAATACTTATAATACATAAGAAAATAAATATAATGTTCATGTCGTGCTCACATTAATTAACTTGTTTTTTTTTTTGCATGCCAACTTGTAAAATATGGCTGAAATTTGTTTTTGTTTGTTTGTTTTGTTTTTTTTGTTTTTTGTTTATTATTATTTCCGACTCCCAAAATACGAGCATGTCTCAGTTTGGGCGTCAGTGTGCTATTGTATATGATGCACTAATAATTTGTAAAATAAATAAATCTTTGAAATCTTTGAATCTATGAAATTATGTTTACCACCATGTTATGTACCATGTACCCATATTTGCAAAATAAAATATCTTTATCTTTAAGAAACACCCCGACCAACACAAACACTTAATGTTCATCACACAAATATTTGTGTTCTGTGGGAATCGAACCCACGACTTTTTGATCAGTAGCCCGACACTCGAACCACTAGAACACAGACGTCGTCAAAGAGATGATGGGCAGCAGCGTTCTCTGAGTATTTAACCAACCAACTGCGATCGCCAACCCGCCTGGCAAGCGTGGCGATAATGGCATATCCCCCAACATATGCTTGGGGGAGGCCTACGTCCAGCAGTGGACGTCTTTCGGTTGAAATGATGATGATGATGACGGTTGAAATTGGGTTTCACTACGTACACCGGAAAACCGCGACCCACAGAGCAGAAGCCAATTGCTCAGCAGTAGCGCAGTAGCGCTAATCGTTTTCACAATTTATAAATGCGCTAACCCTAGACTTTTAAAGACTACTAATGGACGTTCTTAAGGACCTTTTTTTTTCCGAGGAGGAAACCTTCAAATGGCTACCAGCCTCATGGGGAAGAGGCTGGGGTGTGTGGGATTTTTACCGCACTAAAACCTCCCCGGTGGCCATCTTCAGCAAAATAGAAGGGAGACTCCGGGAATGATTATACTACCGGTGCCCCCCCTGTGCTTTGCCTAAAAGGCACGTCTCTGGGAAGACTTTTGTCTCCGTAAACACCTTCCCGATGAGACAACAAATGGTGGCACGGGACCACCGCGTGCCACAGTCATAGTTCACCAAGGAACTAGCAAACGTTTTAGATGAAAATAGATGCTTATAACATGAATATTGAACTGTTAAACGACTGTTATCATCTTAAAAATTGGTTATTTTGTCGGTGAACTTGGCTCTAAGAGGTATAACTATAATGATCGCTCGATTCTTCAACCTTTATCTTAAACACCTTGAAAGCTAAATTATTGGCAAGCAAGCAGTACAATTTGAGAAGGTAGGTACCTACTCTATTTGTTTCAACCATCCATCAATATTGTATTGACACTATAACATGTACAATTTATCTTTAACATGACAATACCCGCAGCATTCGTTATGCTAATTGTTATACATACGTACATACAAATGTACATATTTTTATGCTAATAAACTTTTACAATAGCACTTTTATTTCAGAAAATATTTTAACTATAATGTGAACAAATAAACGCTTGGAATTTTTTGGAATTCTGAATCGTACTTTATTTTATTGTTAACTCCAGAATTTGCAATTAACTACATGGATATTTGTCTTTTTCTTCAAAAATAATCATGATCTTAATTTAAAGATGTTTAAAAGTATAGATATGTCATACCCTAACAAAACAACCGAAAAAAAAATTCCGTACGCAGCGGCAATACAATACACAAATTAATAGGTACAAAGTAAATAAGTTGGCTACTTCAAGTTACACTTTCGCGTCATAATTGGAGCACTTTTTGTACACACACGACGGCATTTTAGTTTTTTTTTGTCACCTGCCATGCTCGGTGCATTACTTGACGTGGGTTAATAGACAAACGTCCTAGTTAGGACTTTTTCGAGTCTTCAGATTGCGAGCGCAAGTAACATATCTGTACTTTTAAAATATAATTGTCTTAACTGGTGTAATTAATATGTAAGTCTTATACAGTTCTTGCAATTTACGAGCGCGGTCGGCCCTTGGTTGTGGTTAGATGTGTGCACGGTGTGACAGTATGTGTGTATGGTCCTTTAGTCACGCACACTGTCACACCGTGCATGTACACGTCTAACCACAACCAAGGTCCTATTGCGCTCATGAATTACAAGAACTGTACCTACTATTTCCCTGTATTGTGTTAATAAAAAGCAAAAAAACCATAACCACAAATGTGATTAAAGCTGAGATTAAAGCTGGTCTTAAAAGCAGTTTTTGAATATTTTTCCTTCTTCAAACAGCAAATTTTTTGAGAATACGATGTTTTGACTCAAATTAAATTAAAAGTCTTAAGTAATGTACGGAAAAAAATTAAGGTCTACATACTAAAGTATTTTATAAAAGCATGCATCTTCCTCACACATATGTGATATATGAAAGGAATCGGCGAGACAAATTACCATATAAAAATTTAGAACACATTCCGTAAGTACCCATATAATTTAGAGGAAATATTGAGCTGATATCGTATTACACGGACTGGAAAAGAAAGGCGGTCACTGCACTGTAGGGAAAGTACCTTAACATTGATGATGGCGAATTTCTTACAAAGAAAACATTATTTGACATATACCTATTTAAAAATGAATGCAGTCATATTTTTAATTAAAATAATTATAAAGGAATATTTTCTTTGTGTAAATTTCGCACAATCAATATTAAGAAAACATTCCCTCCAGGGACCACCTTTTTTCCATCCTAATTAAAACCTTATAAAAGTCCAGAAACCCATGATTGTGCCTAATCTTGGATTCTGGACCAGTTGACAACTGGGTGACAGTACACAAATCTCACTCAATAATTCCTTAAGGTCGCCCACTTTTCTGGCAAATTTTGGCACCTAATTTCGTAAACAGAGCACGTAGCTCTTAGAGACTTCCACTCACTTTAATAGATTGTCGATGTTATGGATTGTTCGGTTGAATAACGATTTTTGTTTTTGTTTTTTATCTATTACGTAATTTTGCATTACAATGAAATCGTGTCAATGTTTTTCTGAAGTAACCATAATTAAAATGAAAATTACTAGACGAGTCTGTCTGTATCATACAAAGAAATCAATAAAAAATATTAATTTGCTACAATACTGCACTGATAGTTAAATAATTACATAACTAATATTGTTTTTAATAATTATGTTATCATCCGTGAATGTAATGAAATGATTTAAAACTTTATTCTTATGTTACTTAAGAGGAAATGCGGGCAGAGCAATGATATTTAAAAGTATGGATATGTTATACCCTAACGAAACTAACGAAAAAAATACACATGAACTAGTAAAAAGTAAGTAAGTTAGTTAGGTTCTTTAAGTTACTTTCGTGTCATAATTGGTACACTTTCTGCACACACGATATCTGTTTTTTTATCACCGGTCACCCTCGGTACCTTAACCGACGCGGACTAATAGCAAAACTTCCTAATTAGGTCGTTTTCGAGTCTTCAGAGTACGCACGCTAGAAACATTTCTATATCATTGGAACAGAGATAATTTTGAAAATTAGTTATTTGAAGAAACTATAGCTGTCGCTTTGAGAGCGTTCGACCCAAATAAGTGCGATAAGGAACTGCAAAAAAAGCCATAATTCGAGGTCCGGCTCTGAACTATTTTCTCCTCCGAAATTGGACCAATTTAAAAGATAAATTGATAATTTGATATTTTTTTTTTTTTTGGAACAATAACAATATAAAATTTCATAAACTGAATAAGAAGACTATTTACTGTGTCGCTATGTTTTTCCTATTTCATTAATCGTTGTCAATTTTATACACTAGGCCTATGTAGACACCGGTCTAATTAAGCATTTTTAAGATTTTTTGCGGGCTTCTAGAAATGATTTATCAACAAAAACGAACGAACGAACATAGAAAAAGTTGATATTTATTTTACTCCAAAAAATCAATTATCTCGGGTAGCCAGAAAGAAAACAGTCGAGAGCGTTTGTATGGAGAAAATACCACCCGCATTTCCTCACAAGTAAATAAATCAAGTATTATTTATTTTATCACTTGTGTTTTATCGGTCAGTTCCCGTGAACTGTATCTGGTCTAAGAGCAATGTTCGCGGATCTGTTATCTATGATATTTGTTCAATGATAAAATGGCATACTACTGTCCCTTATAAAATAAACCTATAAGTAATCTATTGAACAATTAATGATATATTTTTTAAGGTACCAACGTAAAGCCTATCTATACTGCAACGTGTATAAGAAACGCGTGATCATATTTTAAGAGCTCATTCAGGAAATGCTATCAAACAATTTTTACTACAGGGTCAACCCTGAAATCCAGAGAACTATATCAGCCGATCCCAACGACGTCAATAAATTAAAGAAAAAAAAAAAAAAAATTACAGATGACAGTGTGGTTCCGGAACCTTAACTCGTGTAACAATGTTGTTCTTCTAAACAGTGCATCTAGTACGTAGTACATATATCAATATATATATCGATGGCTGATCCATTTGATTATATACCTCATAGTCAAAGGACGATCCATACATTGTGTCGAGCGACATCGATGGTTTTTTAGGGAACAGCTGTTATTTTTTTGCGATTTCAGGGTTGTTCCCATAGTAAAAAACGTTCTATGCTATGCCCTGAATGAGCTCTTAAAATATGACCACGCATTTCTGATACACGTTGTATATTATACAACGTGAAGATAAATATATGACACTGAATCCGAATCCGAGTGCTCGCTTCCTTTTTAAAGAAATCAATCAGAGGCTGGTCGACACTTGGCGTGACAGGAGGGCTGGATTGTTCTTTGGTCAAAGAATAAGCGTTGCCATTCAACATTACAACGCTGCCTGTCTTCTGAGCACTATGCCAGATGACAGTAATGTGGAGGAGTGCTTTGACGCCTAAACGCGCCTTTTGTGTAAAATAATAATGTAAAAAAATAAAAAAACCTGCATTGGACATTCACGATCATGTGACGCGAACATTACGGTGCCAGTGAATTTATCACCAGTCAAGCAATTTTAAATTGATTTATTTACGAACCATAAATCATATACATATATTAAGATTCCCGGCGCGCTGTGTTCGTGTTTGTTCGGGCTAATCTGGGAAACTACTGTAGGGATTTCCATACGGTTTTCACCAAGAGAAAGAGGAATTGTCTACAAAGATTATAGGCTATAGATGATCAGTGCTACCCATGTGAAGCCGGGGTGGGTCGTGACGAAGAAGATTTATAAATGTACGATTTAAAATATTTTGTATTAAAATATTATGTAGGACCTCATTATAAACCTACGAACGTAAAAAGCACTTGCATATTACACTCATGTTACGTTACTATTGTCTTTGCTTCTTTTTATAAAAGGCTTATAAAAAGTTGATAAAATTGGCATATAGATGGTCTGACACTCGAAGAAGGACATTCGGATTTTCGGATATTTATATATGGACAGCGAAGCCACGGGTGAGCATCAGCTCTATTATCTTATTTCATACTAGCTGATTAGTATGAAATAATGAGGAAAATCAGTTTTCCTGTTTGTAGGTACATCAGGTGATACACCCGCAAGCAAGCAATGGACGGCAAAGGGAGAAAATAGTAGTCACTATAATGACTTGCCTTACGTCAAATTTTCAAATACCTGCATGTTAATGATGAATATAATATATGGGGAATAACCTTATTTTTACCCTTGCGTTTCCCCTTATATTTCAAAAAACAAACGTAATATATCTTTAGTTGTCTTTATCTTATGCATTTGAAAGAAATTGAGCAAGTATAGCTTGCTTTAAATAAGTTATAGGCACAAAGTTTCACGAAAAGATATAAAATAAATAACAGGTAAAATGTTATAATTTTCTCACTTCTTGATGTTGAGGAAAATGGGATTTACCTCATATCTGTCAGTGTAGGAATACCCTGTTTTACTTAGGTAATAAATATAGTACATAAGACACTGTAATTGTAAGAACTGAAGCCCTTTATGTATGCTACAATATTAAAATTTACCTACAAAACATTTATTTTGAACCAACGGAAGTTCAGTTATTTAATGTAGTACCTAAAGTAATTTCACTGTAGAAACTCATTTCAAATTCACGTAAATCTTTATCTTTATCTATACTAACAAACGTATGTATTTACAAAAAAAATAGTATATAAGTATTATATCCATTGTCTAGTACCCATAGCACAAGCTCTGCTTAGTTTGGGACTAGATGGTGCTGTGCAAAAATGTCCCAAAAATATTTATTTATTCATGTATACCTACTAATACTAATATATGCTAATATTATAAAAAGGAAAGATTTGCTTGTTTGTTTTTAATCGATAAACTTCGAAACTACTGAACCGATTTTAATCATTCTTTTACCATTGTAATTTATTTTATCTAGAAGTAACATAGGCTATATTTTATTTCAGTACACAGGCGAAGCTGCGGACAAAGTCTAGTTGTATAAAATGGTCGAAGATCGAAGAAAATGTCTAGGACAAACCCAACTATTTTCTTCGATTTGATAAACTACAAGTCCTGGCAAAGGATAACCGTTATGTACCTAGAATACTCCATGAGACTATTGAAATTTAAAAACATCCTAATTTTAATAGAGAAGATGGTTGGCAGCAACCACCTGTTTGAACCTGTCTAGCCCTGTACTTAAAATAATCAAGTCCCAAAAAGCACGCCACACTGTCAAACATAATAACACTATGAGTGCAGTCACGCAGTTGTCTGCATGCATCGTGACGATTTTAATTAATTAAAAATTATACGGTATATTAAAATATTTCTAAAGACGCTTGCCATCTTAGTCTTCCTGCAACCACAAACGCTGCAAAGCTTTCGAAACTTCAAGAAAACCAATTTAAATAATATACGCGATGTACCTAATCCGGTTAAACTCGGTTTAATATTTTAAAATACTATTTGTTTAGTACCTACATAGTTCACAGCTATGCTAGAATCCGAACGGCACTGTAGTCAATATTTATGGACCAAAATGACTCATATTCACTATACTTCAAAGTTAGTTTCGTATCAAAAGAGAAAATCACAATATCTGGACTCGATAGATGGTGCTGTGAGAGCAGCTGCAGGAATCAGCTAGTGTTCCCTAATGTTCAAAAATCGTTCACATTATATTCAGCTTCCAGGAATCCAGGCCACAATTTTCTCCTATCATCATCGCCTTTGGCGTCACAAATCCTTTATACAGTTACATTATTGGATCTAGTCGATTTTGCTGAGCGCGATTCTATTTCCTCTGTCCTTCGTAGTAGATGGCAATGCCTCGGGCACAGGATAACATAACGACATTTGTCATTTGGTATTATAGTTGACACTGCTACAAAAAGTCTGAATAAAGGTATATCATGAGAACGTACGGTCACAATACTTCACGCTGGTTCATTTTGTCGACAAAATCCCTTGAAAGAATCCTGCTACATTTCACGTAACTACCGCTGCCATCGAACATTGAGTGTAAGCGATTTTAGCCTTAGTGGTGGTTCACCCGAAAGGTCTCTGAATATACCTATACAATATTGCTGGCAGTCAAAAAGACCTGTTCATGAAAACGTGTTTGGAAACGTACGCAACGTCTTAAAAGTTTATTTTTGACCACTAAATTGGAGGCCGCATGCACTAAGGGTCGATAACCATACGTAAACAATAGGTATTTTTATGGCTTGAAAGTTCAGATTTCTTGGCATTTAAGGTAAGATTTCTCAACTTGACCGCATCTTTATTGCACTGTATTTTTTTTATTTCCTGGTCGCTAAGCCCCCTAAAACATAGCAGCGCTTAATAGTTGCTTACAAATCTGCGATTTGGGCTTGATGGTTTGTTCGTATGTTTGGGACAAATCTTGCAAGTAACTTTTGAAACAGTTGCCGTTGTCAGAATTGACTGAAATTTGGTACACATACGTAGACCCAATGACTATGTAATATAATATATTTATGTGCTTAGGAGGTGATCTGATGATGGAGATGGAAGGTAGACAACGGAACTCTATAGTGAATAAAAGTGTATTGATGGTGTTTGTACTCATTTTGATCAGCTCGAAACCGTGTTTTATAAAAGCTTTTCTTAAAAATAAATATTTTTCCTCAATAACTTATATTGTAACCAACAATTTAGCTTATTTTGTTATTTCCTTAAGTTTTTTTTTTAATTTTAATAATTTAAGAAATAAATAAAATAAGTAGTCTTCTTTCTTTGCGATTTTAGAAAACAACAATTACTAAAGTTAGCCATCCTATAGCAAATAGATAATTATCCTTTTTGTTACTAATAGATTTAACACTAAAAAGGAAGTCAATAAAAAAATCGATTTAAATAAAATACATTTTGTAAAACAGTTAAAAATAAATAAGCAAAGTGTTCCACAACTCAATACAATAGTTATGTTATTTTCAATAGTAAATCATAAGTCAAACTCATGACACGTAAGTTCACAAGAACAATATTTATTTAAGAGCACATAACTATTTACGTAAACGGCTAGTAAACGACAAATTAAATAACAAAACAATTGTTACTTATTGTGTTATGTACTTATGCATCAACATATATAATTATATTACAAAACCTAATCATAATACACCAAAGTAATACCACTGGCTTTAGTAGTAGTAGAGCTCCTTTTTGAAAGAGCTCTTACGGGAAAGTACTACCATCGTACCTACTTCTCCGCCAAACAGTGATGCTTGCATTGCTGTGTTCCGGTCTGAAGGGTACGGGTGACGGTGAAATTACGATCACATGAGACTTTCCATCTTCATGTCTCAGTTTGGCGAACCGACTTGCGGTACCATTCAAGCAACAGCCTAGGTGGTATTGTAGTTGTTGTGGGAAAAGGTAACCGCTTAGCATCAGCAGGCGTAGCATGACCGCTGTAGACAAAGCTTATGTCGACGGAAGAATAGACAAAATGACGTATTGTAGAAAGATTTCTTCCGTCCATAGCATGCCGATGTCAATAATGAAGAAAAGAAATGTTTCTATACTTCGATCGACACATGTCTACAACGTCGAGCATGACGAACATATTTCCTCTACTTTTGACAGTTAGGGGTAGACATGTTTCTCTTCAAATAGATGAAATTAGTTTACATCTCATGAGACCTAGACAAAATTATTCTTTAGTTTTATTAGGACTAGATTCTTGTTAAATTGGTTTCATTGGAGATTTTGAACAACAATAATAACATGTCGGGTTCCTATCGTCGCTATCTCCTTATTTATTATCAAAAACTAGCCTTTGCCCGCGTGTAATTCGTAATAAGTATCGAATGACTATCGTGCATCCCTCGGGAACTGTGTCTTCCCGGGATAAAAAGGTTTCCTTTATGTTAATGCACACCCTATGGTCTACGTGCTAATTTTCATCCATATCCGTTTGATAATTTACTTTGTAATAGTGATGCGACTCGAGTGACATCGAAAAAAAAACGTACTCGAATGAAAAAAATATCGACTCGAGTTCACTCGGACTCGATTCACTCGCCAATCACTCACCAAATAACGTAATGTTATTTGGTTTTATGAATAGACCATATTTACTCATTTTAATTAGCATATAATATTAATTTCGATATATAAATGTTGATTTTGTAAGACTGGCGATGTATTGAAATAAAACTTCAAACTTGTCGTTTTATTAAGCCTCAACTTATTGACAAAATAAAAAAATAATTAATTCAAGTATTATGACAGGTGACTCGTTAGAGGCGAGCGAACGAGTGACTCGGGAACCACTCGAGTGACTCGACGGCTCAATCACTCGAGTAGTACTCGAGTAAAATTGTAAAATGACTCGAATGACACGAGTGGTAAAATCGGACTCGGGTCGCATCACTACTTTGTAAAACGCATCTTTCGACCTTGACATTCATGACTACAAAATGCGTATTGTTGTTGCTTTGAATTTCGTACAAAATGTTTCAAAACATATTCGATTCACCTTTTTTCTTGATAACGAAACGTAATAATATGGTAGGATTTGGTAGAATTTGTACGGCACTAGCTACGTTCTCGTTGCTATGGAAAAAGATCTGTCACTTTGTCTACGTAGAAACTCGAGTCGACGGGTCGCCTCATGCTCGAGAAGAAGAGATATCTTGACGTACAGAAAGAGCTTTGTCTACTCTTGGAAGAATAGACACAAAATTGGTCATGCTACGCCTACAGGTGGGCCTTTCAAGAGATTTTGTGGACAAAATGTACCACCGGGAAGGATTGTGACCGTACTTGTAATGTAGCAGGATTCGTTCAAGGCATTTTGTCGACAAAATGTACCAACGGGAAGCATCGTGATTCAACATCCTACATCCTCCTCCTTCATTCCTCAATATCAAATGTCAGATATTTGATGTTCATCCTATAATCCTCCTTCATTACTCGGTGCTGAGGGTCGTGACCTCAGGGATCAGGAACCACACGATAAACAGTTATCAACCAATTCGGTTTGTTATCTCTTTTTCTCTCTTTGTATGAATCATCAGACGAAACGAGATAACAAACCAAACCGGTCGACAACTGGTTATGCTGTGGTTTTGGTTATGTGTAGGACGGTTCTCGTTTTTCTTCCACTTTTCAAGTGACAATAAGTTTTTCAGGAATGTCAGCTGTCTTTCTGGCAATGTAACCGAAGTACTCTAGAACTCTACGTTTAGATTGATGGTGGATCAGTCTCGTGGTAGTTTTTAAATCGTTAAGAATTGATATGTGTTGGTCCGACGTGCTGTCCAATGTACTGTAAGCATTTTCCGCCATGCACTTACATCTCAACTGCGTCATTGTTTTCAAAGTCCAGGTCTCAGAAATACACAGAAATATGGAGAACACGAGGGTGTTTTTTTTGTTTTGGTTCTATTGGAGATGCCTATGCCTGTCTCTGTCCTTATTCTCTAGTTGAGACATTTTGTTCTCACTCATTCCAATACAATGATATTTAGTAAAGATACGTTATACGCTAACAAAACAAACGAAAAAAATGTGCCCTACACAGCGGTGGGCCACATTTTTTTTTCTTTTACATTTCATTACGTATTACATTTATGCATTACACACAACGGTATTTTGAAGCCTTAATCGACCACGCAGCTGGCTAGTGGGAGAACGGTATGTACGTATCGTTTACTTATACGAGACCGACTGAGGCTATGAGGCGATATTTAGCTCCTTTTGTATTTGTATGCCTTATTTTGGTGCGTTAGTAACGTATCTACCTCTTTCTACATGTATATAATATCATTGTTCCGATGCGTCTTTTTTTTTTGTTTCGAATGGACTCGCAGATGGTACCCGAGATAGGTACCGTAACTGCTTAACCGGGCGGGTGGCGGAGAATTTCCCTAATCCTAACTTATAAACTAAAATCCCCCAGGGAAGGGCTTGGACCTCGGCTTACTGGGGCTTTGCGGGGGGACCCCGCCGCTATGTCCCCCTGGCAGCCGTTGCTGTATCGGGAATGGTTTTCTCGAAAGTGGCGAACTTTCGGTTTATCAGGTGGGTGACGCGTTTCGCGAATCGTCGTTAGCGACAAGCCTCGCTGGCGAGGCCGAATGACCTTTCCAATCCTAACACAGTGGCGGTTAAGCCTATTCCTAGGTACTACTCTAGAGCATATGGACAGTCTCGCGTAGCGAGATTACTTTCGGACGAACCATTGTTTTAGTATTTATTCTAATTAGGGATATAATTGACTGCATGTTAGTGCTAACGCTTGAATTAGAAAATCACCTTTACCGCTTACGAAATTAAGGTTCTGTTAATATCAAACTATTTCCACTGACGTACGGTCGACCGTACAAAAGTATACAACCTTTTGTCAACAACTACTGGGATTATTTCCGGCTTCCATATTCCACACGAAATGTATCACTACTCACTTAATAAAGTTGGCATCCTAACTCAATTCTCAGGAAACCCGTTATGTTAATTGTTGCAGATTAGACAGATGATTGTCCTCGCTTAATTCTATATAACTGACACTGACTGGTTTTATCCGGATCCAAGTTTTTGTAACTTTACTTTCCATTTCATATTACAATAACTAGCGACGTCGCGCCGTCCCAGTCCGTGACGCAAAACAGAAATAATGCGGAATATGTTGAGAACATGAGACCTTTACCTGTGAAGGTGGAACACGACCAATATTTTGAGTAATAATTATTATTATTGTCTTTATTTGTTTGTACACATATTATTTACATTTTTAATTTTTCTATAAAAAAATAGTATCCCACCGGCAATGGGAACAGGGTCCAAACTACCGGCGGTCAGGGCCTCAGAGAGAGGAACCTCCTGACGATACGCGCCGTATCCACGAGTACCGCTTTTTGTATCAAGCCCTTTATTATTATTATTTATTTATTTGTTCAGTTGTATACATAACATAAACATTGTACATTGTACTTTTGCATAAAAAAAACTATAGGTAGTGTAACTATTTACTTTATGCAGCGGTTCAATGAAATTTAAACTTTTTTTTTAAACCGTTTGGGACTGTGTTTGGCGGTTTTGATAATAACTAATAATAAACAAATAAACTAATATAATTTAATTGTGCGCGACAAGTCTCGTAAACATAGTTCAATATGAGTGAAATTCGCGAAAGTTTAAAAACTTTTAAAAACAAAACACTGACGTGTTTCACGTGTTGCATAGAAAATGTTAAACCTTTATAATGGTAAAGTATAAAATTACTTCGGTGATTTCCCGGCAAGGATAAATCGATAATACCTACTGCGTTTTCTGACGTAATGAACATAACATAACAACATAACATCACGCCTGTATTTCCCCGAAGGGGTAGGCAGAGGTGTAATAGTACACCCACATTTCGCCAGTTATGTTATAGTCCCATGTAATAGGGGGCGAGCCTATTACCACTTACCGGGCACAAATCCAGACTCCGGGAACATTAAAAAAAAAAAGTAATACATTACTCCGTAATGAACTATTGTGAAAAAAAGCCCCGCTGCACTAACAATACAAAGATGGTGTTTTTTAGGGTTCCGTACCCGAAGGGTGCCAAACGGAACCCTATTACTCTCGCTACGCTGTCCGTCCGTCCGTCCGTCTGTCTGTCACAGGGCTGTATCTTTGTAACGGTAATAGATAACCAGTTGAAATTTTCACAGAATATGTGTTGCTATAAGGTGTATCACGACAAATAATAAAAACAGTCTAAAACCAAAGGGGGTCCCCATACAAGAAACCTCAAAAAACATGCATTTTTTCAACGATTTTGTTCCTGCTCTAACTTCAAAACGGTAATATATACCAGCGTCAAACTTGGTCAGATTATAGTGCATATTATGTAGTTTAGCAACAAATACTAAAAATAAGACAAACATAGACATATGTGGTGGTACCTGCGTAAGAAAGACATGCAAAAATTCATATTTTGCGCAGCGTTCGTTGATGTCTTTTGATAAAGTCCCGTAAATTAAATCAGTTGTTATGGGGTATCAGGTCGTTGAGAGGTACGGAACCCTTAATGCGTGAGTCCGACTCGCACTTGGCCGGTTTTTTTGTTATTTACCATAATTAATCAACATAACTTATCTGACGTTTAACCACACAACAAAACAGTGTGTACCTATATAATTTGAGTACATAATTGAATTGCCGCGTTGCGACTGCATCCAAGGTTGCGGCCTAAATGCACGTTAATTATTTTTTAACACATCTAACACTCAACTTGTATACTAATTATAGTGTGAAAGGTGTCCTTGTGACTATTAACCGATGCATTAATTATTGATAGAGGAAATGGAATGCTTTAAACATAAACTTTAATAAAAAAAGTTAAAACCGACTTCAAAAATAATAAAATAATTTATGTAAAACAGTGTTGGAAGTATGTGCCATTGATTCGGTTTGATTTAAGAAAAAATTGCAGCAGTGATAGCCTAGCGGTTGAACGCTTGCCTTCCATGCAGGAGGGTGCGAGTTCGATCCCGGCCCGCACCTCTGACTTTTCGGACTCATGTGCGGATCAGAATTTGATTATCACTTGCTTTAACGGTGAAGGAAAACATCGTGAGGAAACCTGCATACCTGAGAGTGCTCCATACAGTTCTCGATGGAAAACATCGTGAGGAAACCTGCACACCTGAGAGTGCTCCATACAGTTCTCGATGCTTTGTGTAGTCCGCCAACCCGCACTAGGCTAGCGTGGTGGACTAAGGCCGTAACCTTCTCATACTGAGAAGAGGCCCGTGCCCAGCAGTCGAACAGTAATGGACTGATTATGTTATGTTAAGAAAAAAAATTGCACTAACTTCCTAAACTGTTTAAAAAAAAAAAAACTTATTGAAGTCGGTTTTAACTTTTTTTTAAGTTTATTTTATTTTTATTTTTTGAGTGACATTAACAATAGAAAGACAAGGAATTGCTGCAATCCTGGATGATTTACTGTCATCCATTGAAGAGTTCCCTTCTTCATCTCCGAAGATCTTCATGAGATCTTCACCAAATGATACTTTAGGAATGCATTTGCATTTGCTTGATTCTTTGAAGAAAATACCAAAATCGCTATATCTATGCCTATAATATTTGAGGAGTTCCCTCAATTCCACATGGATCCCATTATCAGAACTAGATTTTGATATAATCTAAAAGTGGCCGTTTTTTGCACTTTTTCTATCTATAGTTACAACGAACTATAATTTACAGAGTTAATAAATAAATATTTTTGGTACCTTTTTACACAGCACCATCTAGTCCCAAACTAAACAGAGCTTTTACTATGGGTTCTAGACAATGAATAGAATACTAATATAGTTTTTTTTTTAAATTTATACATACTTAGAATACATAAGCAACACCCAGACCAACAAAAACATTAATGTTCATCACACAAATATTTGTGTCCTGTGGGAATCGAACCCAGGACCTCGTGATCAGCAGTCCGACACTCGAACTACTAGACCACAGAAGTCGTCAATAGTTTCTGATTAAACTAGAGTACCTATACTTCAATTGTTAAAAACAAATTGTCGTTAAATTATGTATTCAGCGAGTAATATTTTTTTACTGCTGGGGGAGCCACTTGGCTGCTACGTGCGCCTTAAGGAGATGCTGAAGAATGAGTGGCTGTTGAGACTGTATGGCGACACGAGCTGAAGGTCCAACTGATGTTAATCGGTTACCTTTACCCATAACAGCTGCAATACATACCTAGGCTGTTGCCTTAATGGTACTGCAAGTCAGTTCGCCAAAGTAAGACATGAAGATGGAACGTCTCATGAGATTTTTATTTCACTGGCACCCATACCTTTGGCACCGGAACACAGCAATGCAAGCATGACTGTTTGACTGCAGAAGTATGTACGGTGGTAGTATCTCCCCGAACGCTCTCTTTGACAAAGAGCTCTACTACTACTAAAACTGTTGGCCAACCAGGTATTTTTTGATACATGCAGATACAGAGAGAATTGTAAAATTCTCAGTAGGTAGGTATAATTGGTGTAACGTAACTACATATCATAGCTATACATGTAATTTATTCATGGACTGTTTGGCGGCAGAAGTAGGTACGGTGGTAGTACCTCCCCGAACGAGCTCTATCACAAAGATCAAAAATCGATATCAAAGCTCTACTACTACTGAAATTGCTGGCCACTCAGGTATTTTTATCATATGCAGATAGGTACAGAAAAAAATATAAAAGTTTCAGTCATCATCATCATCATAATTTCAGCCGAAAGACGTCCACTGCTGGACATAGGCCTCCCCGAAGTATCGCCACAGCGACCGTTCCTGCGCCTTCCGCATCCAGCGGATTCCCGCGACCTTCACCAGGTCGTCGGTTCACCTTGTGGGGGGCCTACTCACGCTGTGCCTTCCAGTACGCGGACGCCACTCCAGAACTTTACTGCCCCATTGGTCATCATTTCTTTGAGCAATGTGCACCGCCCACTGCCACTTAGGCTTGGCAATTCTTCGGGCTATGTCGGTCACTTTCATTCTTCTGCGAATCTCCTCATTTCTGATTCGATCACGCAAGGACACTCCGAGCATAGCCCTCTCAATTGACCTTTGAGTGACTTTGAGCCTTCTTATCAGGCCCATTGTGAGCGACCACGTTTCAGTGCCATAAGTAATTACTGGCAACACACACTGGCCAAAGACTTTCGTCTTGAGACACTGCGGTGTTTTGGACGAGAAGATATTGCGTAGCTTCCCGAACGCTGCCCAACCGAGTCGGATTTGACGATTGACCTCTTTCTCCAATTTGGCGGCAGAAGTAAGTACGATGGTAGTACCTCCCCGAACTTTCACAAGGAGCTCTACTACTACTGAAACTGTTGGCCACCCAGTAATTTTTATTATATGCAAATACAGAGAGAATTATAAAAGTTTCAGTAGGTAGGTATAATTGGTATAACGTAACTAGATATTAAAGTTATACTTATAATTTATTCATGAACTGTTTGGCGGCAGAAGTAGGTGCAGTGCTAGTACCTGGCTGCCTGAACGAGCTCTTTCACAAAGAGCTCTACTACTGCTGAAACTGCTGTCTACTCAAATATTTTTATTACATGCAGATACAGAGATAATTATAAAAGTTTCAGTAGGTAGGTATAATTGGTATAAAGTACATATTGTAGTTATACTTGTAATTTATTCATGGACTGTTTGGCGGCAGAAGTAAGTACGATGGTAGTACCTCCCCGAACTTTCACAAGGAGCTCTACTACTACTGAAACTGTTGGCCACCCAGTTATTTTTATTATATGCAAATACAGAAAGAATTATAAAAGTTTCAGTAGGTAGGTATAATTGGTATAACGTAACTAGATATTAAAGTTATACTTATAATTTATTCATGAACTGTTTGGCGGCAGAAGTAGGTGCAGTGCTAGTACCTGGCTGCCTGAACGAGCTCTTTCACAAAGAGCTCTACTACTGCTGAAACTGCTGTCTACTCAAATATTTTTATTACATGCAGATACAGAGATAATTATAAAAGTTTCAGTAGGTAGGTATAATTGGTATAAAGTACATATTATAGTTATACTTGTAATTTATTCATGGACTGTTTGGCGGCAGAAGTAAGTACGATGGTAGTACCTCCCCGAACTTTCACAAGGAGCTCTAATACTACTGAAACTGTTGGCCACCCAGTTATTTTTATTATATGCAGATACAGAGAGAATTATAAAAGTCTCAGTATGTAGGTATAATTGGTGTAACGTAACTACATATCATAGCTATAGATGTAATTTATTCATGGACTGTTTGGCGGCAGAAGTAGGTACGGTGGTAGTACCTCCCCGAACGAGCTCTATCACAAAGTATCACAAAGATCAAAAATCTATATCAAAGCTCTACTACTACTGAAATTGCTGGCCACTCAGGTATTTTTATCATATGCAGATAGGTACAGAAAAAATTATAAAAGTTCCAGTCATCATCATCATCATAATTTCAGCCAAAAGACGTCCACTGCTGGACATAGGCCTCCCCCAATTATCGCCACAACAACCGTTCCTGCGCCTTTCGCATCCAGCGGATTCCCGCGACCTTCACCAGGTCGTCGGTTCACCTTGTGGGGGGCCTACCCACGCTGTGCCTTCCAGTACGCGGTCGCCACTCCAGAACTTTACTGCCCCATCGGTCATCATTTCTTTGAGCAATGTGCACCGCCCACTGCCACATAGGCTTGGCAATTCTTCGGGCTATGTCGGTCATTTTCATTCTCCTGCGAATCTCCTCATTTCTGATTCGATCACGCAAGGACACTCCGAGCATAGCCCTCTCAATTGACCTTTGAGTGACTTTGAGCCTTCTTATCAGGCCCATTGTGAGCGACCACGTTTCAGTGCCGTAAGTAATTACTGGCAACACACACTGGTCAAAGACTTTCGTCTTGAGACACTGCGGTATTTTGGACGAGAAGATATTGCGTAGCTTCCCGAACGCTGCCCAACCGAGTCGGATTTGACGATTGACCTCTTTCTCGAATTTGGCGGCAGAAGTAAGTACGATGGTAGTACCTCCCCGAAATTTCACAAGGAGCTCTACTACTACTGAAACTGTTGGCCACTCAGTTATTTTTGTTATATGCAGATACAGAGAGAATTATAAAAGTTTCAGTAGGTAGGTATAATTGGTATAACGTAACTAGATATTAAAGTTATACTTATAATTTATTCATGAACTGTTTGGCGGCAGAAGTAGGTGCAGTGCTAGTACCTGGCTGCCTGAACGAGCTCTTTCACAAAGAGCTCTACTACTGCTGAAACTGCTGTCTACTCAAATATTTTTATTACATGCAGATACAGAGATAATTATAAAAGTTTCAGTAGGTAGGTATAATTGGTATAAAGTACATATTATAGTTATACTTGTAATTTATTCATGGACTGTTTGGCGGCAGAAGTAAGTACGATGGTAGTACCTCCCCGAACTTTCACAAGGAGCTCTAATACTACTGAAACTGTTGGCCACCCAGTTTTTTTTATTATATGCAAATACAGAGAGAATTATAAAATTCTCAGTATGTAGGTATAATTGGTATAACGTAACTACATAATTATTATTGTTATACTTGTAATTTATTAATGTAGTAAACGTTTATGACAAAACGGAGTTGCTATTAAATTATATTTATGTGTGTTTTGCACGGGAAATAATGTCAAAGATAATAAATAACAAACACAATATAACATTTTCCTTATTTAAGCTCTTTATGATAATTAAAAAATCACGAAAACCAATCTAGTTTGTTGCGTACAATATGCAGGTAAATAATTATTGTAGAACAATTTTTGATGGACTCGGTTTAATTGCAAGGTCGAAAAAAATTTGGTACACTTCAAAAGTTGTACCAAATTACTAGTATCTACAAAAAAAAATTGTAAATTCATAAAAAATTGTATGGTAGATTAAAATAATTATTTAGAAATATCTGTAAAGACGCTTGTCATCTCAGTCTTCATGCGACCACAAACGCTGCAAAGCTTTCGAAACGTCAGGAAAACCAATTTAAATAATATACGCGATTTAATTCGGTTAAACTTTGTTTTATTATAATACCCAGATAATAATTCGATCGATTTAACCTGAACTAGTGTCATATTGTCATTCTATCATCAGCTTTAGCTAAATGAGCCTCCCAATGACGACAGCGAATGGTCAACAGAAAAATTACTATAATCATAAGACACGTTGGTTTTATTTTGTATAGGTAGTTAAGTAGATTTATTGCATTCTTTAAAGTCCTTAACCCCACTCATCAGTGCATCTACCATGTTTATTGCTTTTGCATCACCCTAAGGTTTTCTAGTAGAGAATGCCTATGGTGTTAAGACCGTCTTTGAACCTTGTGCATAATAACCTTATGCGGATAAAATACTTAAATGAAAAAATAAATCATGGATAAATATAAGGATACCTATTCCTTTTCACTTTTTGTCCACGGGCGGGACATCTCTTATCTAGTCAGTAACAGCACAGACCTATTCATTATTTCATTTCATTCCGTGCATTATAATAATGATTATGCTGATGGCGTCATTGACACGACAAAAATAGCAGCGAAAAAACCAAGCAAGCAAGCTGTTTAATCGATCGACAATAGTTAGATACATGACAAGGCAGTACCAAAAATTTGACCGGTAAATTAATAGTTCTCAATAGTTAAATAGTTTATAAGCTCAAGGTCAAAATAAGTAGACCGCAAGGTCACGTTTCTCAATCGTAGCGTTCATGGTCCAGCTCTTATAATAACAATAATTACAAGAATTGTAGACATAAAGTTAAAACAATGATTATAGTTTGAGCAAAGAGAGCTGCTACCAAATGTAAAAATAAAAAATACAGTTCAACATTATAAAAGTCTGATGGTTTATGTTTTTTTATTTCTTTTGAGGTTTTTTTACGGAGTCCAATTATCTCAAGAATGTCATTTTAAATGCATTAAAGGCTTAAAAAGAAGACCATACAGCCCATAGATGCCTCATAACAGGCGACCGATGTCTGCAACACATCTTGAAATGTCACTAGTGTAGGTTGCCACTATTCGCCACTTCAAATCTTCAAATAATTTTCGACCACTTACATGAGCCGTCAAAACTGCACGTTAGCGATTAGCCAATAGCCGCCTTATGCTTGATTTCACCAACGATAATTCTCTGGTTAATCGACCGTTTACCCACAATTCCAGTACATTTTTCGAGAAATCAGCCGTTTAATCTGGGAATTAACGTTGATGAACACCGGCCTTAGTAGGGCCAATTGGGTTGCAGTACCCCGCCTCAGCTAGTGGCAGAATTTTTTGTACATATTATATTCAACATTAGGTGTCTATGAGCTGTATGGTCGTTGGCTTAATATCATACTATGTAGTCAGCTTTTAAGGGGCTCCTGGCTAAGTAAACCACGTGGATTGCAAGATCTACGAGGTTAACCTAAGCTAGCCGCGGTCAGTCTGTGGATGGGTGACCGTTTCGATATGTAATCAAGACACCTTCGTGCCTGAGAGGTCCTGCGCCTGATTTCTCTCCGGTCGTTAGGGTTCCCAACCATACTGATAAAAACAGTATTATACTTTTTTCGCTCGATAATACTTTTTACTGTTCTATCAACTGAGACTTTCCATCTTCATGTCTCAGTTTGGCGAACCGACTTGCGGTACCATTTAGGCAATAGCCTAGGTGGTATTGCAGTTTTTATGGGCAAAGCTAACCGCTTAACATCAGGTGGGCCTTTAGCTTGTACAAAAAGTTGGGAACCCTACCGGTCGTGTCGGATCGCCGCTAAATTTAATTAATAATAATAATTGTTTTTTTTGTGTACAAGTGAATGTTAAATACTACGTAATACTACTACTTATATTTTGTAATACGTTAGACATCAAATAAAATTGTACTCTATTATAAATAAGCTGCTATGAATCATTCACCAAGCTTCATCATTCATCTTAAAGAATCATGTTACTTAATCGTTAGTAGGTGTTCCTATTAACAACCCATTAGCACCGTAAACTGCCCTTGCAGTTATGCAACGCACCGACGCATCTATTGTTGCTATGTATTGGCAAATCCTTAGATCTTAAGATAATACATTATTTTTGTTAAGTATAGTAAGTCTTGTTTGGATGAGCTTTTTCCCAAGTATGTTGGGGCTGGCTTCCAGTCTAACCATATGCAGCTGAACATCAGTATTTTACACGGAGCGACTGCCATTAGATCCCCACAACCCAGTTAATAGGCAATACCAATATCCTAAGGATAGACTAGCTGTCAGACTTTCAGGCTTCTGACTACCCGTAACGACTGCCATAGATGTTCGTATGGCAACCGGGACAAACAGTGACATGCTCTCCGAGGCAAGGAGGGATCTCAATGTGCAACGAAATGGTCACCCATCCACGGACCGACTGCGGCTAGCGCAGCTTAACCTTGCAGATCTTGCAATCCACCCAGTTATTACTTGCCGCGAGCCCCCCTATTAGGTAAGTCTAATATCATGCAATGTCTATAATTAACATGAATATGCAAGATTGTATATTTTTTTGCTTGTACTAAGCAGTGTGTAAAATAAAGCAGCATGATGATGATGATGATGATAAACCTAGAGAACGAAGCCTATGTAACGTCATTGATCCTATGTTAAATATAACGCCTAAGTAAAACCACGCTTCATTTCAATAAACTTTCTAAACCACGACGGGCCGGAATTGTAACTCCCGATACATGACATGGACACGTTCATCCCAAAAGGTTTACCTCTTATTTTCTGAGTTTGTAGATATTAAATTTCACGACTCACTTCTGCTCGCCGTTTCGGATAAAAACGTAAAAAAAGCAAAAACAAACATAATTCACAGTCTTACTATAATTAAACTCATATACATTATTTTAACCAACAGTTAATTGTGCAAAGCAACTTCGTGCAGTATCGACGCCAAAATTACACCCTGGGAATCTGACATTATAGTGAAATCGTGTGAACGCAGCTATCTTAGATCCAACTGAATCTAAGATCTGCTATCTCAAGCCTATTAACGTACGTGGGACACTCAGAAAGTTTTGCGAAACTAAAAAAAAATTGTTCTATACGTACATATATTTTTATCAAATCTTTTCAAAGTACTTTCCACCAGCCTCTATACAAAGATTCATGCGCCTAAACCAGTTTTCAAAACACTTTTTCCAGTCCGCCGCAGACACCTCGTTTACAGCCTGCTCGAACGCAGCCAGCGCATCTTCCGGCGACGAAAATTGTATCCCTTTGAGCTGATTTTTTATTTTTGGGAATAAAAAGAAGTCACACGGTGCTAGATCAGGGCTGTAAGGAGGGTGACCCAGGAGTTTGACTGGCGTGCTGTCCAGGAAGTCCCTCGTTTTGAGTGCGGTGTGCGCAGGTGCATTGTCGTGGTGGAGCAGTAGCCCGCGGAGCCCTGTGTTTGGTCGCTTGTTGCTTATAACAGAGAAAACTTCTGGCAAACATTTGGTAGTATACCATTCGGCATTAATGCTTCTTTGATCCCGTAAGGGAATTGATACCAAGTGGCCAGTCAAATTAAAAAAGCTAGCGATCAAAATCTTACCCCCGCTTCTAGATCGCTTCACTTTGGTAGGCGTTGGCTCATTTTGAAACACCCAAACAGTCGACTGGCGCTTGGTTTCTGGGTCGTATTGATAAATCCAGGACTCATCACCTGTAACGATGTCGTAAACACGCCGAGACGAGCCTACTTCAAATTTGTTAAGCATATCACGGCACCATTCCACCCGGGCCTGCTTCTGAGCATCGGTGAGGTTGTGCGGCACCCAGCGTGATACTATCCTCCTCACGCGAAGATGGCTGTGTAGAATCTCGTGAACGCTTCCCGATCCAATCTTCAATATGTGTTGAATCTCCTGATATGTAATTCGCCTATTGTCTTGGATTAAATTTTTCACTGCTAGCACGTTTTCTTCGGTAACAGCCGTCAAAGGGCGACCGCTTCTTTCGTCATCCCCCAAAGTTGGTCGACCGCGCTTGAATTCGTTATACCAACGATACACGGTTGCCTTGGAAGGGCCTTCATCCATGAATGCCATTTGAAGTCTATCGTACGATTCATCCGGTTTCAGGCGACACTTGAAATCGTATAAAATCATAGCTCTAAAATGTTCCCGGCGCAGATCCATATTTCAGTGAGACACAATACTTTGAATTAACTCGCAAAAAATGTGGAGGGAAATTTTGAAATTGGAACTTACTTATTTTTACTTATAAATAATCATATTTTCGAAAAACATTATAACTGGCCAGTCTCCCATATATAAAAACTTTTTTTCGCAATACTTTCTGAGGGGCCTGGTATGTGGTATTACGGCCAAAGTTAATATCCAATCTATCCACGATTTACCATACTAGAAATAGAAGTTTGACATATTTTGTGTCAAATTCCTATCTCTACTAGGGCAAATCGATTGTCAGATTGGATTTTAATTATGGTTGTTAATATTTACATCAACACTCATTGTACTTAGTAGATAGCTAGGTACAGTCTGGCAAAAACGTCTAAATTCGGAACTTTTCTATCATTGTCAGTATTATGTCAATAAATCATAAGCAAAATGTGCCTGTAAGCACTTTAATTGAATTCGTAATAATGAGACTATCCAACGATCTGTCAAAAACGCGATTTAAAAAAAACAGACAGCCAGAGACAAGCAGAGCTAAAAAATTGTACTGGACCGTTTTTCTTTGGCTATTTATATAAAGAAGATATGGAGTTAACTTTTTTAATATAGAAAATTCTTACTATTTAAATGTTCGTGGTTGTATAAAAATTATGTAATTGTCTTGAATTGTCTTGGTGGTGGGTTGGTGGACTACACACACCACCGAGAACTGTATGAAGCACTCTCAGGTGTGCAGGTTTCCTCACGATGTTTTCCTTCACCGTTAAAGCAAGTGATAATCAAATTCTGATCCGCACATGAATCCAAAAAGTCAGAGGCACAAGTGTATTAAGTAGCACTTAATATACTTTAAATAGAAGCAGTGGGTGTCACAATGTCTTTGCCAAGTTACGATACAACACATACTTATCGTAGTCTGAAGACCTTGACAATTGGTAGAATAAATATTGATGAATTTGAATATTTTGCACATGGCAGCTGTGAAAAGAAATGCTTCATAACATATTTACGTAGTTTTGTATTATTCAACGGTTTTGACGTTTTTGTTTAGCCACGTATGTGTTTGTAACATACTTATTTTGTTAAATATACTCATCACCAAAAGAAATGGTTGATTACATTTTTATAAAGATGCCATTAGTTAAAATGGTTTCGTACCCGTGGTCCACCTACGTAGTTCACCTAGGTGTTCCACGGTTAACTTTTTGTACCCGTGGTAATTTAAATCAAAATGGAAAGCCAATTAGCGCTCATAGAATGTCGCCAAAATAACGCCAATCATCTTGAAGAAAACTATATAAACCTTTGCCTTGCTTCACAAACATGGTCAACAACTTTAATATTAGATAGTGATTTATGTGACAACCATGAGCTTATTGAAGATCAAGTGTATTGACCGACCCACAAACCTTAAAGTATGAACATGACCATGACATCATATTCGAACGCTGTTTTTTGTCGCACTTAAGTTATGAATGTACATGTAATTACCTACTTAGAGTAGGTAAGTATCTTTCTGTGCACGCAATGTTTGCATAAAACAGGGTTGCCAGATGAGAACAAGTGGATTATCGTACTGATGTTCTAAAATTATCGTATATCAAGGAATTTGGTGAAATATTATCGTAAACAGTGCTGAGCTACGAACAAAAACAATGATTTTCAGCATCAAAATTATCGTATTTTTGCGTATTTCAATCAATTTTGTCCGTGTGGTGCCGGACGCAAAGAATACCACCACCCTATATCTTCTCATGGGTGTCGTAAAAGGCGACTAAGGGATTCACCAGAGGATGGGCAGCAGCGTCCTCCGAGTAATAAACCAACCAACTGCGATCGCCAACCCGCCTGCCAAGCGTGGCGATTATGGCATATCCCCCCAAACATGCAAAGCACTGATAAAAACCAGCCCCTAGTCCCCGGCGCCCCCGCTATCCCTGGTTACGGTAGCGGCCTAGGTAACGGCGGGGCAGGGGGTGCGAAGAATCCCCGGCAGAGATCCGGCTACCATAACAAAAAAAGACTGGACCTGGCAACATACAACACACGTACACTGCGGACCGACGAGAAGCTTGTTGAACTCGAGGAAGAATTGAGCAAGTTACGATGGGATATCGTAGGGTTATCTGAAGTCCGAAGAGAGGGGGAGGACACGATAATCCTCAAATCCGGTAACTTGCTCTATTTCCGGGAGGGCGATCAACTTTCCCAGGGCGGTGTCGGGTTTATCGTCCATAAGTCTCTTGTGAACAACATAGTGAAGATCGAGTGTTTCGACCAGGGTGGCGTACCTTATACTCAGAATAACCGAAAGGTATTCGTTGAAGGTTATACAGGTATACGCCCCGACAAAGAAACACTCCGACGATGAGGTGGAGACCATGTATGAGGATATCTCGAGAGCCATGCATGGCTCTAAAACCCACTTCACTGTTGTCATGGGAGGCTTCAACGCGAAACTGGGCAAGCGCTACGATGATGAGCTACGAGTGGGGCAATTTGGATATGGATATCGGAACCACCGGGGTCATCTACTGGCCGGCTTTATGGAGAAAGAGGGGCTCTATATGATGAACTCTTTCTTCAGAAAGCGTGAGCACAGGAAGTGGACCTGGTTGGGACCTAATGGTGTAACAAAAAATGAGATTGACTTCATTATGTCGACGAAGAAGCAAATATTCAATGATGTCTCTGTGATCAACGCGGTCAAAACCGGAAGTGATCACCGTTTGGTAAGAGGCACATTGAATCTGAACATCAAGCTGGAAAGATCTCGACTGATGAAGTCTACGCTCCGTCCAGCACCGATCCAAATCCAAAACCCCGAGAGCTTTCAGCTCGAACTTCAGAATCGTTTCGAATGCCTAGGGAGCTCAGTGGACGATTACAACGATGGGTTTGTGGAAACTGTCCATACGGTCGGGTCTAGGATCTTTAGGACCCGTCGTACAAACAGAAACAAGAAGCTCTCTGACCACACTCTCGAGCTCATGGCGGAAAGACGCGAGATGATTCTGCAGTCCTCAGATGATGCGACTATATTTCAAAGTCCTTGAAAAGTGTCCTACGCCAATTTAATACCGAACGTATTAAAGACGCGATAGAGAAGAATAAGGGCTCCAAAGTCTTCGCAAGAGACCTGTCTATTGGGCAGAGCCAGCTTGCAAAACTGAGGACCGACGATGGCAGAGTCGTTTCCTCCAAGCCAGAGCTATTGAAGGAGGTCGAGAAGTTCTATGGACAGTTATACACGTCCACCCGGAAACCCGCTGTAAATCGGGCTAATGACCCAAGAGCTCGATTGACCCGACACTATACCGAAGATATCCCGGATGTCAGCCTGTACGAGATTAGGATGGCTCTAAAGCAGCTCAAAAACAACAAGGCACCGGGTGATGACGGAATTACGGCCGAACTCCTGAAGGCGGGTGGAAAACCGATCCTTAAGGCCCTTCAAAAGTTATTTGATTCCGTCATTCTCGAGGGGAGAACGCCACAGGCATGGAGCAGAGGTGTGGTGGTACTCTTCTTCAAAAAGGGCAATAATGCTCTACTGAAGAATTATAGGCCCATCTCACTTCTGAGCCATGTCTACAAGCTGTTTTCGAGAGTCATTACGAACCGTCTTTCGCGCAGGTTTGACGACTTCCAGCCTCCCGAACAAGCCGGGTTCCGAAAAGGCTTTAGCACCGTAGACCACATACATACGCTGCGTCAGGTTATACAGAAGACCGAAAAGTATAACTTGCCTCTTTGTTTAGCGTTTGTGGACTACGAGAAAGCCTTCGATTCGATCGAGACTTGGGCGGTACTACAGTCTCTTCAACGGTGCCAGATTGACTATCGGTACATCGAAGTGTTAAAGTCTTTGTATGAAAACGCCACTATGTCAGTCCGATTACAGGACCAAGCCTCGAAACCTATCCTTCTGCAGCGAGGTGTGAGACAGGGAGATGTGATATCTCCGAAACTGTTCACTGCTGCATTGGAGGATGTCTTCAAGGTTCTGGACTGGAATGGGCTAGGCATTAACATAAACGGCGAGTACATCACTCACCTTCGGTTTGCCGACGACATAGTAGTCATGGCTGAGACCATGGAGGACCTCGGTACAATGCTCGATGACCTCAGTAGAGCTTCCGATAAAGTGGGTCTTAAAATGAATATGGACAAGACAAAGGTTATGTCGAATTCCCATATAGCACCCATTCCCGTAAGCATCGGAGAATCTACACTCGAAGTTGTTGACGATTATGTATACCTAGGACAAACTGTCCAGCTAGGTAAGTCCAACTTCGAGAAAGAGGTCAATCGTCGAATCCGACTCGGTTGGGCAGAGTTCGGGAAGCAACGCAATATCTTCTCGTCCAAAATACCGCAGTGTCTCAAGACGAAAGTCTTTGACCAGTGTGTATTGCCAGTAATTACTTACGGTACTGAAACGTGGTCGCTCACAATGGGCCTGATAAGAAGGCTCAAAGTCACTCAAAGGGCAATGGAGAGGGCTATGCTCGGAGTGTCCCTGCGTGATCGAATCAGAAATGAGGAGATTCGCAGGAGAACGAAAGTAACCGACATAGCCCGAAGAATTGCCAAACTTAAGTGGCAGTGGGCGGGGCACATTGCTCGCAGAACGGATGGCCGATGGGGCAGTAAAGTTCTGGAGTAGTGACCGCGTACTGGAAGGCGCAGCGTGGGTAGGCCCCCCACAAGGTGGACCGACGACCTGGTGAAGGTCGCGGGAATCCGCTGGATGCGGAAGGCATAGGACCGGTCGTTGTGGCGATGCTTGGGGGAGGCCTATGTCCAGCAGTGGACGTCTTTCGGCTGAAATGATGATGATGATGAATCAATTTTGTATCGTACCAGAGCCAAAATTATCGTATATTTACGATAATTATCGTACGTCTGGCAACGCTGGCATAAAATGTTGTGTTTAAAACTTCTTCGTAAATGAAGACGTTTTAATTCAAACGTTTAATTCATGAATCTTTTTTTTTCGCGCTTTCAGGGTTGGTCCCATAATAAAATTTGTTCCAATTGATAAATACAATGACGTATTTTCTTTCTCGAAACGACAAAATTTTCAGAGTGTATTTAGGTATGACAGTCGTTACGGGTAGCCAAAAACAACAACGACGACTACACGACGACGACATCTGACGACTAGTTTAACCATATGTTAATCCAGGCTATGTTCTATCTGTCTGTCAAATTGTATCCAAATCCGTTCAGCCCTTACAACGTGATTGAGTAACAAACATCCAGATATCCAGACATCTTCACAACAAACGTTCACTTTTATAATATTAGTAGAATTATAACCTAATTTAGACATATTTATTAAAAAATAAGACTTGGACTTGCATAGATCAACAACTAGCGTGTAACTATGTAAGCTCAAAGCCAGATAGATCAAGATCAAAAATATTATTGATCTTAAAAACATCAATTATGATTGATTAAATAATTGTTGTGCTATTGAATAATCACTTCATATCAATATGACCTTCTGTTGATTGGTTGATATGCGAACTAATTGATTTGTAATATGCATTTGTAATTTTAATATATTTCGAAAGACCCGGCTTATTCCGGATCTAAATAATGTGTCTGCAAATTCTAAATAAAAAACGAAAGCAACAAGCAAAATAACATAAATATTTTTGGGACATTTTACACATCACCATCTAGTCCCAAACTAAGCAGAGCTTGTACTATGGGTACTAGACAGTGGATATAATACTTAGATACATTTTTTTTTTAAATACGTACTTATAATACATAAAAAATAAATAATAATACATAAATTGTACCTGACATCTGTATCTACCACATTTAAGCAAATAAAGAAATTGAAATTGAAATAAGAAAATTAAAAAACACCCAGACCTACACAAACACTCATGTTCATTACACAAATATTTGTGTCTTGTGGGAATCGAACCCGCGACCTTGTGATCAGCAGTCCGACACTCGAACCACTAGACCACAGAGTCGTCAAAATACTTACTCGTCTAACTTGTTTTTAAGAAGCGATGCCACATTCAGATTATACTATCATAATACGTAACGACATCAATCATCAATCATTATAGCATCCAGCAATCATCATTATAAAATATGGTGAGGTAATATTATTGATAATCTGCAATACTATACTATACTATCGATAGTATCGCACATCAATAATGGAAACGCAATCGATTGTATCGATAGTACCGATAATTTTAGACTATCAATAGTTGCCTTTTATGCAATAGTTCCCTCTACATTACCTATGTATTGAACGATACTAACAAACATTTTGTGCGTCGACGGTGCATTGTGAACACAAATATTATCTACAGTGTAGATACTATCGATAGAAGAGGCACCATTTACGTCTAATACTATCGATACTATTAGTATTAACACATTTTCCGCTATGGATACTATTGATATCCCTATCGATATCCTAACTGATTTTCAAGGTCACCTATCGATAGCAGGACTATCGATATTTTGGCATCATTACTGAGGGTCGCGTGAGTGTAAAATTAAATGGTATCCCGAACTGCCTACGAGCCTATGCGAGACGAGCTGCGAAACGCGACACGAGAGTCTAAATCTAGCATAAGAATTTTGAAAACGAATTAATATCGGTATTTTTTTCCAACAAATGACTTTAATATTCTTTATAATTTTGTTATCTCTACGTATATGTAGGTAATAGTCTATTTAATATTTCTATGAAAAAGTGTTTCTATTAGTAATAGATCAAATAATATTCAAAGATCTTTTTAAATCATTTCACACCCACTACAAACCGTTACCCATTTCATACCCTACAAACAAACAAAAAATATTTTTTACACCTAGAAATATTTTTTATTCATAAACGAGGCATTGAGCCGGTAAATTTAACCTTAGCAACCACCATTGAAGAGCCCAACACAAGTTACTGAACATTTCTTAAATAAACTTCTTTGACCTTTGTTTTATTGTTTGAAGGCTTTGATGGAAAAATAAAGAGTAAAAATTGGAACAATAAATAAATAAATAAAAGAAACGGATGCTGTGAATGAAAATGTTAAATAGAACATAATTATTAGAATTAAATAGATATTGCAATAACATGTTTATGACAGTCATAAAAATATATGAATGGTGAATATATAAAACAAAAAAAAACCTACTAATATTTTGTCAATTTTGCTGTTACGCATAGGTACCTATAACATTTTTAATTTAAAATAAGGCAGTGAAGGTGCCCCCAAAGACTCCGATTCTGATTTGTCAATTAATCGTGATTTCTTCGAATGACTTGTTTATACACACCCAACAATATTTACATTTATGGTGATTATTAAGTCATATACCTCAAACTATTATTATGGATAAGTAGATCTATTTGTTGACGGTAAATGAGTTGGACATGCATCTAAATTAAATTAAAAGTTATCTGTTTGTTTAATTTTATCTAAATGTAATGTCAAATGATAAGATATCTCTAAATTTTGATTTTTACCCGACTGCGCCAGAAGGAGGGTTATGTTTTTCGAGTGTATGTATGTATGTATATGTCTTTGGCACGTTCTGTGGCCTAAATGGCTTGATGGATTTGAGATTGAGAGGTGTCGTTAGATTCGTCTTAATTCTGAGAGTGACACTGGGTACATCAAAATTTAAAAAATTAAAATGGCCGCTTTTTGGCGCCATATTACCTCTTCAAAAATATTTTTTCCGTCAAAAACTATCAAGTGGGGTATCAAAATAAAGTGTTTTATAAATGCTTTACAAAAATATATACAACTTATATATTTAAATGTAATTTGGAATGAAAAATGCTAAAAAACAAAAAAATGTTCAACGTTAAAAATGAATTTGACTTTTCAAAAAAAACATTAATAGTATGATAAATAAAACATGACAAAACTAAAAAAATTTAAATAACAAAATTAATTAACAAAAACAAAAAAAACCCGACTGCGTGTAAAAATAACAGAAAAGATATAAACAAGACTTATCAACACGCAGGCGGAGGCTACCTATGAACTATTATGTAATTCATGACCAAAAACATACGTAGCCTCTGACTGCGTGTTGATAAGTGTTGTTTATATCTTTTCTGTTATTTTTACACGCAGTCGGGTTTTTTGTTTTTGTTAATTAATATTTTTATTAATTTATTGTAATTGTATATTTTGGGACATGGTGTATGCCATAATGGCGGGACATAGCTGATACTATTTTAATATATTTGATATCTTATGAACCTATGATCCACAATAAATGAATTTGAATTTGAATTGTCTATATGTTCAGTTCAAAATGAATTTGAATTTGAATTGTCTATATCTTCAGTTCCAAATTTGGAAATAAATATAATAACAACAAGGTATATTAATATAGGTCGAATACTTATAAGTATGTAGAACTCATAAAAGTCAAATTAGGGAGTAATAGGTATTTAATTTTAATTTAATTTGGAAATAGTACTTCATTAGTTAGTACTTCATCAAGGCATTAGAATCACGGTTCTGCGGTATAGGTACTTGATAATTCTCATAGCATGACGTCATAGTAAGTTAGTCTATCATCATCCTCCGAGCCTTTTCCCAATTATATTGGGGTCGGCTTCCAGTCTAGCCAGATGCGGCTGAACATCAGTATTTTACACGGAGCGACTGCCATCAGACCCCCGTAACCCAGTTACTGGGTAATACTGACATTCGGAGGTCAGACCAGTAGTCAGACTTTATGGCTTCTGTATTTAACGAACCAACTGCGATCGCCAACCCGCCTGCCAAGCGTGGCGATTATGGCAAATCCCCCCCAACGTGCTTGAGGGAGGCCTATGTCCAAGAGTGGACGTCTTTCGGCTGAAATGATGATATGTTCAGTTCAGTTTTATGTATTTGCTCGTGGCTGCCCGACCCATCCGAAAACCAGCGCTGTAACGTTTCGGTGTTGCAGCATATGCTGAGATGGGGGCCATTTTTGATCTCGCACAGGTACGCTATTTTACATCTTATTGTTTTTATGCCGTTGTTTGTGCTTGTAATGAGACATAAATAACTGACTATATACCAACTTTTTTTTTAATTCCTTTATTTTTAATAAAACATACATTACATGATAAAAGCAAACCAAAAACCACGAGGGTCTGTCCGGAATGCCGTTAATTCTGCAGACACAATGCGTAGGGCGAGCGACTGCCTCTCTTAAATTTTTACAAGAAAAACAATGATAACTTCTCCTTACTTCTGTTGTTTAATTTGATAATTCAATCATTTCGGTAATACATGGGAGCAAAAACATGTTTTTTGCGCCCTATAAATTTACTTTTCCGCAGTTATTAGTTAATAATATTTCACCTGCGATGTAGAAGAAATAAAATATAATAATTATGTTATAAAAGAAGAAGACACAATATTTTGGCAACGTCAGACATTATTGCACACAAGTGGATAAACTTGACCCAATGCTGGTGGCAATTTTAAATTCATCGCCGAATCAATTAGTAATGGCGTTTTTATGGAAATAGTATTATACAAACCGGTTTAAAACACTTGTATTGCAATAATTTATAATTGATTACGTTTAATTTTACCTAATACCTACTACAATGTTTTTGTACGGATTGCAGCACTGAACAGGCCATCATAAAAAGCTACCTAAATATTACGTCAATAATTCATACGTTAAAAGTTTTTTATATTAATTACTGGCAAAAGCAAAGGAAGCCAATTAACACCAGTAGGCCTTTAGCTTGTTTCGCCATTCTATGTCATAAAAAATATGCAACATATTAAGTATTCTTGCTACCTACCTAACTATTTTTTTTATATAGTATAGGATGGCGAAACGAGCTAAAGGCCCACTTGATGTTAAGCGGTTACCTTTGCACATAACAACTGCAATACCACCTAGGCTGTTGCCTTGTTCTTGCACTTAGTAGGACCATTTTACTAGGCAAAGATTGTTAGGTCAAAGACCTGTGCGAATTCAAATCATGATTTTAAACACTCTTTCTCATTGATTACAGATGATCACAAATAGTCATGATCATCATCATCATTTCAGCCAAAAGACGTCCAGTGCTGGACATAGGCCGCCCTCTAAAGAGGGGGATATGCCATAATCGCTACGCTTTGCAGGCGGGTTGGTGATTGCAGTTTGTTGAATAAATACTCAGAGAACACTGCTGCCCATCTTCTGGTGAACTCCTTGGTCGCCTTTAACGACAAGCAAGAGGAGAGATGGGGTAGTGCTATGCTTCGTGTCCGGTTTTTTTAATACTTTTGACTAGTTATGTGACTAGTTATTACTGTTACCGTATTTTCATTTAGTGTCGTACCGTCATCTCCACCTCACCTTGTTTAATGAACGTTAATAATGTTAATAATTACATTAAATAAGTTCTAGTGTAAATAGAAATAATTTTAAATGTGTGACGTATTATAAATCTAGGACAAACGGTAATAAAACACAAATAGACAACAGAAAATAAAAAACTGATATCACTGCAACAAAAAATTACGATGTCAAGAATTAGAAAAATAAACACTAAAATACAAGTTAATAGAATCATATGTAGCAATAAAATGCTGTCACATTCCAATGCAATGTTGTTTAAGGGGAAGTAAACAGAAGTTGTAGATACATACTTTGGCACATGACGTCATAGTTTTATTATTGAATTTTACATTGAAAAGAGCGCGACTGGAACAAATTACTATTGTTATATTAAATCAAAGTAATTGAGCATTTAGTTAAAATTTACGCTTCAATGGTTGTCAAAAACTCCTCGAAATAAATCAAGTTTTATATATTTTCCTTCGAAATAAAAGTAAGTAATGTTTGCTTTTATTTTTCGGCTACCATAGTTTGTTATTCATGTCACGTAGAACTATTCAGTGATTATTTCATTGGCAAAATTTTACATGCTATTTCAAGCGTTTACCTAAAATCATTTTTGAAAATGATACTGTTATTATTTTATCTTATTTCATTCATGTATTAGGAACTTACCAAAAGTTCGTGCATAATTTATTAAACAAAACTAATGTTAAAATGTTTTAAATTGTAAATTCTTCTACGTATTTTGGTACAACCACAGACATAGTAAAAAATATAGACGAAGTGCTCCGAACAATCATAGTGAAGCCAAAAAAACCGTGCTCCTCCGTGTACAAACCAGAGCTCACGCAGACGTTAAGTTACTGGTTAATCAGAAACCCCTTGAAAGAAAAAGACTGGCTACTTATTTTTATTTTATTTTTATATATGCTTTATAATATTGAACACCTTAAAATACAAGGCTAATTTGAAGTCATGAAAAGTAAACCTTTTACATACTGTTTTTTTTTTCAAAATATAATAGAATAACTATTTTAGTTAGCAGAAAACAACATAAATACATAATTTAACAGTCCTGTTAGGCTATAAAATGCAGTGCTATTTGTCAATTAGAAGCATGAGTTCCCGCGTAGATTTGACTTTGAATATAAGCCTTTGATTAGTTACCTAAAGTAAGGTGTAGCCACTACGTGAAAGCTTTGTTTATGTGTGTGTTAATAGAAAATACGAATACGATACATTTTTTTTTTTACTGTGATTTGTGATGTGAACACAAATGTAGGGAACCGCTGATCAATAACGTTGTATTAAACCATCCAAATATCTTTTAAATAAATGAAAAAAAAAAATATAGAAAAAAAAAGGAATACAATTTTTTAGACACAACTAACAGACTCATTGTTAAAAAATAAATAAAATATCATACATAGTTACACATAAAATCAATTATAGAAAATTAATAGGTAAAAGGAAGAAAATAGAGAGAAAAGAAACGAAAAGAAATATTTATTTTACATTATAGCTGTCAAGAGTTTACTAACAAATCATGATCATCATAATCGGCTGGAAACACCTAACGTTTCCACCCTGTATATATTCACAAAAAGATTTTGTTCTTTACCAACAACCCAAAATGAATTTATAATCGTTCAGCTGTTAAGCAAGATACACGTTGAGTTCGACATTTAGATCTTGCTAAACACAGCCATTTAAATACCCACACTGGGATTTATACTTTATAGTTACTACCAGGCCTTGTAAAAGATAAAGGCTATCTATACTGCCTATGATTACCGAGTAATTGACATTTAAGTGGGTATTAACCACTCATTTGAACTAAAAACTAGAGCCGTATCGAGTTACATTAAATTGGAAATGTTGCTCAATTCTCGATTGGTTTTTGCTCGGAAACAATTTTATTGGATATTTGAATGAATTGTTTTGGTCATTGTGTGGTATTGATAGTGTGTATAATTACGTTGTTATGTCTGTGTATATACGTATAATTACGTCTTTTTCAATATAAATTACGGAAATAGTCGTAGATTAACTCTATGGCAGATTCTTCTCGACTCTGATATGTCTTGACTTAACTCAAATTTTAATTTTACTACCCCCCTGGATCCGCTACTGTGTGTACGTACAGCAGTTAACCGCCAATCATCAAGATAGTGAGGATGGAATTGAGATTTATGGCGCCAGTGGTGCGATATATATAAGATTTAGATTTATATGTATGTATATTTTTTGTAATGTACATATTACCTTTAATGTACGCATGTCTACGTGTATTTTTGTTATACGTAAAAATATGTTTATTGTATATTTAAAGTCTATAACCTCATTGCAATAGGCTCGCCCCCTATACATGGGACTGTAACATAACTGGCGAAATGTGGGTGTATTATACACCTCTGCCTACCCCTTCGGGAAAATACAGGCGTGATGTTATGTTATGTTGTTATGTTATAACCTCATTCATTATTATTAGTGTACTTTGTTTTTCGTCTGCATCATCCTAAGCCTCGTAATGTAGCCTGGTAGAGCATACCTTTGTACCTTTTTTTGTGTACATACATTTTGTATTAAATAAATTAATAAGCGGTTATTCTAATATTATAATATTTTTCGTGGAACGAGTCTTAATTACTGCTTTTGTTTTATAAATATTTTAAGGTCATTCCTAAATGTGAATATAGTATGTATTTATTAAACACTTACCCAAGATGTATCCCATTTTTTATTAATTTTGTATTTCAAATATTCAAAGAACACTTGACCTTCTACCAAACTACTTTTAGCTCTATTTCTAATTTGATCATCAACTCAGCCTATCGCAGTCCACTGCTGGACATACGCCTCTCCCAAGTTGCGCCACAACACTCGATCCTCTGCCTTCCGCATCCAGTCCCCCCCAGCCACGTTCTTTAGGTCGTCGGTCCACCTGGCAGGGGGGCGCCCTACGCTGCGTTTGCCGATGCGCGAATTTGATAACTACTAAAAATTAGGAAATGTGTTCGACATTGCGTACGCTACAAGTAAATATTTGAAGCGCACGCGCGATTACTAAATCAAAAATATTTGAACTATCAATTCTAATGTATTTTTATCACTTATCACTAGTACTAATCAAACGTAAACAAATTGAGTTCATTATCAAGGTGACTAGCACGTCCTACAGTCGGCCATCTTAGAGGTTAAAATTTTCATTTTAGATGTACAATTTTCCTCACCGTGTTTTCCTCTATAATGTAAGGTTCTACAGAAACCATTTTTTACCTTATAATTCCCTGATAACCACTCTGCTTAATAGTGTTATAATGAGGTTGTTAATATTGAAACAATTATCATAACCAGAGGTTGCCCAATGATCGAAATTCGACCGTAATTCATTATTGAATAATTGCGAATTATGTACAAAAAAATTAAAAAAATTTAGATAAGCGTTGCATTCAACGTGGCAACGCTGCCAGTCTTCTGGGCATTATGCCAGATGACAGCGGTGTGGAGGAATATTTTGACGCCTAGGCGTGCCTTTTTGTATCATTTTATTTTGTACTTCGTAAATATTGTATCATTTGATTTTGTAATTTGTAAAAAAAAAAAATTACGTCGTTTTTAGATAAATTAAAATAGTTTTAATATTAATCTATGGTCGCTAAAGAATAACATTCGACATTTAAAATATTTTCTGAACCCCGGAATAATATATAATATAAAAAATAAATAAACACTCGGGAGCAATGAATCCGGGTCACGAGCAAAAACCTTAATAACTCTGAAACTAAAAATGTTTTATAGTATAGGATCGCGAAACGAGCTAAAGGCCCTCCTGATGTTACCTTTGCCCATAACAACTTCAATACCACCTAAGCTGTTACCTAAATGGTACCGCAAGTCAGTTCGCCAAACTGAGACATGAAGATGGAAAGACTCATGTGATTGTAATTTCACCGGCAAAAAAAATCAGGTGGTCCCTACATTTTATCGATTTAAGTGAACACAAACGAAACGACCAACTGATTTTTTTTTCGCGATTTCAGGGTTGGTCCCATATTAAAATTTGTTCATAATGATGAGTACAATGACCCCTTTTCGGGAAATAAGCGATTCAAATTTCAGCGTGTATAATTCTTCTGTACGTGTGTTTGTCACCCAACTTTGGATAAAATTTTGTGTGTATATTTTAATGGGTTCCTGGATGGTTTGAAAACACAATTGGACCCGGTAGATGGCGCTGCTGTCGGTATGTCACTGATCTTCTCCGCAACGGCAGGGACGATTTAATTATATGTGGCGCTGCTTTTCCGGGCAGGACGTCTGCCGGGTTCGCTCGTATATTTATAGATCGCATTATATAGATTTATAGATTCCCATAAATCATTAAATGTGATATCTTGAATTCGCGCCCATTTAATTCTTGACGATAGCATTGAGAATCAGTTCGGTGGGTTCCCCATTGTGTGGTCGAGCCTGGTATTACTGATTCGCACGTCGCTCTTGCCTATCTAATGTAAATTATTATTAATATAATTATATATAATATAGGTATATTATATTTGACATGATCTACGTTGTTCTCACTAAAATTTAATCATAATTTTCTAACAATACCAGATTGTACCACATATACATAATATAAAAAAAAAAACATGGAATTTCTTGCCGGCTCTTTTCCATTGGATCTTCCTTTTGGAACCGTGCAACTCAATTCTCGACATTTCTTCAGAGCATGTATTGTGCCTATTTGCAAGAAAAACTTTGAATTTAATTGATATAAATTTTAAATATGGAAGAACCCTAGAACAATCGTTTTTACATACAAAAGTTATGTTTTTGTCCGATCTGCACCTCTTTTTAACGTAATTTACTAATCATGATAAATACCATACCATGACAATCTACTGCTTCTCAAATTTTCCGTCACTGGTGCTACTTTCAAACTCCCTCTCACATACTCATTTCTTATCATATCCATTCTCGTTACACCACGCATTCCTCTTAACATTCTCATCTCACCTGCATGTAATTGCCTTTCATTCCTCCCTATCGTAGCACAACATTCCGATCCATACAAGACAGCAGGTCTAATCATGGTCTTGTATATTTTCCCCTTTAGTTTAAGGGGAATTCGGGGGTCACAGATAGTTCTCGTGACCTGCCGCCATTTCATCCTGTGTTAATTCTGTGCTTGACGGTTCGGTCTATATCGCCATCGCTTTGCAAAAGTGAACCAAGGTACCGAAAGTCGGAAAAAACAGGCAAGGGAACGCCATCTAGCACAATAGCAACAAAATTGGAGAGACCGCCGAAATCACAGAACATATGTTCCGTTTTAGTTCTGCTGATCTTCAAGCCAACATTCTCCAGACTTTGTTGCCATTTTGCCAATCTGTTCTGGACCTCAAGTCCGATCTATACCGACAAGAACAATGTCATCGGCAAATAACATGCACCAGGGTGCCTCTTCCTGGATATCCTATGTCAAAGCATCATGAGAAATGAGGAACATATTACGAAAAAAGTTTTGTGTATGAATGTGGATCGCTATAAGAAAAGAGGTAGACCAAAGAAAAGATGGATGGATTGTGTGAAAGGTGATATGGATAAAAAGAAAGTGAACACGGAGATGACGGCTGTTAGAGATGTATGGAAGAAAAAGACATGCTGCGCCGACCCCAAATAAATTGGGATAAGGGCAGGAGGATGATGATGACTAATCAACCGAACTAATACTAACTAACTAATCAACTAATACTTCAACCATGTTTTCTGTAAGAAATATTCAAAGTATTTTATTGCTATTCTCTTGTAAGTTCCCATAATATTCCCAAGATACCATTCAAAGCTATTCAGTATTTACATCAAAGGCTAACGTAAATCCTTGCTTTAAGAAGTCAAAGGTAGTGAAAGACAGGCTTAGCCCCTCAACCCTTAAAATCCCTCCCTACAAGTGGATTAACAACTCGCCTCAACTCACGACCCTAAAATCTCAGTCTTAACTCAAGACTTAACTTAACCCTTTCTTCGTTTCTATGTTTTAAAAAGGGCTACTGAATGAAGGGTTGGTACCTAGGGCTACTCTTGAAAATAATTCCGATTCAAGGCATTGTACTTTCTATCCGTACTTTTTAATACAAATGTGTATTAAATTGTTTTAAAATTAGTGTTATAAAATTTTATCAATCCATAATTTAATTTAAATTGTATATTGAGTACCTATCTATATCTTTGTTTAAAAATACCCATTTACTCTTGTTTCTTTTTGACGTTGGGATTGAATTGGGATCGAATTAATTTTCCAGAGTAGGTAACGCTGGTCAGGCATGTGTTTTTTTATTGTGTCCACTAACCGGCAATGTCTGCCAACTCGAAGTAGGACAGCACGATAGACTAAACCCAAGTGCTTCTCATTCCGAGAAGAGGCCTGTGCCCAGCAATGGGACAATAATGGACTGGTTATATAATGTAAGTATTATTTCGACTTTCCTTTCCGAATTCGGGTTTTTAACAGATTTCCGAGACACTAATATAAAAAGAAGATTAAAATGTTCAGTATTAATCTAAGATTGGAATTGAACCTTCGGCTACATAATATTTTAAATGATCTTAGGTTCGCCTTTCATATCATTAACCGACGTCAAAACAAGGAGGCGTTACGCCATTCGATGCGTTTTTTATGCGACATAGGTTTGTTCTTGACTGCTATCTAGACAGATTTGTCAAGATGTGGTCGAAGAGGGAGTGAGCAAACCCATTAGGAGCCGATTCACTCCAGCTTTAAAGGCGTTACAGTTGTAAGTGGCCGGAAATACAGAGAAAGAGTTCTTAAAGCGATTGGGCCTGATAGTAGGGATTTCTACCATTTTTTTTACCCAACACCGTCTTTAGCTAATTGCTAAAGCACTACTGCATTCTGCTGATGGCTTCGGGTGATATAGGTGCAATGCATATATTATTATTCTCTTACATGAGAACTGTGCGGAAGTATAACTCCTTAAGATCATAATAACATTAAGACTACTAGTGTGAATTATTTACAATGCGATAAAAAGATAAAGTTGACAACGCTGTGAAGCAAGTAATAAAGACATAGTATGTAATCTTTATACGTATAAGCTGCGTACTTTTACAGTACAAAATGTAAAAGTACCCAGTGGGGTTTGTTGGTGGTTTTGAACGAACTATATAGAAAATGTGCCTTGATGTAAAATAATTATGATTTCACGCATTGTGTTTACGTTTTCTATCCTTCTATCTCGTCGCAGGTCCACTGCAACGGAATACATTTCTTGTAGATTTAAGCAGTACCTTTGTGCCTAAGTTTTATTAACATACATGAGTATTTGTATTTTATGTGTAAGTATACATAAATAAACAAATAAATTAAATATCATTGATATAGCATACATTAATTTAATTAAAAATTATAATAATTGAAAAACGTTATAACGTTTTTAATTAGGTTTTCAGTTAAAATAACTGAAAATAACTGAAAACCTCTTAAGGTCTCATTGTCATCATCATCATCTCAACCGAAAGACGTCCACTGCTGGACATAGGCCTCCCCCAAGCAACGCCACAACGACCGGTCCTGCGCCTTCCGCATCCAGCGGATTCCCGCGACCTTCACCAGGTCGTCGGTCCACCTTGTGGGGGGCCTACCCACGCTGCACCTTCCAGTACGCGGTTGCCGCTCCAGAACTTTACTGCCCCATCGGCCATCCGTTCTGCGAGCAATGTGCCCCGCCCACTGCCACTGAAGTTTGGCAATTCTTCGGGTTATGTCGCGATGTCGGTTACTTTCGTTCTCCTGCGAATCTCCTCATTTCTGATTCGATCTCATTGTACTCATCAGTAAAAAAAAACTGCTGTTCCCCTACATTTTGTCGATTTATGTGTATAAATAAACAAACAACTGTAACAAGTATTTTTTTCCCGATTTCATGGTTGGTCCTATAGTAAAATTTGTTCATACTGATGAGTACAATGAGCCCTTAAGAGGTTTTCAGTTATTTCCATAACACGTAAGATATAGTTGTCATATCGTAAACCTTTGTGATGGGATGACTGCAATCGAAACAACGTAATCAATATTATCTATAAACGTGATGTAGATAAGTATAATTCTTCTTAAAAACGTACTGTATCTATAAAAATCTAAAGGTTTGAGCTAAATGAAAAAACACGATAAAATAAAAAAAATAAAAATATCCATATCTGTGAGAAAAATATACTTGTATGGTTGAATGGTAGTTCGATATTATCACATGTGATATTTTATGTGAATCTTTACAACACTACTGTCACTACTACTCTACTTGGCACATGCTGAATTGAACATCCATTTGATACAATCTGGAGACGTATTTGGTACACATACTGAAATATATATAAACTTTTTATATATAAACTTTTTTATATTTTTCGGTCTTTGTATACCGGAAATATAAAAAGTTACTGTGATTTCTTCTGTGCTACGATCGTTGAGTTAAAAAAAAATTAATATGCATTTTATTTCCATTGTAAGATACTTATGTCTTTGAATTATGTATTTTTACTAGTGATTACATTCTCTTTGCTTTTAGGTACGCCTTGTTTTTTGTTTTATACTAAATAAACCTTTTTTCTTTTTATCTACTAAACTTAAGAAGTATCATAAAGTGTGACGTTTTCATGTTTATATTTACTTACTTTTTAAATAACGCTTAAGTTTCTAAGCCTGCCTACATCCCATTTTATATTTGTTTAAATAAAAAAATGTTATTGTTATCATCGTATTCTTATCACACTCTCATCTCTTTCAGCCTTCTCTATCTTTCCTTGAGTAAAACCTGCTGACTATTGCAACATTATAAAAAAAAGTATTCATCTGATAGGAATACATTTACAATACCTTTCTATCATGTATTAGGTATGCAACGTGTATCAGAAATGCGTGGTCATATTTTAAGAGCTCATTCAGGGAATGCAACAATTTTTACTATACGGGGTCAACCCTGAAATCGGGAAAAAATCTGGTGTACACACGGCTACATATCAAGCTGTACATTTCCAGTATAAGCTGACCTCGCATTGTATAGGTTTTCCTTACAACGCGAGGTCAGCCTTTACGGGTTTTGTAAAGCTTGATGTGTAGCCGTGTGTACCTGCATCGATGATCGATCGATGATTTTATAGGAAACAACTGGTATTTTTTTGGGATTTCGGGATGTATCCATAGTGTAAGATGTTCTATGCTATTTCTTGAGTTGTTCTTAACCGTAACGTATGATTGGTTACCAATATATCTGAATTTAACCCCTCGTTTGCCAAACCACCTTTCAAAGACGACGTGCATTGTTTAACTATTGGTGTTATTTTAATTGGCAGTTGAGCTCATATGATAATTAACTATATTGTATTTATTGGTAGTTATTTATTATTTTAATACACTAACACATGCGGAGCAAAATCTAAAGACCAATTATGGAAAGAAAAACTCGCTTACGAGCAGTTTTTAAAACGTGTTTGATTGCAATTAAAACATTGACATTTAATTGAATTGTGTGTCACAAAAACATACAACGTGTTATTGGAATAACTGAAAACGTCTTAAGGGGTCAATGTACTCATCAGTATGAACAAATTTCAGTATGGGACCAACACTGAAATCGTGAAAAATAATCAGCTGATCCCTTCATTTTGTCGATTCATGTGAACAAAAATTTAGGGGGCACAGTTAAAGTTGTTCATTGTTCATACTGATGAGTACAATGACGCCTTAAGAGGTTTTCAGTGATTTCAATAACACATTGTATTACTATTGTAATATTTGATTTTTTATTACCAATACTTATTTATTCTTTTGTTGTAAAATTAATATCGAAATAATAGGTAACATTCCAAAAGCTGACGCAGCAAGGTCAACATATGCAATTTTTTTATTCACAATAACACCTTTTTCAAATAATACGCAAGTGAATTATATACAACATTAAACAATATGGTACGTTACAATAGCAGGCATTCGCACCGATTTCAAGCGATAATGACGTATATAATCAACATTGCAAACCAAGAATAAGAATAATTTAATGTCTTAAAAGGTTACAAATAATTGGGTTGAGGTCCTAGACCTCACACTAGGATTCCTTGTGTCATGAGATCTAGGCTCTTTCATTCCGTTTACAAACTTTAATGATAATATAAATTAAGAGAAGTAGATCCGGAAATGTAGCAATTTAGAAGTATTACGTAGGCGTATAATCATTTGTGTAGGAATTTTTGACACATTTCCATTTTGAAGTTTATTAAAAAATTATTTATACAGATTCTGGGTCTATGTTACCATAAAAACAAAACTGATATTTGTGTAAAAAATTCGAAACTATCTTTATTTTTTTATTTTGTCTAGTACCCATAGCACAAGCTCTGCTGAGTTTGGGACTGGATGGTGCTGTGTAAAAATGTCCCAAAAATATTTATTTATTATTATTATTATTTATTCAGCAAAATAAAAATTTACCACAAAAAAAAATATAAATAAATTTGAGAAAAAAATGTTATCATCTTTGCAACTATCGATCACAAAAAGAAAATACAAGTAAATTATCGTACACACATAACAAAAAAAAAACACTTACAGAAATCAGCCCAAAAATCCAGTATTGCAATATCCTGTTAAATACTTCGTTTTCCATTCAATCCTTCTGTTTACATTACACGCGAACGTACAGTAAGTCAAGTTAAGTAACTGACAGGCAAGCGACTGTGCGCCGTTCACTCGACTAGCGAGAGAATCGGCGCAAACGCAGCCTCACAAAGTCCAACCATAGATCATAACGATTGCGTGTAGATGTTTAAATGATAGAAAGGTGCTAATTGCGTCGAGAACAAAATTATTAAGATGTTATTTGATTTATTTTGTTCTATTAATAAAAAAAACACTAATCTCAAGTGTGAATTTTATTTTTTGCGTGTGTATAATGTACGAGTTTTCATTATTTACCTAAATATGTGATTCGGTAGGAGAAAAGTAAATAATCGGGTTTTTTATTAATGGCAACTTGTTTAAAAATAATCATGCTCTATGTTTTATTATTAATCAATAAACAAAAAATTCATACTTTTTAGTTTATATTATTTTTGGGAAAAACTTAGCACGTGGGTCTGACACAGTGGGTCTCACACACACACTACAGCTGATGAAAAAATATATTCATTAAATAAAATATATTTCAAAAGTTTAATTTATATAGTCGTATGGCATAAAAGTTTAATGAAGACAGTATTTGAAATGTTAAAAACGCAAGAGTTAGGTAGTAGTTTACAACTTTACAGTATTATCGTAGTGAGATCACCAATCAATCTACCAATCTTTGTAATTAGAAAAATTTCCTTCTTTTATGATAGCAGAGTCGCCAGCATTCGATGGTTGTCGTCATGAAACTGATTTGATCGAACTGGTTTGGCCGATTTGATTTTTTTAAAGCTCATGCAGGCAATCAACTACTATTTTGCAGCATAGAATAGGAACCTAACTGTTGTTTTATTTGAGATAGTGATTTTGGTAAAACAATCGGGAAAACTTTTTATTTTTTTCGATAATTGCCAAAATACAAAACCAACCCTTAACCGGTCACAGTAATTTTTATATTTTATCTATTATTAGGACTCTCGGGATTCTCTTGGATGCTTACTCAGTTATTAATTAAATTATTAGATATACGAAAAATTGTGAAACTAATCAATATATTAGGGCCAAAATTAATATCCTATATATCTACGATTTACCCTACTAGAGATAGAAATTTGACATAAGCTCCATACATTTTATGTCAAATTTCTATCTATAGTAGGGCAAATCGTGGATAGATAGGATATTATTTTGGCCGACAGCCTATCTGTTAAATTAATCTTTGTCGAATCAAAATATCATCATTACCACCATGATTACTTGTACTCACGCTACTCGCATATTAATTAAGAGCGCAGGTGCAGTAGCAGTAAATTGTCAAATTTTAACAAATCAACAAGAAAATCAAAGCAACAGCTTATCTGTTTCAAAAATCTTTGTCGTATTAAAATGTCATCATTACCACTATAATTACTTGTGCACGCGCTACTCCAGCATATCAATTCAGAGCGCAGGCGCAGCAGTAGCGTGACTCGTGTTATTTTAAGAGACCAATACTTTCAGTTATGGACTTCCTAGTTCGACAAGGGCAAAGGATCTACTGTTATGATTCCGTTTTCTTTTTTAGAGTAGGTACCTAGGGTTTGACGATATTCATACTGTTTTTCTATATCGGTAAAAGGGCGTCCAGTTAGTTCACGTATGAGGTTCAATTTGCGTCTTCAGTTAAATACCAAGTTTGAGCTACAATTTAACCTAACCAAGGAATGGACCATGAATTTCGCATGTTTTGTTAATATAGGTTTTTTTTATTGTATGTACCCAAAAACAGCAGTGTTATACTAATCATATTATACGAAACCTGTTATAAAATTATGTTACATTCCTCACAAACAGGTATTTTTATTTATTTGACAATTTATTTACACAGACAGTAACAGTTTTTTTTGTTGAAAAATACATGTATAGCCTACTGCACGTCCGTGGTGAAATTTGAATTACAAAAACCACCCTTACTGCTTACGAAATGAATATGCTGTCGAGGTCAAACTATAACCACTAACATGCGGTCGGCTGTACAAAGGTACTGCTTATCTCTAACGAAATTTCTTCCATCAGACCTGTAAATAAAAGAGTCAATAAAGCAAAATAATGCAAATAAAGTTCAAAATCGTCATCATCACACGTGTCACAAAACATCTTCCTACTAATACCTACTTACTTTATGATTAGTATAAATGAAATCTTTTTTGCACACATTGTATGCAAAATAATATCTGCAAGCACGTGAGTGTCGTAAGCATTGAATAGGTTAGATGATATTTCAGTAAGAAATTTCATGTTAGACCTCGGACGAATAAAAATGGCGGACGCTATCTCGCTAAGAAACGATTGAAGCACTTAGTTTTTTCCTAAACCCACTATAATTTCGACATAATTTTAATAGACCAGATATATATTGTTATTTTATTTATGACACTTCAATTCAATTCATTTATTCGCATAAAAGTTGGTAAATACACACCACACACAACAACGACAATGACTACCGTCACACGAGATTTGTTGCATAATCGCGGCTTTTTGTCTTACTATGGGTATGCATGTGTGCGTGCCAGCCCGTACTTTTAAGCAAGCCGTCTTACTATGGACGCCTCACTTTTTGTTTAGCGATATTCCGTCCACCTTTTTTTATTCGTCCAAGTGTTAGACATTCCAATTCCGAGATTCGACTTTCAGCATCAACGATCAAATATATCATAGATGCACGATCACCGCTCGGAAAACGTGGACATTTTGATATGGTCATCAAAACTGTGCAATGATCAGTCTCGTGCACAGTTTCGCTCTCAGTCACTTCACGACCGCTCTAGAGGTGACGTACCACAATGCTAAAATGCGTAGAAAATAAATATTCATATTCATATATTTATAAAGTTAATTTACACGTCAGTAGATTCATAAGTAACAATGTTCACAATATAATCTTGTAGAAAAATAAAATAAAAGTCACAATAGCTAATAGATGTCAAATTCGAATGTCACAAAAACGCTTATAAAACGCTTTACTCCAAAATGTCCAAATGTGCAAACAAAGGATGTCGTGTCGTACTTGTTGCTGTCGTTAACATAATTAGGTACTAGTACATTTTATCGCGGAGACTTTTTTGGTTTGTATTTTGTACAAAACCTGCGATCAAATAAACTATAGATGCACTATAGTATATTTGATCGGAGTTCGGTATGGTCTGCTATCGCATAAGACCTGAAATAGGTACTGCCTATGGGGAAATGTAAGTGTATGAACGGCGAACCATTCCCAAAGGGTTTGAGACATAGAGATATCGCCGAGGGGAAATATTAAGGTGTGCTCTTAAGTTATTTTGAATGCAATTTATTTGAAAGGGAAGGTGCTTTTAATATCTACACAAATTTGAATACATTTTGCCTTGAAATTAAGAAAGTATAGTCGACCTCACGTGGTTACACTTGAATAAAGCGCTTATTATGCAATGTGTTATTGAAATAACTGAAAAGCTCTTAAGGGGTCATTGTACTCATCAGTATGAACAACTTTTGGTTGGTTCCATGTAAAAGTTGTTCTACTGAAGAATACAATGAACCCTTAAGAGGATTTCAGTTATTTCAATAACACGTTGTATACACTACACTGAATTCAGAAATTCTAATTAGGATTTAGGAAAGGAACTTCCTTATTACGACGACCTAACTCTTATCACATTTTCCTTATTTTTAATCCTAGTTTAAACCTATCCTTAGGATGTCGGAATCACCTATTGTACAACTCATTCATAAGTCTCTGTGTACTTCATAATAAAATTGCTTTTTGGTGTACAAATAAATTTAATGATTAATATTAAGTATTATCAATAATATTTTTTATTATTAAATAACTTACCTTGACTTTTTACTAAAAAAACTTTGTCCCCACGATTGCACCTGTATCGTGGGTGCGCATACACCCAGACCCGTACAAATCCTTGTTTCGTACGGGGATCGAACTTCCGACTCGCTGCCCAGCAGTCAATCACTCAACCACGGTGCGAATATCATGTTACCACATCAATTATTAGTCGCCGTCAGTCGACGGACAATCAATGGTTAATCAACGGTAGATCGATGATTGATCGCCATTCAATCTATTTAAGAACCGTGAATCGGCAAACGCAGCGTAGGGTGCCTTCCAGCCAGGTGGATCGATGACCTGGATAAAGTAGCTGGGGGGCTGGATGCAGAAGGCGGAGGAACGAGTATTGTGGTACAACTTGGGAGAGGCCTATGTACAGCAGTGAACTGTGATAGGCTAAGTTGAAGAACTGTCGATCGAAATCGATCGATGTTTGAATGAGATCAGTCGACGTCAATCGACAGTTCATATATAGATCAATAATTTTGTCGATCAATCATCGATCGACCAGTGACCAACCAACAACCGTCCAGCAATCGACGATCAATCGATTGGTGTGGTAACACCTTATATTTAGCGTAGAGACTATGAACATTTTCAATGTTATTGTTCTTTGTCATCATGATTCGGGGTGATGAATGGTTCAGTAACAGCAGAATCTTCAGCCATGGAGCTTAGGCTGCTCTCCGACTGATCGGTGTGGTATCGTTTTACTCGGAACGCTCTTTACCGATTGGGTAGATAGGAACCTTTTTTTTTACCGAGCGCTTATATTATAATGAGTCCTCCCTGACTTTCGTGGTTAGCGCGGAGGTGGGGCGGGAAGGTACTATACATAGTGTAGTACAGTATAACGGGCTGGTTTCCACAACTCCACGTCTAAGCGTGTATTTTGCCTACTCGTTCCACCCCAACTCCTCAAAAAAGACCAGCAACGCCTTAGTGTTACTAGTGATCTCTCTGAGGGTACCTGGGTTACTGAAGTACTTGGCCCTGTATGGAGCGACCTCATGGCAGTCTAGATGCACATGAACTGCTGTCTCGTCTTCCACCATGCAGGCTCTGCACAGAGGGCTGTCCGTAACAACACCTATGACAAAGAGATGTTTTTTAAAGGACCCGTGGCCAGTTATAGCAGCTGTGACTGTATGCATTTGTTGTTTTGACAATCAGAGGGCTTGTTGCTTGCTTGAGGTACTGTACATATGAGTACAGTGTGAATCGGTACAGTGTGCACCAAGTAAAACAACACCGCACCGACACGACAGGGAGCGGCATTATGATATGATGACTGCACCAATGTAAACGCACCCATAACCTCACTTTACGGTCGAATAAGAGAGCCCGTAGACTTACAATTCCAAGTTGGCCGACTAAATCGCAGAGTCATCATCATCATCATCATTTCAGCCGAAAGTCCACTGCGGGACATAGGCCTCCCCCAAGTATCGCCACAACGACCGGTCCTGCGCCTTCCGCATCCAGCGGATTCCCGCGACCTTCACCAGGGCGTCGGTCCACCTTGTGGGGGGCGTACCCACGCTGCGCCTTCCAGCCTTTAATCGCAGAGTATACTAACACAAACCAATACAATGAGTATACCACAGAAATAGATAGAGTAGGATGGTTGTAATCACAATTTTACTTGCAATTCATGCGTGGCAACTTTCCGAACAAACTACGCCTTACATATTGACCTCATTAATTTTTATTAATTAAATTTAATCAAATATACTTCACAGCTTTAGTTTCTGCAGTTAGAAACAGTACAATAAGGCATTTTTGCGGGTTTTTGTTACAGTATTTAAAGAAACAAGTCATAAGGCGTACTGAGAAAGGCTTTAAAATGCCCTGCACTATGATGCAGAGATGACGACGAGACGACGAGACTATCCGGAGAAGAACCGGAGTGACCGACATAGCTTGTAGGATCAGTAAGCTGAAGTGGCAGTGGGCTGGCCATGTCTGTCGAAGGACCGATGGCCGTTGGAGCAGACGAGTCCTTGAGTGGAGACCGAGAAATCGGCAAACGCAGCGTAGGGCGCCCCCCTGCCAGGTGGACCGACAACCTAAAGAACGTGGCTGGGGGGGACTGGATGCGGAAGGCAGAGGACCGAGCGTTGTGGCGCAACTTGGGAGAGGCCTATGTCCAGCAGTGGACTGCGATAGGCTGAGTTGATGATGCAGAGTGTTGAAACGCGCGCACTGCCCACTTTTCCATTCTATCTATTTCTGTGAAGTATATCAATTATTTAGTTGGATAAGATGTGCGGATTGTGCGGGCTCTAATTAAGTCACTTCTTGTCTATAAGTATACTCCACGATTTAGTCAACCAACTTGGAATTGTAAGTCTGCGGGCTCACTAAGAATTGAATCCCCAAAGACACTGCCGTTTTCTGGTCAATGACTTTAGCTTTTGACTGGACATGACGTCATGACCTTTAAAATACCTTTCAACCGAATGCACCTGCATGTATTAAATTTGAATTCACGTTATAGTCTCGAAGGAGCCATATTGAATGACTATAAATTATTGCAAACATGTGATAGAATGTAAACTTTTGATTACTTGAATTTTGTTTAAAACTATTTATGCAACGGAGAATTTCATAAGAGTTCATTGCTACAATTATTTTACTAGGCGATTAGAACAATAAGGCTGCGGTCTCGAAAGGAGCGGCGCTGGCGCCGGCGGCCAGCGTTACACAGTTAAATTTTGCCTATGATAGCTACTAATGTATTGGAAGGTCTACCATGCAAACTTAAGGGACAAATTAAACGACTTAAAAAACAAGAGTCTAAATTTTAACCAATAGGTACCATTGGACCAACCCATTGGATTCTGCCATTTATTTTACTAAAAATTGGTAGATAACATTAAGAACCAGCCAAGTGCGAGTTGGATTCTCGCACTAAGGGTTCCGTACCACAATACATGTAATAATTTTCCTTCTTTTTATTAATTGTTGTTTAACTATAGAGTATGCACTACAGTATAATCATGTTTGACGCTTGTATGTATTACCGTTTTTAAGATAGAGCAGGAACAAAAAACGTAAAAACATGCATTTTTTCGATGTTTCTTGTATGAGGCCCCCTGTGGATTTAGACTTTTAATTGATTTTAGTATTTACCATTAATGCCATGATAGAGATAATAGTAATGCATATTCTATGAAAATTTCAACTAGCTATTACGGTTATAAAGATACAGCTCTATGACAGACACACGCATGAACGGACGGACAGGTGGCGTGGGTGTAGTAATAGGGTTTTGTTGGTACCCTTTTGGTACAGACATAACCCTAAAACAGCTTCCACGAGACACCAGGTACAAATACATACAAATGAACGTCCAGGTCAGCCTTTTTAATCAACTCTGCTACCAACCAACCTAGCCGACTATTTTCCACCTTTTTCCACGATATAAACCATAATTGTATAGCTCATGTCAGCACGATAGAAGAAGAAATGAAGATAATTCTCTGGTACATCCCGGGGCTGTTAACATAGATACAGTGCAGCTATATAGGACGAAACGAGCCCTATCGCCAGCCAATGGGCCAGGGGGGGTAAAATAGTTACGTTCGTCATGCACACCCGTAGGTGTATGGTTTAGATCAAATCGCCCAGGAATTATATGTAAATGTAACAATAAATGACTTTATATTTTTTTTTTAAATAACTCTAGGGGGCCCTGAATCCCCCCCACCCCTAAGCAACGCCCTTGGTATATATTAATTATAGCCAAAACGACATGCGATAGTTCAAAATCTCAATGATTGTCGACTAACGTGGTCAAATCAAAAACCAGAACAACGCAACGCTCTGCGCGCTGGCGCGTTACGTATTAACTATGATCTAATCGATTGGCATTTTGGCATTAAGAAACAAACTACTTTACCGACTAGCTTTGTTAGCACCTACCTAGTTCGAGAAAACACGACTAGATGACGCTGTTTAGCAGTTCTAGGTAATTCCCTAATTATGAACTTCTACTTACAAACTTCACTTTTAAATTACCTACTCTATTTGCCACAAGGCCACGCTGGGCTAGTGTTATAATAAAAATGCAGCTGCATTATTTCCAAAATTCCTTTATTGACATACTGCGTTGTTGCGTTGGATACCAGATTAATTAATTAATTAAAACGATTACTGCTGGTAATCGTTTTTGAGTAACACCCTCACCCAAAATAATGAACTAATAAAGGCCATTAAAATCTTTACACATTGCAAGAGTCGAACTCGCGACCTGTAGCGCTTAACCGAAAAATGAATTTTCGCTGATTGGCAAGTGCTTTGCCTGCATTTATTTACAACATGTGTCAGAAATTGGTTTTATATTTTAAGAGCACATTCAGGGAATGTTATCGAATAACTTTTACTACGGGGTCAAACATGAAATGGCGAAAAAAAAAATAGCTGATTTTGTCGAGCGACTTCGATGATTTTCTAGGGAATAGCTGTTTTTTTTGGAACGAAAATCCTTATCCTGGGGGCTTGCAGTAGGTGGGATTCGTGAGAAAATTTAGCGTCACGTCACGCTAAGATTTGCGTTATACCCATAGATTACATTGAATATACGGACATAGAGTTGACCTCACCTTTAAGCGCCACCTGGTGGATAACGTCAAAGTTACAGCTAGCAATTAAATAAACATACAAAAAGACGTTTTCCCGAGGATTGAACCTGCGCTCTGTGGTATTTCAGTCCGATGCATGATGTTTCCTGCCATTTATGCATGTATTGAAGTTGCGAAATTTTGCATTATAATGAACCGGTCAAAAATATGGATTTTAAGGATAAATTCGATCCTGACAAGGGGTCCCCTGACCGCACACGGTTTTTTGCGATACGAGGGACCAATCCCATAGTAAAGGATGTTCTATGCTATGCCCCGAATGAGCTCTTAAAATATGACCACGTATTTCTGATACACATTGTATAACACTGTAGTATAGAACTTTCTTAATGCTTTCCTCTTACGCTCTTTATGCATAATAGTTTCCAAAAAAGTTGAAGGCCAATAATAACAACACACCAATTTGTTTGGTAATAATTAACAAAACATAAAAAATATTTTATTTAAATTAATCATTTGATACAGGTGAATGGTCATGTTTTGGGTGTACGATTTTCTTCTCTCCATCAACAGGCCGTTTTTTCAGAGGACCATGTTTCCAGTCAGCAGGGTAGCCGTATTTGTCGACGTCATCCCACCATTGTGGCTCGCCGGAACCCCAAATTAGATATACGATATTCGTGCTCACTAATACTGTAAATACGAACCAAAATGCTTTGCGCCATTGGCCGACCGTTTGCTGAAAAAGAATGTGAAATTAATTTGATTCTAACTTTAGTTCTGTAAAGTAATTCTTCGTTGCCTTAAGGTGAATGCTACAGGGTAGCCCGCGAAATTCAATTTTTTGGGCGTTTTTTGCAAATTGTAGCTTTATTTCGCGTTGTATATCGGTCAAAATAGGATTGGCGGAAAAAGTAACGATATATCTAAGGAATAATACTCATAAAAAATATTAACCTAGTTCTATAAGCTCTACAAGCTCAAAAATCGATAATTTGATCGTAAATTAATATTATCGAGCTAGTACAGCTAATAGAGCTAGATTAATATTTGTTATGAGTATTATTTAATAGATATATTGTTATTATTACCGCCAATCATATTTTGACCGATATACAACGCGAAATAAAGCTACAATTTGCAAAAAACGCCAAAAATTTTGAATTTCGCGGGCTACCCTGTAGCATTCACCTTAAGGGGAATGTAGCAGCCAAGTGGCGCCCCCATCAGTAATAACATTATTACTCGCTGTTCGGGTGCCGTCGGCTATCATCGGGCGGCGGCTCGGCTGGTGACGTCACGGCGACGAGACAGCGGCGCGGGGGGCGCATTCATGTGCGCGGGCGTGGAAACCAACTCGACTTCGCTACCGAACTTGACGGACGACGCGCGCGCGCACTCAGAGCCAATTCCATTATTTGTACTTGTCGTAATTATTATAACAGTATTACAGTCCGCTGCTTTTAATTTCATAGGCCTTTAGTTAGGTCCCTTACATTTTGGTCCTTCGAGCCGGATACATCATTTATCGAAAATTCGTTTTTAACTATTGAAGTACTAAGTACAGGTACCGCAGTTTAATTAGAAACGATTAATTCTGTAAATTATAGTACGTTGTAGTTGTAGATAGAAAAAGTGCGAAAAACTTTTGGCAAAATTTGGCACTTTCTCTATCTACAACTACAGCGAACTATATTTTACAGAGTTAATAGTTTCTGATTAAACTACAGTACCTGTACTTTAATTGTTAAAAACTAATTTTTGATAAATGATGTATTAAGCGAGTAATATTTTTTTTACTAATGGAGGTGGCACTTGGCTGCTACATTTCCCTTAAGGCACTAACCGATTTTTTTATACAAACTGGCACTTCATAACTTCATTGCCAATTATAAAATCTCTCCAAGTGCGGAAATCATAACATAACATAAAATCACGCCTGTATTTCCCCGAAGGGGTAGGCAGAAGTGTATAATACACCCATATTTCGCCATTTATGTTATAGTCCCATGTAATAGGGGGCGAGCCTATTGCCATTGACCGGGCACAAAAATCCAGACTCCGGAAATCATAGCTTATAAAAAAATATAAGTAAGGGGGCAAAGTTAGAGAATTTTACGGTACTGTTTCGAAATGATCCCTAGCTTATGACTTATTGACTCGAAAAAAAGGTAATCTTAAATACTACCAGGCCCCTCAGAAAGTATTGCGAAAAAAAGTTTTTATATATGGGAGACTGGCCAGTTATAATGTTTTTCGAAAATATGATTATTTATAAGTAAAAATAAGTAAGTTCCAATTTCAAAATTTCCCTCCACATTTTTTGCGAGTTAATTCAAAGTATTGTGTCTCACTGAAATATGGATCTGCGCCGGGAACATTTTAGAGCTATGATTTTATACGATTTCAAGTGTCGCCTGAAACCGGATGAATCGTACGATAGACTTCAAATGGCATTCATGGATGAAGGCCCTTCCAAGGCAACCGTGTATCGTTGGTATAACGAATTCAAGCGCGGTCGACCAACTTTGGGGGATGACGAAAGAAGCGGTCGCCCTTTGACGGCTGTTACCGAAGAAAACGTGCTAGCAGTGAAAAATTTAATCCAAGACAATAGGCGAATTACATATCAGGAGATTCAACACATATTTAAGATTGGATCGGGAAGCGTTCACGAGATTCTACACAGCCATCTTCGCGTGAGGAGGATAGTATCACGCTGGGTGCCGCACAACCTCACCGATGCTCAGAAGCAGGCCCGGGTGGAATGGTGCCGTGATATGCTTAACAAATTTGAAGCAGGCTCGTCTCGGCGTGTTTACGACATCGTTACAGGTGATGAGTCCTGGATTTATCAATACGACCCAGAAACCAAGCGCCAGTCGACTGTTTGGGTGTTTCAAAATGAGCCAACGCCTACCAAAGTGAAGCGATCTAGAAGCGGGGGTAAGATTTTGATCGCTAGCTTTTTTAATTTGACTGGCCACTTGGTATCAATTCCCTTACGGGATCAAAGAAGCATTAATGCCGAATGGTATACTACCAAAAATTTGCCAGAAGTTTTCTCTGTTATAAGCAACAAGCGACCAAACACAGGGCTCCGCGGGCTACTGCTCCACCACGACAATGCACCTGCGCACACCGCACCCAAAACGAGGGACTTCCTGGACAGCACGCCAGTCAAACTCCTGGGTCACCCTCCTTACAGCCCTGATCTAGCACCGTGTGACTTCTTTTTATTCCCAAAAATAAAAAATCAGCTCAAAGGGATACAATTTTCGTCGCCGGAAGATGCGCTGGCTGCGTTCGAGCAGGCTGTAAACGAGGTGTCTGCGGCGGACTGGAAAAAGTGTTTTGAAAACTGGTTTAGGCGCATGAATCTTTGTATAGAGGCTGGTGGAAAGTACTTTGAAAAGATTTGATAAAAATATATGTACGTATAGAACATTTTTTTTTAGTTTCGCAAAACTTTCTGAGTGTCCCACGTATTTAGACAAAAAATATTAAGTGACAAACTTAAACGGACCGATTCACCGATCTAATTTATTAACGCTATCTCTCATTTATATAGGGAAGACGCGAATTCTTGACGAAAAAATTACCAAACAATATGACAATTCTTCGCCTGAGTTAATTTATTCTGACATTCGCAAGTTCGGTCGAGCGTAACGCCCTTCCCTAACTCTTTACGAGGAAAAATATTGTAAAAAAGAAAAAAAACTTGTTTACTTCTTTTTCCTTAAGTGCCATGGTGTGATAGGCTCTGAATGCTGTTTTTTTCTTTCTATTTTACGGAAATAATAAACAGCTATTAGTTAATTTCTAACTTCTTCTTTTTGTCTCGAAAAAAGTTCTATATTAATGCTAATTTACACAAAATATTTGCAGAATAAATAATTTAATTTCACTAGGATTCCTCCTGTAGAGACTAATTATAAATACACCAACCCAGAGATGAACAAGTAGACTTTGAATTAATTATAAATACACCAACCCAGAGATGAACAAGTAGACTTTGAATTTGTGGTAGAAAAGTTTTGCAATGTTTAGAATTCTTTTGATTATGAGAAACAAGCACAATGCTATAATGACTTGAGAGAAGGCCTATATTATTAAATTATTCCCTTCATCTCTGAAGTCACTGTAAAAATAAAAACGTAATCTAACTTCCAATCATTTGATATCAGCTACCCGATTCAGAACATCTTCGATAAGCAGCTGTTGACCGATTCGGTTTGTTATCTCTTTTTCTTTTGCTACGCGAATCGTAGACAAAACGAGATAACAAACTGAATCGGTCGACAACTGTTTATTGAAAATGTTCGGAATCGGGGAGCTGACACATTAAATTAGTCGAATAAACAGTAAAAAAGTTGTCCACAAAATTATTGTCTCCCACTTGCTCGGAAATTGGTTCATTGTTTAAAAAAAAAACATCAATCGGCTCTTTTCCATACGCAACGAAATAAGACGCCAGCAATATCAAACACGAGAATAATATAAATTGCTGTACAGTTTTTATTTTTTAAATCATGCTATCGAGGTTTTTAAGTAAACACATAAATTAGATGTTTGATGTACAAAATATTTGTCATTATAAAGGCTGAATGCGCATTTTTTTTTTCAAAACTGAAAATAGAACGAGAACCACCTGCGGGCGAATTGGCGCGAATGAGAATTAGATACCTACTGTTGAATTAATTTGTGTATTGTTTCCTCACAAATGAGAGAAAAGTATACAAGTCTAGGCCGACATAGCAATTAACGGCCTCGTTTAGTTAAAAAGGACTCGGCTAGTGCCTCGTCCTTTTAAAATCACTTCGGCTTTCAATATTAGTTGGTCGTCAATTGCTTTATTTCAGGCCTCGACAGAAATTCACAGGAGTTCTGTATCATGGTAATTTTCTACTTACAGTAAATTACCATGATACAGAACTCCTGCTTTTCTCTGAAAATAATCCGCCATAAACTCATTTACAGTAAACATAACATGAACACATACACTCATTCCACAAACACACCTAATCATCCTAATACACCCACGCATTCACAATCACTCTTACACACACGTAACACACTATCCCACACTCCCAAGTACACAGACATATGCATACACACAAAACCTAATTATTAAATAACTTTAGGATTTCGGTTGCTGCAAATATAATTAATTAATGTTAACTCCAGTTTGACTCACACTTGTTCTGTCTGCAATTTTTATACCATACACTATGTCAAGGGCTTGAACCAGCGCCCTTAATACAAGTTATTTTTATAACTTAGCAAGGGCTCTGGTTGCATCACCTACATGTTTTTTGTTAACTCTCAATAATAGTCAAGTATACCTACGAATGTTTAAAATACTTATGTTAGTTAACATTATTATCTTTGAAGAAAAAAAAAAAAAAAAAAAAAAAAAAAATGTACTATTATCTTTTGACATGAGAGAGATTTCAATAAAGTCCAAAAAACTCAGCATACTCACATCCGGAGTTAACAGTCCGATCAAATACGGCGTAATCATGCCAGATATTGCAGCAATCCCATTGACGAAAGCGGAACATGTACCAGCGTAGTTCGGAGCGATGTCCATAGCATTGATCTTGACACTGCTGTAGAATCCTCCCATAAACGCCATCGAGGCTATGAAGAGGCCGACGGCCTCAAATCTGTTGCAACCGGAGTACGAGGCCAGAATAATAAAGACTGCCGGAATCGAAGCCGCTGCAATAGGAAAGATGACCTTAATTATAATAAGTGAATGCCTTCAATCAATTGATTAACGTCATAGACTCGAACGAATAAAAATGGCGGACAGACTCTCGCTAAGAAAAGATTGAAGCACTTCGTTTTTTCCTAAACCCACTATAATTTCGATATAATTTTAACACACCAGATACATATTATTATTTTATTTGTGAAACTACGACACTGACTACCGTCACACGAGATTTGTTGTGTAATCGCGGCTTTTTGTCTTACTATGGGTGTGAATGTGTGCGTGCTAGCCCGTACTTTTAAGCTAGCCGTCTTACTATGGGTGCTTCACGTTTTGTTTAGCGAGATTCCGTCCGCTTTTTTTATTCGTCCAAGGTCATACAATTAAGTATTGGTTGAAATCATGTATAATAAATAAGTTTATGGTTGAAATTCAACAGTTTGTGGTGATGTTGCGGGGTACTGATAATTGATTAAATTTCATGTTTAATATATTGATAAAATTTTATTGGTTTGATTTATTAATTAGCTTCATTTATAATTTCAATTATTTAATTTGTAATTTTAATGATTTTGTTTTATTTGTGACATGAAATTTTATTATTATATTTTCTATATATATTACTAACCATTTCAATTATATCTTTTTATTAACCATAATGGATCTATGTTATCTGAGCAATAAATGAATTATTATTATAATATTTACAAAGTGATAATATTGATATTTTTTTTAGTAATTAAAGAAAATAAACTACTATGAACTATATTTACGGGACTTGTCGCTCACAATAAAATCAAATCATAACAAACATTTTGACCCATTGCATTTTGCTCGTGACCACGGCCAATGCAACTTGGCCGAAACGTCGAGGTTAGTCAAAATGTTTGTTATGTTTTGATTTTATTGTGTGCGACAAGTCCCGTATATATAATTCAATATGAGTGAAATTCGCGAAAGTTTAAAATCTTCTAAACTACTGTGACTTTATGACATTATAACCTTATTATATTTTCTGATAAACATTGCAACAAAATGATGATAAGCGGGATCTTTTTGTTGAATAAAAGTCTATTCTGTACTCTTTTTGCTAAGATGATGCTTGAATGTTTACCACACAGGTTTATGAGGAGACTAATAAAATGATCATGTCCTAAAATTTACCGTAAAAGTATAAAAAGGTAAGGTAGGTACCCACAGAAATAGATAGATAGAATGGAAAAGAAAATGGCGGGGCGCGCGTGTCATCACTCTGCACGAGAGTGCAGGGCATTTCAAAACCTTTCTCAGAACGCCTTATGACTTGTTGCTGTAAATTAAATACTATAAAAAAACCCGCATAAATGCCTTATTGCGCTTTTTCTAACTGCAGAAACAAAAGCTGTAAAGTACATTTGATTAAAGTTCATTTAAAAAAATTATGACGTCAACATGGGAGGCGTTGTTTGTTCGAAAGTTGCCATGCATGTATCGCAAGTTCTGTGATTACAACCATTCTAATTATCTATTTCTGTGTAGGTACCTATTACTATAATATATATTAGTCTTTATTTTAATCATAATAATTTGGAAATATTAACTGGATTTATACTTACAGACAGTCGTATAGATTTTCCTGCCAGTACCGATACTATGCCACTTCTTTCTAATGCAAAAGTCGCATAAACCAGCAAATATGAAGGAAAAGACATACATTGCAATGTATGGCAAAGCAGACATCAGTCCCGTCTCTTTGATATTAAACTTCAAGACATCAGAGAAATACTTTGGAAGGTCTGTGATCATGGTAAAGTATCCACAATCGTGGCCAACCTGTGAATAATAATAAAGAGTTATTTAAGGAAAGATCACAAAAAAAAGCCTTTTTATTTCTTGTTGATTGTAAATAATACAAAAACAATATGAATTGTTTTTAGATCATAAAGAACCATACTTCAACGTAGGTAACTACAACACGCCACGCGACTTTGTTCATCTCAAAAACATTCTAAGAAAAATTATGCAAAATTTTAATGAATAGTAGATTGTTCTACAAGGGTCGACTATAGTCCAAAGAGGAAATGATGACTTTCTCCCGTGTTAAACGAATATAAATAAAGTAAAAAATAGTAGTTTTTCTAAAATATATGTCGATAGTAATAACATGAGTAGTACCTATTTAAAGTTAATTGAGAAGTTAGAACAATTTGTGAATTTACGCTGTTTGATATCTTATATCTTATGTTTGTTTCTTATCTTATCTTATTATCTTATCTTATCTTATCTTATCTTTTCACCCTTATCTCTTCTCATGGGTGTCGTAAAAGGCGACTAAGGGATTCACCAGAGGATGGGCAGCAGCGTTCTCTGAGTATTTAACCAACCAACTGCGATCGCCAACCCGCCTGCCAAGCGTGGCGATTATGGCATATCCCCCCCTTAATTGGGGGAGGCCTATGTCCAGTAGTGGACGTCTTTCGGCTGAAATGATGATATCTTATGACATATTTGGCTGTGCTGGATGTCTGTAAAAGTTGGAGAATCTGGTATTTGATTAGACGGTGGAATCCACGGCGGAAACTCCCATAGAGTAATTGGTTGAGGCGAATTGTGGCGTAAATTTATAGTCTCGGTTATTTTATTTTTTTATTTTAAATATGGAACACACCGCGTCGCCTCCGGTGGACCGTCCCGCTTAGTAGGTATTTTTTTTTTAATTCACACTGGCTGTTTATATACTCACAAGACCGCAGCATTTTTTTTGTTCGCTATTTTTCATAATTAAGTAAAATTTTCGTAGCTGACTACCTAAGCAAATCTAGTTCTATTTTTAAAATTCATCTCCGCCCTAGAGAGGGAAGCAATTACTATGAATCTTTCCCGCCCTTTCCCTCTGGAAGTAGCGTCTTCCACCAGCTACTCGGATCAAACAAACACTACTTTCTGTCTCGAAACAAGTGATTTGAGTTAGTTATATCAATATAAAATCTGTTATCGAGACCATAGTTCGAATCATACTCATTTACAATATCAACAATCGTAAGGAAATCGTTCTGAATATTGTTTTTTCATTGCTTTTCCTGATTGCACTTGAAGAAAATTGGATAACTGTAATAATGACACTTACGGCCGCTAATACAAGAACCCACAAAGGACCCGATCGTAATATGGCTTTGAATGGTACTGGATCCAGCTTCTTGTGTAAACCAGATGCTGTTATATTTGTGTTCAAGTATTCCTTTTCTTCATCTGATATGTATGGGTGAGAGTTCGGTGTGCTGTAGCATAGGAAGACCTGAAAAGGCAATGTTTATCAAACTGATTCAATGGTAACTAAATCATAAGCGGAACCGGGTTTTATTATAGTATAGGATTCGTAACGATGTTAAGCGGTTACCTTTGCCCATAACAACTTCAATACTACCTAGGCTGTTGCCTAATTGGAACCGCAAGTCGGTTCGCCAAACTGAGACATGAAGATGGAAAGTCTCACGTGATTTTAATTTACCGGCACCCGTACCCTTCAGACCGAAACACAGCAATGCAAGCATCACAGTTTCGCGGAGAAGTAGATACGGTGGTAGTATTACCTGTATAAGTTACATACTAGATAGGCTCTGCTTATACTGGCTGGGTTTGACAGCATCGATACCTAATATACTCTAGGTTATTCTACACTCGGGAAGAATGAATCCAGGTCACCAACTTAGACCTTAATATCTCGGAAACTAAGAATGAGAGCTGAGTCAAATAAATAGTAAGTAAGTAAATAGTAGTAAAAGTATTATAGACTTTATTAATAACAGTAAACTATTTATTATTTTATAGACTATTTACTATCAATTTTTTATTTGAATAGGCTGCCTTTCTTAGTTTCCAAGATTTATTATGGTTTTTGTTGGTGACCCGGTATTCATTTATTTTAATTCTATAATAATTTAGTTCATCATCAACAAACTTTTTTTTTAATAACTACCTGTAAAAGGTCCACTTTCAGTCGAATGTGAATTTTTTGATACAAAGCATTTGACTTCCGCAATTTTCACAAGTTAATTTAAAAAAAAGTTAATACATTCATTCATTACATTTTGATCATTTTAATTCAGTTATTTTGGAAATAAACTTTCATGCCTTCGTTTAATGTATCATTGCATCGCATTTTTCACTAAACAAGATATATAAACGAGTAAGGGGCGTTCCTATTGGCTCACGATATGTCACACCCACGTATTGCATTGCCCCAGCCAATAGAAGTTCGTTATATCAAGTCTAAAATTGGCGGAAGTGATTTTAAACACCACCCCACCACCACCCCGGGGACCCAGTTGAATGATTACAGGACGATGGTCTGAGTCTAATTCTTGGATTACCTCGATAGAGCGTATACCGAGGTTTACGCGTTTCAGGAGGGCTATGTCTAGGATGTCGGGGCGGTGCCCTACTGTGTCTGGGTAGTGAGTGGGATGCATCGGGGCGATGACGTCAAATGAAAGTTTGTCGCTGAGTGCTTCTAATTGAATACCAGCGGGGGTATTGGAGACACAGCTCCATGAAAGATGTTTGGCGTTTAGATCGCTTGCTATGATCACCGAGTTACTGAGATCAAGTAGAGATTTGAGATCGTCCTCGAGCGGACTCGCGGATCTGTTGGGGGATCTATAAGCCGAGACTATGGTGATGGGCTGGTGCCCTGTCATGCCTAGGCGACAGATTGAAGTTTCCAAACATTTTAGCTCTGGGGGATCTATGGGGATGCAATATAGCGAATTGCGGTAATATATAGATGAGCGTTCCGCCTAGTGCGGCGTACGTTCTATCGTTTCTGATCAGCCTATAATTGGCTATGCTGGGATTACGGCAGTGAGGTTTGAGGAAGGACTCTTGAACGAGTAAAATATCTAATTGGTGCTCACGCAAGAAGACAGCTATGTCATCGCGTTGACCGCTAATGCCTCGGGCATTGAAAAAGCCTAAATTTAGGGATCGGGGTTTGAATCTAAGTAGGGCCGTGTTATCCATTAAAACTGGAATTTAAAATTTTAAAAACGTCTTGGTACTTGGTAAGTACCTGGAGGCGTTGGAGATGGTTGCCTTCGGTTAAGGCCCATAGGTTTGAGAAGACGTCAATTCTGGTTTCCCCAGACTGGGGTTCTAGGTACTCACTTGGCAAACGCCCGGAGGAGTTTGCGTAAGAGGGTCTAGCCTGAGGGGGGGTTCTCTGGGAGGGGGCTTTTGCTGCTAGTGCAGTTTTGGGCCTGAGAGAAGGTGCGGGAATGGGTAAGATCATCATCGCGGGGGGCTCTGAGGCCGGGGGCGCGAGACGAGAGGGCGGAAGAGGCGGGAATTGGGGCTTTTGGTTTCCCTTGAACCATGGGTTGGGCCCGAGTGGGCCGCGGAAGTTAGGGGAGGGCCCGAGTGGGCCTCTAGGGTTTGGGGGTTGATAGGGGTAAGAGGTTGCAAGGGAGGGGGCTTCCCTCGCAACGCGGTCAGAAGCGCGTTTCGTCAGTTTGACGTTGCGCTGTTTAGGGGCTTTGGAGCATCCGCGATAGTTCGCTGGATGCCCAGATTGGCCGCAAAGGACACAACTAGGGGGCTCGGTGCACTGGTCCCTCTCCTTGGGACGCTCGCACTCACTAGTTCCGTGATCGCCCAGGCACTTAACGCCCCTGGGCTTAGCGTAGCAGTTACGCTGGGAATGACCATACAACTGGCAACGGTGACATTGACCAGGTTGGTTGGGCTTATGGGGGCGCTCGACCTTGATGCCTGATAGTTGGCATACGGTCTTTATATTATAGATTGCCTTAGCGTTTTCGCTAGGGTAGCAGATGGCAAGGACCATGTTAAAAGGGTCTCCGTGCTTTCCACGGAACATTCGGTGAGTCTCTTTAATGGGAATCCCTTGATCACTAAGGTCGTCAAATACTTCGGAGCATCTGACTTCCGTAGGGATCCCTCGGATTACGACTCTAAGGAGTCGGTCCTCCGGGAGGGCGTAGGTGTGGAAGGACACCTTACGTTCGCGTAGCAGCCTGGTAAGGTTGCGGTAATCGTTGGGGGTGGGGACAATGACTTTAATGCCCTGCTGTGTAGCGCGGGCACTGGTGAAATTTATTTTATATTCATTGCACCAGTCAGAAATTCTGGTCCAATATGCCTTATCCTGAATGAATGAGGGAGGCGGGACGGGTACCTTCTTCTGAGAAGATGAGGTATGGACATGAGGGGAGGAAGGCCTGTTATCCTGCGAGGAGGAGTAAGAGGCGGGACGGGGGGTAGGGGCCGGGGCAGAGTTAGCCTCGGAGAGTTTTAATGATTTTGAGGCGAGAGCCTCGGCCTTGTTTGTTTTTCGGCCGCGTTTCTTACCTTTACCCACGACCGTGGTAAAGGCACCGGCCTCGTCAGAGTTGACCTCACTGTCCGAGGACATTTCTTGGTCTGATGGAACGGGGGAGTGATCAGGGTATTGAGTGGGGGCTGGGGTGGGGAGAGGTGAGGGGGTGCGGTCCTTGTGGTCCAGGCTGGCTGAACGCATAGGCGGACCACGCGGAGACCTCGGCCTCTCCTCATCACTGTCGGAACGGGCGGGGCGCCTATTCCTCCTTAAGGGTGGGGGGGTATCGGGCGGCTCTGGAGGGTCGGGGACGTCGGATGGTGATCGTTGTTTGGCGGCCAACGCGCCGCCGAACAAGTTGCCATGATTGGCAATGAAGGTGGGTTCCTTGAAGAGGACGTTTTTTAAGATGCGGAACATAGCGGCGGCAGCACGATACACATAAACTAGTGCAAAGTAAGTAAGTTAGTTTCGCGTCACAATTAGTACACTTTCTGTACACACATGACGGCAATTTTGTTCTTTTTTTATCACACGTCACGTTCGTTGCCTTGCTTGACGGAGACTAGTAGCAAAACCTCTGTTTAATCAATTGTAACCACTTTTTAATCAATAATATTTAATTTTAATTTTTTCCTCATCTTAAATTGTAGTACATCTAATCTCACAAGATCAATAAAAATATGTCTTTCTTCAATCAACCAATCAACTCAGCCTATCGCAGTCCACTGCTGGACATAGGCCTCTCCCAAGTTGCGCCACAACACTCGGTCCTCTGCCTTCCGCATCCAGTCCCCCCCAGCCACGTTCTTTAGGTCGTCAGTCCACCTGGCAGGGGGGCGCCCTACGCTGCGTTTGCCGATTCGCGCCACTCAAGGACTCGTCTGCTCCAGCGGCCATCGGTCCTTCGACAGACATGGCCAGCCCACTGCCACTTCAGCTTACTGATCCTACAAGCTATGTCGGTCACTCCGGTTCTTTTCCGGATAATCTCGTCGTCGTCGTCGTCGTCGTTATGTCTTTCTTATTTATTTGTAATTCAAGGGGATCGGCGTTGAGGGCTGAAATACAGGATATGTCTAGTTCGGCCTCAAATGCTTACACTTTTGTGTACATTATCCTAAAATTAAGTCTTATATTTGTAAAAAAAATTACTGTTTTTTGAAAAATAAACATTATCTCATCTTATCTTAAAACGTCCCAATTAGGGCGTTTTCAAGTCTTCAGATTGCGCGTGCAACTCCATATCTGTACTTTTTAAAATATCATCGAAGTTACTGCAAAAAATAAAATCCAATCCACGTCAGCAAATCATAAATTCGTGTCACATTTTATAACGTCCTTAATTCTTGTCGTAAATTTGTGATATGCTCAATAAACCTTACCCAGAACATAAACCATATAATTCCAAGTCCACCAAAGCAATAAAATACGTTGGCCCAGTCACCACCATCTGCTAACAAGTGTCCAGAAATGTAAGGGCCCAAAATGTTCCCGACTTGGGCTCCTCCGAATATCATAGCACCGAAGCGGGACCTCTCTGACGGGGGCACCCATCTTGCCAGGAGTAGGACAAATGCAGGTGTTACTGGACCCTGAAATAATATAATTTTATGTTTGGTAAGGATAGATAATATAGAAATCCATATCCGCCAAATTAATAATTGATTGATTGAAATAATACCTATTACTTGGACCCCAAACGTTTTGCTATATATCTTTTATAAAGAAAATACCTCTATTTAAGCCTCTATATAAAAAAAAAACTTGTCTTTTTATAGAAGAAATATGTAATATGGTAAGGAGATACTGTGTTAAGGGGAAACAAACTGTCAGCCGTAGTTAGTGCCAATCATAATAAAAAATAAAGAACAGACGAACCTCTCCAAAGCCTTCAATGACTCTAATGATGAACAGACCAACTGCGCCACCAACAGTAACAGCCCAAGGTGTAAGAACGGTCGCTACGGAAGTAAGCAGCAGTCCAAACCCGACAGTCCATTTACCTCCAAACTTTTCAGCCAATATACCTCCAGGTAAATGAGTGACTACGTATCCGTAATAAAAAGCGCTGAGAAGAAATCCTTGCGTTGCTTCGTCCCAATCGTAACGATCTCGACCCTGAAAATAATTCGTCATACATACCCATAATCAACCTCAACCACATGAATCTCCAAAATCCTCAAAATCTATACAGAAGCCAAGCTAGCCGCAGTGGTGCACTCACACATAGCGCTGCAATGTGTGCGCGCATTCACTGAAGGGTTCACGTACGCTCTGCTGTGATAAGAATCGGCTTACGCCGGCTCAGCTTAGCTTCTGATGGATGTTTATTCATGTGCTTTTACTATCCCACTGCGGGAATGGACACCGGCCTCTTCTTAGATTAAGAAGGTTTACGCCTTAGTCCACAACGCTGGTCTACTGCAAGTTGGTGGACTGCACACAACATTTAGAACTTTATGGACCCCCCCTCAGGTGTGCTAGTTACCAAAAGATGTTTAATAATATGCGTCATATAATCTTATTTAATTGTTTTGCGGGTGTAATAAGGAAAGCTACTGTCGTTTCTGTTTGTCAGTCATATCGCTCCACGTGATTTAAATTGTAAAAGATAGTGAGGGAAAACATCTTAGAACTTTATGATGCCCAAATATTATGTTTTATTTTAATAGTTAGAGTAACTGTTGTGCTATTTTTACTGAATATTGCTTCTTTTTTGCACAGCCAATCGTGATATACTTAGGTACTTGGTATTGAAGTAATGCCTAAATAATTAGCGATTTATCGCTCAATCTCATATCAAATTCAATTCAATTTCAAATTGGGTGTTTCTTATGAATAAGTATGTATTTACAAAAAAAAAAGTATCTAAATATCGATTGTCTAGTATCCATAGTACAAGCTCTGCTTAGTTTGGGACTTAGTTCTTTGGTGATGCGTAAAAATGTCCCAAAAATATTTATTCATTTATTTTATTTATTTAAATTCAAAAACAAACGTAAAACTGACTACATTCCTACCTGCAAGAAGACTTCCGCGAGAAATATCCAACTATCTTTCTGACAGAAGCAAGTGTGATCACTATAGCCTGTGAAGCATTTCCTGCTAGAAATTGCGAGTGTTATAGATTATTCATGAAACTTGCAAGCTTCTGTAAGACAGATGGATATTTCTCGCAGAAGTTTTCTTGTACATGGAAAAAAACAGAACACATTACATACCGTGTATATTTCTGAAATATTACTAGTGGTACTGTTGGAAATAACTTCATTAGGGTCTGGACATGTTTCTCCAACGATGTGTCCCGAAGTCTCAGGTTGGAGCACCATCTGTGTAATTGTCATGCTAAGGCAGACCCTCATAGTAAAGGAGTTGCCCAGCGCGAACAGTCCCATGATGCCCAGGACATAGCGCTGGGGGATGACCATAACTGGAAGAGGATATAGAAACATCCACAGCAATACTAACATGAACATAGGCAATATCATTATTTGGAGCATTTGCTATCTTACTTTTTTTGTCTAAAAATATCTGCTGCTAAACATGGATTAACATATAAAATTTAGTTTTAAAGGATATTTCTACTTAACAGTCCGGTACCTATTTTCTTTAAAAATATTTTATTGATCTGTTAACCCTAATCAAAATCCACTACTAGACATAGGCCTCCTCCAAATTGCGCGACTAAAGTAGGTCCTCCGCCTTACGCACGCAGTCCATCCCAATTTCCTTCTTTAGATCGTCGGTCCGTCTAACTGGGGGCCTATGCTCTAAGTCACTCATGGACTCGTCTGCCCCAACAGCCAATGGTCCTTGATGACTGCTACAATGTTATTTTTTATTTTTCATGTTAGCACAAGCTCTGTGATCACTAGGATGCTGCTGCCCACTCTCTTGACATAATCTCTTTTACGACACTAACAAAAAAAGAGATGAAGAAGAAAGGAAACAGAGGAAACGGTGAAGGGTAAGTTATATGCTAAGACGCTGGGACAGAAAACCTCCTTGCATGCCTGATGGCTGCTAGTCCTTCTCGATACGTCTAGAGGAAACAACAGTTTGTTGGGCCGGTGCACCCTGGGCACTCTTCTTAGAGGGACGATTATATATTTACAGGAAAGGGCATGATCTGAGCCAATGGGGCGTTCCTTCGCTGTCGATCTGAAGTTAGCAGAGGGCTCAGTGGAAGAGCAGGGACAGGCCTGGTGTTCACTCACCCTGCCACTGTGTTTTGAGTCAGTGATGTCCTATCATTAAGGTACTGTGGACAGATAGAATGCAGTCGAAAATATCAGATATTGTGTTGCTGTCTGATTTATTATTTTGATCAATCAATGACTTTTACCGTATTACGTACTTTAACTTGTATAATATCAACTTGAAATTTTGCTATTGTTTTGAGACTATCTTACAAAGGCTTACAAGTTTATGATGTATAATCCATCCGCTCAAATAGTGGCGGTACACCCAAACAGCAACCAGGGATTTTATGTAATATATGTGTTTCGGTCTGAAGGGTACGGGTGCCAGTGAAATTACAATCACATGAGACTTTCCACCTTCATGTCTCAGTTTGGCGAACTGACTTGCGGTACCATTTAGGTAACAGCCTAGGTGGTATTGCAGTTGTTATGGGCAAAGGTAACCACTTAACATCAGGTGGGCCTTTAGCTCGTGTCGCCAACCTATACCATAAAAAAAAAAAAAAAAAAGGTGGCAGAAAACAATGTGGTGGTTATTTATTTGCGGCTGTACGTCAGTGGCAGCATCGTTTGTTTGCGAGGCGACTTCCTTTGATGTTCGACACACACGCCTTGTGGTTGTTTTCAAAGGGTGCTACTATTTAAGCGGATGGACTTTACCTTTTATTTAGTTGCAAAACTATTGTACAATATTCTATTTCAATTTTTACACTACTCTATAGTCAGTAAATTTAGGCTGATTACACTAAAGAAAAAGCTAGAAAAAATCTGAAAATCCCGAACAAGAGAGTAGTTACCAACAACAACTATATATTACGACACCCAAATAAAAATATTTTGATGACCTGCGTTGGTTGGTTGGTTGGTTCAACTAGCACCCTTTGTTAGTAAACATGAGTACGTAGTCCGAAACCATAAAAGTTTGGCAACCTAAAAGGATGGAAGTAGACTTTAGCGGTGACCTAAAGGTCAGCGGCTCCAAAACTTTTATGGTTTCGGAACCGGAAATGTATTATTTATTCCTTCTGAGCCGTATTGACCGCCACCTCACCTGATGTTAAGTAATGGTTCGATCGACGATGGTATACGTTTGCCCTGCAAAAACCTGTATACTCAAGCCTTGAAGACCACCAGATTGTACTTTAGATCGCGAAACACAGCCGGCAAGGAATTCCAATCCGTAACGGTACGCATAGTGAAGCTATTACAAAACGCTTTGTACGTAAAGTTAGGATGTCTACCATAACAGTGGCGCATTGCCGTGCTTTTGGTTGTTCGATGATGGGATGGCCTTGAGGGAATCTAATGAAGTAATTTTATTGCACACTCGCCGAAATGCATCTGATAAAAAACCAATAAGCTAGCAACTTTGCGCCGATGCTCAAGGCTTTTTTAGTTAGCGTTGACCAACACATCGTTACTATATATATTTTTATTTTTCACATAATTAAAACAAAACAATTAATGTAATTGGACTAACCTTTGTTTAAAACACGCCGCCATCCTGTAAGAGTCATTTTGACACTATCATTTGCACTCGACCAATTTTTATAGATGCAAACACACTTCAATACTGAGACGTCAATACAGAGACAATGCTTCAGCACGTGAACATTATCTGACAGATCTGATAAGAAACGCACTCAAGGCGTCTTCAAGATAATAAAAAATCTTAAGTAGCTGACACCTAAGGTATGAGTAAATCTAGCGCTTCCATGCGAAGAAATGTTTGTTTGTTATAATTTTGTGTATATAAGTAGTTAGTCTTGCTTATTTCTTTCCGTAATTCATGAAAAGTCCACTTATAAGTTAGCAGTCCTAGAAAATAATACTATTGATTGATTTTCTCATGCCGCACCGGCCACCTTGCGCCTATTGAAGGGTAACAGGTAACAAACCTTTTTTTTAAAGACGGAGAAAATGCCTGTCGCATGGTTTGTGATGAGGGTGGCGTCGGCGTAACATCTGACGCCTTGCTCGGGGGAGAGGCCACCAAGTAAGGCCAAATCTTACCCTACGTTCCACAGAAGTGGTCCAAGAACCAAACCCTGTGGAACACTGCATTTGACGGGCCTGCGCACGACTTGGCCATGGCATCTCTGGTACCTGACGCACCGCCCCCTCAGGTAGTCTGCCACCAGTTGCCTGAGATACATGGGTACTCCGTGAAAACGGAGCGACTCTCTGATAAAAATGAATGGCAGAGTAATAAACGCGTCAGCGATGACGAGTGGCCGCGCCAACAGCACCCCCTTCATGTAACCGCTTCCTTCGCTTCAACCTTCAGGCACACACTGGCATCCACGGTTAAACGCTCTGCTCGGAAACCATATTGGGCGTCTGATAAAAGGGTAACAACCCTAGGTCTAAAAACATACGTCAGAATGCAGATAAAGCGTCAATTATTTTTTATTTAGTACTTTTTCCGTTTATTATAGTTTTAAGCGTAGGCCCTTGTTTATTACACTTTGTTCCAACACTAAATCATGGTAATTAGGTCAACTTTGTCAGCATAGATGGATTAATTACTCTATGATTTTCCTCCTCTCTAGAATGATTAATGGTTTCTTGCTGTGTTTTATAATTGTTATCTACCTATTACCGTAGCTACTACTTACTTAATTTGCAATAAAAAATAACTAAAATGTGTTAATTAATCGTGTGTATATAAATAAATAATTATAATGTTCTCTAATGATAGTTGCATATAGTCACTTAAGTTTCATAATTGTCACCAAAATAAAAAACTCAGTTTACCTAATTTCCATAGCTTCTTATACAGGATGTCCCCCTGTCTGTGGTCCAAGGGAAAACCTTTGTTAGAGGACATGTCTAGCTATCAGTCTGCAGCATTAGTTTGGGGAATTTCTATACCGTTTATAAATTTATTATATTTGTTCTTTTGTTTTTCAAGAATTTTGCTACTTTTTATCACATTTATAGTCACCATGGCCAAACCGCTTCATTCAGTATTCATAAATTGAGCGGGAGTAGTCAAATTTTGCTTAAACATACTCACATAGTCTGATAAAATTACAATTTAAAAAAACATAAGCCAATTGTTATTCTGTTCGCCACATCCCGCCGCCCTAACTTGGCCCACAAGCCCTACTTTGCCTAGTTATTTTTTGAGTAAACTATAATAGCTATGATTTCCGTACTTGGGGAGCTTTGAAAACTATGACATCGCTAACATTTGGTTCAATTATAAAGTGTCAGAGCGTGTAAAAATTAAGTTAATGCCTTAGGCAAAGTAGGGCTTGTTGGCAAAGTTAGGGCATTTTACGGTATAGCTCATAGACCCATCGTGTTGGTACTCACATTAAAGGGCTCGATGAGATCTAGACAAATAAATGGTCAAAAATTCTGATTGCCATGTCTCCTATACTATAGCACTTAGACATATCGTGTTTGTACTCAAATGAAAAGGCTCGATAAGATCTAGAAAAATAAATGGCTGAAATTTCTGTTCGTCGTAACTCCTAAACTATAGCTCTTTTGGCTCTTTGGCTCGACGAGCTCTACACAAATCCTACTAATATTATAAACTAGACTTTGCCCGCGGCTTCGCTCCCGTGCATCTTCAATTCATCCCACAGGAACAGTTTTTTTTTCATAAAATGTTTTTTTAAGTAACCAGTTTTTAAGTCTTATCATTAGCTTTAAGCACAAAAAGCTTCATCAAAATCGGTCCAGTCGTTACTGCGTGATATTCGAATAAAAAATAAACGGACATTTACAGTTTTTTGGGGTTCCGTACCCAAAGGGTACCACTTATGTGTTTTGGTACTGAGGGTACGATTTTGTTCTACGGTCCTACGCAACCTCTTCTGGCGGTGGCTGCAAAGGTGGCTGGATGGCGACTAGAACGCAAAATCAGAATGCCCGGCGCCGGCAGATGTGTTCCGATGCTCCGCGCTTCTTACCGGGCCGGGCCGGGCCGGACCGGACCGGTAGGTGTGTGCCCGTGCTTAATGTGTGATAATTTTAGATTCCTAACTTAAATTATACGATATAATTATTTTATTATTTTTAACGCATTTACGCATGAGAAGCGAAACGAGCTATTTTTTCTTTCAACAATTTAAAACGTTAAAGCACACATGCAATATTTTCAGACAAACACGAAAATTGCTGAAATTCATAAATCAACATTTTGATTAATTTTACTGTAATTTGTTACTTTGATCTTGTAAAATAATAGGAAAACACTAGAAACATAACAGGTGATTAAAATTAATTGCAAACCCTTATTCATTTTGACCAAAAAAATTATAATATTGGTAGATTTGTTTATTTTTTAATTATTTGTTGTGACTGCTAATTTACTGGAGTTTTGACATTGTGCAACTTTTTTTATCTCATAAGGAAATTCTAATGCTCATTTTAAAAGAGCTCGTCCAGGGAACTACTACCACCGACCTATTTCTGCCGCTTGCATTGCTGTGTTCCGGTGTGAAAAATACAGGTGCCCGTGAAATTACAATCACGAGAAGTTCCGTCAATCATTTTTATTTTTGGATATTTATAAGATCTTGGTAGACACAACTTCGAGAAAGAAGCAGGCAAAAGGATCCGATTGGGCCGGGCAGCATTGTTTGGCAAACTTCGCTGAGTCTTCTCGTCACCTATACCGCAAAGTTTGAAGACAAAAGTCTTCAACCAGTGCGTCCTGCCTGTCATGACTTACGGTGCCAAGACGTGGACACTGACAGTTGGACTAGTTCACAAATTCTAAGTCGCTCAGCGAGCTATGGAGTGAGCTATGCTTGCAGTTTCTTTAAAGGATAAATCCATAACGAGATTATCCGGAAAAAACCGGAGAGACCGATATAGCTTGTAGGATCAGTAAGCTGAAGTGGCTGGCCATGTCTGTCGAAGGACCGATGGCCGCTGGAGCAGACGAGTCCAAGAGTGGAAACCATTAATTTGAAAACGCAGCGTAGGGCGCCCCTCCGTCAAGTGGACCGATAACCTGAAGAAAGTGGCTGGGGGGACTGGATGCGCAAGGCAAAGGACCGAGTATTGTGGCGCAACTTGAGAGAGGCGTATTTCCAGCAGTGGACTGCGATAGGCTGAGTTGATAAGATCTTGCAATTGGTATTATGATTGGAGACAACGGAGATGTTTATTACGCAAACAGATACGCTTCAAACTGTCGAATAGGTATCTTATTATCTTGATTGATGCACTTAATGTGACTACTTAACTTTTCATTGGGGGGAAGATATCTTAAATGTTTTTCAAGGTTGTTATGCACTTTTACAGTGCTCCGCAGGAGACCGATACGTGAGATCAAAAATCACGAGATCAATATTCATTCCGTCAATTCCACCAAATCGATAACTTAGGCCAGTGTTCATCAACGTAATGGTCTGTTTAAACGGAAGATTACTAGGAAAATGTAGTAGAATTGAGGGTAAACGGTTGTTTAACCAGATAATTATCGTTGGTGAAATCAAGCCTTAATGTCTCAACGACTTATTACTACCAAGTTACAATATCACGTACGTATCAAGTACCTTAGATCAACAAGTCATGTATTCATTAATTCATTAGTTTATATTCATAATATAACGTCTGTTTTTTCCTGAAGGAGTAGGCAGATGTATTATAGTATACCCTCATTTCGCCAGTTATGTTATAAGCACCATGTAATAAAGGGGCTAGCCTATCACCACTAACGGGGTACAAATCCAGACTCCGGGCTGCTAATTAAATAACCCAATAACACTGCCAGACGCGGGAATCGAACCCAGGACCCCGCGTTTAGCAGTCGCGCTTGTGATCACTAGACCAACGTGGCAGACCTCAGAAATAGATAGAATGGTTGTAATCACAATTTTACTTGCGATTCATGCAACTTTCCGAACAAAGTACGCCTTACATTTTGAAGAAGTAATTTAAAAAAAAAAAAAAAAACAAATGTACTTTATAGCTTTTGTTTCTGCAGTTAGAAACAGCACAATTAGGCATTTTTGCGGGTTTTTGTTACAGTATTTATAGAAACAAGTCATAAGGCGTGCTGAGAAAGGCTTTGAAATAACCTGCACTATGGTGCATGGTGCTGCCACGCGCGCCCTGCCCACATGGCCATTATATCTATTTCTGTGTGGCAGACCTTCATTAATTTAACTGCTTAAAATATCGACGGCCGATAAGCCACCGATTTCCAAGCCTTTTTACCATCTGTTGCAGCTGGAATCCTGTTTTATGTCAACTCAGCCTATCGCAGTCTATTGCTGGACATAGGCCTCTCCCAAGTTGTGCCACAACACTCGATCCTCTGCGTTCCGCATCCAGACCCCCAGCCACGTTCTTCAGGTCGTCGGTCCACCTGGTGGGAGGGCGCCTATGCTGCGTTTGCCGATTCGCAGTCTCCACTCAAGGACTTGTCTGCTCCATCGCCTATCGGTTCTTCGACAGACATAGCCAGCCCCCCACTTCCCACTTCAGCTTACTGATCCTTAAAGCTATGTCACTCCGGTTCTTCTCCGGATAATCTCGTTACGGATTTTATCCTTCAAAGAAACTCCAAACATAGATCGCTCCATAGCTCGCCAAGAGACTTTGAATTTGTGGACTAGCCCTACTGTCAGCGTTTACATCTCGGCACCGTAAGTCATGACAGGCAGGACGCACTGATTAAAGACCTTTGTCTTCAAACTTTGCGGTATAGGCTACGAGAAGACTTGGCGAAGTTTTATGTGGCGCGGTGGAATATCAGTATTTTACATTGAACCATCAGACATTAGATATGAAATTTACAACCAGCGGACTCGGCGATAATTAGGCGAGAACAGTCAGTTCTGGATGGGTGACTGTCTTATCATTATCATTGTAACCCCTCGCAGACCAGTAAGCCTAGACACTGCATAAACAATGTTTTGCATGAGTACATGAGCGAAAATGTTTGCGGGGGACAAGGGGTGGACGGTGCGTTATGATTGGTCAACATAAACATTCGGTGGTATGCTTGGTGCCGCTTGCTGACGGAGTGACGTACCGATTGGCCGCGGGGCGAATGTTATGCAAAACTATACTTATGCTTAGTGGCCGGGGTTATCCGGCTAATTGGCGTCTATACGCTTACTGGTATGTGTAAACCCCTCTATCTCTCAAAGAGAGTACCTACCAGAACACATTTGATATTCATTTCCTGTAGTCAAGTAATTAATATCATACTTAGGTAGCTAATAGGATATTTCTCAGTCAGCTGGTTGTGAATGTCAGATGGATATGTTTCTACTATATTCAACAACTGATATTTAGCTGCACCTGATACACCCTGATTTTGGCTCCAACATAGATGGTAAAAAGATTATCTTCCTTCTGGGGATGTTTGTTAAAATTAAATGAAAGTCGGGATTTCGGCTCCAACATACTTGTAGATGGAATAAAGGCTTGGAAAAAAATATGACTTGTATTAATCATTGATACCGATATTGAATACATAAATTTTGTTCTTACAGACTTTTATTAATATTATTAGACAAATGGTGTACCTACCTAACCTACCAAGTTTCGGTAGTGACAAATTCATTGCTACGGAAACTTGTCCAGAAGGTCAATCGCATATCAATGGTAACAAAACCATTTTAAGCGGAACTAGCTTAGTATGTAGGTTTCATACGAGAAGGCTCTGCTTATACTGGTTTTATTACCATCAATATGCGTTCGGCTGTACAAAACATGCAAGAATTGCGTAAGGGTGCGTGCATAAAGAAGCACGTTCCCGGTACAAATAAATCGTTGCGAATCGGTGCAGCTCCCCGATTCAGAATATTTTCGATAAGTAGTTGCCAACTGATTCGGTTTGCTATCTCGCTTCGTCTACGATTCACGTTACGAGAGAAAAAGAGATAGATAACAAATCGAATCGGTCGAAAACAACTGCTTATCAAAAAATTTCTGAATCGGGGAGCAGGTCAACTTACACGAAGAAACGGGTGAATCTTTATTTTCGTGTATTCTTATGCCGTGTACAGACCAAACAACGAAGGCAAGCGAAGGCGAACTGTGATTTTCACCGATGGACACCGCACGCTCGCTCGCTTTTGCTGTTGTGTCAACATAAAGTGAACGCCAGTGAAGAGCACGGCTGAACGCGAAAGAAGGGCTTTCGCTGGCTCTCGCTCGCTTTCGTTAAAGCGTCCACATCGAATGTGTGCGTCCGCTCGGTAGCCTTCGCTTGCCTTCAGTCGCTTTGTCTGTAGACGGCATAAGATAACCACAAGGCTGTTTTGCATGCAGCAATCGGTCTCGACCTGTACCAATTAATTTGTACCGGGAACCCGTTTCTTTATGCACGCACCCTTAAAGAGCAAGCCTTTAGAATTGGTTAAATAAAGGTTCGAAAGATGATTGTGGTGACTAATAAATTCGGTGGACGGGGCATTATTTTTAATTAGGACGAGCAATACTTCTGTTCTGCACACCAGAGAGTGCTCCATACAGTTGTCGATGGTGTGTGTAGTCCACCAACTCGCACTAGGCCTTAACCTTCTCATACTGAGAAGAGGCCCGTGCCCAGCAGTGGGACAGTAATGGGCTGATTATGTAATACTTCTGTTAGAAGATATTGCCCTTTCTTCTAGTGATTTATAATGATCTACTTGCTTATGATTTTTTATTAGGAGTTAAAGTATAAAGATAGCGATTTAAAGTATTGAAAAATTCAACCGCTTTTTCCCAAGAAAATTGAAGATTTACCCTCATTATCTATAAATTTCTGTCATCTCGAGGGTAGACCATTTATACCTTTATGATAAAACTCTGGGTATCTGGACTCTACAGTACAAAGTCTATGAACGCATTCTGTACCACTTTCTGAGAAAAGAAAATCCTTGTAGGAAATCGTCCAATTTGCATAAAAAATGGTAATCAGTTGGGGCTACATCTAGTAAGTATACGTAGGATTTCGGGTTCCTAGTTGCAGGTCTTGTAATATTAAAACGGTTTGTCGAGCAATGTGAGGTCTAGTGTTATCATGGAGTAATAATGGTGAAGAAAAGTCGCAAAAAGCATTGCAGCATTGATATTGCCAACTGTTTCTGCTGCGTTAGAACCACGTCGGAACTTGTATTCGAAAATTGAAAATTCTAATTTTTGTGGTCCCCATGTTTAACTCAAATACATCAAATGCATCATCATCATTTCAGCCGAAAGACGTCCACTGCTGTACATAGGCCTCCCCCGAGCTTTGGGGGGATATGCCATAATCACCACGCTTGACAGGCGGTTTGGCGATCGCAGTTGGTTGGTTAAATACTCAGAGGACGCTGCTGCCCATCCTCTGGTGAATCACTTAGTCGCCTTTTCAAAACAAGCTTTCAAATACTTAATGTAAAAATAATTGAAAATTCAAAAATAAAATGTCACAATTTTTTTGAATTTAAAACATTACAGGTTTTGTTTAAAAAAAATCTTGAATCACGAATCTTGGTCCATGCAGGTTTAATTTTAATTCAAAGTGGCCACTACGTTAAAACGGAAATTTCATACTTCAACCCCTGATAATACTACTGCAGATTTTTCTTTCAGTATGAATTTTCTTGTACAATCTTATATTTAACCATCATCATCCTCCGAGCCTTTTCCCAATTATATTGGGGTCGGCTTCCATATCATATCACACATAACATAACATCACGCCTGTATGTCCCCGAAGGGGTAGGCAGAGGTGTAATAGTACACCCACATTTTGCCAGTTAATGGTCATATCAAATAGTTAGTAACATTATGACCGCTTAACTATTTCCTCTTTTCTATAACCATAGCTACTACGTGAGGTGTCACTCATTTTACTAAACTCGACGCTCTCTCTAACATATTTTTAAAACTTTATAGGATGAAAAAATATTTTCAATAATTGTAGCTTAGGGTGTCCCAGGCTATAAGGGCCGGACGGCCGGCAAAGGAAACAGAAAGCCATCAGGTGGACCTTTAACTCGATTCGCAACCAAATAATCTATTTGTTATATGCAAACCAGTGTGTGTGTGTTTGTACCACCTATTACATGGGACTATAACATAACTGGTGAAATGTGGGTGTACTATTACACCTCTGCCTACCCCTTCGGGGAAATACAGGCGTGATGTTATGTTGTTAAACCAGTGTTGGGGTTATAATCCTCTAACCATTATCGTATCAATCTTTATAGGCATCATAAACAAAATAAAACAACAACCCATATCAATTAAATAATCTTAATCATAAATAACAAAATTAGCCTAGATACAATATTTACAAAACATTAGAGTTGGATTTTAATACATAAACAGTCGTTTTACTTTTTAGCTTTTTCACTCTTCTTGTTCTTCTCTCCTTCTGAGTCTGCGGGTCTCGTGGGAAGGTCCCCGTGTTTCCATCCGTCTGGATAGCCGTGGGCATTAACATCATCCCACCATACTTGTTCTCCCTTTGCGAATAGGATGTAGATTACGTTTGTGAAGACTAAAACTCCTAGGCATACCCAGAATGCTACGCGCCATTGCTTCAGTGTTGACTGTGGAAGAAGAATTTTTTTTTCATATTCTTTATTGTGCATATAATCATGATACATAATAACAAGATATAACAGGAAAAATCATGTACACAGGGGAGCCTAACAACTAAAAATTGAGTTTTCTAAAGGGCTAACAGTCAAACGGTTTGATTCAAACACATAGATTTTGGTTTGTAGCAAACTATTTTGATCGTTTACGTTTTGTTTTGTTTTGGCATGATTTATATTATGCTACTATTCGAATAATATTTAGTTTTTGTGCCCGACAGGATCCATGTGGCCTTGTAATATTATTGAGACCTTGTAAAAACACATGGAAATGCAATAAAGAATTGAATTGAATTGAGGCTTGTCAAATATTCACGGGTGAAAAGCTTGTTTGATGGAATTTCATATTTTTGGTGTATTTGACGCGCCGTTTGTGTCCACGCTGCGCTGGAACATACCCAGTATGGTTTTGCGCCAGCTTTCGTAGTGTGTAGCACTCCTAACACATAATTGCGATTGGGAAAAGTGGCGGAAAAAGTTGGTAAAGTGATAGTGAGATAGCACTAGCTTTCGTAGTGTGTAGCACTCCTACAGAATAATATATAATACAATAGCTGTACCTGCGGCTACGCCCGCGTACTGAAATCAAATTTAAACAATGTTACTTCTGGATAAAGTAGCTTTTTAATGGTGAAAGAATTATTAAAACAAAAGGTCGTGCAATGGTCGAAATTCGACCGTAATTCCTTAAAATTGTATGATTGAACTTTGCCGAAAAAAAACATTTCCATTATTTATTGATAACACTAAAGCTCGTCAATAGATATTAAACAAAAAAAAAAGCCGAGAGTACGCTTGCCAATTGACGGTCACGTTTTTCTCATTTGTATGAAAATCCGTAGGTTTTGAAGTTAGATCTATGAAAATTCGTATTTTGGCGTATTCTTGATTGAAAATAAATAATTAACGTATTAGTGTTTTTGTAAAATCAACCCTTCAAACAGAAGATTAAAGGTTTGTTTTAATGAAAATTCGTTATTTTTGAAGTGAGATCTATGAAAAACTGTATGACTTTTTGGTTGAAAAAAAAAAAAACAGAAATTCATGTTTCAGAGTTTTTTTTTTGAAAATTAACTGTAAAGGGAAAATAGAGGGTGAACATTTGTATGGGAAACCTGTTATTTTTTCCGAATTCCACACGTACGAAGCCGCGGGCAAAAGCTAGTTATAGTATAATTGTGGGTATCGTGGCACCTTTTTTTTTGCGTTTTGTCACAGTGAATATTTGATAATTTCTTTCAAAACTAAAATAATTACTGATAAAAAAAGTTCAAACTCACATCCGGCGTTAATAACCCTATAAGGTACGGTGAAATAATCCCAGAGATGGCAGCTATTCCGTTGACCATGGCCGTGGTTGTTCCTGCATAGTTCGGAGTGATATCCAGGGGGTTAATTTTCATTCCGCTGTAGTAGGCCCCCATGAGAGTCATGGCGAAGATGAACCAGAATACGGCGAGGGTTGTATCGCAGCCGGAGTACGAAGCCATAATAATGCAGATACCTGGGCCAGTGGCAGCTGAAACACAAAAATTATAATAATGTTTATGTTATAAGTGTTTCCTATGAGCTGTCGCTTCTATACCTATAGCTAGCATTCCCTTTCAATTTACTATAATTTTCCTTGTTCAATTTATTTGCCTTTGGCACAGACTTTACTATGACTGTGGTTATAATTGATTCCTATGAGCTATCGCTTCTATACCTATAGGTAACATTCCCTTTCAAATTATTATAATTTTCCTTGTTCAGTTTTCTTTGCCTTTGTCTACAACTAATACGAGTATTTATATTACAGTTTTTGCACTTTTCGAGTCCAAAATTTGCTGAAAATGTAAATTAAATTCCTCTTGTCTATTCTCTGGGATAGTAAGTCAGTAGTCATTCAAACCCAAGCAAGCTTTGGCTTGATTTACATTTGATGTTCCTGTAATTAGGTCGTTGGGCCAATTTAGGTATATTTTTTATAAAAAGTCTGGGCCGCAACTACTTGTATCTAATTTTAGTACATTGGGTCGTCATTTATATCGACTTTAATTTAGGTTTGGCCTTTCGAGGGTAAGTACCTACTTATTGGGACTGTTGACTATGTTCATGTGAGGTTCCCTAATAAAATTTTCGTTAACTTTACTTGTGGAATCCAAAATTTCTTTACTACCCACACTTTTGTACCTATTTTTGTCGCCAAACAAAACTGAACTGAAACTGCTGTGTTCCAGTGCGAAGGGTAGGGTTCCGATGACATTATAATCACATGAGTCTTTTCATCTTTGGGTCTCCGTTTTGCAAACGTGACGCATTACTATTTAATTTTAGGAAACAGCCTAGGTGTTAGTGCAAAATAACCGCTTCACCGTCCGATTCCTAGTATTAAAAAAAACTTACCTATAGTAGTGTAAATCTTCCTAGCGGTCGTGATACTATGATATCCTCTCTTCACGCAGAAATCGCACAGAGAACCGAAGAAGAACGAAGCTATCCACATCGCGACATAAGGCAAGGCTGACAGTAGACCGGTGGACTTAATGTTGAACTTCAAGACATCAGTCATATACTTAGGAAGGTCCGTGATCATTGTGAAGTAGCCCCAATCATGACCAATCTGTTGATAAAAATCACATGTCTTACATTTATTCCGCAGAAAAGAAAACACAATTTCCAATTTATTTAGTTCATGGTGAATTGATATTTTATCGTGAAACTCTTTTGGGATCATGATAAAAATAATCTGTACAAATACTGATAGATAATAGTTAAAATAAGAAACGGTTGTTTTTTTTACATTTAAACAACTTTTGACTAACTTTTTTTATTAGTTATTATTAGAAATCTCGAAACATTTTGAAGTAAAATAAGCAACAGTGAAAATACCTATAAAATATTTAATGAAATGTTCAAGTTATAAGCGATTTAAATTTGTTCATTAGACAGAGACAGCACTATCAAAGTTTGATTTCATTGTTTAAAACCTTCATGTCTCTGTAAAACGTCCGTTTCGCACGACAAGGACAGTAAATGTCCCTTCAATAAACGTAAGCGTATATATCTTCATTTTTTCATGAATTTTATTATTCTTTTCAACAATGTTTTTGTTTCTGTACCTTCTTTTAAATAATACAATACAATACAATATAATACAATACAATACAATACAAATACTCTTTATTGTACATAAAAGAAGATAGCAACATATATGAATTTTGGTATTTTTAACAGTAGTCAACTACCGGATTCAAAGAGTTACACAACAACAACCGGAAACAACGACAAGTTTTTATAGCAATTGATTGAATTGCTGGTCGCAACTAGTGATTTTATGCGGAGTCTATAATTTTATTTCTTGTTGTTCATAAACCATAAAATCTAGTTTTATTACAGTTGAAGTGGGCATTGAAATATTTATTTACATTGTGTGCATTTGCAATGTTCAATTTACGGTAAATAAACTAAATAAAGTATAAAAAATAAAGGATATAATAACAGTATCAGAGATAAACTAGGCACGCATTTAAATTTCTCGCTCCGCAAAAGGGACTGTAGAATACAGGAAAGATAATTTATTTTATATTGATTTTTTTCTCGTGAGTTTTGTATTTAAAGTCTATGTTATCCAATTAAATAGAAAAGTAAATAAAAGGGTCATTAACAGTTGTTAATCAGTCAATCAGTTTGTCAGTCATGGAGAGTTTAGTGGTGTCCAATTGTAGTGCCAATTACAAATCAAATAATTAATTTAATGATTCGATTTGATTTATTGAATGAGTTAGAATCATAATAATATTTTTTTTGTTGGGACCTTGATTGTGTGATAATTTTACCGAAATTGGGTTTATTTACCTTTCTATTTAATTGGATTGACATAGACTTCTTCACAATAAATATCAATTTTATTCACAAAACATTAGTATTAGAAAATGAATTAAAATACTTACACCAGCGATAATCAAGGCCCACAAAGGCACAGACCGGAGCAACGCCTTCCACGGGATGGGGTCTAATTTCTTTGAATAAGTGTGGATCAAAGCGTCTACATTCTGGTTGAGGAATTTCTTTTCGCTGTCCGATATGTAAGGATGTGTGTTTGGAGTACTGAAGCATAGCACCGACTGGAAGAAAGAGTTCAGAACATTAAACAAAACAGTACGTAAAAAAAGTTCCTACATAAAACAAAAATAAAACTTCCAGACTATATTGTACTACATTTACGGGACAATAAAATCAAAACAATAGACCAGACTTTAGGTGCGGCACGATATGATGGCGTTTTTGACGTTTGCCTGCTCATGAAGATCCGTAAATATTGACAGCTACGTATGATGTGAGATCTGTGCTACGTATGAAGGAACAATTGCCGTACTTTATTGTCAATAGTGATGTACTGCAACAGCAATATAATTTTTCGAATTTCGAATCTATTATTCAAATTATATTTATTTCTACTATTTTTTATGTATATCACAGAAAATATGATTAAATAGCGATTAAACAAAATGGCTAGACGTCATGTTTATTGAATAATTTGATAAATCATTTACTTTATGTAGATTTTATTAATAATAGCTAGTTGGAGTTGGTCAAAGTAATAAACCTGCTGCCGAATTGCGTAAAACACTCACCATCGCAATCAATAGGATTTCAATGTTCATTGCTCCATGTGTTTTGACAATTCGTCTTATCGGCAACTATGTACCATGCAATGAATATTGTTATTATTTCAAAATGAAAGCTAATGTAACTGTCAAAAACGCTATCATAGCGCGCCGCGGGTATAGTTAGGATAATATGCGATCGGACACAACCTCACATGGTTGTATGTGGAAATATCAGTAAAATTGACATTTATTATTATTTGAATTAACAATCTGTAATCTATGAGAGAACGGCCATGGTTAGTAAATACTTTAATCACCGATTCAATGGCCTATTCAAGCTTTCTGATATCCATTTTGCATAAAAAATTACGACACTGACTAATTCAGACCTAATGTAAAAAATATGAAAATTCAACCAGTTAATTTAGTCATACGGATGACTGCATTCAACATGTGATGTCAAATTTACATTAAAAGACTGAAAAAACGCCCTTTATAAAAGTTAAGTGGAAAACAGTAGGCATACCTACCTATTGGAAAAATGTTGAGTAAGCACAATAATACAACAGGTAGATACATTCTACGTACTGATAAAATATATTTATTTTATCCACTAGAACTTATGTCAAATGACACAGATATCTTCTACATATCTATGTTAAATATTTAGGGAAATACGTATACTTGAAAACAGCTTGTCAACTTTATATCGAATACGTATGATTTTATCTGTTTTGACTTGTTTGAAGAAACAGATAATATCAATAGACGTTGGTCTTAAACTTGGACTGCCTCGTTGGTCTAGTGGTCGCAAGTGCGACTGCTGAGCGTGGGGTCCTGGGTTCGATTCCCGGGTCGGGCAAAGTGTTATTGGGTTTTTTCATTAGGAAATTTTCAGTAGCAGTCCGGAGTATGGATTTGTGCCCGGTTGATGGCAATAGGCTCGCCCCCTATTACATGGGACTATAACATAATTGGCGAAATGTGGGTGTACTATACACCTCTGCCTACCCCTTCGGGGAAATACAGGCGTGATGTTATGTTATGTTATGTTGTTATGTGTTATAATTCTTGGTTTCCATTTAGCCCATTTCCGTAGCCATTGGCAACGCAATGAGCAATGGCAATAGTGTAAATGGGTCATTTCTATTCCTATTGCAGTTGCCATGTGATTGTCATTGCCTGAGAGATTGGCCACAGGGTAGTAACTGCGCTAATGGTTTAAAATAGCAGGCAGTACTTATATCACAGCTGACCTATTAGTTACTACGTAACTTGTATGTTCGAGCAAAAAATTAAGAGTATTGTATAAAAGTGTTGTTTTTATACTTCACATGTAGTGTTTGATGGAAAACTAATAAGATCTTAGGTTCGTGACCTTTGCTTGCGGTTGATTATACATATATCTGTGCTAGCTGGTGCTAGCGGCTTTGCTCACAGTGCCACCTATCAGGTCCAGATTTTGTGGTTTTCTTTTTTGGCACTAAACTAACAATATATTGTGTATATGAGTCATTTTGGTTCAAAATTACAGAACTTCTTAATAACTTTACTACAGCGCCACCTATGACATCTTAGCATAGATTTAAACTATTGTCTTGACAAAATAAATGTAGGTATTGTGTGAATGTGACCTCAATCAATCGAGTAGTTCAGAAGTTACACGATTTCTAACAGACTCACCAACGATTGATTTAACAGCTAGTTCCGATAACTTATTGTTTCTCTGTGTGTGCATCAAGCAAGCAATAATTGGCCGGTTGATAGAACATGATTAAGTAAATTCATTAAGAAGGCAATGGCTTTCATTCGCTTGAATAATTTTCAGTGCCGTTAATATACTGTGAAGTACCACGCGGATTGTACGATCTGCAAAGTTAAGCTGCTCTTGCCGCGGTCAGTTCTTGGATGGGTGACCATTTCGTTAGACCACTGAGACTCCTCCGTGCCTCGAAAGTCACGTTAAGCGTTGGTCCCGTTTGTCATATGAATATTTATGGCGTATCGTTACGGGCAGTCAGAAGCCTAAAAGTCAGACAACTGGGCTAGCCTCCGAATGTCAGTATTACCCAGTAACTGGATTGCGGGGGTCTGATGGCAGTCGTTCCGTGTAAAATACTGATGTTCAGCCGCATCTGGCTAGACCGGAAGCCGTCCCCAACATAATTGGGAAAAGGCGAGGAAGATGATGTTACTATTCTGTGTGACCATAGAAATATAAATAATAAGGTAATAGAAATGATTTCTACTTTTTTTAAATACCGGAACGCGTGTCGTCAGTTGCTGCAAAATACAATTTTAGTGACTCTGCATCCCAAACAGCACTGATGATCAGGCAAACGGTTCGTGCACTGGTGTCCTACACCTGTACGCGGCGACAAGTTCAGGCCCCTTTACCACTTCTATACCTTATTATTTAGATTTCCAAGTGTATGACTTACCCATAACATAAACCAGAGTAGGCCAAATCCTCCAAACATATAGAACACATTCTCCCAGCTGCCGTTATGCATGATGAGACCGGAGAAGTAGGATCCAGCAATGTTTCCTATCTGCGCTCCACCGAAGACTATCGCTCCAAAACGTGCTCGCTCTGCTTTCGGTGCCCATTTTGACAGCATCGCCATGAGGGCTGGCATTGTGGGTCCCTAAAAAAAGTTAGGTTTCGTTCAAAAATGTTATGCCCAGATTCAAGCCAAGAAAGGACAATTTTATTATTGGTGTGTTTAAAGGGTAAATTAAAACTTAGGAACTTAAGAAAGAAGGACCAATCATGGAATTATAGTATGCCTTTATAGCGATGTTCAGTTAAAATTAAAATAATTGGAAGAGTGTTTAAGTAATCGATCAAAAGATATAAACTGTGGAAAGAAAAGATCGCTCACGAGCAGGATTAGAACCTGCGACTCCTGGTTCAGTACGCCAGTGCACAGTAAATATATACCAGGCCCCTCAGAAAGTATTGCGAAAAAAAGTTTTTATATATGGGAGACTGGCCAGTTATAATGTTTTTCGAAAATATGATTATTTATAAGTAAAAATAAGTAAGTTCCAATTTCAAAATTTCCCTCCACATTTTTTGCGAGTTAATTCAAAGTATTGTGTCTCACTGAAATATGGATCTGCGCCGGGAACATTTTAGAGCTATGATTTTATACGATTTCAAGTGTCGCCTGAAACCGGATGAATCGTACGATAGACTTCAAATGGCATTCATGGATGAAGGCCCTTCCAAGGCAACCGTGTATCGTTGGTATAACGAATTCAAGCGCGGTCGACCAACTTTGGGGGATGACGAAAGAAGCGGTCGCCCTTTGACGGCTGTTACCGAAGAAAACGTGCTAGCAGTGAAAAATTTAATCCAAGACAATAGGCGAATTACATATCAGGAGATTCAACACATATTGAAGATTGGATCGGGAAGCGTTCACGAGATTCTACACAGCCATCTTCGCGTGAGGAGGATAGTATCACGCTGGGTGCCGCACAACCTCACCGATGCTCAGAAGCAGGCCCGGGTGGAATGGTGCCGTGATATGCTTAACAAATTTGAAGCAGGCTCGTCTCGGCGTGTTTACGACATCGTTACAGGTGATGAGTCCTGGATTTATCAATACGACCCAGAAACCAAGCGCCAGTCGACTGTTTGGGTGTTTCAAAATGAGCCAACGCCTACCAAAGTGAAGCGATCTAGAAGCGGGGGTAAGATTTTGATCGCTAGCTTTTTTAATTTGACTGGCCACTTGGTATCAATTCCCTTACGGGATCAAAGAAGCATTAATGCCGAATGGTATACTACCAAATGTTTGCCAGAAGTTTTCTCTGTTATAAGCAACAAGCGACCAAACACAGGGCTCCGCGGGCTACTGCTCCACCACGACAATGCACCTGCGCACACCGCACTCAAAACGAGGGACTTCCTGGACAGCACGCCAGTCAAACTCCTGGGTCACCCTCCTTACAGCCCTGATCTAGCACCGTGTGACTTCTATTTATTCCCAAAAATAAAAAATCAGCTCAAAGGGATACAATTTTCGTCGCCGGAAGATGCGCTGGCTGCGTTCGAGCAGGCTGTAAACGAGGTGTCTGCGGCGGACTGGAAAAAGTGTTTTGAAAACTGGTTTAGGCGCATGAATCTTTGTATAGAGGCTGGTGGAAAGTACTTTGAAAAGATTTGATAAAAATAGATGTACGTATAGAACAATTTTTTTTAGTTTCGCAAAACTTTCTGAGTGTCCCACGTATATTTATTAACTGTGCTAGTTCTTATGCCACTAAGCTTCCGTAAACACTTCTCGTTTTATCGAATTTAACTTCCACTTACATCTTTTGGTGACGTCAGCACGGTTTTTTTTGTTCCACAATTTATATCTTTAGATTTCGCTTCGCATGCGTAGATGCGTTAAAATTTAAAAATAAATCGATCTATATCCACAAGATCACTGAACTTTTTTTAAAATAAATCATTAGATTCAGTAATAATTATGATAAAAGAGTCATATCAGATAATATTTTACTATTATCCGGATCGACGAATGAGATGATCATTGATTTTCCTAAAACTAATGTTATAGGTAAGTACTTGTCCGCGGGATTTTCCACTAATTTTTGCAAGTGATTGCAATGTAAATAATGTATGTAAATATCGTTGTTAGATTAACGATTGACATTTGAAGAGGTTCACACGAGTCAGCTTAGGTAATTCAATTTTTTTGGGATCGAGTCACCCACGTCCGTAGGAGAGTACCCCTTTTCCGAATCCCTACACGTGATCCCTGGGTGGTGCAAATCAGGTGACATACTGGTGGTAGGCCACGGCCGACTGCTTGCGATCACCCACCGGGCAAAGACGAGCCGCCAAGCGACCTAGCCGTGTTCTGGTACGATGCCCGGTATAGCCACTTGAGAAGATGTGTCGAAATATTTCACTACCAACATCGAACGGACCCTCGCTTAACATCAGGTGAGGTGGCGGTCAAACGCAAGCCCGGTAAATATAAAAAAGGGGATTTATTACGAGTATGTAAACAAAAAAATATTGTTACATAACATTAGGTACTGTCCCACTGCTGGGCACTGGCTACTTCTCAGAATGAAGAATTATTGTTAAGCCTCGTATATCTAAGATAAAATCAAGTGGATTTTACGTGATTCTGCTATTACAAGTCATTGCGAATCTCGTGGGTTTTTTTTTTTCAGTTGATAAAATCGAATAAGATACATTGAAATCGTAATATGTGATATTTTGTGACAGGTTTGTCAGTCTGAATCTTATCAACAATGATTCTGTTTGAATTGCATCTCATTTTATCTCATCATAATAAAATATCCACCTGCCTAAAAAAATCACTCACCTCTCCAAAACCTTCGATGACTCTCAAAATGAAGAGAGCAGTAGCTCCTCCCATTTTGACAGTTATGGGCGTGATGAAGGTGCATACAGCGGTAGATAGGAGGCCAAAGCCGAGCACCCATTTACCACCAAATCTTTCAGCCAGCATCCCACCAGGTATGTGTGTTATCACGTATCCATAGTAGAAGGACCCAAGAATTAAACCTTGGGTTGCTTCGCTCCATTCGAACAGCGCGTCCTGTTGAAATAAAAGAACAATTTAGACAACGTAAGGTAATGATGGTCGAGTGCTGCTGTGGGGGAGACAGTTTTCTCCGACTTGCTCAGAAATTGGTTCATTATTAAAAAAAAAAAATACAGCAATCGGCTCTTTTCCGTACGCAGCGAAATAACAGGCCAGTAATATCAAACAAGACAATAATAGGAATTGCTGGACAGTTCTTATTTTTTAAATTATGCTACCGAGTTTTTTAAGTACACACATAAATGAGGTGTTTTTAGGTACAAAATATTTAATTATTTAAATTGTGGAAAGAAAAATCATACATATATCATATTTCACATGCGTAAATGCTTTTAAAATAATAAAATAATAACAAAGTGTTCATCATTATAAAGGCTGAATGCGATTATTTTTTTCAAAATTTTTAAAATCGAACAATAACCGCGCGCGGACGAATTGGCACGAATGAAATCTTATTTAGATACTGTTCAATTAATTTGTGTATTGTTTCCTCACAAATGAGAGAAAAGTACTATACAAGTCTCGGCTGAAATAGCAATTAACGGCCTCGTTTAGTTAAAAAAGGAAAACATCACTTGGGACTTCCAATATTACTCGGCTGTCTTTTAGGCCTCGAAAGTAATGTACTATTCTCGGCTTGTGCCACAAGCGTAGCAGTAAAGTGCACCGGCATGGTCCATTGGAGTTCCCAGAGCCCCTCTTTTTTGTGCTGAGGATGGCTATCATATGGTTTTAGTCGGTCAGAGTCTTACATATCCCACCGCCTTCCCCATACCATTCCATTCCATGAGGTTTTCCATCCGTAAACAAAAAAAAGGCCCGATGAAGTTAGCTGAGGGTTGAGGGGGACTAAATGCGGGAGGTGGAAGTCCGAGTATTGTGGCGCAACTTAGGCGTTAGGAGAGTATCTAGCAGTAGACTGAGATAGGCTGAGTTGAGATAGGTAACGTTGTAATAAAATAGTCAAAAGTCGATATTTATGATCATCCACTTTAGAACAAGAAGCGCCACGACGACGTTTTCTTATAGTATTGACATAGGCCGTTTTAGTTAGTTTCAATTAATATTTACTCTTCTACTCAAAGAAGGAAATTTTACCTAATTTTTTAATCAGCAATAATCAAGATTCGTTTTGCATGAAGAAACCGATACTATCCTTTCGAACATTTTTATTACGATGATATTAATATATATATATAATAATAAATAATATATTTAACAATATATAATAATTAATATATTTATATTTTATTGATGATTTTTATTTTTTTAGTACGATGTTATCAGAAGAACAATACATAGCAAATTTATTTATTCATATTAGCCTTTAGTAGTAGTAGAGCTCCTTGTGAAAGAGCTCGTCCGGGGAAGTACCTTCACCATACTTAGTTCTGCCGTCAAACGAATCACCGTTCGAGCATCAGTTTGCATTGCTGTGTTTCAGTGGGAGGGTACGAGTGCCAGTGAAATTACAATCACATGAGACTTTCCACATGTATGTCTCAGTTTGGCAAACCGACTTGCTGTCCCATTAAGGCAACAGCCTAGGTGGTATTACAGTTTTTATGGACAAAGGTAACCGTTTAACATCAGGCGGGCCGTAAAGAAACAAATTTAATTTAACATTGATTAGAAAACAATTAACGCAGTCTCATTGAGAGCTACTAACAATGATATTTAAGAGTATAGATATGCCATACCCTAACAAAACAAACGAAAAAAACGTTAGGTACACAGCTGCAGCAAAATACACATAAACTAGTACAAAGTAAGTAAGATGCTTACTTCAAGTTACTTTCGCGTCATAAATGGAACACTTTCTGTACACACACGACGGCATTTTCGTTTTTTTTTTGTCACTGGTCACGCTCGGTGCCTTGCTTGAGGCGGATTAATATAAAAACGTCCTAGTTAGGACGTTTTGGGTCTTCAGTTGCGAGTGCAAGTAACATATATGTACTTATTATAATAAAACAAAGTTTAACCGGATTAAATCGCGTATATTATTTAAATTGGTTTCCCTGACGTTTCGAAAGCTTCAGGAAAACAAACCAAAAAAACCAAACCGAACCGTCAGGGAAACCAATTTAAATAATATAAGCGATTTAATCCGGTTAAACTTTGTTTTATTATAATGTGTAGTGATCGCGAAAACCTAAGAAGTTATTATATATGTACTTTTAAATATCATTGGCTATTAACTATTACATAGTGAGCTATTTATTAGATACTAGGCTAATGAACTATTAGCCAATAGCTGTTACATCCATTGGTGGACCATTTACTATAAAACAGTTAAATATCGTAGTATGTTCACAGATGTCAATCTGCGAGCGAGTGGATACTACACTAGTCGCAGTAGCTGAGCTGGAATTTTAGTAGTTAATAATGTGACCCGAAAACTAGTAAACTATTATATGGTCGTCTCTGTCTTACCTTGTAGATCAAGTTGCAGTTTAGCTCTTCTATAACTACATAATAGTTTAATGGGCTGCGCCCTAAGAGGCAGTGCCCTTCCAAGACAAATTACGTTAAACTAACTTTGGATGAGGAATACGCCATCAACGGGAAGACCTTATGAGGTGAACATTTTGTGGTTTGTGTTGATCAGTTTACATCTTTAATTCTACGTTATTTATCCCTAACGAAGCGATTTTATCCGTTTACGTGTTTCCCCTGAAAACCACTTAAATTTACTCTTTCCTTCCTTCCGTAGAGTGCATTCAAGTTCATGGCAGAAATCTTGAGAAAAATATTGTCAAGTCACTCTGCTCAACTATGGCATCTATATTTTTTACATCACTACAACATGCAAAGCAAATGCAAAGGAAATGTAGTGTACAAGGAAATGTAAATGGGGTGCATCAAAAGAGCCTCCACGAGTGACGATATTTAATTGACCGTCCGGCGCACCCTGGGCAGTCAGCCCCGCTACCAACCTGCTGACTGGCTAATCTTTTGCCCACGGCATGAGCTATTATCAATATATGTAGCTCATGTTGACACGATAGAAGAAGAAGAAGGAAATGTATGTCGTATTTTTCAAAAGTGTACTGAAGAACTACATACGGTTTTTTTTCGGTCTATTAAAATGATCAAATACATGTTAAAAAAACTATAAAAAAATAACCACGGCTGTGATAGTTTACTACTCAAAAACAAAGGAAAATAAACTCTTAATTGACCTCAATCAAATACATGACATGAATTATATTACTATGTTTGCTATGACAAAAATGATGATTCTTCTGGCCGGACATAATTACAAACGTAGAACTGTGGAAACAGTGCCGTGAAGATCCTATACAACTGCAGATACGTCGCCGTAAGTGGAACTGGATCGGACATACTGTGCGCAGAGACCAAGATCATATACCTCGACAAGCTCTGGATTGGAATCCACAGGGAAGGCGCAAGCGTGGACGACCAAAACAAACTTGGTGGCGTACAGTCGTATCGGAGGCCAAGGAAATTGGGCTGACCTGGAGTGAAGTCAAGTTGACTGCCAATGACAGAGCGCAATGGAGAGCTACTGTATCTGCCCTCTGCCCCAGATGGGGGACATAGGAACACAATATATATGACAAAAATATCATCGGAAACTCTTTAGTAACTCATTTCCTCGTGAAAAGGATAATAATCAATATTCGGTCGAAATAAATTAAACGATTCACGTGATGTAAACTATTTATTGTGAGAATTACTTCCTTTTTATGAAGTGAACATTTTAATGAAAGCTATAGAGGTGATGTTTGGAATCACATATCACTATGCAAGATGTTCGTAAAAATAGTACAGTCAGCGAGAAAAATGGCAATTCTCACAAGAATTTTTATGGTGTATCGAGCCTCTTTCGTATAAAAAACCGGCCAAGTGCGAGTCGGACTCGTGCAGTAAGGGTTCTGTACCACCTATCGACCTAATACCCCATAGAAACTGATTTAATTTACGAGAGTTCATTAAAAGACATCAACGACGAGCGCAAAAATGAATTTTTGCATCTTTTTCTTACGCTGGTACCACCACATATGTATATGTTTGCCCTATTTTTAGTGTATTTTGCTAAACTACATAGTATGCACTATAATTAAACCATATTTATAGTATTTTTCGTGATAGACACCATAGTAACACATGCTCTGTGAAAATTTCAACTGGTTATTTATTACCGTTACAAAGACACAGCCCTGTGACAGACAGACGGACGGACGGGCGGACGGACCGACGGATAGCGTAGTGAGAGTAATAGGGTCCCGTTTGGCATCCTTTGGGTACGGAACCCTAAAAAATGATGCAGCTCAACTGAGCAATGTTGTAAATCGTAATCAAACAGTATTGTCATCACTATACAGGTGTACAATAAAGCGTAATATTCTATCTATACCAATATGTTTCCAAAAGATCTATTTTTCGATAAATGAATGAATTAATGAAAAATGCGATGAATTTCAATGACTTTGCGAATGTAAACAACACATAAATAGGTAGGTACATATGAGACAATAATCTTGTCATGATAAAATCATTTACCTATCTACTCTTTCAATCTGATATTATGTCAAAACACGATGTGAACCAAACGAGATCCAGTCATAAAGCGAATTAGTCCATCTAGTAGTAGTAGAGCTCCTTTGTGAAAGAGCTCGTCCGGGGAAGTACTACCACCGTGCCTACTTCTCCGCCAAATAGTGATGCTTGCATTGCTGTGTTTCGGTCTGAAGGGTACGGGTGCCAGTGAAATTACAATCACATGAGACTTTCCATCTTCATGTCTCAGTTTGGCGAACCGACTTGCGGTACCATTTAGGCAACAGCCTAGGTGGTATTGCAGTTGTTATGGGCAAAGGTAACCGCTTAACATCAGGTGGGCCTTTAGCTCGTTTCGCCATCCTATACTATAAAAAAAAAAAAAAAAAAAAAACGATACGAACGACGACGTTACGATGTCTAGTCCAATCGAGATCCAGTCATTTCGCGATCTAGTCTTACGGGCAACCTAGACATATCGAGATAGAGACCAAAAGATACCGACCCCTTTGCTCCACCTACGGAATCAAGAGACAAGTTACTTGGTAAGATAATAAATGTAATTGTCATCACTATACAGCCCATCGCAATGCTTCAGAGGAAAAAAGTACGTAATAGCAATAGGCTCGCCCCCTTTTACATGAGACTATAACTTAACTGGGGAAATGTGGTTGTACCATTACACCTCTGCCTACCCCTTCGGGGAAATACAGGCGTGATGTTATGTTATGTTATGTTAAAAGAGTACGTAAAGGAAATTTTACTTCAAGAAGACTTCATTTAATGTTTCAAAAATTCAAAACTTCATTCATGAATTTTTTAGAAGTGTCTTTTTGAAGCTGAGAGATCGAACCAGCTTGTATGGTATTAATATCAACCTGTATTTTAATGCTAGGTACTTACAATAGGGTCAATAATGAAAATCAAATCTCTTCATAAAACACCTTAAATTGAAGGAAAACTATGAAATGTAACATGAGCTCAGGTACGTTCATTAAAATAAAACCAAGGCAAGATAGATAGAAATCAAACAAAAAACAAATTATTTTACTGCACCACTGCCCAAAAAGGAGTGTAATGTTTTTTTTTCTGTTAGGTAGTTCTTATTTCATGGAATTCCTATAATTTAAGATTCAATGTTTGTTAGAGAGATTTGATTCTCTTTATCTATCGATATATATATATATATATATATCAACAGAAGCCATAAAATAGAGAATGGTACTTCTTCGTGATTGAGTTAGTTCAATTTCTGGCTCAAGCAAGAGATTTTTAATGATCTATGACTGTAATTTCTCTTATTAAAAAAAATTAAATGAAGTCTCCTTCAATTAAAATTTCATATTTCCAATGGTCCCTCCGTGTAACAACGCGATGGCACACCTTTATACCTAATAGGTATTACATACCTATCTTCTAAGAATTATCCAAAGCGTAAGAAATCTAAATAAATAGGAAATGTCACGCAGAATTATCTTTATATTGTTCAGAAAATCCGCATCTGCTTAGATTAAAAGCCGACCCTAACCTACTTGAGAAAAGACTAAGATGATAATAAAATAAATCTGTTAATTATTCTACGTTTATTCAATGTCTGCGACCGATTGTAAAATATGTAGTTTCGTTAGGTAGACCACTTGTAAATAATCCAAATACTTAGGAAATGTCACGCAGAATAATCTTTATATTGCTCTAAAAATCCGCATCTGGTTAGATTAAAAGCTGACCCCAACCTACTTATTTTTTTTATAGTATAGGATGGCGAAACAAGCTAAAGAAAGAAGGGAGAGCTATTGTGAAAATATTAAGATGATAATAAAATAAATCTGTTAACTATTCTACGTTTATTTAATGTCTACGGCCGATTGTAAAAAGATACGTACTTTCGTCAGGCAGAAGGAAAAAGGTAATTGAATAAAAACTTGTTTAAATTGATTTAAAATACAAAAACTACACTTTTTGCAGTGTTTACTCAATTCTTTTTTGTATCAAGTAAACTGTGTTTTGATGAACCAGTTTGTAAACAAAAAGTGCCATGAAGAATTGAAACTAGATAAATCAATATAATGACGGTATTTAAGGCGTTATTTTTTTGTTTGTATTAGCGCGAATTACGTTTTATTTCCATGCAGATTTTGGAGACCAGCCCACGTATCATTTAAATTACAATTACTATTTTGATCTGTTTAAATAATTGACAACTTCTGTGGTCTACTGGTTCGAGTGTCGGACAGCTAATACCGAGGTCGTGGGTTCGATTCTCACGGGACACAAATATTTATGTGATGAACGAACGATGTATTTATGTTGGTCTGAGTGTTTCATAGGTATTATAATTCTAAGTATGTAGTTACAAAAAAAAAGTATATAAGTATTATATCCGTTGTCTAGTACCTAAAGTACAAGCTCTGCTTAGTTTAGGACTAGATGTTGCTGTGTAAAAACGTCCCAAAATATTTTTTAAAAAGAATTACAATATTGCTTTGCCTCAATAAAATGGGTAGATCTATCTATCATAGATGGTTATACGTGGGACACTCAGAAAGTTTTGCGAAACTAAAAAAAATTGTTCTATACGTACATATATTTTTATCAAATCTTTTCAAAGTACTTTCCACCAGCCTCTATACAAAGATTCATGCGCCTAAACCAGTTTTCAAAACACTTTTTCCAGTCCGCCGCAGACACCTCGTTTACAGCCTGCTCGAACGCAGCCAGCGCATCTTCCGGCGACGAAAATTGTATCCCTTTGAGCTGATTTTTTATTTTTGGGAATAAAAAGAAGTCACACGGTGCTAGATCAGGGCTGTAAGGAGGGTGACCCAGGAGTTTGACTGGCGTGCTGTCCAGGAAGTCCCTCGTTTTGAGTGCGGTGTGCGCAGGTGCATTGTCGTGGTGGAGCAGTAGCCCGCGGAGCCCTGTGTTTGGTCGCTTGTTGCTTATAACAGAGAAAACTTCTGGCAAACATTTGGTAGTATACCATTCGGCATTTATGCTTCTTTGATCCCGTAAGGGAATTGATACCAAGTGGCCAGTCAAATTAAAAAAGCTAGCGATCAAAATCTTACCCCCGCTTCTAGATCGCTTCACTTTGGTAGGCGTTGGCTCATTTTGAAACACCCAAACAGTCGACTGGCGCTTGGTTTCTGGGTCGTATTGATAAATCCAGGACTCATCACCTGTAACGATGTCGTAAACACGCCGAGACGAGCCTGCTTCAAATTTATTAAGCATATCACGGCACCATTCCACCCGGGCCTGCTTCTGAGCATCGGTGAGGTTGTGCGGCACCCAGCGTGATACTATCCTCCTCACGCGAAGATGGCTATGTAGAATCTCGTGAACGCTTCCCGATCCAATCTTCAATATGTGTTGAATCTCCTGATATGTAATTCGCCTATTGTCTTGGATTAAATTTTTCACTGCTAGCACGTTTTCTTCGGTAACAGCCGTCAAAGGGCGACCGCTTCTTTCGTCATCCCCCAAAGTTGGTCGACCGCGCTTGAATTCGTTATACCAACGATACACGGTTGCCTTGGAAGGGCCTTCATCCATGAATGCCATTTGAAGTCTATCGTACGATTCATCCGGTTTCAGGCGACACTTGAAATCGTATAAAATCATAGCTCTAAAATGTTCCCGGCGCAGATCCATATTTCAGTGAGACACAATACTTTGAATTAACTCGCAAAAAATGTGGAGGGAAATTTTGAAATTGGAACTTACTTATTTTTACTTATAAATAATCATATTTTCGAAAAACATTATAACTGGCCAGTCTCCCATATATAAAAACTTTTTTTCGCAATACTTTCTGAGGGGCCTGGTAGTTGAATATTTAAAATGTTTGTTACGCAACATCAAAGTCCGCTTGAAACAAGTTTAATAAACTATAATATCCGGCTGTGTATCATATTACGAGCACTGCTTCTATGACGTTATTATTTCTGTTAACGAATGTAGGTACAGTTGCAGTTAGTCTCAAAGTCAAAAGTCAAGGTCAAATCAATTAGGCTATTTAACAAGCAATTTCGAAAGTCGACAGTGAAAAGTAATAGGAAAAGTAAATAGCTCATTCCAAAATGTAATTTCCTATGAAGAATGGACAAAATAAACTCCATGGTTACTCTTGTAATAAAAACCGTTTGACAATATTTTTATGTACATTAAAATCAAAATCATACTCTGGGGATGTCAAAGCCACGTGAGAAGATGACTCCAGTTGAGTCTGAAACTTTAGTTGGGCTGCGCTGGGGTGCTGGCCAGAAAACCTCCACGTGTGCCTGACGGCTGCTTGTCCTTCTTGACACGTCTGGAGGGATCGGCAGCTGTTTGGCCGGTGCATCCTGGGCACAGGCAGTAAAATCCTTTCGAGGGATTAACCTTGGAGGGATTTTATTGCCTGTGGCGAATATTCTGGCACGGGAGGGGCCCGTTCTGGGCCAGAGGGGAGTTGCTCCACGTGTCCCTCTGTTACCAACAGAGGGCACAGTGGAGGAGCAGGGGCGGGCCCGGTGTGCACTCACCCTGCCACTGGGCAGGCAGCGGGGGGACTGTCCTTCCCTGCCCCCATCGATCTCGTAACCCCAGGAGTGTCCACTGAGTAGTGTTCTCGCGCCTCTTGGGACCGAGGGTCTTGGCTTCACCGCCCGGACCGCGAGGAAGAAAACCTCTATAAAAAATTACGGGAGATAGGGCCTGCGAGCAGCAGACTCGGGGTAGTCTGCTGCCCGACCAGCAGCTGGCGTAGCTGGCACAGCCGGCGTAGTTGGCGCAGCTGGTAAAGGCCCATGAGGTGAAGTGGCGTGCAGTGTTCCGTGTGCGTCACCTAGGAGGGTGCGGCCAGCGTTAGGCCGCACGGGGAGAAGGGGCTTGCCTGCTTGTGGCGAGCCGGGACCTGTCGGGGGTGGTTGTGTGAATACTCACGGGTTCCCACGCCCCCGGCTAAGGTAGTTGAAGGAACACCGTGGTGGTTTTAGTCGGTAAGAGTCCGACACTGGCTCCGCCTACCCCGGGCGGAGTGCGTCCAAGAGGATTTCCCCACGGAGAAAAAAAAAAAAAAAAAAAAAGTTGGGCTGTGCTGCACGCAATACATACATACATACATACATATTATCACGCCTGTTTCCCATTGGGGTAGGCAGAGACTATGGATTTCCACCTGCTACGATCCTGACACACCTCTTTCGCTTCATCTACGTCCATTAACCTCGTCATGCTGCACGCAATCCTATCTATATATATATTATTATACTTATTAAATAATCTTTAAAGCAATTAATTCTACACAACGGTGGTAAAAAGGGATGTTAAAAAGTCTATGAAAAATCTTCCTGGGAGCGCTCTTGACACAAATAATAACAAAGGAATGCGTATTTTTCTTTGCCAAACTCTACGACGAGAAACATTATACGGGGCATATTAAAACTCTTTATTTTTATTACATTATAATTTTATTTTACTTCATTCCTAATAAGCTTGCGTTTGACCTCCACCTCACCTGATGTTAAGCAATGGTGCGGTCGACGATGGTCAAAAAATTAAGTGCTTCAGTCTTTGTTTAGTGAGATTCCGTCCACCTTTTTCATTTGTTCGAGCTTAGGAATAATTTTTTTGCAAATAATCCCAAACTGTAGGTGCATACCAGATTATAATTCGTAGGTTTTGGATCAATATTTAAAATAGCAAAAGACATCAGATACAGAGCAGGGCGAATCCTGCTATCCCGAATTTTTTCTTTTCACAATTTGTTACTTTAAATAGCAATCGAAAATTACTTAAATTGTAATTATTGTAACAGTTATTAAGTAGTAGTACTTCAAGCTATACAAATACTATGGCGACTCCTTATCTGTCAAAACTGTTACTTGATAAGGGCATTAAACCTAGTCAGCATGCTTTTAGATACTGGTTAATAATAAACAAAGTAATCATTTTATAGGTTTTTGCGATCACTACACATTATAATAAAACAAGTAACAACAAAACGACCTCTGTGGTCTAGTGGTTCGAGTGTCGGACTGCTGATAACCAGGTCGTGGGTTCGATTCCCACAGGACACAAATATTTGTGTGATGAACATAAGTGTTTGTGTTGGTCTGGGTGTGTTGCTTATGTATTATAAGTATGTATTTACAAAAAAAAAAGTATATACGTATTATATCCATTGTCTAGTACCCATACCACAAGTTCTGCTTAGTTTGGGACTAGATGGTGCTGTGTAAAAATGTCCCAAAGAAAAAAAAAAAAAAAACAGATTACATCGCGTATATGATTTAAATTGGTTTTCCTGACGTTTTGAAAGCTTTGCAGCGTTCGTGGTCGCAGGAAGACTAAGATGACAAGCGTCTTTCATCATCATCATTTCAGCCGAAAGACGTCCACTGCTGGACATAGGCCTCCCCCAAGCATCGCCACAACGACCGGTCCTGTGCCTTCCGCATCCAGCGGATTCCCGCGACCTTCACCAGGTCGTTGGTCCACCTTGTGGGGGGCCTAACCACGCTGCGCCTTCCAGTACGCGGTCGCCTTTCCAGAACTTTACTGCCCCATCGGCCATCCGTTTTGCGAGCAATGTGCCCCGCCCACTGCCACTTAAGTTTGGCAATTCTTCGGGCTATGTCGGTTACTTTCGTTCTCCTGCGAATCTCCTCATTTCTGATTCGATCACGCAGGGACACTCCGAGCATAGCCCTCTCCATTGCCCTTTGAGTGACTTTGAGCCTTCTTATCAGGCCCATTGTGAGCGACCACGTTTCAGTACCGTAAGTAATTACTGGCAACACACACTGGTCAAAGACTTTCGTCTTGTGACACTGCAGTATTTTGACAAGCGTCTTTAATAAAAAATATTTTGATATGCCATACAATATTTATTATTAATTAAAATCGTTTAGATGCACGCAATTAACTCACAATGTCATCATCTTTTACAGTGTTGCGTGCTGTTTGGGATTTGATTATTTTTAGAACTGGGTTCCAAACAGATGGTAGCTGCCAACCATCTTCTCTATTAAAATAAGGATGTTTTTTAATTTCAATAGCCTCACGGAGGTACATATCGGTTTTCCTTCGCCAAACTTGTCGTTCATCAAATCGAAGAAAATGGTTGGGTTTGTCTAGCGCGTGTTCAACCAAAACCAATTTAAATAATATACGCGATGTAATCCGGTTAAACTTGTTTTATAATAAACAAAGTGTTCAGTCATACATACTTTACAAATAACAAAGTTTTCAGACACTAGTAAAATTCTTTTGTAAGCAAAAGGCGATGAAATCTTAGTTATCAACTTCGTCAATAACTTCAGAAAATATTTAATTACTTATTTACATACTACTGTTTACCTTAATAATGATAAGATAATTTTAAACCTACATAAAAACACTTAGTCATTTGTATAATCAACTTCATATCAATTATACCAAAACCATTATAACGTGTTTTTAAAATTAATGAAAACCTCTTAAGGGGTCATTGTACTCATCAGTAATAACAACTTTTACTATGGACAAACACTGAAATCACGAAAAAAATACAACTGCTCTCTGCATTTGTGTTCACAAAATCGACAAAATGTAGGGAACGGCAGTTATTAATTCACGATTTCAATGTGGGTCCCATAGTACAAGTTCTTCATACTGATAAGTACAATGACCCCTTAAGAGGTTTACAGTTATTTCAATAACCCGTTGTATATGCGGAACAGGCTAACAGCCAAAATTAATATCCAATCTATCCACGATTTACCCTACTAGAGATAGAAATTTGACATATTTTATATGAAGCTTATGTCAAATTCCTATCTCTAGTAGGGCAAATCGTGGATAGATTGGATATTAATTTTGACCGTAAGTATACAAGACAAGCGCAGCTTATTCTGGTTTTGTAACCATCGATATGTGCTTGACTCAAGTACTTACATCATCAGCTCTTAAAGTATAGAACCTGGCATCAGTAACATTTGTTCCCGTTCGGTCCTTGCATACGAGAGGATCTAAACTGTCCTCAACTGATGTCGATGTGGGCCTCCTGACCATCTGAGTGATGGCCAGGTTCAGACATACTCGCATAGTGTACGCATTGGCTACGGCCAATAAGGCCATGACCGCCAAGACATACCTTTGCGGTATTATGAATACTGGAAAAGAATAATAAGATTTAATAAGATTTTTTTATTTTCTTCCACAAATAACAAGCAACAATTTAGTGTTATCACAATAATATAACAAACAATTATTTGTCGGAGACTGGTGCCTAAACTAAGCCAGAGCTTGTATTTTAGGACACCAGGTCCCCCTCCTAGCGGCATGTATAACAATCATAATAGGTTAATTCTTATTTGTACTGGATTAAGTTAATATTAATTAAACCAGAATACTATTTTGTATTTTTAACAATAATAGTTTTGTTAGTTTTATGTATGTATTGTGTATGTGTGTACATATGGGGGAAATGCTGTGTGTATGTGGGGGGTGTGTGTGTATGTGGGGGGTGCGTAAAAAGAAAAAAAAATAGGAAATCAATAATAATTAAAACAAAGTATAGAAATGCATGCTTATTTTAATTGGACGTAATTTAGCAAAAACGATCCAATCTACAAAATGAAAAAAAAAAAACTAAATGTATCTACATGTGTCATCAGAATTACATGTTTATGCTATGGGACGAATAAAAAAAGGCGGACGGAATCTTGCTAAACAATAAGTGAAGCACTTGTATTAAAACGGCTCGCTCAAAAGTACGGGCTGGCACGCACACATTCACACCCATAGTAAGACAAAAAGCCGCGATTACGCAACAAATCTCGTGTGACGGTAGTCATTGTCGTAGTGTCACAAATAAAATAACAATATATATATATCTGGTGTGTTAAAAATGGTGAAGAAATTATAGTGGATTTAGGAAAAAATTAAGTGCTTCAATCTTTACTTAGCGAGATTCCGTCCGCCTTTTTTTATTCGTCTGAGGTTATGCCATTTTTTTTGTTTTGATTACAAGAATTGGCAAAACATTTACTTTCAAAATTTGTAGGTCACAAACTGATGGATAAATAACAAAGCAAATTAATTTAAACATTTTAAAAATCTATGCAAGTGTGAACGATGTGTGAATTAGATCGTTTTTGATGAACTACTTCCAATTGGTAACAAAAACAGAAACTAGTTTTAGAAAATTTGAAGTTTTTTTATTTAACACATTTTATTATAGAAAACATACAGAACAAACACTTGAGCACAAAGGTACTGCTTATCTGTAAAATAAATTTCTTCAAGCAGACCTGCGACAGGGTTGTTTAGTGCTTCTATAAGAATTTAAAACGAGGAAATAAAATACTGTATGTACACTGTAATTAAAACGAATTTATTATACGATGACTTTGGCTAAGATGTCTGTAATATTATTTAAAATTGTTGATTTTACTGTTGATAAATTACGTTATTATATTATCAGCCTGTAGCGTCCCATTGTAAGGAAAAGGCCTTCCTTTTTCCACTTCTCACTGTCTTCTGCCATTAGGGGCTAATTCTTCAAATAGGAGTCAACTTAAATCAGTAAATGAAATTGTAAATAATTTAATAACTGTAAAACTAAAACTGATTTTGATATATAACATGAAAAGAAAGACTCTCTCTAATAACAACAACAACACTCATTACTTTTAATTAATTAGATACTTACATTTCGATAACGCCAATTTCCATCCCGTTAACATTTTGAAGCTTTACCTTTAACAAAGTAAAAAAACCAATGTTAGCACAGCACTAAAATTGGCTTAGTTCACAACACTAACTTATATAGTTCATTCGTGAATGGTCTCGGACGAACTCGACGCGACTATTTGGTTCAGAGGCTAATCAGGAAAAAGTGCGATGGAGTCTGAGTACGGAGTTTTCATTGGAGTGACGCTACCGGATTACTCAGGCAAGGCCACGTGCCAACCATCTTCGTTGTAAAGAAAAAATGGCAAATTGGCAAGCGCGAGTCAGGCCTCAGCTAGGGGTCAGCAGATTCTTTCGCTGACAGAGCAATATTTACGTGTAGTGTTTAAGGGGAATGTAGCAGCCAAGCGGCGCCCCCATCAGTAAAAAAAATATTTCTCGTTGTAGTCATCATTTCGAAAATTAGTTTTTAATAATTGAAGTACAGGTACTGTAGTCTAATTAGGAACTATTTACTCTGTAATAATGCCAAAAGAGGCCGTTTTTCACACTTTTGCTATCTACAACTACAGCGAAGTATTATTTACAGAGTTAAAAGTTTCTGATTAAACTACACCTGTACTACCTGTACTTCAATCGTTAAAAACGAATTTTCGATAAATTATGTATTCAGCGAGTTATGATTTTTTTACTGATGGGGGCGCCACTTGGCTGCTACATTCCCCTTAATATTTAAAAAAAGGTGCGTTCAGTCTTCATTGATAAAACAGACCATTTTTATTTCAGTAATAAATTAAATTAATATTGCCCTCATAATATATTTTTGTTATTATTCATTTAAGTAATTACGACATCAAGTAAATTTACATTCTTTAACCGTATAGTTTTCTAACAGTAAAAAAAAACGAAAAAAAAAAACTTATAACTATTTTAATTAAGAATTTCCACATTAAAAAGATGTTTTCCATTCCAAAAAGAGACCGCCAATATAATATTCGTTTAAAAATATCAGTCCATACAGATAGGTATAAAAGTTTATAACCCACAAATAAGGGGAAAGCCTTTATAAACACTATTTTTCCTAATCTAATGGAAAAAATAATATTATTATGTCATCAGCCCGATGGGTTGACAAAGAACAGTCACATATTTGTCCGGGAGGTTCAGATAGGAATTCAAGTCGAATTCGAGTGGAAGTTACCAAATAAAATGAGAGATTTCAGTACCTATTTAATTTAAATTTACCAACTCAGTTACGGAACGCCAAAACCATATCACGTTTGATTTTCAAGTTCAATGTTTCATAGTTATTAACTAGTCGTGCCCGCGTTTTCAACCGCCTACTGAAATAATATATAGTCCACCAGACTGCTCGCGGCTTTGCCCGCGTTGGGAACTGTTTATCTTCCCGGGATAAAAAGTAGCCTATACACGTATATTAAACCAGTCTACCTGTGTGCCAATTTTCATGAAAACCCATCCGAAAGTCCTTAGAACGTGATTCTTCTTCTTCGTGACGACGACACAAAAAAATTACTGGTAGTGGCACAGTAATCACATGCTGCTGGCCCAGAAATTTGCCACGTCTTGTGCATTGTCTGTGGCATTGATAAGGTCACTCAATGTGTAAGTGCTTAGACACAAGGAGCAGCACAGCAAATGTGACATTGATTGAGGATCAATGCCACATATGCAGGCTCAATTGAGCGTGATTGAGTAACAAACATCCAAACATCTTCACAAACTTTCACATTTATAATATTAGTAGGAAGTAGGATACTAGCATGTTACTTCTGGATAAAGTAGCTTTCTATTGGTGAAAGAATTACTAAAATTGGTACAGTAGTTTCAAAGTTTATCGATTACAAACAAACAAATCTTTCCTCTTTATAATATTACTATAGATTACTATAGATGAAAATCATAACCTTTCATCATAACAGCCAGCTCATTACTGTCTCACTGCTGGGCACGGACCTCTTCTCAGAATGCCTTGAATTCAGGCCTTAGTTCACCACGCTCTGGCCTGGTAAGTTTTGTGGACTACACACACATACAATCGAGAACTTGGAGCACTTTCAGGTGTGCAGGTTTCCTCATAATGTTTTTCCTTTACCGTTATAACTTGCTTCATAATCTTGACTATAATTTGCACTATTCATTTAATTCAGCAAAATTATTCCTAAGGCCGTGATATGGCCCTCATTATTGAGGAAACAGTAAACCTAGGAAGTACTGTAGTCACGCAACGATATTACTCAACCAATGAAAACGTTCAGTGTCAAAAAAATAATTTAATGGAATTAAGAAATTACCTGTAGCTTGCTTTTAGTAATGACTTCAGGAAAGATCCTTGTAAGAAACTCCTCCAACTTCAAACATCTAGTTTTTCTTATCGAATTATTGGCCTTAGACATGAAGGCCGAAATATACAATGGGTTCGGTACCAAAACAATATAATATTTATTAAAAATTAAGAAATGATTTTTTTACTCCTTATTGGATCTTACCGAGTCCAAACAAGTACCTAGTTATTTTTATTTATGGATGATATCGACATGGATAAAGGCTTGGTACCTATATGTATTCACATAAAAAATATAAATAAATATTGTTATCATTCTATTTTAAATTTCCACGCCTTATTGTGAGTTGTTGAGTTTGAATCATATCCTAGCCGATGAATGATAAATGATTTGATTTTATTTGATGACTACAGCAGGCATTACCCCTTGGAAGAGGCTACGCGTTCAGTTGTTGGGAGAAAAAGTAGCTTAAAAAAACAAAAAGGACACTAAAAAATTTATTATTTAACATAACATAACATCACGCCTGTAATTTATTATTTATTATGTCATAAATTAAACAAAGTCAATTAAAATCGAAACGAAATAAACGAATTTAAATTGAAACATCAGGAAAACCAATTTAAATAATATACGCGATTTAATCCGGTTAAACTTTGTTTTATTATAATGTATAGTGATCGCGAAAACCTAAGAAATGTTTAAATTAAAATCCTTGAGATATTAATATTTATTTTCCTTTCTTTAGTTAGTCAATAAATTATAGGCGGAAAAATTATCTCGTTTTTGATGATTTTATAACTCAACTAAATTATTTTAATTATGGTATAAATGTTTAACAATGAGGCACCCCATGTTTTGGTAGACTCATGTGGATTCCAACGTAACTTAGTGAACACATGTGTGTGTTTGTGTGTGTGTGTTAACTCATGTGAACTCAAACGTGCTAACAGTTAGTGAACCATTATTTATAGGACATTTTATTAAATTGTTTTTTTTTATCGTAAGCAGCGTTCAGCATACAACCAGTTTCTGACCTCACTCTGAGAAGTAGTTATGGGAAACACACACAAACCCAACCCTTCACTCAAACTCACCCTATCCATCTACTCTCCCAATCACAAACACATACTTCGCTTGCTGTTGTTAACCTTAATTAAATGAAATGTCACGGTTGTATTATAAAACTAAAGCCATAGAAATTCCCGACTAGGTACGCAGACCTGTATATTTATTGTGTATATATACTGTGTATATTTGGGATACCTGTCTGCGTACCTAGATTATGGGCTGGAAATTTGTCATTAAATCTTAAGACTTGATTGTACAACCTGCTGTTGTTTTTGTATTGTGTTTTAAGTGCAAATAAACATATATATTATTATTTTATATTAATACGCTGGTAAAGGAGGACTAGGAGATGGCCACCTTAAGATTTCAGTGCAGTAAAAATCCATACACCCCGGTTAACCACGAAACCGACAGGTTTTTGAAGGTTCCTTCTTGCAGACAAGAAAAAGAAGGAACCACGTGACGTAAGGTAGGCACCAGGGCCATGGACCCTGTCGAGTCAGATGTTCAATCCGTCATCTGTCGGTCTTTACGTACGCGTCAGAGACAATCGCTGCAGAAGATTTAGATTCAATATTTAAAAATCATTGTGTCGTTGGTCGTTGTGGCGATGCTTGGGGGAGGCCTATGTCCAGCAGTGGACGTCTTTCGGCTGAACTGATGATGATGATGAAGATGATTTAAAATTAATTTCTTTGATGAATTAACCAATTAGCAGTATATACCTGTGGCATCGATATATATGTACTACGTACTAGATGCGTTGTTTAGAAGAACAACATGGTTACACGAGTTATGGTTCCGGAACCACACTATCATCCATTAGTTCACTTGACACCTGTCTCGCGAACACTCGTAAATTTTATCAACGGTTGCATCAACTGAATTTGGAATATGCTGCTTATATGAAATTGCGTGTCTATTTATTGACGTCGTTGCCCTGTGGCCTATTATTTTTATCATAGAAAACGATTACATTCTCATTCACTATAGCCAATTTATTGAAATTTATAATAAATTATGCAAGATAATAACGAACGAATAATAATTTAACAGAAACCATATCTTATCACACTCGCAAATAAAGTAGTTAATCATAAATTAATGTTTTATAATTTGTTGTTTTTATTTTATTATGAACAGGTTAGTTTTTCGTTTAAATTTTTCGCTATCAAACTTATATATGAAATCGGAAAACGATAGGAATTAATTATTAGCCTAATGACACATTCGAATAATAATATCAATAAAATTACAATAGTTTAAGATTTATGACATTTGGATCCGCTTGCTCGTTTTGGCTAGCAGAAATATTTGTTTATTTAATTGGATCTTAATTGGAAATATACATTCTAATTGATATAATTTTATTGTAAGGAATAGAAGTCTCTCCTGTAAGAATACTCTTGTGGTTAGATGGTGGTAGTTTCTTGTAAACTTAATAAACGAAAGAAATTATTTATTTGCCACAAACTAGGGACACAAAAGGAATACCAAAAAAATGTATCAAAAAAACCAAAAAGATTTATCAAATAAATAAAACAGTCGAATCTGTTGAAACTGGAAGCTAAAATTCCGGATTCCAGTTTGTTACACTGAAAATAATATTTAACCAAACTGCAGTCGAATTGTGTAACTCACTCGCGATCGCAATCATTGGATTTCAATGTTCATTGCTTCGTGTGTTTTGACAATCCGTCTTATCGGCTACTATGTAACACGCAATGAATATTGCTGTAATTTCAAAACGAAAGATAATGTCAATGTGAAGGCATTACACAATTACCCCACTGGAGTGACAACCAAAAGGCGTTACTAAAGTTATGTTGATTTAACAAAGCTTTAAAGAACAAATTTTTGGGTTAGGTATTATCTTAAAGGTTGTGTATGTGTAGTCACTTTTTATGTTACAGGTAAATTTAACAAACTATATTTTTTCAGTGTAGCTGGTCGACTGCAGGGATGTTATGGAGCTCCGTAACCGTAACCGAAACTATCGGATATTCGAAATAAAAACCTATCCGTAACCGTAACCGAATACGATATAAAAGTTTCGAATAATTTTGATAGGAGAGGAGTCTAAATGAGACATGTTATGACATATTTAAGTTTTTGCCCAGCTGAGCCGACACACTAGCCGCGCGCGTCCTTTACATTGTTTGGTATTTCTATTGCTTTTCTTTTACTTTTACAATTCCTTAAAAATCTAATATCCATAACCGAAACTATCCGAAACTAGCGGATAATCCGAAATAATTCCATATCCGTAACCGTATCTGAAACCGTTATAATATTATTCCTATATCCATATCCGTATCCAAATCCAAAATTTCATATCCATAACATCCCTGGTCGACTGTTGTGAATCAGTTAATGTTCTGCGGTCGGTACTGTAGTTCAGTAACTATCATCATTTTTCAGCGTGATTCTTTCCAAGAAGACCTGCAGTATATTACATAACATAACATTACGCTTGTATTTTCTGAAGGAGTAGGCAGTGGAGGTACACCCACATTTCGCCAGTTATGTTAAAAGTCCCATATAACAGGGGGGCGAGCCTATTGTCACTAAACGGGCACAAATCCAGACTCTGGGCTGCTATTAAGAATTTCCTAATTTAACAAAAATAGCCCGACCCGGGAATGCAGCACAGGACCCGTACGCTTAGCAGTCACGCTTGTGATGATCGATCACGAGACTAAGATGGCAGTTAGTGCAGTATACCGATTGTAAGTCTATGCTAAATCTATTCTTTTATGTCACGGATTTAGTAAATATAAAAATCATTTTTTATTAAATTATTAAAACAGCGTAGAAATAAGCATAAAAGTAACAATTCCGAACCACACTGCAGACTGCAACTGCAGGCTGCAAGTGCAGCGATTGCGCGCAGTGGTACTACTGGTTTGTATGTATTTCCATAAAATGAGTTCCGAGCACCACGGCAGCAGCACCTGATGTCGGCAAGGCAAGAAAGTCAGCCGCTGCATATGCATCCTACAGTTGCAGTCTGCAGCGTGGTTCGCTATTCGGTATGTCCGTGGTTGGTTTCATTAATGGATGGATTTTATTTACCTGCGTGACAAGCGTACTATAGTAAAAGTATTAATTTCTATTTAATTCGCTGGCTCAGCTATCGTCACATAATTTATTCTGACGACTACACAACACAAACAATGCTATATTTAACCGAAAAGTAAACACACAGCAATTTTGATTTAAAAGCCACATAAAAACTTGTGGTAAGGCAGTAAACTGAGAAGATTACTAACTGTTATACACAATAACTTTGGCATAAAACTAATAGCTATAGCATGGTGATACCCGTGACCATAGAAATATAACACATATATGTCTATGCCCGTGACAATCTACTCAGTGCAAAGCATTTTACTGCTATTTAAAATAGCATTATAATCGTCACAAAACGATAATGGAACGCTACTAACCTGGAAATCTGATCAATTTGATCTATTGTCAAATCTAATGTCAGCTTCTGTGATTGGCCGGCGAAAATGTTAACAACCAATAACATCGCTTGACCTGAGATTTGACAGTCGATTAGTTAATTTTTGCATTGATCAGCCTTCCTGGGGGTATGAATGCTAACGTTGTATAAATACTACGATACTTTTTGCTAACGCAATTTGAGAAACTAGTTTGTTCAAAATCACGAGGAGAATCGATGGGGATTTTAATTTTTTCCAAATCACAAAATTACATGCTTTTAGAGCTACTGTAAGTACCCCAGTTGGTAGCGAAGAAAGTGAAAAATGTCGTACAGGAACTACTTGATGAACGGAAACTATTCGAGCCAAACTTCCTGGACCATTAGGACCTATTCACGATCCACTGATGTACTGAATTCAATCATAATAACCAACGTGGGTTTTTTTTGTTTAATTGCTCAATTAATACAGTATGTAACAAAAACCCTGTTGTTCATGTGAGCTAGGTTTTTTTTTTTTTTTTTTTAACATGGGAGGGCAAACGAGGATGCGGGTCACCTGATGGTAAGCAATCTCCGCCGCCCTTGGACATCCGCAACACCAGGGGAGCCGCCGATGCGTCGCCGACCTTTTAAAAAGACGTATGCTCTTTTCTTGAAGGCTCCCATGTCGAATTTGTTCGGGAAAACCGCTGACGGAAGTTGGTTCCACAAATTTGCTGTACGAGGCAATCAGAATCGATATTCACACGTAAGGACACAACTCATTTGGAAAAACTTCAATAAAAATAATCAAATTAAATATTAAATCATTATTAAAAGTGATTATATCACAATGATTTAATATTTAATTTAATTATTTTTATTAATATATTCACTGAGTGAGTTTTGAGTGATATAATCACTTTCAATTTACAATTAATAATTATTTAATATTTAATTTGATTATTTTTATTGAGGAGTTTTTCCGAATGAGTTGTGTCCTTACCTGTGAATATCGATTTTGATAATGTAGCTCACAGGAACAACAAGGTTTTGGTTACATACTCTACAACATGGTGTAAAAACAATCCAATTCGATTCTCCTAGAAATTTTGAACAAACTAGTTTCTCAAATTGCGTTAGCAAAAAGTAACGTTGTATAATGTGTAAAAATAAAACTAAAGCAGCTCATACCAGTTATTAAATAAAATAAGTGGATTAAATCAATTTCTCTTTTTATCAAGGGCTTTATTAAGCTAAAAAAATATGGATTTTATAGTTACGTAGACTCTGTACATATTATCACGCCTGTTTCCCATTGGGGTAGGCAGAGACTATGATGGATTTCCACCTGCTACGATCCTGACACATCTCTTTCGCTTCATCTACGTCCTTTAACCTCATCATGCATGCTCGTCGGTTTAGAGAACTCTAAAACTGGCATTTTTTGAGAACACCCGCGATTTGATCGCGATACGTTCGCCGAGGTCGTCCCCTTCCAACTCTTTCATCCACACTCGCTTCGTATACTTGTTTCGTCAATCTCCTCTGGTCCATCCACTCTATATGTCCAAACCATCTCCTCAGAAGTTGTAATTATTATATTTCCCGTCATCACTGTTCATTAGAACTGTTTCTAGGAAATAATAAATGGGCTGAAGCAACACACATCGCTTTGCAAGAATAATGACCAAACACAAAAACAAAAAATAAGTACACATCATGAACATAATCAAGTCACAGTCAGTACTCAAGGCCACTTTGAGCCAAAAAACATTTAGATACTTCCAGTACCCAAGGTCACTCAAAGGGGTTATTTGAACCCAGAAAAAATGTAATTGTGACGCAGATACACTCGCTTCGTATACTTGTTTCGTCAATCTCCTCTCGTCCATCCTCTCTATATGTCCAAACCATCTTAACATACCTTTCTCAATCTTTGTCACTACATCTTCTTTCACTCCACAGCGCTCCCTTAGACTCCCGTAGACTCTGTACACTTATAAATCATCCTATGTTTGGAGTTTTCGATGTTTGGCTGTTTGTAACTCAATCACACTGTAAAGGCTGCAGGGATTTGGATGAAATTTGGCATATAGATAGAACATAACCCGGATTAACACATAAGCTACTTTTTACACCGAGAAGATGAACAGTTCCCAAGGAATGCGCAATAAACGACATCCACACGGGCGAAGCTGCGGGCATAGGCTAGTATAATAATAAAAGGTTAAGTGTGTTTTAAACTCTAGGGACATTTGTATCTGATAACACATTGATAAGATCTGATTTCCCTAAGGATTGCAGTAGCTGAGACCCGACACTTTTCATGACATAGATAAACGAAGGATCAGTACGTGCAAAGCGGGCTACGGACCCCAGGACCAAAATTTCTAAAATAAAAAACTAAACTTCTTCGTTATGAAAAGGTTTTCATATTTTTTGTATACTTATATCTCTTGAGTAGTCGTTTTTACTATAAATTTATTTTAACAACTGTCTAAAAACGAACGTTTGCATTTTTCTGTTGCAGAAGGTGAAATGTCGTGCCGTACCAAATAATGTTGTCGATTACTTACAAAATATAACAGCGTGACTGTATATTTAAAATGTATCAACGTTTAAACAAATATAAAAATAAAATGAAGTCAAAGTAAAAAATAAAATAAAATTTGACAGTTATAAACTGATTGGTTGCAACAAAATAACATAAGGTTTCTGACGGAATTATGCAAATTCGAGCCTAAAAAGCAATTATCTTCTCTTTCACTGCTTTTAATTTTTACTGACAAAATTAGCTGTGCCGAAATTAAATGATTAAAAATTAATAAAATATTGAACTGCAACTAGAATAATAATCTAAAATAAAATAGAGTTTTCAAATCAAATAACTAGATTTAATAGCTCTAAAAGTATCAAAATGAACCAGCAAGAAACCCCACCGTTAGGTACTCATAGGGTTGGTCTTGTAATGTTATAAGTAGGATGGTGAAACGACCCTGATGTTGAGCAGTTACCTTTGCCCAGGAACACAGCAATGCAAGCTACACTGTTTAGTGGCAGAAATAAGTACGGTGGTAGTACCTCCCCGGTCGAGCTCTTTCACAAAAGCGTTCCACTATAAGGTACTTCTTTTCCGGGTTTCAAAAAGTCAAGTTGCCAAGCCTCTGTTACATGGTACGAATGATGTTTATATTGACTAAATGAATGTTATAAGCCGATTGTTAGACTACACTGATATGTAAGAGCAGCTGTATAAACAATCTTATGACGACATGACTTGTATGGAATTGGAAACTTAAACACGTGTCTATTCATAAATGAGTTGTAAAACAATTTGCGAGAAACAAATAATTGAAACACGCGAAATAAATTCATCAGCAAAAGATTAGTGTCAAGCAAAATGTTGATGAATATAAAATTTGAATTTTACATAAATATCATAAATTATCCGGTGTTTAGCGGTAGCTTAAACGGATCTTGTAAAACATTTGTTATTCTAGCGTACGTTGTTATTTTTATGGACCGTGACTACTATATACTATTGAGATTCTTAGCGACGCTTACAAATTTAAACCTGACTTTGATGGAAAACGTAACTGTTTTCACAAAATTATGCTTGTTTCACCGCAAAAGTTAACGAAGTAACTAATGTGATTTATTGGCCCAGAAACAATATAAATATTCAGCGTACGTACAGTAGTAGAGGATAAATGTTAGGCATTGGCACTATGATATATGTAATACTTATAAAGCAAGAACCAGTTTTTCACAAAAAATCCATAACTTTACTGGACCTAGATTGTATAATAAAATTATTAAAATATTAAATATATATAATGATAACACCCAAATATGTAAGAGAAAAATAACATCGTGGCTATTAGGATTAGACTATATAGAAACCGAAAAACTTCTGGAAGTAATGAAATGAAGATAAAAAGAAATGAAATAACTTCAATTTTGTATTATTTACTACATTTCCACAAACATTATTCTCATACACACTCAACACAAATACCTACACACCCCTACATACACACACCTCACATACACATATCACACATACATGCATGCCACACTGAACTCAATTTATTTTTATTACTACAATTTTTTATTTCTTCTTCACTCTTCTACTACACGTACAAAATAATATTACTTGAAAATTTAACTTTTGTTTCAAAATTAAATAATTAATACATTTTTCCTTATTGCAATCTCTGGTACATTGATAACTCTTTTTCGATTGTATTGTATTTTTGTCAGATTAAAATTGTCGGGGGACCTGGTGTCCTATAATACAGGCTCCGGCTTAGTTTAGGCACCAGTCTCCCACAAATATTTTTTTTATACCTGTGTAAAAAATAATGCACAACCTTAAATAGCTCAAATGTATTAGTCTAAGATTTTATTTGTGGAAGAAAAAATAAACGTCTTTTTATCTTTTATTGGCTAACTTTTTATTTCCGAATATGACCGACTGCATTGAGACTGTATAATAATTAAAATTTGTTTGTGATTAAGGTGAAATTGCGAGTGTTTTAGGACCAAATTACTTTTATCAATCGTTTTTGTAATGTTACAATACGAGTGTTTCCGATGTTTGCCGATGCACAGTATTTCTTCTGCAGTACTGTTAGTACCATTAGATCATTTTGTGTTACAAATGTCGCAATTGATAACGTGTTTCATTGTCAAACCATAGTTTATATAGCAGTGAGATATCCTCCTCAGTATTTTTGTTTTCGATTTGTGTGATGATGAATATCAAATAACAATAAACATTGTTCTTGGTTTAAAAATAAACAATGTACGATTAGTAAGAATCAATAATTTAGGAAGATCAAGAATAGTAAATAAGGAAGTTTTTAGACTGCCTCGTTGGTCCAGTGGTTGCAAGAGCGACTGCTGAGCGTGGGGTCCTGGGTTTAATTCCCGGGTCGGGCAAAGTGTTATTGGGTTTTTTCATTAGGAAATTCTCAGTAGCAACCCGGAGTCTGCATTTGTGCCCGGTCAATGGCACTAGGCTCGCCCCCTATTACATGGGACTCTAACATAACTGGTGAAATGTGGGTGTACTATTACACTTCAGCCTACCCCTTCGGGGAAATACAGGCGTAATGTTATGTTATGTTATGTTATGTTAGTTACCATTAATCCAAGCAGATTTTTAATTAAAAGGATTAAAGTAGAATAGATTCGATATTAGGTATACTATTTTGATGATGTTAAAATTGGAATATGATAAAACCTGCATCTAGTTTATCACAAAAATATGTTAAAAAAACTAAATATTGAGAAATTGATAGAAAGACCAGAAATTTTATTTACGTGTTCTTGTCCAGAATTCGAACCTCAGCAATGAACTGTAATTATTTGCGTTAGATGTTAAATGTTCGAGAAAAGCACGCCTATGTATTTATTGTTAATAATACAGCTACAAGTGTAACATTGCACAATTTATTATCACACCATAAATACTTAATATTTAAATAATGATTACGTAGTTAAGTTTTGCCTTAATGTTTTTTTTTAATATTTACTTATGAAATAACTGTAGGTATCTTATCATTTCCTTAAGTCTTCAAAGTAACAATATGTAACTCATATTAACAAACGCAATACATGCATAGGTCTTCTTAAAATTGGACTTACTAATTGCATTCCCGTCATCAATTAATCATCATCAACTCAGCCTATCGCAGTCCACTGCTGGACATAGGCCTCTCGGTCCTCTGCCTTCCGCATCCAGTCCCCCCCAGCCACGTTCTTCAGGTCGTCGGTCCACCTGGCGGGGGGGTGCCCTACGCTGCGTTTGCTGATTCGCGGTCTCCACTCAAGGACTCGTCTGCTCTAGCGGTCATCGGTCCTTCGACAGACATGGCCAGCCCACTGCCACTTCAGCTTACTGATCCTACAAGCTATGTTGGTCACTCCGGTTCTTCTCCGGATAATCTCGTTTCGGATTTTATCCTTCAAAGAAACTCCAAGCATAGCTCGCTGCATTCCCGTCAGTGGGGTGAAATATATATATATATTTATACTTACGGCAAAAAATAATATTCTAACTTGTAAATAAATAATCCTATAATGTCCTACCCTAAACATACGTTTAACGTTTTTCAACGGAGTAAAACATTAACTAACAAGTTATTAGTATTTTAGTCTTTATAATTACAGCAAAAAAGAATACCCTATCCTATCTTATAAATAATCCTATAATTTTCTAAACATAATTATGTTTTAAGCGTTCCAACAGGGTAAAACATTACCTAATAAGTTGGATCTTGAGCTTGATAGCTCATACAGCCAAAATTAATACCCTATCTATTTCTATTTGCCGTACTAGAGATATACATTTTATTTAAGTTGTATTGTACAACTATTATGTATTGTTGTGATTTTCTTGTGTGCAATAAAGAATAAGAATAAGAATATGGAACTTATGTCAAATTTCTATCTCTAGTAGGGCAAATGAAAATAAATAAAAACAAATAGGATATTAATTTTGTATGTATGCCATCAAGCTCAAGAACTTATTAGGTAATATTTTACACTGTTGAAAAGCCTAAAACATAATTATGTTTAGGAAAGAGAATTATAGGATTATTTTTATAAGATAGGATAGGATATTTTGCCGTAATTATAAAGACAAAAATACTAATAACTTATTAGTTAATGTTTTACGACGATGAAAAACCTTAAACGTATGTTTGATGTTATAATAGAAATTGTACGTATTTAATAATAAGTGATAACATGAAATACATAATATAGCTTAAGACCATTGTTTCTGATAAAAAAGTTAGAAACAATGGCCTGTATGTATGTATAGTGCCAATAAGTTTATAAACTCCGCCGCGCTAAGATTATTATTTTTATGACTGTGTCGAATTGTATTGCATTCATCAAGGACTATTTAATATAAATAAATTTTCCGCCATATTTAGTATGATATTTCCATTAATATTTTGATCTCATAGTATTTATTCGAATGTTAAAATATTTAATAAATATCGCTTTGAGGGATACTGCTATAATTATCACACCTACTTGTATACATTTTAATAACAAACACTGTAATGATAATATTTTTAGTGTAGAACTGAGGTCCTATTAATTTCAACATGTGCAACTTTAATATGGTTAGATAGGTACTAATTTATTTCAATTAATAGTTTATTTTTATTTTGTAATTAATTACTAGCTAATATCGTATACTTAGTATACTTAAGACCTTGTCTTTTCTAAGTACAACATAACAGTGTAATTAACTATTTACAAAAAAAGAAACAGTATTATAACCATAGAAATATAGAAATAATCTAAATTAAAAATAAACACTTACCTATTTGTATTTTTTTTTAAATAGAACACGTTGATTTTAGTCCATGGAGGTTTGTAACGTGTTCCGTTCGAAACATGAAATAACACTGACAGTTGTCTTCAAGCCAGTCATTATATTTTCATTGTGGCTTAAGCGCGACACTATCGATTTGATTGACGTTATCATCTGCGATGCTACCTTTATGCACTAATCTTCTGTAGATATATGAAGGGAGATTTTTTATCTATTCTAAGTAGGTAGATACTTGAATATCTTTCTTCTTTTTTTTCTATGTTTGGGAGGTCGAAAGGGATTTATTGATCTTATGAAATAATGTGCAATATTTAGATAATATAAACAAAGGAGATGTCCGCTTATTGTATGGACGTTGGTTTTTTTGTCCGAGATAATTCTAACCAGCACCAAATTATACTGATGTAAAAGCAGCAAAAATAAAAATCTTGTAACAACTAAAAAATATATTTTAAACCCCTCTATTTGAGATAAAAGCAAGAAGTTATTAATGATAGTAGATATATTTTACTAGCGGATGGTAACACAAAAACCGGCCAAGAGCATGTCGGGCCATGCTCAGTATTATAGGGTTCCTTAAGTAGGTGTAATTACAAACGAATCAAATCGAATATTAATCATGGCTATTTTAGTTTTTGCAATAATTGGCAGCATTCGCGACTCAAAGCGTGTTGTTAGTAGCGCCATCTAGCGATAAGTTCAAGAAGCCAAATTTAAGATGTCAAAGTTTCTTTTTGTGATTTTTTCAAATAGAAAGTAGCTAAAGGAGCATTATTTGCTATGATCATTTTTCTCTAAGGTCAACGACCTTTGAACTAGGACGTTTTAAGTATTTTTCAGTTTTCTCTCTATAACTCAAAAAATTATAATCACATTATACTCAAAATAATTTTAAAAGAGAATTTTTACAAAGGTCTATCAATGTGGAAGATTATAAGTTTCTACGTTGCATAGTTAAGAAATGGCAGGGGGGGGGGGACATTGCAAGCCACTTTGGTGGGCTATATTTCGCAGATGGTACACCTGATAAAAAAGTGGTGTATCAAACATAACCTTCATTTTAGTAGACCTATTCAATGATACCCCACAAGAGGGGGTGAAGCGAAAAAAAAATTTCCATCCCCATTTCACATGTATGGACGCCACCCCTATTTTTTATCAAAATTTCATTTACTTATGTTTATAACTGTAGAAGTTATTAAGCTGTAAAGGATTAGGACAGACGGACAGACGGACAGACGGACGGACATGACGAAACTATAAGGGTTCCTTGTAGGACTTCGGAACCCTAAAAACGACGCTAACATAAAATCATCTGTCAGATTGAGTTGTCAACGTGTTGTCAAGTGTCAATATCTGTTGTCATTTTCAAGGCTTGCAAGTTTTTCTGTCAATTTTGACACATAACAGTCAGATTAGACGGTGACAACTGCCAATTTTGTCAATTTTACTCCTTTTTTCGGTGCGTTCGTTTTAATATTCTTGATGTTTTAAAAAGGTGTGCTCCGTGAGGCTATTGAAATTAAAAAACATCCTAATTTTAATAGAGAAGATGGTTGGCAGCTACCACCTGTTTGGAACCCAGTCCTAAAAATAATCAAGTCCCAAACAGCACGCAACACTGTAAAAGATAATGATATTGTGAGTGATTACTGCGTGCATCGAAACGATTTTAATTAATAATATTGTACGGTAGATAAAAATATATTTTCAGAAATATCTGTAAAGACGCTTGTCATCTTAGTCTACCTGCGAGCACGAAATGCTGCAAAGCTTTCGAAACGTCAGGAAAACCAATTTAAATAATATACGCGATTGAATCCGGTTAAACTTTGTTTTATTATTATAAAGGTGTGTTCATTTCAGACGTAAATTCTTAACAAAATAAAATGAAGTTTTTCTCAAAATTGGAGGCCTTTAAAAATATAAAATATACAGTTTATTGTATAATGCTAGTTTTGAAGACCTATATCCAAATATACTCAACTTATCTGGGTTAGAAGAAAGTAGACATCTCCTTTGAAACATTGATATGAACATTTGAAATATTGATTTAGAGGAATAAAAAGAAGCTGAATTCAGAAAATATGACATGTATGATGAGGCATCATGGCTCTTCCTCATCTACCGAGAAGTCGATGAAAGTATCAAGGTTGAATATGCCTACTCTGAAACCGACTCTTTGTGAGATGGTGGGTACCGCCCGCATGGGCATAACTAATACCGCCGGGCCCATCGAGGCACAGAGTATGGATTTATTTATACTGTGCCCGAGGCTCATACTGTGCTCGCACTGTACGTTGATGTGTCTTCATACTGTGCCCGAGGCTCGTACTGTGCTCGCACTTTGCGTTGATGTATCTTCATACTCTGCCCGAGGCTCGTACTGTGCTCGCACTATGCGTTGATGTCATTCAAGACATCATAGGCAAAGAAAAAACGGTTCAGTACCATTTATTTATCTCCTTTGTTTGTGAACAGATTTTTTTTTGTTTAGTAGCTGTTGACGAGCATTAGTGTAAACAATAAAAAAAAACAATTTTATTTTGCACTTGGGTGCTGAAGCGGCCAGCGGCGGGCTTGGTGAAGAGATTGCCTATTTTAGCAGCATTCGTCCTCATAAATAATATTCTACCTAAGTATGTACGTAAGAAAATATCTTACAGGATTTGTCATTTCAGAAAAGAAATTTTATTCTAAGAAAACCTTTTTGTTTTCTGTTATAATCTCAGCCATAAGACAAGTTCGTTACTCTTAGTTCAGACTATACTATTATTTGTTCTATGGTTCAGATTAAATGATTAACGAGTGATATCATAAACTATATTTACTGAATAAATAAAATCACTATTAGCAGACAGGTCGGTGATCGCAGTATAGAAATAATGTATACCTATTTATAAGTTTTTAGTCGGGGTGCATTAAAGGAGCCTCCACGAGTGACGATATTTAATTGATCGTCCGGCGCACCCTGGGCAATCAGCCCCGCTACCAACCTGCTGACTGGCTAATCTTTTCCCCACAGCATGAGCTATTATCATTATGTAGCTCATGTCGATACGATAGAAGAAGAAGAAGTCGATGCGAGCCCCACATAACTACACTGCCGCCATACTACATGCGATCAGCATTTTCTCCTCATAAAATGAAATATGTGGAAACTTGTAATTGGCCTTTTTAACCGACGAAAAAAAAGGAGGAGGTTCTCAATTCGACGCGTATATTTTTTTAATGTAGGTATAACCACGCATAACTTTTTACAGAGTACTCAAATTTTGTTTTTTTTTTTTTAATGGATAAGTTATATATTGAAGTTGGTTCCATTTAAATTTGAAAATCTACCCCAAAAATCAAAGCAAAATAGGGGATGAGTGCTTGTTCACCCACAGAATTCTTACCTGACAACCGATTCTGTTGAAACTTGGCACAAATAAATGTAGTTCTAGACACTACAACATAATGGAGACCTAGAGTTAATCTGATGATAGAGATGGAAAACAGTCGAGGGAACTTCGTTGAGGGAAAATTTGGGCTTATTTCATTTATCTTGATGAGAACTTTAGACGTAACTGAGTAAGACTGTCATCGAGGGTCTGATGATGGAGACAGAATAAGTAGTTTAAGTGTAAATAAAAATTAAGTAGTTAGTATTTAGCAGATTTTAGCCTTTAACTTTTTAACTTTTAATTTTTTAACAAAAAAAAATACCGACGAAAACAGAAACTGAAAAGCGAAAAATGAAATGAAGCTTTTTAGTCTTAATAACTGTTCTCCTAACTAAACTAATGTAAATAACTAATTTATGAGTCGAATAAATGATTATGATTATCTTTTTTATATTTATTGTTATATAATATTATTTTCACTAAGACACAAATCTGCACATTTACCGCTCAGAAAACCCTATTTGTCATCCCGCCTACAGGGCACTCCCCTCTGGGAATCTTTGTCGTCGACATATCTAGTGACGTACAATTTCGCGGTCACTTGGAGTTGGAAGGTAAAACCCAACTAGCTTCCAAAAAACTCGGGGTAATAGAGCGAGACAATATTTCAGGCCGGATCATCGCCTTGAACTTTATGAGACACATGCCCGGCCACACATGGAATATTGGTCTCACCTCTGGGCTGGAGCAATCGAGTATCTACTCCTTTTAACCACATGCAACATAGAGCGACTCGAATCATCAACGACTATGATATTCCCAATCGACTTGACCCTCTAACCTTGCAAAGAAATGTTGCATCTCTACTTATCGCATGTACTTACAACGGGGATTGTGAAGTGCTCTGAGGAATTTTTCTACCTTATACCAGCCGCTGACTTTCACCATCGTACCATCCGAAATAAACCTAAATTCCATCCTCACCGTCTTGATGGTTGGTAGTCAACTACGGTACGTTTCACATGGCATTTTTTTCTTTGTACAGTAAAACTTTGGAACCAACTTCCATCAGCGGTTTTCCCGAATAAATTCGACATGGTACCTTCAAAAAAAGAGCATATTATTATTATGTCTTTTTAAAAGGTCGCCAACGCATTGGCACCGGTGTTGCGGATGTCCATAGGCGACGGTGATTGCTTACAATTTTTTTTTTTTTTCCTTTGGGAAAATCCTCATGGACGCACTTGCCCGGGGAAGGCGGAGCCAGTGTCGGACTCTTACCGACTAAAAACCACCACGGTGTTCCTCTACCGACTCTTGGCTGGGGGCGTGGGAAATACTCCCGTATTCGCCCAACCATTCCCGGCAGGTCCCGGCTCGCCAGTTCTCCCCGTGCGGCAACCACAACGGCTGCACCCTCCTCTTGACTGGCACGCGCGGAACACTACGCGCCACCGTCACGGGCCTTGACTGGTCGGGCGGCGGGCCGCCACGAGTCCGCCGCCCGCAGGCCCACACCTAGGGTGGCTGGAGGTCAGCGTACGCATGTGAAGAGAGGTCATCGCCTCTCGAACCCTCTCTGCCGCCTCCTTAGCGAGCATCACCTCCTCGCAGAAGGAGACGACGCCTTCCCAAGCGCTCTCGCTCCCGACCATAGATAGAACCACGGCCGGAAGCGAGAGATCGCTGCCGCCTACTGCGGTGATTAGGTCACGGCGCTGCGCGGCCCAAGCTGGGCACTCCTCCAGTGTGTGCTGCGCCGTGTCTTCTGGGCAGCTCCCGCAGTGATGACACTCGGGCGTCGGCTCCCGGCCTATGCGACACAGATACTTACCGAAACAACCGTGCCCCGAGAGTATCTGCGTCAGCCGGTAGGTGAGGGCACCATGGCTCCTCTCCAGCCACTCCTTCATGACGGGCCTTATCGCCGCGATTACGGCGTGCCCAGCGCTGGGTTGCGCAAGCCGTTCCTCACTCGGATCAGGCGGGTCCTCACGCTGGTGATACCTTAGCGCAAGGTCTCTCGCCTCCAGATCCCAGGGCATTGATCCGGCTAGGAGGCTCGCCGCCTCAAAGGAGATCGTACGATATCCCCGTATCACCCTGATGGCCATCGCACGCTGCGGCCTGCGTAGCAGCACGACGTTACAGCGTGTCAGGGTGTCCGCAATTGCTTACCATCAGGTGACCCGCTTGGTCGTTTGCCCCCGTCTATTGTTAAAAATATATATTATTGTACACTATCTGTGCATGTCACAATTAATGTTTTTCTGTATTTTTTTTTAGTACAGGCTTTTGCCTAAAACGAAACCAATATGATATGGTTTCAGTTGCATCATAAAATAAAATAGTGGAGCATATAAAAAAATAGTATTTCCCTCGTTCATACAAATTGGTGAGATAAAAGGTTAAGGTTTTGAGATTTGTAAACAATTTTCAGACAAATATCTATCGATTTATTAAAAAGTTGGAACAGAAGAGGAATAGAAATACTTCATCACAGTGATTACTGATTAGTCTTGTTAATCACTAGGTTGATTTGGAGAGTAATTACTGCGATTAAATATAAAAGATTAAGTATTCTATTTCTCTTTTGTTCCAAGTTTTTAATAAATCGATAGATATTTGTCTGAATATTGTTTACAGATCAGATACCTTTTATCTCAACTTATATGAACACGTGAAATACTGGTTTTTTTATACGCTCCACCGTAATAGATTAAGATAAAGACGTACATCTTTGACACGTTCTCTTGTTTATCGGGATCATGTGGATCTCTTTAAGTACTTACGTATGTGCCTACTATCCAACAAAACACAACTAGATATATATGTGCGTCATACGCTTCCGATTGAATATTGTTGTGGGGGTACTAGTTGTTAAGAGATTATGATATCGTTAAATTGTCTATGAAGCACTCTAGATAGGAACCCTCCGAGAGGAATAAAGCCCGGTGGGAGTTTGCTATACTTCGTAAAATTTATTTCACGTAATAAGTCATAGATGATGGTTATTGGGTTTTTCTTTAAGTTAGTAAAAGGCAGTAACCTCTGCGTACTGTTACTGCAATACCTTGAAGGTCACGACCGTACCCGTCACCCTAAGACAAAGTGAAAAAAACTGATACTGATCACTAGTAAAATACTGTTTGGTGGTACGGTGGTAATAAAAGTATTACCGTCATAAATACCGGCTAATGGGAAAGCCCAGGTGAAGGATCTTCTTTCACAAGGATCTCTACATCATCCTCAGAGCCTTTTCCCAATTATATTGGGGTCGGCTTCCAGTCTAGCCAGATGCGGTTGAATATCAGTATTTTACAGGGAGCGACTGCCATCAGACCCCCGCAACACAGTTACTGAGCAATACCGACATTCAGAGATTAGTCCAGTTTCCAGACTTTCAGGCTTCTGACTACCCGTAACGACTGCCATAGATATTCGTATGATAACCGAGACTGAAAGCTTAACGTGCTGTCCGAGGCTAGAGAGGTCTCGATGTGCAACGAAACGGTCACCCATCCACAGACTGACCAAGGCAAGTGCAGCTTAACCTTGCAGATCGTAGGATCTTTAACACTATTATAAAAAAATCATGACTCGATAAACGAGAGATATATTCAAGAATGTAGAATGGGTGTAAATAAGTAATGAAAAAAATTTAAAAACAAATAATTTGCTGAAAAAGAGTTTTGTTAATATTGTATTGTAATTCAGTCCTGAACTATGTTTAAAGTTTGTACCGAACAGACAGACAGGAATGAAAGCGAGTTAATAAAAACGTAGTTAAAAAACCACGATAAATCACGCGTACAGGTGTAAAGACTGTTGGACTGTCGTCTAGGGGTCTGCAGGCTCGTACAAAAGGTGGAGAGGGTGTAAAAAGCCACCGATAGACACTGCCATGACATGCTAGGTGCCAGTGGCGAAGGGTGAATATTTTCAGAAGGGAAGAAGATATGTATCTAAAAATTCTAAAATAGCTAAGATCGCACTTTAATAAAATGAAAAAAAAAACAATTTTACAACTTTTAATTTAATTTTACATTCTTTTTTTGTACTTTAGAACAATAAATTAGCAAAGAAATTTTGTTGATCTGTATTTAAGCAATTCCTAAAGGGACGCCGGTGGGAATCGTGTTATATGGACTCTTCGCCACTGCTAGGTGCATCACCTCACCGCATGCAACTGTGATTTGTAAGCGCGGAACAGTTTACACAGTAGGTAATTGATGAAATCGATTTCAAGAATGTGTTGCTCCAAATAAAATAATCTTCTTCTGTCGTATCGACATGAGCTATATGATAATAGCTCATCTCATATCATGCTGTAAAAATTAGCCAGTCAGCATGTTGGTACTGGTAGTGCGGTTGACTGCCCAGGATGCCCCGGTCGATCAATTAAATATCGCCACTCGTGGAGCCTCTTTAAATGCACCCCAAATAATAATAAACGTTAAATGTTATGTCAAAAATTAAAATACCTACCAACGATATTTACAATGATATTTGAAAGTACAGATATGTTACTGCGCTCGCAATATGAAGACTGGAAAACGTCCTAACTAGGACGTTTTCCTATTAATCCTCATCAAGAAAGGCAACGAGCATAACCGGTGACAAAAAAAAAACTAAAATGCCGTCATGTGTGTAAGTACAGAAAGTGTTATGACGCGCAAGTAACTTGAAGTAACCAACTGTCCGTCTGTCCGTCTGTCCGTCTGTCCGTCTGTCCGTCTGTCCGTCTGTCCGTCTGTCCGTCTGTCCGTCTGTCCGTCTGTCCGTCTGTCCGTCTGTCCGTCTGTCCGTCTGTCCGTCTGTCCGTCTGTCCGTCTGTCCGTCTGTCCGTCTGTCCGTCTGTCCGTCTGTCCGTCTGTCCGTCTGTCCGTCTGTCCGTCTGTCCGTCTGTCCGTCTGTCCGTCTGTCCGTCTGTCCGTCTGTCCGTCTGTCCGTCTGTCCGTCTGTCCGTCTGTCCGTCTGTCCGTCTGTCCGTCTGTCCGTCTGTCCGTCTGTCCGTCTGTCCGTCTGTCCGTCTGTCCATCTGTCCTAATCCTTTACAGCTTAATACCTTCTACAGTTATAAACATAAGTAAATGAAATTTTGTTAAAAAATTGTCTGCATATAGATCTCAATTTTAAAAGAATAAAAAAAATCGTTTTTACGTATTTTAGGGGTGGCGTCCATACATGTGAAATGGGGATGAATAATTTTTTTTCGCTACACCCCCTCGTGTGGGGTATCGTTGAATAGGTCTACTAAAATGAAGGTAATGTTTCATACATTACTTTTTTATCAGGTGTACCATCTGCGAAATATAGCCCGCCAAAGTGGCTTGCAATGTGTGTCCCCCCCCTGCCATTTCTAAACTTTGCAACGTAGAAACTTATAATCTTCAACATTGATGGACCTTTGTGAAAACTCCCTTTTAAAATTATTTCGAGTATAATGTGATTATAATTTTTTGAGTTATAGACAGAAAATTTAAAAATACTTAAAACGTCCTAGTTCAAAGGTCATTGACCTTAGAGAAAAAATATCATAGCAAATAATCCTCCTTTAGCTACTTTCTATTTGAAAAAATCACAAAATGTAACTTTGACATGACAGACTTCTTAAATTTGGCTTCTTGAATTTATCGCTAGATGGCGCTACTAACAACACGCTCTGAGTCGCGAATCCTGCCGACTGCCGATTTTTGCAAAAACTAAAATAGCCATGATTAATATTCGATTTGATTCGTTTGTAATTACACCTACTTATGGAACCCTATAATACTGAGCATGGCCCGACATGCTCTTGGCCGGTTTTTGTACTTGTTTTTGTGCTTTGAATTGTCTTCTTACTTGTACGTCCCGTCTCTTGTTTTGTACTAAATAAACGTTTTATCTATACATTTAAGGCATACGAGTGGCCCTATTGACGACGTCTGTGGTCTGGTGGTTCGAATGTTGGATTGCTGATCACGAGGTCGTGGGTTCGATTCCCACTGGACACAAATATTTGTGTGATGAACATAAGTGTTTGTGTTGGTCTGGGTGTTTCTTATGTATTATAAGTATGTATTTACAAAAAAAAAAATATATATCCCTAGTCTTATTTTTTTTTTTATTACTTGGGGAAATCCTCATGGACGCACTCCGCCCGGGGAAGGTGGAGCCAGTGTCGGACTCTTACCGACTAAAACCACCACGCTGTTCCTCTTCCAACCATTAGCCGGGGGCGTGGGAAACTTGTAGTCAGTCGTCCAACCATCCCCGGCAGGTCCCGGCTCGCCACTAGTAGGCGATCCCCTTCTCCCCGTGCGGCATCATCGGCCGCACCGCTAGCAGGGGAACTTTACCATGTGAAGCATGTTCTCAAGCATAATAACTTGCGAGCTCCACATCCCCACCGCAAACGCCGCTCGAAACCCAGCACAGTTGATCGTCGACCTGCTGTTCTACCATTCATCAAAGGGGTCACCGACAGAATTGGTCATATCTTGAAGCGTGCTTCTATCAAAACCTATTTCAAGCCCGAAAGAAAGATCAGCCAACTCCTCAGACCGGTGAAGTGTCACATTCCCTTACAAGATGCAGGGGTCTACAAGATTGATTGTGATTGTGGGTTATCATACATAGGGCAAACAAAGCGTAGTATAGCCACTAGAATTAAAGAACATATAGCTGACGTCAAGAACAGACGCTCCACAAAGTCTGCAGTGTGTGAACATGCCCTAGACAAACCCAACCATTTTATAGATAGGGTATATCTCGAAGTTGGCCCATTTTATTTTCAAAAACAAAATCCACCCCTAAGGTTAGGAAAACAGGGGATGAGTGCTTGTTCACCCACTGAATTCTTACCTGTCAACCGATTCTGTTGAAACTTGCACACATAAATGTAGTTCTTGACACTACAATATAATGGCTCTAGTACTAGACCTGGAGTTAGATTTCAGCCACAAAAAAAAAAAAAAAAAACTTTTTAACAAAAAATTTAAACGACGAAAACAGAAACTGAAAAGCGAAAAATAAAATTAAGCTTTTAGTCTTTTCCCAACTAAACTAATGTAAATAACTAATTATGAGTCGGCGCCAAACAAATAATCAACGAAGATCATCAAATTATTTAAAATAAATAATAAAAACAACATAACATCAAATAAAACGTGAAATTATCAACGATAAACAATAACAAATAAATAATAAATCAATAATGATTTGAATATTTAGAATGCAGCTAATTCCTTTAAAATTTCTTTAAAATTTATTATTAAAAAAAAATCATGTGTAAATTTAAATCTTAAATAATAATTATGTAAATAAAGTAAATTAATGTTATTCATTCTAATAATAATGTTTAATAATGTTATTATATAATATGTTTAATTAATTAAGTACTAATATTTGTATGCCACATGTGGCAGCACACAGAGAGACTACCTATAATGTACACTCGGCGACACATCAAGCTAGACACCCTATATACCCATAACTGCGCTACATGCAATACAGAGAATCGTCGGAAAGGGACTAAGTATCGTGGCGTCGGCCAATCACAGCGTTTGTAGCGTTGCGCCTACACAAACAGACGCACTTTTTTTGTAAAAAAAATATTGCTCATTTCAGTGACGTCAGTTAGTTCCCAACTATCGCTCGACTGGGATTAACGCGGCTGGGGTTATTGTTCCTACAGACCAAAAATTCTTACGTAGTTGTTCCGTTCTCAAATAGTTTTTTTACTGTGTAAGTTTTTGTGCTAGTGAGTGTTGCGCAGATATTAATGGCGCCACAATTAACCCCACAACAGCGGAAGCTGATATAGTTGTGTTGCGGGAAGGTGGATATACTATTAAAGAGATTAAAAGAAGGACCGGAATAACGGTGAGTGTTACTTTTAATACATTAGTGACAACGTGCCACACGGCGATAGATAGCCCCGACGACACTGACTAGTGACGATGAGGTCAAGGATGTATTTCGCTGGCTCAGCAATAGCCTAGCCTAGGTATTCACTCTTGCCTTAAGGACGCGTTTGCAAATCTGACAGAAATAAGCTATTTTTCGGTAGATTTTATGACAAAATAAAGCTAAATCATATGTAACTAATAATTACCACGGATAGATTATTTCTTTATCTTAAATATGTGTTTTTTTTCTTTCTTGAAATTTTTGTTTTTGTTTGTTTTTAACATTGTAAAAACGATTTTCCGTTGGTTACCTCTTCTTACAAATTAATGATATCGGGTTGAGTTTAGGAACATTTTTCTTCTAATAGTAACATATGTAGTTATAGTTGTTTAAAAATACAGCCGGTAAGCAGACATGTTCAACTCAAAAAGGTGATTAAACTATGAAAATGTTACAAATAGTTCCCGAAAAAATAATTAAATCACGTAAATTTTTTCACATATTTTATTTTTACGCGTGAATATTTTGCAGTAAGGGTTATCTTCCCTTAATTTCACTGTCTTGATTTATAGCACAAAAAAATCTACGTAACACAAAAATATAAGAGAAAACAAATATGTATATTTTTCAAGGTATCAAAAATACCTACTTATTATTCCTGAAGCTATCTATTTATGCGTGTGTGTGTGTTTGAGACGTGTCAATAAAGAGGTGCAATTGATGCGATTCGATACCTATTTATTTTGCAAACGCGTCCTTAAGAGACCCACGTTATATGAATGAGCTATCTATTTATTTATATAACAAATTAGACAAACTTAGGTATACCTATGATTTTTGCAACAGTATTTAAGTAGGTATCTGTTGATATAAAATTTAAGTTAAATATAATTTTGTTTTAGAGGACAACAATAAACTTTTGGTTGCGACGCAATGAGGAGACTGGGGGTGACCTATCAGCTCACCACCGGCAGCTCTACCAACGCGCCACCACCGCTGAGCAAGGTGTTGCTATTGTAGCGGAACATAATAATCAGCCATTTTTGGACACGCAGGTTACTGCCACACAATATAGCGTAAGTTGACTACTTTTTCTAATTACCTACGTTTATTTTATTAAATCTGAAAAAAAAAACAGACGTTCACAAGTCACAACAGTTTTCCAACAGTAAACTGCTAACTAATCAATTAAGCGTATTTATTAGTTCGCGTGTAAGATGCAAAAATCAGACAAAAACTGAGTTTTTTTAAATCAAATTATCTTAAAGTATTATGCGTCATAAACATTAAAAACATTGTGTAACTTTAACCGTTTACGCTGCGCACGCAACGGAAGCTCTAAAAGGAATATTTTTTTCCCGTTTTTGCACCCTTTATCAATTATGCTCTGCATCTATTGGTCATAGCGTGATGTTATATAGCCTTTCTCGATAAATAGACTATCCAACACAAAAATATTTTTTCAATTCCAACCAGCAGTTCCTGAGACTAGCGCGTTCAACCAAACAAACAAACTCTTCGGCTTCATAATATAATACATATAATAATATATATATATATATAATTAATATATTATATATAATAATATTTATAATAAAAAAATAAAAAATATAAAAAAATTTTTTTTACATAATATATATGTATTATGTATATAGAGTTTGTTTGTTTGGTTGAACGCACTAATCTCAGGAACTACTGGTTGGAATAGAAAAATTCTTTTTGTGTTGGACAATCCATTTATCGAGGAAGGTTTTAGGTTATACAGCATCACGCTATGACCAATAGGAGCGGAGCATAAATGAAAAATGTTGCAAAAACGGGAAAATATACTATTTATTTTTATATTAATTTAAAATATTATTATATACATTAAATATATTATATTTATGTATATTTATATATTATATTATGAAACTGAAGAGTTTGTTTGTTTGGTTGAACGCACTAATCTCAGGAACTTCTGGTTGGAATTGAAAAAATATTTTTGTGTTGGATAATCCATTTATCGAGAAATGCTTTAAGCTATATAACATTACGCTACAACCAATATGAGCAGAGCGTAAATGAAAAATGGTGCAAAAACGGGAAAAAATATTCCCTTGAGAGCTTCGCAGTGGCGTGCAGTGTTCCGTTTGCGCCACCTAGGAGGGTGCGGCCAACGTTAGGCCGCACGTGGAGAAGGGGCTCGCCTGCTTGTGGCGGGCCGGGACCTGTCGGGGGTGGTTGTGTGAATACTCACGGGTTCCCACGCCCTTGGCTAAGGTAGTTGAAGGAACACCGTGGTGGTTTTAGTCGGTAAGAGTCCGACACTGGCTCCGCCTCAGCGGGCTGGTGAGCTCAGTATCGCGTTATCCAATTGAGTAATGGAAATTCCTATAGATCTTTCTATCTAATAGTGTGAGAACGCCAAAAATCCACTTTTAGTTACTTTTATTGTCAAAAAAATGTTAAAGGGATCTTAACTATATTAGTTGTTATTCTTTTTTCAGAAAATATAAATTTTTACTATTGTTTCAGGTATCAACTCAAACAATTCGACGAAGATTACAGGCCGTTGGGCTAAAGACTAGGATCCTGGCCAAAAAAATTGTATTTTCTCCTGCCCGTGCTCAGACTAGAGTAAATTTTTGTTTGCAGTATTATGATTTCGATTGGTAAAATAATGTCGTCATATTTATTGTTGACGAAAAAACTTTTAAATCCGAAAATATTGAAACGGCGAGCTAACGAGAGATACACTATTGAAAACGTAATACGTAATAGGTCGAGTGGTCGGCTGAGCTTGGGATTCTGGGGATGGATGAACTCTGTTGGTCCTGGCGAACTCGTGGAAATATCAGGCCACATGAACTCTGAACAGTATGTGGACATTTTACGAGATGTGATGGTGCCAACTGTGCGACTGCACCATCCGACAAGAGCTATTCATCTTTGCCAGGACAACAGTTCCGTTCATAGTGCCAGAATTGTTCAGGCGTGGCTCCAGGCTCAGCCGGATATTCACGTTATACCATGGCGTGCAAAGAGCCCGACCTCAAACCAGAACCTATGGGGGCAGATGGTTCTCAATTAGGATGTATCAGAAGTGCGCAACGTAGATAACTTGCGGCAAGCGGCTATCCAAACGTGGGATATGATGAGGGGGATCCTCGTGACGTGTGCTATTGGTTACTGGAATGAAAGACAGGTTGTCATTTATAAATCACGATAGAAGTATGTGGTAAGTGTTAAACTCGCACTAGGCCCTCTGGTGTGCATTGGCCACGTGACGCGTTTGGTGTGGATTGTCTCATGTTACATAAACATTTGGCAGCCGCGGTTGTGCCGCCCCGCACCGCGTTCGATATGTGGAGAGCTCCTTACTTATGACTATGTGTTAATTTCTAAATATCAATAACTTTGTTAATTCATGATTATAGTGATCTCATTACCATTTTTAGGGTTCCGTAGTCCTACAAGGAACCCTAATAGTTTCGTCATGTCCGTCCGTCTGTCCGTCTGTCCTAATCCTTTACAGCTTAATAACTTCTACAGTTATAAACATAAGTAAATGAAATTTTGACAAAAAATGGTTTAGATATAGATCTCAATTTTAAAAGAATAAAAAAATCTTGATTACGTATTTTAGGGGTGGCGCCCATACATGTGAAATGGGGATGAAAATTTTTTTTTCGCTGCACCCTCTTGTGTGGGGTATCGTTGAATAGGTCTACTAAAATGAAGGTAATGTTTCATACACAACTTTTTTATCAGGTATACCATCTGCGAAATACAGTTCGCCAAAGTGGCTTGCAATGTGTCCCCCCCCCTGCCATTTCTAAACTATGCAACGTAGAAACTTATAGTCTTCAAAATTGATAGACCTTTATAAAAACTCTCTTTTAAAATTATTTCGATTATAATGTGATTATAAATTTTTGAGTTATAATGAGAAAACTGAAAAATACATAAGACGTCCTAGTTCATAGGTCATTGACCTTAGAGAAAAATTATCGTAGCAAATAATGCTCCTTTAGTTACTTTCTATTTAAAAAATCACAAAAAGAAACACACTTCTTAAATTTAGCTTGTAATTAGACCTACTTAAGGAACCCTATAATACTGAGCATGGCCCGACATGCTCTTATCCGGTTTTTTTTTCAAGTTTTGATTTATGTTCTCCTATGTATTAAACTGTTGTAACTATTTTTATTGTCAATTTTTATATTGTTACTATTGTTCGGCTCCCGAGGTAAGTCATAGCTACCTATGTTAATATGGACAGTCTGTTCTATATTTGATTGTAAATATATATAAAAAATAGTTGACTCTGCTACTGTCTGTTATTTTTCAAGTCGTAAATATAACACTATTTAACTGTTTACACAAAATTACTGTAGCTTGAGGATGTTTCTCATACCCATAAGTAGAGAGGGTTGTAACTGAATGAATTCGATTTATTTTTGTGTTGATTACAATCTCTCATTTCAACTGTGTTGTATCAATATTTTTAACTATTGCTGGCTCCTAAGGCAACTTGAAGTTACATTTAGATTTTGACATAATTTATTAGTTATTTTATATAATAAAAATAAGAATACAAAAATATTCACCACATAAAGGCTGTGACATCTGATATTAAACTATACATTGGATTGTTAATTATTTTTAGACTTTTAGACTGATTTTATTTACCGTCGTGTAATTTCGGAGACACATTGATGACCCATGCAATGACTCTATTTAGGCCGATTTAGATAAACAAAAGCAAAATTCACTACCGCTGTGGTTAGCGAAAAATAGCGAGTCGTATTATTCCGCCTGGTAGGTAGGTATTTGTATGAACTTCCGCTGCTATCGCGAAACTAGAATATAAATACCCGGCGGAATACCACTCGCAATTTTTCGCTAATACCCACAGCGGTATATCTGAGTAGGCCCTTAGCTAAACTTTTAAGTCATAAAGTTTTATTTGCCTTAAAAGAAAGAGGTAACTAATGTTGTTATTACATTGAAATAAAGAGTTGATTTTTAATAGTTCAACGTTGTTTTTGTATTTAACGTATGAAAAATAAAGCAAGTAATCAATATTCCTCCACTTTACTGGACACGATCTTATAGTTTCAAGTTACCCCTAATCGGTTCAGTAATTTTGTTGTAAAGTGTATCAAACAGATATATTTATCTACTTACAGGCAGACAAATCGTTTGTCCCTATGAAATGATATATTTTCCCTTAGACCAACAGCCTAACACCAAAATTACCTGTGTACAGTCGGCTACACATCAACCTAGACTGTTTGGACTTTGTACTATTAGAAGTTGAACGCTGCGAATCGTGCGAGAGGGCACGATATATTTTTGTTATGTCGTTCCACTCACGGCACCGGTGGCGGTGGCGGCGGCGGTATGCGCAAGCGGTGCGCCATTCATGCAGCGCTCTATTCATACTATGCCATACCTATAGATATGTATTATGCATGAATATTATTTTTAAGCAAGTTGAGCTCGTAATAATATGGGTTACGGTTGCACTAAACTTACAAGTTTGTTTTTCGATATTATGCGGTTGAGCTGCGCCTTTGCACCATATTACCTACTATTGTTTGTTTTGTGCTAATACATATATTATTTATCATCAATCATTATTTTATTAGTGTTAGCAAAAACGATGACTAATTAGAAAATCACTCCCTTAAGTTCACTCAACACAAACTCACTCAATTACCTACTTTTCCTCTTTTATTATTATTCTTATTAAGAGTGTAAAAGTAATAAGGGTTTTTTGTTTAATTTTACTCATAAAAGTAAACAAATAACTTGAAGCCTTACTAGGTTAGCTGGTAAAGTCCCGTGAGGTGAGGTGGCGTGCAGTGTGTTCGCTTGCTTGTGGTAGGCCGGGACCTGACGCGTGAATACTCACGGGTTCCCACGCCCCCGTCTAAGGTAGTTGAAGAAACACCGTGATGGTTTTAGTCGGTAAGAGTCCGACACTGGCTCCGCCTACCCCGGGCGGAGTGCGTCCGTGAGGACTTCCCCACGGCAAGAAAAGGTAGGTATATATATAATATTTTAAATGCGAGTGTTTCTGTCTTTCTGTTTGTTACGTTTTCACGGCTAAACCCCCGAACTGATTTTGATGCCATTTGTATAGAAATAGGATGAACCCTAGGCAAGAACCTAAAATGAAAAAATAAACCACCTTCTCTTCCGTGCGCACTGGCAGAAGTGTCCATTGCTAAGTTTTATCATATTAAGTAGGTATGTTTTTTGATAAAACAGGTCCTAGTCGTTTAATTAACAAATGCAGTAAAGGCATTTTAGTTTTCCAATGCTAAACAAAATAAATAGCTAAATAACTTGATAAAGTGTTATGGGCATCATACACGGGAAGACTACACTTTTACGAAGTTTTGTGTGTTGTGTTTATGTGAGTGTAAGACCTGCATTGCGCAATTATTTTATTCCTAAATGCTAAACTGTGTTCGTTTGCACTTTCTTTACGTCACAACTTCACAACAGAGCATTCGACGTGATTTTGCACAAACGTAGTTGGAAGCCTGGGAAAATCTTAGACCAACAGATCCTGTTGGTCTAAGGGAAAATATATCATTTCATAGGGACAAACGATTTGTCCGCCTGTAAGTAGATAAATATATCTGTTTGATACACTTTACAACAAAATTACTGAACCGATTAGGGGTAACTTGAAACTATAAGATCGTGTCCAGTAAAGTGGAGGAATATTGATTACTTGCTTTATTTTTCATAGGTTAAATACAAAAACAACGTTGAACTATTAAAAATCAACTCTTTATTTCAATGTAATAACAACATTAGTTACCTCTTTCTTTTAAGGCAAATAAAACTTTATGACTTAAAAGTTTAGCTAAGGGCCTACTCAGATATACCGCTGTGGGTTATTAGCGAAAAATTGCGAGTGGTATTCCGCCGGGTATTTATATTCTAGTTTCGCGATAGCCGCGGAAGTTCATACAAATACCTACCTACCAGGCGGAATAATACGACTCGATATTTTTCGCTAACCACAGCGGTAGCGAATTTTGCTTTTGTTTATCTAAATCAGCCTAAATAGAGTCATTGCATGGGTCATCAATGTGTCTCCGAAATTACACGACAGTAAATAAAATCAGTCTAAAAGTCTAAAAATAATTAACAATCCAATGTATAGTTTAATATCAGATGTCACAGCCTTTATGTGGTGAATATTTTTGTATTCTTATTTTTATTATATAAAATAACTAATAAATTATGTCAAAATCTAAATGTAACTTCAAGTTGCCTTAGGAGCCAGCAATAGTTAAAAATATTAATACAACACAGTTGAAATGAGAGATTTTAATCAACACAAAAATAAATCGTATTCATTCAGATACAACCCTCTCTACTAATGGGTATGAGAAACATCCTCAAGCTACAGTAATTTTGTGTAAACAGTTAAATAGTGTTATATTTACGACTTGAAAAATAACAGACAGTAGCAGAGTCAACTATTTTTATATATATTTACAATCAAATATAGAACAGACTGTCCATATTAACATAGGTAGCTATGACTTACCTCGGGAGCCGAACAATAGTAACAATATAAAAATTGACAATAAAAATAGTTACAACAGTTTAATACATAGGAGTAACATAAATCAAAACTTGAAAAAAAAAAATGGTAATGAGATCACTATAATCATGAATTAACAAAGTTATTGATATTTAGAAATTAACACATAGTCAACTGAATCAGAACAATAATCAAACATAAGTAAGGAGCTCTCCACATATCGAACGCGGTGCGGGGCGGCACAACCGCGGCTGCCAAATGTTTATGTAACATGAGACAATCCACACCAAACGCGTCACGTGGCCAATGCACACCAGAGGGCCTAGTGCGAGTTTAACACTTACCACATACTTCTATCGTGATTTATAAATGACAACCTGTCTTTCATTCCAGTAACCAATAGCACACGTCACGAGGATCCCCCTCATCATATCCCACGTTTGGATAGCCAATTGCCGCAAGTTATCTACGTTGCGCACTTCTGATACATCCTAATTGAGAACCATCTGTCCCCATAGGTTCTGGTTTGAGGTCGGGCTCTTTGCACGCCATGGTATAACGTGAATATCCGGCTGAGCCTGGAGCCACGCCTGAACAATTCTGGCACTATGAACGGAACTGTTGTCCTGGCAAAGATGAATAGCTCTTGTCGGATGGTGCAGTCGCACAGTCGGCACCATCACATCTCGTAAAATGTCCACATACTGTTCAGAGTTCATGTGGCCTGATATTTCCTCGAGTTCACCAGGACCAACAGAGTTCATCCATCCCCAGAATCCCAAGCTCAGCCGACCACTCGACCTATTAGGTATTACGTTTTCAATAGTGTATCTCTCGTTAGCTCGCCGTTTCAATATTTTCGGATTTAAAAATTTTTTCGTCAACAATAAATATGACGACATTATTTTACCAATCGAAATCATAATACTGCAAACAAAAATTTACTCTAGTCTGAGCACGGGCAGGAGAAAATAATTTTTTTTTGGCCGGGATCCTAGCCTTTGCCCAACGGCCTGTAATCTTCGTCGAATTGTTTGAGTTGATACCTGAAACAATAGTAAAAAATATATTTTCTGAAAAAAGAATTACAACTAATATAGTTAAGAGCCCTTTAACATTTTTTTGACAATAAAAGTAACTAAAAGTGGATTTTTGGCGTTCTCATACTATTAGATAGAAAGATCTATAGGAATTTCCATTACTGAATTGGATAACGCGATACTGAGCTCACCAGCCCGCTGAGGCGGAGCCAGTGTCGGACTCTTACCGACTAAAACCACCACGGTGTTCCTTCAACTACCTTAGCCAAGGGCGTGGGAACCCGTGAGTATTCACACAACCACCCCCGACAGGTCCCGGCCCGCCACAAGCAGGCGAGCCCCTTCTCCACGTGCGGCCTAACGTTGGCCGCACCCTCCTAGGTGGCGCAAACGGAACACTGCACGCCACTGCGAAGCTCTCAAGGGAATATTTTTTCCCGTTTTTGCACCATTTTTCATTTACGCTCTGCTCATATTGGTTGTAGCGTAATGTTATATAGCTTAAAGCATTTCTCGATAAATGGATTATCCAACACAAAAATATTTTTTCAATTCCAACCAGAAGTTCCTGAGATTAGTGCGTTCAACCAAACAAACAAACTCTTCAGTTTCATAATATAATATATAAATATACATAAATATAATATATTTAATGTATATAATAATATTTTAAATTAATATAAAAATAAATAGTATATTTTCCCGTTTTTGCAACATTTTTCATTTATGCTCCGCTCCTATTGGTCATAGCGTGATGCTGTATAACCTAAAACCTTCCTCGATAAATGGATTGTCCAACACAAAAAGAATTTTTCTATTCCAACCAGTAGTTCCTGAGATTAGTGCGTTCAACCAAACAAACAAACTCTATATACATAATACATATATATTATGTAAAAAATTTTTTTTTATATTTTTTATTTTTTTATTATAAATATTATTATATATAATATATTAATTATATATATGTATATATATATATTATTATATGTATTATATTATGAAGCCGAAGAGTTTGTTTGTTTGGTTGAACGCGCTAGTCTCAGGAACTGCTGGTTGGAATTGAAAAAATATTTTTGTGTTGGATAGTCTATTTATCGAGAAAGGCTATATAACATCACGCTATGACCAATAGATGCAGAGCATAATTGATAAAGGGTGCAAAAACGGGAAATAAATATTCCTTTTAGAGCTTCCGTTGCGTGCGCAGCGTAAACGGTTAAAGTTACACAATGTTTTTAATGTTTATGACGCATAATACTTTAAGATAATTTGATTTAAAAAAACTCAGTTTTTGTCTGATTTTTGCAACTTACACGCGAACTAATAAATACGCTTAATTGATTTGTTAGCAGTTTACTGTTGGAAAACTGTTGTGACTTGTGAACGTCTGTTTTTTTTTAAGATTTAATAAAATAAACGTAGGTAATTAGAAAAAGTAGTCAACTTACGCTATATTGTGTGGCAGTAACCTGCGTGTTCAAAAATGGCTGATTATTATGTTCCGCTACAATAGCAACACCTTGCTCAGCGGTGGTGGCGCGTTGGTAGAGCTGCCGGTGGTGAGCTGATAGGTCACCCCCAGTCTCCTCATTGCGTCGCAACCAAAAGTTTATTGTTGTCCTCTAAAACAAAATTATATTTAACTTAAATTTTATATCAACAGATACCTACTTAAATACTGTTGCAAAAAACATAGGTGTACATAAGTTTGTCTAATTTGTTATATAAATAATAAATAAATAGATAGCTCATTTATATAACTTGGGTCTCTTAAGGACGCGTTTGCAAAATAAATAGGTATCGAATCGCATCAATTGCACCTCTTTATTGACACGTCTCAAACACACACACACGCATAAATAGATAGCTTCAGGAATAATAAGTAGGTATTTTTGATACCTTGAAAAATAAACATATTAGTTTTCTCTTATATTTTTGTGTTACGTAGATTTTTTTGTGCTATAAATCAAGACAGTGAAATTAAGGGAAGATAACCCTTACTGCAAAATATTCACGCGTAAAAATAAAATATGTGAAAAAATTTACGTGATTTAATAATTTTTTCGGATACTATTTGTAACATTTTCATAGTTTAATCACCTTTTTGAGTTGAACATGTCTGCTTACCGGCTGTATTTTTAAACAACTATAACTACATATGTTACTATTAGAAGAAAAATGTTCCTAAACTCAACCCGATATCATTAATTTGTAAGAAGAGGTAACCAACCGAAAATCTTTTTTACAATGTTAAAAACAAACAAAAACAAAAATTTCAAGAAAGAAAAAAACACATATTTAAGATAAAGAAATAATCTATCCGTGGTAATTATTAGTTACACATGATTTAGCTTTATTTTGTCATAAAATCTACCGAAAAATAGCTTATTTCTGTCAGATTTGCAAACGCGTCCTTAAGGCAAGAGTGAATACCTAGGCTAGGCTATTGCTGAGCCAGTGAAATACATCCTTGACCTCATCGTCACTAGTCAGTGTCGTCGGGGCTATCTATCGCCGTGTGGCACGTTGTCACTAATGTATTAAAAGTAACACTCACCGTTATTCCGGTCCTTCTTTTAATCTCTTTAATAGTATATCCACCTTCCCGCAACACAACTATCAGCTGCCGCTGTTGTGGGGTTAATTGTGGCGCCATTAATATTTGCGCAACACTCACTAGCACAAAAACTTACACAGTAAAAAAAACAATTTGAGAACGGAACAACTACGTAAGAATTTTTGCTCTGTAGGAACAATAACCCCAGCCGCGTTAATCCCAGTCGAGCGATAGTTGGGAACTAACTGATTTCACTGAAATGAGCAATATTTTTTTTACCAAAAAAGTGCGTCTGTGTGTGTAGGCGCAACGCTACAAACGCTGTGATTGGCCGACGCCACGATACTTAGTCCCTTTCCGACGATTCTCTGTATTGCATGTAGCGCAGTTATGGGTATATAGGGTGTCTAGCTTGATGTGTCGCCGAGTGTACACAAATAAACATTTTGATTGATTGATTGATTGATTGAACTTTCCAAAAATGCGTTCTCTGCTCGACCACTTGAAACTTGCACGCACTTTGCTTGTTTAATCTCATTCATTCATTCAGTCATTTTTATATGAGGTGGACATTGTGGTAATTTACCTTTGATCAACCCGTGGGTACTTTTGTAGACTAAGGCACTAGTGAATTACCTACTCCAAATACTCCAATAGGGTATAGTCTCCAACGCTATCAGGATTATCTTCAAGTGCTTATTCAAAGCGGCATCTATTGCGTCTTCTCATATCGCGTTATTGACCTCTTTGTGATAAACTGGGTATCTCATTGACAGCTCGGAGCAATATTTCAACGCAAGTAATCATGAGGATTTTCCTAGACTTTGTTTTAACATAATGTATACCGATACACGGCATGCCATGTGTGCGTCGTTGTTCTAGTGGTCGCAAGCGCAACTGCTGAACGTGGGGTCCTAGGTTCGATTCCCGGGTCGGGCAGTGTTATTGGGTTTTTTTCATTAGGAAATTCTCAGTAGCAGCCCTGAGTCTGGATTTGTGCCCGGTTAATGGCAATAGGCTCGCTCCCTGTTACAACAGACTTATAACATAACTAGTTTTTTTTTCGAATGTACTCTCGCAGATGGTTAGCTAGGTACCCGAACTGCTTAACCGGGCGGATGGCGGAGAATCCCGTTAGTGACTCCATCCGCCAATTTTTTTCCATAATCCTAACTTATAAACTAAAATCGCGGTTGCAATACCGCATAAGGACGTCCCCCAGGGAAGGGCTCGGACCTCGGCTTACTAATGGTTTTCTCGAAAGTGGCGGACTTTCAGTATATCGGGTGGGTGATAACCACAGAAATAGATAGAATGGAAAAGTGGGCACGGCGCGCGTGCCAACACTCTGCACTATAGTGCTGTGCATTTCAAAGCCTTTCTCAGTACGCCTTATGACTTGTTTCTGTAAATACTGTAACAAAAACCCGGAAAAAAATGCCTTAATGTGCTGTTTCTAACTGCAGAAACAATAGCTGTAAAGTAAATTTGATTAAAGTTAATTTTTAGAAATTAATGACGTTATTGGACGACCTCTGTGGTCTAGTGGTTCGAGTGTCGGACTGCTGATAACGAGGTCGTGGGTTCGATTCCCACAGGACACAAATATTTGTGTGATGAACATAAGTGTTTGTGTTGGTCTGGGTGTGTTGCTTATGTATTATAAGTATGTATTTACAAAAAAAATAAAAAAAAAGTATATACGTATTATATCCATTGTCTAGTACCCATACCACAAGCTCTGCTTAGTTTGGGACTAGATGGTGCTGTGTAAAAATGTCCCAAAGATATTTATTTATTATTATTAATATGTAAGGCGTAGTTTGTTCGAAAGTTGCCACGCATGAATCGCAAGTAAAATTGTGATTACAACCATTCTATCTCTATCTATTTCTGTGGTGATAACATAACTAGAAAATGTGAGTGTACTATATACCTCTGCCTACCCCTTCGGGAAAATATAGGTGTGAGTGTAGTGATCGCGAAAACCTAAGACATAGCCTTACTCGTTTTTAACCGCATGAGAGTTTCTCCGCTGCATCCTATGTAAATTGTTTCACGTGATAACTTTGGTTGTTTTCATAATGTTATTATTTATTTGCTGCTAGAAAACACATTTTCTTTTATGAATTAACTTTTTCAGTAACATAACATTGGAGTTCATTGTCAGACGACCGTGAAAACATGTCACGGTTGGATTAAGCACGACGGAACTATTAAGTTTTACTTTGTTTAGTAAAAGTACTTTACTTTGTTGTTGAGAGTGCATTGATGAATATTTTAAATACTTTGTGATTTACATTAGAATATAAAGTTTTCTCTCAGCATCTCATTATTAGGGAGATTTTTGTAAGGAACAAATTTTTCGGTTCGTGGCTAAATAATAACCGTGCAGATATATCGATTTGCAAAGTTGTTGTCGCAGTCAGTCCGTAAAATTAAATTTTATTCGTAAATATTCTTTAGATATCGATAGTCTAGAAGACAAACGTACTTAGTACAAATAATTGAGTTTTGACATTTTAATGCCAAATTATCATCATTATCATCATCTATTTATCATTATATAGCTCATGACGACATGATAGAAGAAGAAGAATGCCAAATTTATGAAATTAACATCCATCTAAATGTATTGAATTACTATCCATTCCATTTGCACTTATCAAAGCGCAAATTTTTCATCTCTTTCTTCCGAAATTGTAGCTATTTGTTCTGTATATTTTATAGATGTGTATATTTTATTTTTATTTAATTACTAGCCTGTGCCCGTGACTTCACCCGCGTGGATGTCGTTTATCGCACATCTCTCAGAAACTGTTCATCTTCCCAGGATAAACAGGCCTATATGTTAATCCGGGTCCAAATTTCATTAAAATCCATACAGTAGTTTTTGCGTGAAAGAGTAACAAACATCCACAAATCCATACATCCATACATACTCACAAACTTTCACGTTTATAATATTATATGTAGGAAGTAGGATACATAGTAAATAATGTAACTAAGTACACAAACATTAACAGTTTACAATTTTTTGCAGCTTGTCAAACTAAACTCTCCTGAAAATTTACCAATCCTGTAATCACCATCGTTATGTGAGAGCTCTCCATGTGTAACCCAGCCAGAGAGTATGTTGCTTATAGTCTCGGATGTCCTACGAACGATGTTGCAGTAAAGCATATTCTATCTATCTACCTACTGTCAGGAGATTGAGATTTAAAGAATTGAGAGGTCTGGAACTATATTTTGAACGTAAATATTTTTTTTTTTTTTTATATTTTTGGACATTTTACACATCACCATCTAGTCCCAAATTAAGCAAAGTTTGTGCTATGGGTACTAGACAATGGATATAATACTTTTAAACTTTTTTTTGTAAATACATACTTATAATACATAAGAAACAACCAGTGGGGTAATTGTGTAATGCATTCACATTGACATCAGCTTTCATTTTGAAATTACAGCAATATTCATTGCGTGGTACGTAGTTGTCAATTTGACGGATTGTCAAACCACACAGAGCAATGAACATTGAAATCCAGATGAATGCGATCGCGAGTGAGTTACGCAATTCGGCAGCAGACCAACACAATCACTCATGTTCATCACACAAATATTTGTGTCCTGTGGGAATCGAACCCACGACCTCGTGATCAGCAGTCCGAAACTCGAACCACTAGACCACAGAGCTCGTCGTCGCTAATTACGAGAATGAGCCTCCTGACTTCTGATATACTTGGGTTAAGCACCCATTAAATAGCCAAGATAATACATAAATGAGATATTTCTACGTAGGTTCTTTGTAAACATCGTCGTTGTTTTTGCCTATGTTTTATATACCTATTGTATTTACATAAAGATACTAGCTTCTGTCATACAAAAATCTAGATTAGGGTAGTAGGTAGATAAACAGTATTTTATCTTACTCAATGTTTAGCCTGGTTTAGCATTTCTTTCCAATAAAACAAGAAAGGAAACTCTATAATTAAAAAAACAAAGGTTTTTTTTTTTAAATAAAATATTATTGTATTGTATCCATATCAAGATCATAGAATTATATCTATATCAAGTGTGTATCATTTAATCTGCCTAGCTTAAGATATAAAACAGTTTTTCTTCATAAGTGTATTCCGGCGAAAAGACCAACACAAACACTTATGTTCATCACATAAATATTAGTGACCTGTGGGAATCGAACCCACGACCTCGTGATCAGCAGTCCGAGCCTCGAACCACTAGACCACAGACGTCGTCAACTACCAACTATGTATTTCCACACGCTACGATTTTGACATTCTGACCCCTTTCGCTTCATCTATATTCATTATTGAGCACCATACCCCATAGAGATGAATTACGGGTTGACGAATTCTGAAACTGTTCTATTTATTCGCACAGATAAATATCAGGCCACGAGCGCATTCGCCAATAGGAGATAGCTAATATAATTGCTGCCCAAACCAGCCAAGTAAAGACTAAAGTAAGGTAGTAATTATCTCGTCATCTCTGACATTCATCAGATCTTCAATTGTCACTATCTGTAGGTGATATTAGTTTTATGGCAATTTGCTGGAACTGCACTGGTACACTTTTAACATACGCTTTTCAACTTGCATTAGACGCATGCACTAGTTACTCAGACGTATGCCTTTGCGCATGCCTCATGTTCGCTGGTAATAGTGTATACATCAAACCGTTTGGCACACACACCATTGTCAACAGTTGCCTGTGTATGCTTGCACTGCACTGACGTAAGCTTCTGCGTACGCGTCAGCGCACACGTCAGCACATACGCAGACACTGGCGCAAACGCATGCATTACTTCGACACCGCACGTGACGCATGCGTCTACGCAAGTTGAAACACAAGTTAAAAGCGCACCAGTGCAGTTACACTCATTGTGAGACTTTTCCAACATTATTGTATAGTTATTTATTCATAGAGCATATAACTGTTTAGTCTGTGGTCTGTGGAGGATCTAAGACGTCATAACGATGTTTTACTGTTATATCATCATTACATCATCATCATTTTGACGACCTCTGTGGTCTAGTGGTTCGAGTGTCGGACTGCTGATAACGAGGTCGTGGGTTCGATTCCCACAGGACACAAATATTTGTGTGATGAACATAAGTGTTTGTGTTGGTCTGGGTGTGTTGCTTATATATTATAAGTATGTATTTACAAAAAAAAAGTATATAAGTATTATATCCATTGTCTAGTACTCATACCACAAGCTCTGCTTAGTTTGGGACTAGATGGTGCTGTGTAAAAATGTCCCAAAGATATTTATTTAGTTATTATTTCAGCCAAAAGACATCCACTGCTGGACATAGACCTCCCCCAAGCATCGCCACAACGTCCGGTCCTACGCTTTCCGCATCCAACGGATTCCCGCGAACTTCAGCAGGTCGTCGGTACACCTTGTGGGGGGCCTACCCACGCTGCACCATCCAGTGCACGCTTGCTAATCCAGCCCCATCGGCCATCCGTTCTGCGAACAATGCCCCATGCTCACTGCCACTTGAGTTTGGCAGTTCTTCGGACTATATCGGTTACCTTCATTTTCCTGTGAATCTCCTCATTTCTTATTCGATCACTCAGGGACAATCCAGACATAGCCCTCTCCATTTTTAAAACACCCTGACATAGGTTTTTGTCTTATATGTAACTTTTTTCCCACAACGATCTAAGACTAGCCGCCTAGTAACAAATGACAGTAAATAAAAATAAATAAATAAATATTTTTAGGACATTTTTACACAGCACCATCTAGTCCCAAACTAAGCAGAGCTTGTGCTATGGGTACTGTACAATAGATATAATACTTATATACTTTTTTTTTGTAAATCATCATCATCATCATTTTAGCCGAAAGACGTCCACTGCTGGACATAGGCCTCCCCGAAGCATATGTTGGGGGGATATGCCATAATCGCCACGCTTGGCAGGCGAGTTGGTTGGTTGGGTTGGGTTGGTTTTTTCTAAATACATACTTATAATACACTAGCGGGTGTGGCACGGGTGGACATGCAAATATAGGCCTATGTTACTCAGGGTGAATGTAGCTTTCTAATGGTGAAAAAAAATTGAAATCAGCACGGTAGTTTTTGAGTTTATTCATTACAAACATAAACACTAAAATACAAATCTTTCCTCTTTATAATATTAGTGTAGAAAAGAAAAACCCAGACCAACACCACATGTTCACCTTATGTTCATCACACAAATATTTATGTCCTGTGGGAATCGAACCCACCACTGCTTGATCAGCAGTCCGACCTTCGACCCACTAGACCACAGACGTCGTCAAAAGTCGTAATAAGAGCTTTTCAACGACATATGTCCGGACGTTATTTGTTGTAGAGGACGTTTGACTCGTCCTGCTTTATCAAACTTATTCCAGGAAAAACTTCCGATCCATAAATAAAACACATCAATATTATGATAATAAGGTTTCTTGTTCGATTAATACTAGTTTACAATAAGATTACTTTACCATCCTTAACGTACAAGTAATAATTAGGTGTATGTTCACAATGTACAATTATGTATGTAAGTTTTTTTTTTGTCTTATATTCAGAGTATAGTCCGCCGGGCCGCCGAGCACAAGGGCACTTTTAGATAACATTCACTGTAAGTTTTTCAAAGAAGGTAATCGAGAACTTCACACACACAGTCAAACACGTTATTAAAAATATAGATGCGTTATTTTTTTGCACCCCAGTTGTTAACGTTACTATCGGTATGCGTTGAAACGAATAATCAATATAAAACGCAATATTAGCGTTATCTACTTACAAAATAAACTATCGAGCTTCTTATTCTCTTTGTGATACGTTGAAAAGTGCGTTGAAAGCATCGACCATACAGCCCAATAGAAGCCTTTTGTTGAATACAGTATGTAACAAAAACGCTGTTGTTCCTGTGAGCTACGTTATCAGAATCGTTATTCAAACGTAAGGACACAACTCATTTGGAAAAACTTCAGTAAAAATAATTAAATTAAATATTAAATCATTATTAAAAGTGACTATGTAACTTTCAATTTACAATTAATAATGATTTAATATTTAATTTGATTGTTTTTATTGATATACCCACTGAGTGAATGAGTTTTAATAATGATTTAATATTTAATTTTATTATTGAAGAGTTTTTTTCAAATGAGTTATGTCCTTGCAATTGTACAATTAATTCTGTCAACTAGCTTAACCAAGTGATTTAATTTTTTGTTGACTAGCAGTTGCAATTACTTATACCCTAAGTTCAAAACTTTAAGGTAAGAATTATTACTTGCGAGGAAGTGGTCGAAACTGATTCAAAATTTTCAAGTGGTGAATAGTGGTTCACTATATCAGATCTATTAGTCAGATGTGTTGATAGAAATCGCTCGCTTGTTATGAGGCGTCTATCGGGCTGTATGGTCGACAATTGAAAGAACCGTTTGATGAGGAAAAGTGCGTCACTTCATAGTTTTAAAATACCAAGCCTGAAAATACCTATTATATCATGAAAATTACAGAACACTAAAACAGTTCTATATTCTATTTGACGTTCCATATTTTGACAACTTATTTTTTTCGAATGTGTACAAAAATATTATTTATTTATTATAATCACCTACGAGGTTTATACATACAAGTGATTTACTGCCATTTAAAAATAAAATTGTGTTCTTTAAGTGTTTCGCACATTGCTCATCTTTGACATTGTAGACAACTTTTATTGCTTTTTCCACATTTATTGAAGACTTCTGAGCAAAATTTGTGTCTTTTCACAGTAAAATATGCTCAATGAAGAAGTCACTTACGCCTTTTTGTTTTGATTTGTCTTCAAATTTTTTTATAAGTGAGAGCAAGAACGGCGTAAGTGACAAGTCGTCACAAGGGCAAATTTACTGTGGGACAAAACGTTATACACTAAATTTATAATTATTTCATAAGAAGTAAATAGGTGCCTACATAATATAACTAAGTAATAAAGTGATCTAGAAAAATAATTGTGCTGAACAGAATAATATTTAACAACAAAAATGTGATTTCAGACTTTTCCAATGTTTATTTTTAATTTGTGCTAAATAACACTAATTGATCACTGTAAAAATTTTCACATTTTTAGAAACTGGCAAGTTTTTTGTGCATAAATTACGAGTTAAGTCTTTAACACGAAGAGATATTATAGTATAATATAATCAAAATAATAAATAAACATTTTATTTCCATTTGATAACACTTATTTTTTTGCAATATTTCAAGAATTCTATCTTATACAATTTTAAATAGACTGACTCATTTAAATGGCTCAGTGGGGAGAAATCTTAAACTATGAGAGTTAGAGAATTTTGTGTCAATGAAACCTTGACGTTGATTTTAGAGTAATGATAAGCTGCATACAAGGATTTTTTTTAACTGATACACAGTTATAGTATACACAGATACGCGGCTATCAAAAACAGTAACTTTAATTGAAAAAATCTGAAGTCGTTTTATCGTAATGAATGGTAATTTAGGTTATCAGAAAAAAATCTTACTATGAAAGGAAAAAAATCAGCAAAGGATTTGTACAGACATAATATAAAATGATTTGAGAGGTCACAGGATAGTATTACTAATACCTATTGTTCTAATGGTCTTGCACTAAAAATGGCATTCATCAAAACAGCTATGAAATCGTAGAGCAGTCATAGAAAGCATATTAACACAAAATTAACGTAAAAATTGACAATTATAGCATACTTTATGTGACAATGGCAATAGTTGTATATATTTATTTATTTATGTATTATTTTTATATAGTTAATTTTTGTAATGTATGTTTTTTTTTGGTACTGATATTGTAGGTATAAAAATAATTTTATATTTCTTGTTCATCCTTTTTCACAATCTGTCTACATTTCTTTTCTTTCCAACTATCCTCCCGCAGGTCTGCTGGAAGAGATTTCTTTAGAAATAAGCAGTACCTTTGTACTTGTATTTTCCTAAACTAATTTTCTGTACAATTTTCTGTGTACATAAATTGTTCAATAAATAAATGGCTATCATTTAATTTTGAACTTATTTGCAATCAACAATTTCAAATAAATATTTTTGTACTCATTTTTGACATGGGGTTGCTTAATAAGATGTTTTCACAAAATCTAAATTACCTTGAATGCAGTTTTTCATTACTCTAAAATCGACGTCGTAGTCCTTTAGAATAAAATTCTCTAACTCTCATAGTTTAAGCCTTCTCCCACTAACCCATTGAAATGAATCATTCTGTATCCTAATACATTCGGTATCCTATTACATTTTACATCACACGTACAGTCAGAAGCAATTACATCTATCTGATCCAAGCCACAAGAATAAATTCATTACTATGGGTAGTAGGGCCATCTCTTCTATACAAACACTCATATTTGTCCGTACTATCTATAGCCACAGATAGTGATTATTTGTGATTTTAAAATCGTCGATGGGCAGATAGATATAATTGCTTCTGACTGTACTCATGTAACGTAAATATTCCGTCTTAGATAAGACCACTGAATTTGAGACGTCACAAAAGGAACCTCTTTGCAGTTTTACAAATCAATACAAATTCATCTTTTAAAATAATGCCTAACCGATTTTATTGACAATACAAGATAATATACAACGTTAAATCAATTTAGCCGGCAAAACTTCACAGACGTGATGGCTATCGATATCCAATGATGAAAAAACAAGAATATTTGGATTTTCTGAACTCATAATTTCAACTATAGACAGCTGATCACGAGGTCAGTATTTTTATGCGTAATTAAAAAGGATTTTAGTGTTATGGTACATTACTGATATTTATTAAAAATACTATGTAAATCTAACGTCCCGTAACGGTTGATCCCGTGATCAGCTTACTCGAATGAAATTTGAGTTTAGAAAATTTTATTTTATCTTTTTTTATTATTATTAGCTATCGAAACCCAGCACGTGTATTAGCAGTTTCATTGACTAATTTGATTTAATCTTATAGATCTATAAAACTTTTTAACAAAAAATTGAACCGACGAAAACAGAAACTGAAAAGCGAAAAATAACTAATTATGAGTCGGCGCCAAACGAACTTTTAACAAGCTAAGTGCGTGTAAGTTGCAAGTGGCCGAGCGGAGAACGCATTTTTGGAAAGTTATTGTTTATCGTTGAAAATTTCACGTTGTATTTGATGTGACGTTGTTTTTATTATTTATTTAAAGTAATTTAATGATCTTCGTTGATTGATTGTTTGGCGCCGACTCATAATTAGTTATTTTTCGCTTTTCAGTTTCTGTTTTCGTCGGTTCAATTTTTTGTTAAAAAGTTTTATTTTTCATTTTTATGTGGTTAAAATCTAACTCCAGGTCTCCATAATGTCTTAGTGTCTAGAACTAGATTCTGTTGAAACTTGACACATATAAATATAATATGTGTCAAGTTTCAACAGAATCGGTTAACAGGTAAGAATTCAGTGAGTGAACAAACACTCATCCCCTGTTTTCTCACACCCTTAGGGGTGGATTTTGATTTTGAAATTTAAATGGGACCAACTTCGAGATATACCCTATCCATTAAAAAAAGAATCATCAAAATCGGACCACTCTGTAAAAAGTTATGCGTGGTCATACATAAAAAAAAAAAAATACGCGTCGAATTGAGAACCTCCTCCTTTTTTTCGTCGGTTAAAAACAGCTCAGCACATACTGATACTCTGATAATTATTACGATCTAATGTATGAAATCTCAATTACTTATTTACATTTTTGCTAATTATTTTATACAAAGTGTAGTACCTAAATTACTAGGTACAGCGTTTTCTTCAAACGAGTATGATTTAAACGTAATTTTGAATAAAGGAAATAAATGGTCATTACAATTGTCACTAGGTCAAGTAGTTTTATCAACGAGCCACTTAAGTGTTATCAAACGGAAACATTCATAGAAATAAATTATGTGCGCAATTTAGGAGTTAAAACATATGTTTATGTCTAAAGGAGGGGTACTCACCGCAAACATTTGCTCGCATGGAATAATGCAAAATTTTATATTGAGTATTAATTACATGACAATAATGCGCCTGTACTGCGACTGTAATGCCTGCCTCGTCGTATTATTTGAGGGGCCATCCATAAATTACTTAACTCGAATTTCATTGATTTTCGGAGACCCCCCCCCCCGTCCTCGTCACAAGTGGTCACATTTTCAAGACCCTCCTCCCCAGGTGTGACGTAACAAATATTGTAATTATAATATATATATGAATGTATATATTCTTATGTATCTATTATATATACTTAAGTATCTATATATTATTTATATTATTATTAGCTAGTACTGTAAGTAAATAAAGTAGGTTTAATTTATGTTGTGCACTTGTTTCTGTCCTCTGATTTCAACATCTCTCTATCGCTCTAAGGTTTGCTGTTAGAAAACTCAGTTCCGAGTTAAGCTTGCCGATGTACATAAACTTTCCTACTGTAATATAAATGTATATCTGTGTGTACAATAAAGAATAAGAATAAGTATAAATTTAAAAATTATTAAATAAAATCAGCAGTTCCCGTGATAAAACTTGTTTGTTTGAGTTTAGGGTTTTAATACATTAAATTTATACATGTGACGTCACGAAGCTTATGACTCGACCCCCCCTTGTCACAAATTATCACACTTTGTTGACCCACTCCCGCCCACTTAACGTTGTCGTAATTTATGGGTGGGCCTTGATGTAATGCCCAAATTTGGGCTGTTACATAACACGCGAATACTCGTGGTGAGTACCCTCCTTTAAATACAGTATCTACAATGTTTTCGTGCCAGTTTACAAAATTATCACACGCACTCACACAATCTCGATTTACATTCTTTAGCAAAATAACTGTTTAATTACAATGATCATCACTTTCGCTTGATTAAATTTATATATTTACATCTTTTTAAACTAAAAAATATTATAATTAACATAGTGACTAGTATTAAATGTAAATTCGTAATAAAACATGTAAATTATGAATGATAGTGAACGATAGTCTCCCTAAGCTGTCTGTAGTAAAATAAATATCCCTAAGTATATATATTCACTAGCATATTATATCAAATTAATGTAAATCTACGCAGACTTGATACAGCTATATAAATTGACGAAATCAAAAATCCATTAGAATACTTACACATAGACTGAAATCGTTCATATACGGTGAACTTAATACATGAAAAATATGTTTTTAATGTTATATTTACATTATTTAGTAATATACTAAATTATGTATATTTTGACACTGTTACGGGATCGCGTTATGTCACATTTATTGAGAAGGTATATTAGAATGGACTATTGTTTGTTTTAAATAGTATTATGTGCGGAATGTTTTTTATTATTAATATTTCTGTGTACATACGTAAAAATGCCGTGTTTAGATGCAGACTTAATTATATACAATGTGACTTAACGAAATTCCCGTAAAACTCACGCAGACAAAACATAATCACACTTAACACGACTCACTTAAGACCGTAATAATATTATTTTATTTTACAGAATATTTACACTAGTAAGTCGTGTCCGCAATTTTAGTTCTATATCCGTGAATTTAGCACAATAATTTTTACTTTAAATTGAACTTGGATCGAATTTATTTCACGAGTATATTGGCAGCCATTATTAAACAAAAGTCAATTAAATGTCAATGTCAATTATTTTACAAACTCAGACTTAACACATTGCATTTTTAGAATTAAATATTCAAGGATTTTTAAAGTACGACGTCTAAAAATATACTGGAAAAATAAATTCGATCATTCGCACTCGAAATTCAGGGACAAATCATGAGTCCACAAAACAACATATCAACAAACCTTAACACGCAACAATACGTCTCTATCGATAAATTAAATAATCGATGAAATATTCGCATACACTTTTATAATAGTCTAGTTCGACGATTACAAAATATTTAAAGATCGCCTAGATAGTAACTAGACCTCACTCATACCGACACGCGTTCATTCAATTGGGCAGTAGCGACACAGTACACTGTATACAAAAACTCAACTTTCAAAAACAAGAAGGTACATATTAAACATTGAAACTGTCCATTCAGAGCAATTTGCAATGTGTCAGTCAATATTTAGCTTTTGATAAAACGTTCATTATTCTTGTTAATATGTAAGCATTTTCTGTCGTTTTAAACCATTAGACGCCTATTTTACACAGGAGACTGTCTTTCTGCTTGTCGTGCCATCTTGTTCATGGTGGCTTTGTCATGGACAGTGAGAAGGGTTGTTATGTCATCAGTGTGCAATAAGAGAACAGTGAGTTTCTGTATCAATGTCAGTGTTATGGCGAGGTGACGGTGTGAGGTATGGGCGGCGGCGGCGAGGGCTCAGGCGGCGAGGGTGAGGTGCTAGGCGGCGGCACGGCGCGGCGCAGGTCGCGGGGGGCGCGGACACGTGGGGGGCGCAGGGCGGGCGCACGTGGGGGGCGCAGGGCAAGGGGGCGGCGGCGGCGGGGGCGCCCGGGCCGCGCGCCGTCATACCCCGTCCATCTGCCGAACACGAACGTCCTGCGACGCACACATGTCCGGTGCAAATGGTAAACACGTGAAGTAGGCGCAGGCCGCGCACTCGTACGCCGGCGCCGCGTAGAACAACGCGACCAGCGCGCATAGCATCCCACCCGCCGACACCATACAGACCCAAACTAACGCTATCTTTCTTCGCCTTTCGTAAGGCCCGAAGGTTATGAACGGCAGTAACGCGTACGCGAGTAAGAACCCGAACACGAAGCCGAAGACGTGCGCGAAGTTATCAATCCAGGGTAGAAGACCCAGGAGGAACAACGCAAAGGCGATACCGACTAATTTTAGGATCGCACGCTTCGGATGCCTCAGGAGAGGCCATGCGCCTATCACTTCCACTATTAGACTTGCCAGAAGACCGAAATGTGATCCAGCTGGCCCCACCTGTAACATAAGTTGGTATATTTAAGTATATGTCCAGAACTATAAAAGAATAGTATGACAAAGTCAGCACAACATTCAAATATTCATTTTGTAGTTACATCTATTGCATAACATACATAACCAGCCCATTATTGTCCCACTGCTGGGCACGGGCCTCTTCTCAGTACGAGAAGGCTAAGTCCTTAGTCCACCACGCTGGCCTAGTGCGGGTTGGCGGACTACACATACAATTGAGAACTGTATGGAGCACTCTCATGTGTGCAGGTTTCCTCACGACGTTTTCCTTCACCGTTAAAGCAAGTGATAATCGAATATAAATCCGCACATGAATTCTAAAAGTCAGAGGTGCGGGCCGGGATCGAACTTACACCCTCCTGCATGGAAGGCAAGCGTTGAACTACTAGGCTATCACTGCTTCACATCTATTGCGCTATATGGGAACTAACACTGACGTAGTAGATGAACGTCACAAATACTGAATCACGCAAGCAGAATGTGCCACGCAGTTAGCATATATACAAGCACCCAACATCAACCGCAGTTGTCCGCGAGGCGCAAACCTATCCTGGTTGGAGGATCCTCCCTTTGAGTTGGAGGAACATAATAGATACCTCGATCCTTCACAAGTTCATCAATCTGATTCGGGCCAAGAATAAAGCATTACAACTCTTGAGTTGAGCCACAGTTACACCTCAACAGACTACTCTCTCTTGCAAGTGCAAACCAGATCAGATTCATCAAAGCAGAGGGAATTGGAACATTCTAGGTATCGAACACACTAGCAGTTTTTTGCAAAATGGACAAAGATTTAGGAAGAAAATCAATATATTAACTCACCTCCGCCCTGTAAGGTTCAAATATAGCGGACGCCATGTTCCCGGCGACCCCACTTCCTAAATATATGGTAGCTATTCTAACTGGCCCGGCCATTTTTTCCAGGTCCCTCATGAAGAGCCACTGCAGTGCCAGGGTGGCTGCTAGATGCAGCAGACCAGCATGGACGAATAAAGATGTCCATGCTCTGTACAACTGGTCTGGTCGACGTCGCCGCATGAATGGCAGCATGCCACACACGTCGTCCAGGCAAGATACCTGAAATTGAAAACAGGTTAAGTTAAGTAAAGGCATGAAAGCTACCTCCTTATACCTCTGCCTACCCCTTCGAGGAAATACAGGCGTGATGTTAGGTTTGAAATTAAGAGTAAATACCTCTTGTAGATGGTTATAGAAGATCACAAACTAACCTGTGAACACAATGACGCTTCTTCATGGAAATACCCCTTGACGAAGTCACAGTGTTCTCTTGTTGTTATGACACATTGGCCGTGGACTCCTATGCAGCAGGGATGGCCTATGACCTCACAGGCCATGTGTTCCGCTGCGTGGCCTGACCGACCCGCAGCCGCAGACCCGTCTAGAACTGATTTGCGGCAGATTGGCCATTTTGTGATGTCGTCTGGCCATTCATGCGGTGCTATCGATCGCGGCGCTTCGCAAAATCTGGAAAAGATAAGTTTGTCTTAAGCTACCAAACTTATAAACTCATAATTTTTATTGTATCTACATAGCTTATTATAGGAGTCTTTAAAAAAAAAAACCTTGTACTTCATTCTTTAACTAAGCTTGGAATAGACACAACTATAATTTAATCGTATAGAGCTGACTGGTAGGTACAAGTTATATGTTTGCTTATCATAGGTTCGAGGTATTTGAGTAGGTTGTACCTATTAATTTGAGAAGCCTTTCTAAACATTTTTTTTAAGAAACGTCTTAAACAAAGTCAGAAGAAAGTAGTTGATAGGGTTAGGATCTTGACTTCTATAAAACGAGAGCTAATAGAAGAGCTAATAAATCATTAAAGGAACTTTAAGCTATTTCTATCTTCAATATTTTGAATATGATACTCACTTGGGATCTAAGCCACAAACGGACCCTGATATCCGACCTCCAGGCCCCGACTCTCCCGAAGACCATTTCTTCCACGTCGAGATCGTGTTCTGAAAGGTAGACAAAACAAAGTTCACGGTTGACAAGCTTATGCTTCGCTCAAAACTAGGGATGACCCTAAGAGCGTGAAGCATTTTGAAGACCCTAATATTATTTTATCACAGTATAGCCACTCCAAACAATCGTCCAACGCGAGAGTTAAGTGTCCCAAGCTGCCTTCAAAACTGTCAAACAATGTCCCGAGTTGCTTTTAAAAACTGTCAATGTCAAACTAGGTTTAACCGGATTAAATCGCGTATATTATTTAAATTGGTTTTCCTGACGTTTCGAAAGTTTTGCAGCATTCGTGGTCGCAGGAAAACTAAGATGACAAGCATCTTTAAATAAATTTCAATTTTTTTTTTTTTTTCACCACGAACGCTGCAAAGCTTTCGAAACGTCAGGAAAACCAATTTAAATAATATACGCGATTTAATCCGGTTAAACTTTGTTTTATTATAATGTGTAGTGATCGCGAAAACCGAAGAAATTATTATCTCAATGTAAATTTTCGTTGGACCACTGTATGAAACAGATAATTACAATTATCACAAAAATATACACAACAAACACTTGACAAAACCATGCCGTACGACTCACCACTTACCTTTGAGCCTATGCTATTTATGGTTTCTAACAAAGACTACACCATTCCCTTTCTTCTTGAGGGTAGCGTAAATAGCGACTAAAGGATTTTTTATCAAGAACGCCGCTTATCGGCCAAAATTAACAATTTATAGGTATATCGATTTGCCCTACTAGTGATAGAAATTTTACATAAGCTCCATACAACTTATTAATTTTGGCAGTAGAATTCTCAGTGCTTGTAAGGGAGTTACCACATTAATTGATCGATCGATGGTAGAGAGATCAGTTAAAGGACAGTTCATACATAGATCGACTGTCGATCAATCATTGATTGACAGTCGATCAACTATCGATCGGCGATCGATTGATTGGTATGGCAACATCTTAACTGATACTGTGATCTCCAATTTTGCCAAGTAATATTATTATGGTAATACTTCACGATGGTTTATTGTAACGGGCTTTTGAAAGGTCATGTTTTGCCAATGACGGACTAACTACAGAGCAACTAACAAACAATTTCATAGTGGTTTTGATTCTCTTGTTTACAAACTAAACTTATTTTAAACTATGTCCTCTTTAACTAACATTAGAGACAAGAAAGGGATGGCAATAATTTTAGTGCTGTCAAATTAGTCGGAATTAAAATTTCCATACCTACAAGTTTAGTCGTGATCCCAGAACGTGCCGAATAAAATACACAGAAATTTAACACGTAAACTAATTTGACAGACTAAAATTTTTGCCCTCTCTTTCTACTAATCTACTATTAGTAAAAGAGAGTGATAGCTTAAAATAAGTTTAGTTCGTGAACAAGAGAATCGACACCAGTAACAACATATATTTTAACCTACTAGAGCTATCCTGGTATTTTCAGACACTTACCTTTGATATTAATCCTCTTATCTATACGTTAGCGTGCGCAAAAACATAAAATTACTCACAAATAATAGATGGTTAGCTTAGTTCATTATTTTCGAATATTTAAGGTTAGGCAAGTAAAAGCGCAGCCTGTATGTCAAAATAGCAAGTGAGTCTGTACTAGCCATTTTGAGAATTGGTCCATCAAAGACTCACTGATTGTTTTTATTGAAGAGTTTTTCCAAATGAGTTGTGTCCTTACGTATGAATACCGATTCTGATCACGTAGCTCACAGGAACAACAGAGTTTTTGTTCCATACTGTATAGTCTGATCATCACTTATAACTGGAATGTACCTCTTCCACTCTGAGAGAAATTAATACCCACCGAACAATCAGCCTTAGACGACTGCACACATCCAGAATCGTCGTTTCGTATGCAACATGCTGTATCCCGCTCTCTTCTTGCTGACGCTGCTATCGCCCGCGCTATCCTCGCGTCCCTTCGCATGCACGGAGCGAACTTCGCTCCTAAGTGAATAAGGTCAGCTGCCCGAGGACCCAACCAAAATGAAGCTGGTTCTTCCCATTCAACCTTGAAATTAAAAGATGAGTGTTACACGTTTGTAGGTATATATGGATACAATCTTAATGGGTAATAATGAACGCCTCAATGATTTAATCCACCCGGCCGATTTTCTGTCACGGTAGCCAATCTCAACGGAGACTAATATTCATCTGTATGGGACATATTAAAATGCACAAGTGTGTGTGCAAACATAGATGCACTCTCTATTCTATCACTTTCATAATCAGATGGGACGGCAATCCGACACGACCAGAGAGAGATCAGGTGCAGGACCGACAACTTTACGTCCTCTCCGAGGCACGGGGGTGTAGGACCGCCAACAACCTGACTCTGCTACTGAGAAATTTTCTTGACAGAAAAATCCCAATAATATTTTTTGCCTGACCCGGGATTCGAACCCAGGACCTTACGATCTGCGGTTAAACATGTTACTGCTAGACTACCAAGGCTGCAGTCTCACCCCCACTTTCTGGAAGGCTGATCAATTTGATCTGTTGCCAAATCTAATGTTAGCTCCTGTGATTAGCTGGCAAAAATGTTAACAACCAATCACATCGCTTGACCTGAGACTTGACAGCTGATTAGTAAATTTTTGCGTTGATCAGCCTTTCGGAAACTGGGGGTCAGTGATATAGATATCATATAATCAACGAAAAAAACCATATTGTCATAGTCATACCTGTGGCTATTCACACAGTGAGACCTTTTAAGGGCCTTGAAAAATGATACAAATAATGTAATGAGTCTGTGGAGAAAATGGCAACACTGGGCCTCCAGCCCCTTTGGCCCCACCAATGTCTGCCAACTTTATCGTCAGCGGTGGGAGTTGGTGGCGCGTACACCTCACTTTGCTGGCAGATATCGAAGCAGTTAGACGTCCTATAACCTGACTTGACTTGTCCTTTCATTTTGAAATATTATTGAAGTAACTTACAAATTCTTAACCTAAAAATACAGTGCTCTCATGGTTGGTTTTGAGAGTCTTAATGTGACTATTATTGAACATACCCGCCTAGCCCCTGATAAGCAGACATTAGTTCTAACTGTGAAACTATGGTCACTTCTATTCAATAATACCATAATAATAATAACATAATATCACGCCTGTATTTTCCCGAAGGGGTAGGCAGAGGTGTAATAGTTCACTCACATTTCGCCAGTTATGTGTTAATAGGGGGCGAGCCTATTGCCATTGACCGGGCGCAAACCCAGATTCCGGGCTGCTACTGAGAATTTCCTAATAAAAAAACCCAATAACACTTTTCCCGACCCGGGAATCGAACCCAGGACCCCACGCTCAACAGTCGCGCTAGCAACCACTAGACCAACGAGGCAGTCTAACCAAAGGCTTCTATCCAATTCAATTCAATAAATGTGGCCGTCTCCAATAATAAAGTAAATTCACGAGACCCTTATTATACTTGAAGGGCACGTTCGCATACTGTGATGTATTAGTATAGTTGCTTGATATAGACTCGAAGATTAATTTCGTACCTATAATTCCTATCGATTAAATACGTAAAAAAATTAAAAGAAGTTTTAAATTGAGATCATAAGCTTTACGGGGGTTTTAGTTTAAACATGTTCTTTAACTCTACATTCTTGTTTCAAAAAAAGACGTTACAGTTTTGTACAACTTTTATTTTGGATCGAAAATATGTTCACAGATTTTTTTCCAAAAAAAAACATGTATGCAAACAGTTACTACCACACATTACCTGTTTATTTATGAACATACAACAAAGCAAAAGTACAGAAAACCAAAATTACGTAGCTAACCTTTTGCGGTCACTCGTCGCTAAAAGATAGCATCATGAAAGACTGCGCTAAGCAGCAAAAAGCAGACAAAAGAGACGGCTCACAAAGACCGTGTGACCCACATTCGGAGCTCGCTCGCTAATACTCTTACTTTGTGACGCTTTTCCTTACGTCACAATGACTACATACACCCTTTGTGGTTGCTACTTGCTAATTGTTAATTTAATATCGAGTTTAGTAAATAACTTCTTGATGCGTTTTCGTATGGATACGTCAAAACTTTTGCGTAAAATATCATGCATTCAAAACATAGGTACATGGAATGAAATTTTTGAGATTACTATAATATTGCGTCAATTTTCATTTAAATAAAAATGGTCTGAGGGTGCATTTAACTACACAAATTTCACATAAGTAGTTACCTACACACATACAGACGGCTTCATATCAAGCTATACAATTTAAGTATAAGCTGGTCTCGCATTTTTTAGGCTTTCCGTACAATGAGAGGTCAGTTTATACTGGATATTATAGCTTTATATGTAGCCGTGCGTACATTACAAACAAAACACTATCTTCTTCTTTAAAAACCGCTCAATCACTGCAGCACCAATCGAAATCCATCTAAGTACTTGCTAAATCTAAAGAAAAGCAAGATGACGAGGCAATAAATTCCTCAGCAAACATTGTTCAGCTATTTCTCAGACATTAAATCTGGAGGGAATGACTTTTGTCTAAAAGCTTCGCCCCGTTTAACCCTGTTATGCTAAGTCTTATACAAAGAAACGGAATTTGGGGGATAAAGTGCCGCACGTATGACGAGTACAGACGTAGATATACGTTTTAACTAAGTTTTAGAAGATGTATCTTAACATATTATGTGGTCTTTAAAAATCTTCGTTTAAATTAATATAAATTATAATAAAAATGATATTTCAATATTTTATTTTTCTATTTTATATTTTTTTATTTCTGGGTGTCGTAAAAGGCGACTAAGGGATTCACCAGACGATGGGCAGCAGCGTTCTCTGAGTATTTAACCAACCAACTGCAATCGCCAACCCGCCTGCCAAGAGTGGTGATTATGGCATATCCCCCCTTTTTGGGAGAGGCTTATGTCCAGCAGTGGACGTCTTTCGGCTGAAATGATGATGATGATGATATTTCTCAGTATTTTTTGCACCAGAAAATCATTTATCTACTCGAGTTATTCAGACTATTATTTTGTATGGAGTTTTTCGTAAGGCATGTTTTCTAAATTTTTGTGTTAAAACCCTTTACTTTTATAACAATACGAGTATCATACTTTTTGCTAAACGTGACAAGTATTCAGGCAAACACATGAAAAGTTAACAGTATTTTCACATAACGTGTGAACTCTAAAATCACTGGGGACTATCATAGCCCCATGAAAGCCATAAACATTTCATGACTTTGAACGCAGTCCCAAAAAAGGTTTTATATGCGTTGCCACATAAAATTACCTACTGAAGTGTGAATAAAGTACGCAATCAATATGCAAAGTACTGGAAACTGTAAATGTACTAGGTCTTATCGTGGTAAAAAATGAAAAGAGAGGATGACAAAAAATTTATTGTTTTTTTTTAATAAGTTTATTTTGTTAACCAATCATTAATCTTCTTCGAGCTTAAAAAGAAACGAATTTTAGAATATTAGGTATGTATTTCCTAATATTCTTTTGCTTTTTTTTTTCATGCATCAATGTGATGGTAATTTATTCATCAAGAGTTCTTTACAGCACTCACAGTTAGACAGACTTGAACTGAAGAATTGATTTGAAATTCTGTGATACCTTACAGAATAATTTTTAAATTAACTGATTGGCATTGGCATAAGAGTCTTATTTATAATTCAATAAACAGGCAGAGAAAAATCGGTTCAGTTCCATTTTCTCTTCCGTTTGTCAACCGGTTTTCCTTTTTTTTGTTTTACAGCATTGACGAGCTTCAGTGCTATCATAAACAAAAAAAAATCGGCATAGTTCAATGTAAAAATTTCAATTTCGACGATCGGGCATTTCGTTTGTGTAAAAACATAAGTGATGTGATAAGTCAGATATCATCAGTTATTCAGTAATCTGAGGTTAGTGGTATCTTATGAAATTATTATGCCATGCATCGTTGATCGCACCATCGCTTAACTTTAGGTAAGGTGACGATTAAAGAATAAAAAATACATTAAATAAATAAATAGTCTTATTTCCACCCACCTGCTGTAAACTCAAGCTCTTCACTAAAACCTGTCCCGAATGTGTGTGCCTGCCAAACCCGACAGGCCCGAACCCGTAGCAGAGGAGTGATAGCAGCAGCACCAGGGTTTGCGCCGTGCTGACCCACCACGTGAAGTAAGGCCGGTAGTCCGTCAGCTCGTCTAACTGGCGGGCCACCTCTTCATGATGCGTCATCGACTTGCGAAGCGAACGCCTGGAACAGAAAATCGACCATTAATTTTGTGTTAAGGTTAGGTCCGACGAGACTGAGGTTTGAGAATAGTTTGTCCAACCCACGGTTGTCTGGAAGAAATCTCTGATCGCGATAAGGCTGCCATTTGGACCTCATCAGCATCATCATCATTTCAGCCGAAAGAGTCCATTGCTGGACATAGGCCTCTATGTATTTTAAGGTGTACAATAAAGCATATGACCCCTATGACAAATTTGTGAACGCAATGTGGGCGCTGGTCGACCGGACCAAATAAATTTTAGTTATTAAGTACTAACATAGGCTAAGATATATTTTTACTAGCAACATTGGATCCATTGTTGCCTTAAATAAATGAATAATTATTATTATATACAAAGTGGATAGGTATGACAATACGAAAAATCGGTAGGTCAAAGACCTGTGCGAGTCCATGTGACATGTGCCGGTGCCTTGGCCACTGAGCTACCGTGAACACTGCTCGTGGTATCAAAATTAAACTCCACTTTATTTTTATTTTTTTCTCTTTCAACAATTTTTAATTCGTTTAAATTATAATGTTATAATCTTTTGAATTTGTTTTTGTTTGTATGGATCTTTGAATCCGAAATAAAGAATTATTTATTATTATAAATAGTTTCTAAACAAAAAATGTACCACATAAAACTTTAGACTTTTGCCAACATAATAATGGTAGAATATAAAATCCATTCGCTGCTGTTTTCAAAAAAATTAAGATGGCTCTTATTGAGCATTGTCTTTCAATAGGATATTTAATAGTAAAAAAGTAATGTGTTAGAAACTCACTAACAGCTAAAGTCTTGGAAAAATAAACTACACTAAAACAACAGCATACGGTAAAATTTATCACGAGCTAAACAGTAAAATAGCAAAGACTATTTACAAATCTTAGTCTGAAACTAGACAGCATCATTTGCAACCTTTAAATTTCACTTTCAATTCAGAATAATAAATGATATTATAATAATGTATTTATTTTATGTCATTCATTAGTTAAGTTAGTTTAGTTAAGTTTCCGATATTTTATTATTAAGTGCACCGGTAACCACCCTTTGTCTCTTCCATGACATTTCAGTCCATTCAATGGTTGTCTGGAAGAGATCGCCGTGGAGCGATAAGACCGCCAGTTGTACACTAACACATAAGTAGTTATTTAAGAAATTAATGTGATCTTGTTGTGCAATAAAGAGGATTATTATTGTTCCATTTCTTCATTTCATACACTTATTCATCACTCCGCAAAATTACTAGTATAAGTCTACCGGCATTCTTATCCTCGGTTCACAGTACCGAAAAATTAACCAGGAAAATCCTATCCTCCACACTGGTTGATTTTGAGGTATCGTGCTTAACCGATGCTGTGAATGCTTGGAAAATCGCTTGCCCGAATACGGACACGCCCGTCAACACATTTTCCCAGAGACAGTGGGATGAGCCGCTCTGTGGTGTGATACGGAACGATCTTATTAATACGTCAATCACAACTGCCGAGCGTGCTCGCCTGCTGGCTGTGGGCGAATGGGAGTCGGGCCTCTATGGCTTCAGGCGCTTCCGTCGTCCAACATAGGCACAATGCTGGACGACACCACCTTCAGACTCGCTGCATGCCTTCGTTTAGGTGCTCCCTGCTGTGCTCCGCATCGCTGCCACTGTGGTGAAGCTGTCGACTGCCTCGGACACCACGGCTTGTCTTGCAGCAGAAGTGCAGGTCGTATAGCACGGCACGCCAATATAAACGACATTATCCGTCGTGCTCTTGTCACCGCCGGCGTTCCAGCTATTTTAGAACCAAGCGGCTTGGCACGTGACGATGGCAAGAGACCAGGGCCCCGAGTCTGCTAATTGACAAACGCTTCAGTTGGGTGTCGGTAGAGTGTCGGTGGAATAGTTTTAGCCATTTGTTATTCTACTAGTTATTTTGAGACCAATGGCTTTCCAATGACTTTCCACTGAACTGCCATTGACTACAATTCAACTGCCATTGGACTATTTGCTATTCTGCTGTTATTTGACGTTTCCCACAATCGTCTTACGATGATTTTTTTGCCATCATATTTTTTTTAAATAATTTTTTTTTGGTGATTTCAACTTTGGTCCCTAATAAATGTTTTTCATACATCGAATGTGTACAATGACCCCTTAAAGGGTCATTGTACATATTCGTTTTTTTTGCGATTTCAGGATTGGTCCCTTAGTAAAAGTTGATCATACAGATGAGTACAATGACGGATGAGTATAATGACCCCTTAAGAGGTTTCATTAACACGTCATATGTCGATAGTATTGCCTCGTAGTACGCTAAAAACGTAAACGTAAAAGTACCAAAAGTTGCTCTTACGGATGAGTATAATGACCCCTTAAGAGGTTTTCAATAACACGTCTTATGTGGATAGTATTGCCGCGTAGTACCCTAAAAACGTAAACGTAAATGTTTTTCATACGGATGAGTACAATGACCCCTTAAGAAGTTTTCAATAACACGTGTGTCGATGTATAACCGCGTAGAGTAGTACGCTATCGATATACGTATTATTGAAAACCTCTTAAGGGGTCATTGTACTCATCCGTGTGAACAACTTTTACTATGGGACCAAACTAAAATCGCCAAAAAAATATCAGCTCTTCCCTACATTTGTGTTCACATAAATCGACAAAATGTAGGAAACAGCTGTTTTTTACGTTTGATGTGTTTTAATTATTTTATAGACATGAAAATTTTGTAGGTAATATCAATAAAATCCTTAATTTAAATATTTCATTGATAATAACTTAAAAAAAGTTTGATAAAAAACAATACAACTACTAATGGTAGATTTAAATGGGCAACATCGATTTGAAAACAATTGATATCCCATTACCATTCTATTGCCATTCCGACGAGATTGACATTTAAGTTTTAGCAGAATACCCATTTTGTCACAGTTGTATAGGAGTGTCAGTAGGATGTCGGTGGAATGGCGATGGTTGGTTTTTATCAATTAAGGATTCACGTAGTTGCTTCATGTTCCAATAGTTACGTAAACGACGCGGCGACGTAGCGAACTTCGCTTCAAGTAACTTAAGCTAAGTTGGCTATTTATTATTATTTATTATAATGCTCACGCGTGTCATACGACGTTTTTCAACACACTTGCGAGGAAAAAACATATGAACGTATTTTAAGCAAATATTGAATTTGTGAATAATGGCGAGCGGATCACTGTAATCGCACGGTGATGTATTGGTATGCGCGCGCAGTTGGTAGAAGGAAACCGCCAAACAACCTAATATTAAAAATATAATTTATTATTTATAACACAAATTAATGTTAATTTGTTGACAAACATAAATAATTTAATTAAATTAAATGTTTAACACAAATTAAATAGTTGATTTGTTCACAATTTTTTTTAATTTTGTGTAGACATCAAAATATTTTGCTGCTTTTATAAAATTAAAAAATAAACTGTAAGTACCTAAAGTAAAAACTAAAAAGCACTAGTGCGATAATATAAAGTAAAAACCACGCGGGCGTTATTATAAGCTACATTATGAACCTAAAAGTGGTGCAATAAGAGCCACTTAACGAGTAAGTGTGTTGAAAAATAATTGAAACATTTCAAACGTAAAAAAAACTGCTGTTCTCTACATTTCGTCGATTTATGTGAACACAAATGTAGGGCCGCGAAATCAGGAAAATGTAGGGATAAGCTGTTTTTTTTCGCGATTTCAGGGTTGTGTTCATAGTAAAAGTTGTTTATACTGACGATAATATATACGTTGATAATATTGGCAGGTGCCATGCTATCGATACTATCGATAGAGTAACTGATTCTCAAGGTTAGCTTTAGATACTATCGAAGCGATCGTTGCTATCGACCGTATTGATAGCTTTTTATGCAATACTATTCATAGCACTATTAGTGTCAAATACTATATAGACACTAACGATAGTATTGCTATAATGTGTCAATAGTCAATAGTACATGCCCATCGATTGTGTAACTGATTCTCAAGGTCGCATTTATAGTCTAAAATTGAATATTATCGTCGAAATAAATTACTACAATACACAATTCAACTTTATTTTACAAAAAAAAAGTTCAATTGTTATAACAATAACTGCAAAAAAGGTATGTTTGCAAAATGTCCTCTCAGTTGTAGTTCGATGGCAAAAAGTCATTGAGAGACGATTGTCAGAAACGTCAAATAACGAGTAGACTACCGAAACTTAAGCTATCGAGAAGACATTGATACACTATTGGTTTACACAATAGCAAATAGTCCAATGGCAGTTGAATGGTAGAAACGAATGGAATAAAAATGAAAATGCTATGTATGCTGTGTTCTATACTATGTAATTTGTATGCCTTTCAAGGTTAAATATAGTGTGACTTAATATTTTAATTTTCCACAAAGTTTTTAACTTTTACCTATGTTTCACAAATAAATTATTTTGATTTTAATTTTGATTTTGATTTTATGGTTTTTAATTTTATTGTAGTTCAGTGGAAAGTCATTGGATAGCCATTGGTCTCTAAATAACTATTATTCTGATGATGATGATGATGATGATGATGATGATGATTCGGATGAGTACAATGACCCCTTAAGAGGTTTTCAATAACACGTATATCAATAGCTTACTACGCGGTAATACTATCGAGATACGACGTGTTATTGAAAACCTCTTAAGGGGTCATTGTACTCATTCTTATAAACAAATTTTACGTTTGCGTTTTTTGTGATTTCAGGATTGGTCCCATAGTAAAAGTTGTTCATACAGATGAGTATAATGACCCCTTAAGAGGTTTTCAATAACACGTATGTCGATAGTATTGCCGCGTAGTACGCTAAAAACGTAAACGTAAAAGTTGTTCATACGGATGAGTACAATGACCCCTTAAGAGGTTTTCAATAACACGTCGTATGTCGGATAGTATTACCGCGTAGTACGCTAAAAACGTAAACGTATAAGTTGTTCATACAGATGAGTATAATGACCCCTTAAGAGGTTTTCAATAACACGTATGTCGATAGTATTGCCGCTTAGTACGCTAAAAACGTAAATGTTAAAGTTGTTCATACGGATGAGTATAATGACCCATAAAGAGGTAGGTAATATCAATAAAATCCTTAATTTAAATATTTCACTGATAAAAACTAAAAAAAAGGTTGATAAAAAACAATACAACTAATGGTAGATTTTAATTGGCAACATCGATTTGACATTACCATTCTATTGCCATTCCGTCGAGATTTAAGTTTTAGCAGACTACCCATTTTGTCACAGTTGTTTATGAGTGTCAGTAGGGTGTCGGTGGAATGGCGATGGTTGGTTTTTTAGTGTAATTAGCAGACTTGGGGCCCTGATGGTATGTCTTTGTTACCATGGAAGATGGGTAAGCCGTTTGGGGTTGAAACCCTCGGGTCGTGGGGTCCGAGTGCCCACCTTTTATTTAGAAATATTTCTAGGCGGTTAGTCGACACTTCACGTGACCAGAAGGCTTGCCTTTACTTTGGTCAAAGATTAAGCATTGCCATACAACGCGGCAATGCTGCCAGTCTTCTGGGCACGTTACCAGTTGAAAGCGTCGCGGAGGGATATTTTGATACTCCTTTTTAGTTTTTAGCTTTAGGTGTAGTTTTATTTAAGGTTTTTTTATTTTTAAATAATGTATTTTATGTTTTAATTTCGATGTGAGTAAATAAAGACATTTCAAATTGATTTCACAACTTATTCATTACACTTTTAAATATTTTTTAAACAAAAAAACTTTTATTAAAAAACTATTATTATTATTATTATTATGTATATATAAAAACTGCAAATCTTAAAAAAAAAGTAAAGTAACACTAAGAAAAATTGGCATAATGCATTTTGTCATAAATTACTGGCGTTGTATTCCCGCAGTATTAATTCAAAAAGCCATTACAGCAAGTTTTAAGTGAGCCTTGGCGTAAACACTGTGATATATGGGAGGCTCAGGTGAATTACCGTATTATTTTTAATCTTTCTTTGTTACTTTAAATAAGATTCATTAGAATGTTCCTAGTTCGATAATTAAGGAAAGTTGTGCAAGTAGTTTCAAGTTTTATACTTTGTTACCTTGAGAAACTCTGATTCTGACAGGTAGCTTTCTCTGTCGGTATCAATTTGTCGGATAGGTATATAGGTATATTACTAGACTTAACAATTACACCTAAAAGCACAGCTAAGGTATGACAGTGTGAATTAGCTTAAAACTAAGCGTTAAAAAGTTTATTCTCTCGAGAGAATAAATTACACTACTACTACTATTCTATAGATAGAATATAGAAAATTAAAACAGCTTTGGAATATCTTTTATCGCGGATGTGCAAGCCAATTAGCAAGGCTTGGCTAACAAAATAGTATAACTAAATACAAAATAAAACGAAAATTTACAAACAAAACTGCTAACAATAACTTTGTGCTTTGTGTTTGTATCGATCGCTTAAATTTCAGTAATTCTAGTCCAATTTTATTTATTTAAATTAAATGCCTATATTCAATATTTATAACACACTTTAAAAAATACAAGTACAAAAAGGCGCGCTTAGGCGTCAAAGTATTCCTCCACATCGCTATCATCTGGCATAGTGCCCAGAAGACTGGCAGCGTTACCACGTTGAATGGCAACGCTTATTCTTTGACAAGAGAACAAGCCAGACCTCTGGTCACGCGAATTATTGACCAGCCTCTAAGCGATTTCCTTAAAAATGAAGCGCACACTCGGACCCCATGCGTTTCGACCCCAAACGGCTCCAAATCATAGTTACCTGATAGGTTAATTACTATATTTGCGCCACTTGAAGGCCTCCGCAGAAGCAGCAGCAGCGCGATTACAGCAAGCCAAGCTAGAAAGATGTGATGGAGCAAGGATTTCGACGAACGTTGCGCCCCACACCAGTGACCTACCCACCTTCCATGGCAATAATGACATGCTGTCTGGTCTCTTCCCATCGTCTTTTATAATTCCATGTTAATAGTATTGTAGATACTTAAAAACCTAGGAAGTCAATTATTTGCTTTGGATACTGTAAGAACACACTTAATAACGGTTTTTTGTTATCACAGTGACAGCAGAACACTCGACTCCTAAACTCCTAAGTCACAGGATCACCTAGTTTAGAAGTCAGGGTTTACTCTATTCGTGTGACCTTTAACTATATAAATCAATGTATTCTATTCTTAAGAATTATCTAAGGTTTATGTATCAATAAAGATATATTATATTATATAAATTACATTATACCAATCCGTTAGGTTCTAGTCCAATTGAATGTGACTTTACTTTTCTTACCCCGCGTTACCGCTTAGGCTATTGACCGCAACCCACTGATCGTTCTCCATTATTCCATTAATATTATTATAAGATAATTTAATCAATTTGAACTTAATATTAGAATTACCTGAGCTATTTCCTAGAAATAAGATTTAGTATCTGACTTACAAATACATCTTGCGGCAAGATTATTTCAACAGGCGGTTGTATAATTATCTACAGAATGTTATGTATACCTAGAGGATAATCTTCGGTAATTATTTTTACAACATGTTAATGTTGTTGCTGGTTTCATCTGCGATTACAAATAACCATTATTACCATAAATTATGTTTTGATTTAATTTGAAAAGGTGTAAATATGAATAAATATGGGAAACTTGTTGTTAAAGACATGTTACATTTGACGTCGCTCTAGTAGGTACCTAAAGGAGACTATGACAAAATCAATAAGTAATAGTAATTGAAACTGATCTTAACTACATCTAGTTTTATTACGTAAGTACCTACTTTTAGACGACTAACTAACTGAAATATAAATTCCAAATACTAATCATGTTCAAAATTTTACTATTTATAGCGAACAATTCTATTATAATCGAGTTAATATGAATAGTCAGGTAGGTAATTCGAATGACGTCAACGGTGCCACCTATTGTAAATAAACAGAATAAAGTAGGTCAAAGCCAGGAACCAAGGACACATTTAACAAACTTCACCTGGTAGCCTAAATCAGCAACTATTTTTTGCTTTCTGATGGGAAATAATTTTCTGATGGGAGTTAATTAATTACCTATAGAAAATTTCAGCAACCGAAGTATTTGTGATTTCCTAGGAAGGCTAAATAAAATCCTATTGCAGTCACCAATATTCATGAATCTTTCTGTGAATTTGACAAATTTTCTGATTTAATGTCGATTTTGTACAACTATATAGCAAAATAGGCAAGGAATTATGTTGATTCCGGAAAAAATACATAAATACTTCGAAATATAGAACATATAGGGTTTTGACTATAAATTAAGATTTAGATGAAACAGAACATGAGCATGATACAGGACATTCTTACAGGACAAAATACTCAAAAAACTTCCACATAATAAAAATACTCCACTTTACCAAACCGAAAAAAGAAAACCGCATCAACTTTCCGAGTACCAGGGTGACATACACTGAAACAAGTATAAGGCTAAAACGTAACAAAATAAAAATGGCGAGAGCGCTTCCCTCAGTGGGAACTCTTTAATAATTACGCGATGGGTCGATACCGGTCGTCGACCGCTTGGAAATAATTCTCTGAACAACTGTTATACTCGTTCTTTGTTTCACCCACCGTTTTGCGACGAAAAGGCTTAAAAACTAAGCGTTTTTCAACTTTTTTGGTACGTATTAAAAGTTGATTTTACGTGTCGTTTGGGTTTGAAGGGGAATTTACTGTTTTCTTGAGAAATTCGGCTATTTTTAGGTTCGAAGGTTGGCTGATTTTGCTATAATGTTACGAAATATTATTATGGTTATGAATTATTATTTAGAGCATACAAGTTTTATGTAATATTTTTCGTGCAAATGATCTCAGCTATATGTGATTTATTTTTATGTTTTTGAATACATTATTCATTGTGAATTCTATATTTACGCCGTCAAATTCAAGATCAAATTATAGTACTATTGTCTTAGTTACAATCTGTTATTTTAAGGTTTCAGAAGCTTCTTTATATTTTTTGTCCGATTTTCTTTGTTGATCTATCGAAATATACTATCTAGATAAAAATATAAGCCGTGCTGAACATAATATCCATTCATTATGGCACCCTTAGCGAAGCAGCAGCTATCTCTGATTCTTATATCCTATTCTAATCCTACAACTATGCAATACATAAACTACACTCTTAACCATTAGTAACATAGTAACAGTTCCACGTGTTTTAAACAATAACGGTAGGCAACATACATAAATACTACCCATTCACCATGTGCCAAATCTTTATATGTACTTTATTTCCTTTAGTATAAGAAATATCTACTGCGCTGGATCAGCACATTATTAACTGCTCTGAAAAAAACCTAGGGATTGTCCTCAATTTGAGTACAGTAAGGCAAGCTAGCTATCTGTGCCTAACATAAATCTCCGTTATTTTCTTCCTAATCCCAAACCCGTGTTACAAAAATGTTCTGGCAAAAAATATTTTGAAGTTAACTTTCAGTAGGTAGGTTAACTACTGCAAGGTTTTCTAGAAACATCCTGTTATCGCAACCTTAGTCAGCTCCTCATACTTACATAAATACATATTATCACGCCTGTTTCCCATTGGGGTAGGCAGAGACTATGGATTTCCACCTGCTACGATCTTGACACACCTCTTCGCTTCATCTACGTCCATTAACCTCGTCATGCATGCTCGTCGGTTTAGAGAACTCTTAACCTGGCATTTTTGAGAACATCCGCGATTTGATCGTGATACGTTCGCCGAGGTCGTCCCCTTCCAACTCTCCCATCCACACTCGCTTCGTATACTAGTTTCGTCAATCTCCTCTCGTCCATCCACTCTATATGTCCAAACCATCTCGTCAGACGTTGGAATTATTATATTTCCCGTCATCACTGTTCATTAGAACTGTTTCTAGGAAATAATAAATGGGCTGAAGCAACACACATCGCTTTGCAAGAATAATGACCAAACACAAAAATAAGTACACATAACGGACAGAATCAAGTCACAGTCAGTACTCAAGGCCACTTTGAGCCAAAAAACATTTAGGTACTCCCAGTACCCAAGGTCACTCAAAGGGGTTATTTGAACCCAGAAAAAATGTAATTGTGACGCAGATACACTCCTTTTTTAGTGATATCAATGGTTCAAAACACGATACATTTTACTTTGCTCCATCAAAAAAAGAAAACAATGCCGATTTTAAAAGCATTATTCGTTTTATACTCTAATTACAGCACGAAATCCTATAAAAATTGCATGTTTTATAAGTTATTTTAATGGATACATTCTTGATACTTAATTGGTTTTGTTTTAAATTAAATTGGCTTTGTTTTAAGTTAAATTTAAATAAGTGGAACGGCCCGCGCGCCTCCCGTTTTGTGTCCATTCTGCCATACATTTCATGGGTCTGGGATAACCTGCCCTTAAGTGGCTAGTAGGCTATTTAAAACACAAAGCCTGTGAAATGTGGGGACAGTGAAACTTTACTCTCCCCTTTGACTTGACATCATTGAGATAGTAACTTTTTAAAGTTAAAGCCCTTAAAACTTGTACTCCGTGGGGAAAGACTCCGATGAGTGAAATATTATCCGAGATCTCCCATGAAACGCACCACACACACATTCACTTTTCTACAGTGTCGAAGCGCATCTTGAAGGGAACTGTAATGCAACTTTAGTTGAGAGCTCTTGTGAAAGAGTTCAATCGGAAAACTATTAGCACAGTGTACCTATAACTGCTAATACTGCCAAGCAGCATTGCTGTTATGTGGTCTTTAAGGAAATGGGTGTTGTCAATGTGTGTATAGGCACTAGGCAGTGATCCGATCATCTATCAGGTGAAACTTCAGGTAAACTTATACTACTCCTTACCTAAAGAATCTACCAACAACGCCCATGCCGAACTGCCTCCGGTTAGAGTTGTCAGCCAGCGGCTCCAGCATCGGTGTGTGGATGCGCGCTCCCCCCGCGCCCCACGACACGCTCCGCTCCGGCCTCCGGTACTCCACGCTGTTCGAACCGATTGGGGATCTCGCCCTGGAATCGGAAAGATACCTGTTAGGAGAAGTTAGAATTAAGCTACGGTCTATTTTCAATTTACCAATTTATAGGAGTGGCCGCGTAGAAATCGTGCCTCGTGTTTGGGACCAAGTACAAGGGACACCAGCAAATATGACAAAGATTGTGTGTTGTTGACCACTCTTAGATCTATTGATGTGGCCGCATTTACTAAAAAATATTGAATAAAACGTTCACGCAATAAAAAAAAACTTTAATAAAGGATGTATCTGTAGACTTCATATTAACGCAGGACTGGTGCTGGTTAAGGGACTACAACCACATGAATAAAAATCATACCAAAAGCCAAGCTGAGCCAGTGCAAGCCGGTTCTTACCACAGCAGGGCAACATTTATTGAAACAAACATTTATTGCAGGCATACACCCATAGAACTTACACATACAATTTTAATTTAACGAACAAAAATAATTATTTTATTATTTTAACGCATTTTACGCATACGAAGCGAATTCTAAAGATATAAATTGTGGAAAGAAAAAATCGCTCACGAGCAGGATTCGAACCTGCGACTCCTGGCTGAGTACGCCAGTGCTTTAGCCACTAAGCTACCGTGAACACTGCTCGTGGTATCGAAATTATCCTCCACTATACGTCTTTGGGTGACGTCAGCGATATCTTATTAAGAAACATTGTTCCTTAACCGACTCGACTAACTTTACAGTTAAATCAAAGTCGTATAGATATGCCTACCCTTACTAATTATTTTATTATTTTAACGCATTTTACGCATGCGAAGCGAATTCTAAAGATATAAATTGTGGAAAGAAAAAATCGCTCACGAGCAGGATTCGAACCTGCGACTCCTGGCTGAGTACGCCAGTGCTTTAGCCACTAAGCTACCGTGAACACTGCTCGTGGTATCGAAAGTATCCTCCACTATACGTCTTTGGGTGACGTCAGCGATATCTTATTAAGAAACATTGTTCCTTAACCGACTCGACTAACTTTACAGTTAAATCAAAGTCGTATAGATATGCCTACCCTTACTAATTATTTAATAATTTAATTAGTTAATTATTTAATAATTTAATTAGTTAAAATAATAAAATAATTAGTAAGTAATAGTAATTAAAAGATTAAGTTTGTGGAGTTAATTCGTGCTATGTACAGCCAATCTAGTACCCACGTTCGGTCGGCCGCTGGCAACACCGACGAGTTCAGTGTGGCTGTAGGCTTGCACCAAGGGTCGGCTCTAAGTCCTTACCTCTTCTTGCTGATAATGGATGCTTTGACATCAGAAATCCAGGAAGAGGCACCCTGGTGCATGCTGTTTGCTGACGACATTGTCCTTGTTGGTGAAGATGGACTTAAGGTCCAGAGTAGATTGGCAAAATGGCAACAAAATCTGGAGAACGTTGGCTTGAAAATCAGCAGAACTAAAACGGAATACATGTTCTGCGATTTCGGCGGTCTTTCCGGTTTTGTTGCTATTGCGCTAGATGGCGTGCCCTTGCCAGTCTGCTCCGACTTTCGGTACCTCGGTTCACTTGTGCAAAGCGATGGTGAAATTGACCGGACAGTCAAGCACCGAATTAACACAGGATGGTTGAAATGGCGGCAGGTCACGGGAACTACATGTGACTCCCGAATTCCTCTTAAACTGAAGGGGAAAATATATAAGACCATGATAAGACCTGCTGTCCTGTATGGATCGGAATGTTGGGCTACGAAAGGAATTAATGAAAGGCAAGTGCATGCAGCTGAGATGAGAATGTTAAGAGGAATGTGTGGTGTAACGAGAATGGATAGGATAAGGAATGAATATGTAAGAGGGAGTCTGAAAGTAGCGCCAGTGACAGAGAAGTTAAGTAGCAACAGACTATCATGGTATGGACATTTGATGAGGAGGAATGAGGAGCATGTTACGAGGAAAGTTTTAAGTATGAATGTTGATGGCTATAAGAAAAGAGGGAGACCGAAGAAAATATGGATGGATTGTGTGAAAGATGATATGAATAGAAAGAAAGTAAACACAGAGATGACGGCTGATAGAGATGTATGGAAGAAAAAAACATGCTGCGCCGACCCCAAATAAATTGGGATAAGGGCAGGAGGATGATGAAAAGATTAAGTTTATACGTTCTTCCTGTTCACTATTATTTTTATGGTGTTCAATAAAGCATATTCTATCTATCTCTCTACGTAAGCTCATTCGTGAATGTGAGTGTACTACAGCGGCTAGCTTGAAGCCAAGCTGAGCCAGCGCAAGCCGGTTTTTACCACAGCGAAGAGTACGTGAACCCCATGAATGCGCGCATACATCGCCACAATATATGTGAGTGTACCGCAGTGGCTAGCTTGGCTTCTGATGGATTTTTATTGATGTGACTTCACACAAGTTATAATTTGAAATAATCATATTCTGATCACAAATATAAAGTCTCTCAGCGAGCTATAGAGCGAGCTATGCTAGAAGTTTATTTGAAGGATCGATCCGGATCCGTAACGAGATTATCCGGAGAAGAACCGTAGTGGCATAGCTTGTAAGATCAGCAAATTTAAGCGGCAGTAGGCTAGCTATGTGTGTCGGAGGACCGATGGCCGTTGGAGTAGATGAGTCCTTGAATAGAGACCGCGACTCATCAAACGCAGCAAAGGGCGCCTCCCGGTCAGGTGGACCGATGACCTGAAGAAGGTAGCTGGGGTGGACTGGATGTGGAAAACGTAGAACCACGTATTGTGCCGCAACTTGGGACAAGCTTATATATTCAGCAGTGGACAGCTATAGGTAGAGAATTTGAAAAGTCACAGGTACGTGTATACCCTCTGGTGTGGAAGACAAACGTACTCGTACAATTGCGAGTACTTAGTCACTCGAAACTCGTCATACCATGGCTAACCAAAATGGTCGTTGGCTTGGTGACAACGCTTAAAAAAGAATATTAAACGTACTTATGTTGACTTGAAATATAATTAATGAGTGATAATGAGCATTCCGTAATTATATTAAAAATTCATTTATGTCAAATAAATGTTTTTTTCTTAGGCATCTCCGCTTCTTTGATGTTATAATGAGTAAATATTTTTTACTTCTAGGTTTGCCCACGTTCGCACCTTTACAAAGATGTTAGAAAATTATTATTTATAAAATAGAGTATATTCTAGAAAATTATAACGCAAAGGTTTAAATAAATTGCAATAATTATATCTGCCTGCTCAACACAATTATTCACATAGGCATTTTGTAGGATGCTTTAGTTTCCTAGTGAATTATATCTCTACTCTGTATCAACCATGAAGGATTGAGTTCTCCAACGATAATTATACGAGTTTTTAAAATAACTGATTTGTAAAAATTGATTTTTCAACACACTTGCTCGTAAAGTGGCTCTTATTGCATCGCTTTTAGGGTCATAATGTGGCTTATAACGCACGCGTGCTTTTTTCATTATATTATTGCACTGACCTATAGGTACTAGGTCTGTGCACTAGTGCTTTTTACTTTACAGTTTATTTTTAAATCGCAGCAAAGAGTTGTTATGCCTGAACTAAATTAAACATTTTTGGGAATAAATCAACTGTATTAATTAAAATATGCTATATAAACATTTCGTTTCATCAAGTTATTATTTTTTGTCAACAAATTAATATTAATTTGTGTTATAAATAAAAAAATCAATTTATAATATTGTTATATATATATAGGCTGTATGGCGGTTTCCTTCGACCACCTGCGCGCGCATAGCTGTATGTCACCGCGCGGTCCACGCGCCATTTTTATCATATTTCACAAATTCAATACTTGTCTAAAATGTGTAATTTATGTTTTTTTACTCGCAAGTGTGTTGAAAAACGTCGTATGACACGCGTGAGCATTGACTATTATACTCTCGGCTCCATTACTCCCGATCCGATCGAGTATAATAGTCGACTTAGCTCACTTGTATCATAATGTACTATTAACTAATTTGCAAAACAATTTTTTTATTTAATTTCAACAAAGAACTGCTGCAGCGCCTGTTTTTGATAGGGCCTTCATGAACGAGGCCTTTTTATGTAAATACAAATTTCAAACTACGTAGCACAATCATTTTTTGTTTGTTACATAATATATGTTGTGTTCTCTGTACCTATAGGCATGTTCCTTATGTCAAAATAGTCAGAAGATTTAATCTCCAATCACAGACCCTTGTCACAAAGATTTGGGACTGATACTTGCGCAAAACACACATGCGCTCTGTAGCGTAAGTTTTCTGAGTTTGTTTTTGCTTTGATACTACTAAGCAATAATATCTGCCTATCAAATGTTTTATAATGACAAAAAAATCTATCTTGACTATGGATATAATTGATAAATACGTAAAGATGAGATGGCCCTACTACCCATAGTCAAATATTCACGTAGATTGGATCAGACAGATATTATTATGAGTAATTGGAAATCCGTCGATAGGCAGATATTTTTGCTTCTGACTTTACAAACAAATCTGCGTGTATGTAATCGAGGCTTTTCATAAATTTTAAACCTTATAGCATTTCATCTTAGACCTAAAATCGTCAACATACTATTTGGCGCTTACAACGTTCTTCCCAAAAAGGCTCGAATTATGATTTTCCATTTAAAGCATATAAATATAACAGAATCAGTCCGTTAATGTCCTACAGCTCGGCTAGGACTTCTTTTCAGAATAAGAAGGCTTTAGGCCTTAGTCCACCACACTGGTCGGATGCAGTTTATTGGACACTTGAAAGATAGGTCATCATCATCATCATCATTTCAGCCGAAAGAAGTCGACTGTTGGACATAGGCCTCCTCCAAAAGGAGGAGATATTCCATAATCAATGGCGATCGTAATTGGTTGGTTAAATACTCAGGGAACGCTGCTGCCCATCCTCTGGAGAATTCCTTAGAAGCCTTTTACGACACCCATGAGAAGAGATAGGTGGTGCTATTCTTTACATCCACCACACGGAACCGGAAAGATAGGTACTAAAATATTATTATACGTTAAAAGTGTAGGTATGTATAGTAATTGACATATAACTTGAACATGCGCAGTGATCAATTTAAATGATTTAAACCTTTATGTCATTACAGTACTTACATGCGCAGTTCCGTCAATATATTTGCTCAAGTTATTTGCCGTCAAGTATACCTATACAAATTCTTTTACAATTGAAAAGACTAATGAACTATCTTAATTAACGTAAAAAATGGCAAATGGAATTTACATTTTAAAAGTCACTGACCTTTTAACGATGAAACGAAACCGAGATCTGTATCTTAACAAAAGAAAGTAATCAATTGTAATTTGCTAAAATAAAAATAAATCTAGAAAGTAGCTTTAACTTTTATCTGACAAATTAAAAACGCGATTGATTGATTGATTGACGACCTCGGTGGTCTAGAGGTTCGAGTGTCGGACTGCTGTTAACTAGGTCGTGGGTTCGATTCCCACAGGACACAAATATTTGTATGATGAACATAAGTGTTTGTGTTGGTCTGGGTGTTGCTTATGTATTATAAGTATGTATTTACAAAACAAAGTATATAAGTATTATATACATTGTCTAGTACCAAAAAAAAAGTAAAAAAAAATCCCAAAGATATTTATTTATTTATTTGAGTTTAATCACACGCTATCGTTTAAATTAAACTAAAAATAAGCCAAAGAGACAATCATTTGAAACTGCCTTTCACCCGACGCAACAGAGATGCAATCCCTATTTTGCATGATTGTATAAAAGTCATCTACGCGGGCTTCAACGAAAATTCCTGACGCGCTGCAGAAGCGAGGTAGACCCCGTACCCGTTATTGTATTGGACCCGTAAGGCACTATAACCTCTCTGCGTATACCAGACGTGGGTCTGTGAGCTTGTGTAGTCTGCACGTGTAAAAAGTCTGACTATTCCACTCTGAACATACCACGTAGCCTAGTACCGACCAGGGAATACACATCATACCCTAGAGCTTACTGTACATTTATATTACCTACATGTTCTTTTTAATTTCACCACAGAACGTGTTAATTTCACACGAGTAACTTTTAAAAATGTATCATGAGATTAATAAAGGTAATTAATTTTCGCTTTATTTTAAGCTAGTTGTGGACTATCGACCGGGCATGCGGGTGTTGGCCTTTCGATGTGCTCGTAATTTTTCTGTATCATACGCTTGGTTTCTCTCATAAGTTGAACCGAGTTCAGTGGTAGCATTTTTAATTAGGACTATATCTGATAAAACTCTGTTCTCTGTTTTTGTTATGATTAAAAAGATTAAAAAGGTTAGTAAAAAAGGATTTGATGACACATTTCAAGCTTGTTACCACTCTAGTTAAGAGGCAAAAGTTTGGTTGTTTTTTTTTTAGACCAAGTTGAGGCATTTTTGTGTGTTCATTGGGATGTATGCCCATAGCCACCACGCTGGGCAGGCGGGTTGGTGACCGCAGTGGGTAATATTGCAAGATGTTAGTACATAGGAGGATGCCGCTGTTCATTCTGATTTCAACCCAAATACGACACCTTTGTGTAGAGTGGGTTGTTCTATCCTTTTATTGCTATGCTATGCTTGGAGTTTCTTTGAAGGATAAAATCTGTAACGAGATTATCCGGAGAAGAACCGGAGTGACCGATATAGCTTGTAGGATCTCTAAACTGAAATGGCAGTAGGCTGGCCATGTCTGCCATGTGATCTTTTCTCCATACAAACGCTCTCGACTGTTTTCTTTCTGGTTTATAACCCTAGAGCAATCATTTTTAAGGTAAACGTTATATGTTTAGTTTAGTTTTTTGTTGATAAATTATTTCTAGAAGACCTATTTTTTTTTTCTAAATTGCCTATTTTGACCGCTGTAAACAGAGGCCTAGTGAATAAATTCGACAACTGAAGTTTTTAAGCTTTCGTGAATTCCACTCATATTATACTATATTACGGGACTTTTCGCGCACAATGAAATCAAAACAAAACAAAAAATTTGACTAACCTCGACGTTTCGGCTAAGTTGCATTGGCCGTGGTCACGAGCAGACAGACCACGTCTCGTCACTTCATGTCTGCTCGTGACCACGGCCAATGCAACTTGGCCGAAACGTCGAGGTTTGTAAAATTTGACAACTATTAGTGTAATAGGAAAAATCTAGCGACACAGTAGATAGATAGAATATACTTGATTGTACACCATGAAAATAGTAGTACATATTCTTCTTAAGCAGTTTATAAAATATCTTTTAAATTGACCCAGTTTCGTAGGAGAAAATAGTCGAGAGCCAAATCTTTTTTACTAAGGCTTATTCAGTCGAAAATTTAGTTGTCCTTATCGCACTTATTTGAGGCACAGCGCTCGCAAAGCGACAACGATAGTTTCTTTAAATACCTAATTTTCAAAAGTCTATTTGCCCGCATTTCCTTTTAACGTACTCTCGGAGGGACGGAAGGGTCTCGATGTGTAACAAAACAGTCACCCATCCAAGAACTTACCGCGGCTAGCGCAGCTTAAACTCGCAGGTCTTGCAATCCACGGAGTTATTATTTAGCCACGAGCCCCTCTAGTACAAGTACCTTTATGACTTCCATATGATAACCTTCACTCGTTAAATATTATGAACGAGCTAATTAATCTGTCGAGCTTGCAACATGGCGTAGTAAGATCTGGTCGGAACAGGATTATTAGGCAAACTTAGCTGCTACAACTTGACGGCGGTGTACTTAGTATCGTGGCTTTATACCGTTATTACAGCTTCATATTTAGTTATGAAGTTTGAGAATTACTACCTACATTCTGAACCTAGTATATTTATTAATTATTAAAGCAAGTAGAGGAGTACTTTGATTAAATGTATTAATAATTGTGTAATTGTTGCACACACACACCCACCCACACACACCCCACACGCTCTTATATAATAATTATTGCTTTATTTGTTTTGGGTATAATAATCATTGGCTTTTTGCTGGTTTGGCACCCGCTCATCATCACTTGGGGTGGACACTGAAAATCAGCGCTGTGTTGTGACTCAAGTTACAACACAGCATCATGCTGAGTGTCGACCTCTTTGCCGCAGCTACGACATGCAAAGTAGGTATTATACATTGATAAAATGATTCAAGAAATGTACCTAATTAAGTTATTTTTTATGTGCACCTACCGCATGTCGTCTTGTTGTGGCAATAAATCAATTTTCTTTCTTTCTTTTTTTCTAATTAATGTAAAGTGACTTTGTTTTTTTATATTTTTTATTCATATTGAATTTTAAACTTTTGCGTTGTATTATAACTTTGCATCGCAGCTTTGCAAATAATGCAAGAGTTAATCCAGTTCCTTCGATTAATAGTGACTACATGCACCAATTATAAGTTCCTACATATAAACTCAACAAACCTCAATCACTAAGAATAAAATTATATTTGAATAATCACCAGGGTTCTAATTCACGTAATTTTATGACGTGCCGATCAAATTGCAGTGACGCTGTGGTTAAGTTCAAGCTTTACTGCTAAATGGTATTCTTGTAAACATTGAATTGCGCGTAAGCTGCGCGTCAACTGCACGACAGCCAAACTACGTTGTAGCGTATGAGAGAATAAAAAATAATCACTTAATAATCGAACATAATCGATTAAGTTTCAATTAAATAACCTTAGAATATTAAAATGTGTTTTTTCTTACCGTTCAAGTTGCGTTCGGAATTACGCACTAATGACGCGCAGCAGTACATTGACATTTGACATATTGCGCTCGCGTGATGCGTACTAGACGCGAGCATATGTGACAGCGATCGCCAAAGATAACAAGATACGAAAGACGTTGTTTTTATCGAAACTTTACTGCACTTTTTAACCGACGAAAAAAAGGAGGAGGTTCTCAATTCGACGCGTAAAAATATATATATTTTTTTTTTTCTTTTTTTTTATGTATGACCACGCATAACTTTTTACAGAGTAGTCCGATTTTGATGATTCTTTTTTTAAAGGATAGGATATATCTCGAAGTTGGTCCAATATCAAAATCAAAATCCACCCCTAAGGGTAGTAAAACAGGGGATGAGTGTTTGTTCACCCACTAAATTCTTACCTGTTAACCGATTCTGTTGAGACTTGACACACATAAATATAGTTCTAGACACTACGACATAATGGAGACCTGGAGTTAGATTAAAACCACAAAAATATGACAAAAAAAACTTTTTCACAAAAAATTGAACCGACGAAAACAGAAACTGAAAAGCGAAAAATAATTAATTATGAGTCGGCGCCAAACAACCAATCAACGAAGATCATTAAATTACTTTAAATAAATAATAAAAACAACGTCACATCAAATACAACGTGAAATTTTCAACGATAAACAATAACTTTCCAAAAATGCGTTCTCCGCTCGGCCACTTGCAACTTGCACGCACTTTACTTGTTAAAAGTTCGTTTGGCGCCGACTCATAATTAGTTATTTTTCGCTTTTCAGTTTCTGTTTTCGTCGGTTAAATTTTTTGTTAAAAAGTTTTTTAAGTAACGTGAATTGAGCTACTGTTCGTACACAAATCACACTCAACTCCTCTTAAATCATAAATTTAAATAAACCGATCATACTTACCCCTTAGATCCGTCAACATTGTCCACTTCATCATGATGCTGCAATGGCGTCGTTGACGTCGGTGTCGCAAAGAACACGTCAGCGACGTCGACGTCGTCATGCAGGGGTGCAGCACCGCGGAACGACCGCGACCATTGCGCCGACGTCGATTGACGCGAGCGGCGCGTCACCGCCTGAAAAAGAAGATTAAAATTAGTAATGAAAATAAGTAATTTTTTATAGTAATATCTTACTAATATTACAGTCAGAGGTCACCCACTTTGCCCACGTGGATGTCGTTTATCGCAAATAAAAGTAGCCTATGTCCTTCTTCGGGTTTCAGACTATCTGCGTACCTAGATATTATCAAAATCAGTTCAGTGGTTTAGTCGTAATGAAGTAACAAACAGACATGTATGTATTGAGATACACATAAACATCCAGACCCGCTAAGCCTCTGCCAAGGTTGCGGACAGAATGCAAAGCATAAAGGATATTGTAACAGCTTGTTGGTGACTAACCGGCCTGGACGACGGAGGGGTATGAAGTGCATGAGGAAGGGAGGCGCGGCCTGCTGGCCGCGAGCGGCGCCGGCGCAGGAATGATGATTCATTGAATATAGACCACCGGTCGATACAGGCCGGTTAGTCACCAACATAATCCGGCTCGAAGGACCATATGTAGGATCCAGTACCCTATCTAAGTATCTAAGGGAACTCTGGAAATAAAGTACTAGGACTGTAGGTAACACTAGTTTAATAATAAATAATCTAAAGGTAATAACAAGTAGCTCGCGACGCGTACGGTACTGTCGTGTGTATCGACCGGTGGTCTATATTCAATAAATCATCATTCCTGCGCCGGCGCCGCTCGCGGCCAGCAGGCCGCGCCTCCCTTCCTCATGCACTTCATACCCCTCCGTCGTCCAGGCCGGTTAGTCACCAACACAGCTCGAGTTTGAGCATTACATCAGTGAATAAATACATCGGGCAAGCGCTGCGGTCATTACAGTGCGCAGACTTGGAATGGTTCAACTTCGAACATTGCAGTAGCGTTACGTCGAGCAATACAGTGCGCATGCACGACTTGTAACACGATGTGTGCAATATATTGTACTATTTGATAATTTGTAACTAGCGATGTCAATGCCATAGGTACAGTCACGATCCTTCCCGGTGATACATTTTGTCACCAAAATCCCTTGAATGAATTCTGCTACATTAAACGTACCTACGGCTGCCGTCGAAGACTGATAAAGATAAAGATAAAGAACAACAACAAAACACACACACACACACACTGAACACTGATCGCAAGCGATTTTAGCCTTAGTGGTGGTTCACCGGAAAGTTTGCTGATAGTACCTATCTGCAGGCAATACAAAGAGTCCTACAGTAATAAATAACATAAGTATCATTGAGGGACTGGAATATATCAAAAAGATAGTCACAACGATTTCGTGGTCTCTAAGTCGGTTTACTGTCACGCAAGCTTGAAACAGCGTCAAGTTACTGGAGTTTTTAGCAGCACAATAAACCAGAAGTGTCCAGTAAAAAGTGTAAAAGTGCATCACAATCATTATCAAACCCTGAATATAATGCCTTTTTTACATTTTCGACCGCAAACCCGCGAAGACGTTGTATATTACGTTTTTAAATAAAATATTTTATTGTTGTAAGAGAGCTAAGAGTTCAGATTACAGTTTTCGCGGGTTCGCGGTCGCGAATGTGGAGGGGTATTTTTTTTCTTTTATCTTAGATAGAGTGAAAATATTTTCCTTGTGGACAGAATATTTTATCTCTGTTATTATTTGAAGGAAAAGCCATATCAAATCATTTTGTTTTCTAAATTTAATTTTTGAGTTAGGTATATGACTTATTTCATTTCTGATACAGTTTAATTTTAGTAATAAAACAAGTTATTTCCATATTTCCAAGAGTCGTAAATAATAAGTTGTTAATGAGTGCTATCACAGTATCGTGTCGAGGAGCACTAAAATTGTAGCGTGTTCAAACTAACATTATTTATGTTTCAGTCTAATATAGGTCAATGAAGATGTCAACACGTATTAACTATACTTAAGGTCAAAAAGATATACAAAAATATATATTACAAAGGACAAGACAACTCCACAATAACTTCAGCAAAGGGGTTAGCAGAAACGAAAGGTTTGTAACACACACACATAACCAGCCCATTACTGTCCCACTGCTGGGCACGGGCCTCTTCTCGGTACGAGACAGCTAAGGCCTTATTCCACCACGCTGGCCTAGTGCGGGTTGGTGGCGGACAAGGTTTGTATGTACTTACCGTCATAAGAAATAATAGTTCATAGTTATTTATTGATAATAGTAATTTTGCATATTCAATGTAATAAATAAATAAATAGTATCACATAAAAAATTACATTCAGTTATCAGTATTACATTAAGCTAATACATGATTAATAGTAGTTTATGAAACTGTTGCATAATAGGGGTTATTAAAACACGAGTGTGAGTTTAAAAACCGAGCCGTAGGCGAGGTTTTTAATAGTATCACACGAGTGTTTTAATACCTAATTATGTCAGTTTCATACACTATTTTATCTACACTCATACAATTTTAAATAAAATACCAAAGTCAAAATCTTACTAACATTGTCGTTGTTTTTCTTGATTTCTCTGGTAAAAGATTGTTCGTCATTTACGTTGCTGCATCCAGAAATTCAGGCGGGGTCATATTTTCCTCAGTTCAGTATCACTGCTGTAGTCAGATATTTTTGCCCAGAATAAAACTTTCGACACACAAAACCATAATAATAACGTAAACAATAACAATAAATTTACAAGTAACGATGTCCATATCCAGTAGGCCAGGCGCGCGGCCGCGCACGCGCGCTGGTACGCGCCTACACAGATAATAAAATATTGTCTGGCGACAACATTATAATCGGAACTAATTTTCTATCCTTGTCAGGATTCCGTCAATCTCTGTTTTATCATACAAAAAATATGCCTGTAAACACTTAAATATAATTAAAAGCAATATGACAATCAAAAGTTCTGCCAAAAACGCGATTTTAAACGATAAAAATTTTCAATGTATGACAAGTGGCGCCACCCTGAATTTTGTGTACTCATTGGTGCCAAACTGTACGACTGCTAAAAAAAAGGTTTGAAAACTCCTTGGTTAGGTCGAAGTGGCATTAAAAACTCCTTAGTTAGGCTGAAGTGTGCGGTTATGGAAAAAAAATTAAATTACCGCATTGTTTTGTTCAGCAAACTGTATCGTAATGAAACTTTTTAAATTCATAACAGGTGCATGTGCGTAAAGTATGTCATTATGACATTACTTTCGAGTTCATAATTCGAATTTTACGATACGAGTGTAGATAAAATTTATTATATTCTTATTTTGACATATGTTCTCAATTAATCATTATTATAAAAACACTTGGTCATTATTTACAACAAAAATGTCATAAACCGCAGTCTGACAATTTTGGTAGTGAGTAAGTCACCTATAAATTCATCCCAGTGATAAAAGCCTTGCTCAATCAGCCAGCGCTTCAGCCTGGTCTTAAACGACTGCGTTGATGGTGCGTCCCTTATGTTATCTGGTAAGCTATAATAATAATAATGGTAATATCTGCCTATCCACAAATTAAGAACCGCTCGCGCTACTTATACCTATTTGATCGAAGTCTCAAGACTATGGGTAGTAGGGCCATCTCTTCTATACTAACTTATATCATAGCAAGAGCAAGTTAAAAAAAAAAACATAATGGACTTGCGTTTGACCGCCACCTCACCTGATGTTAAGCGGTGGTACGGACAACGATGGTTCACGCTTGCCCAGTATATATCTATTCACTCGAGCTTTGAAGGCCACCAGATTATACTTATCAGGAAACACAAACGCTGACAAGGAATTCCATTCTTTAGCGGTACGCATGATAAAGCTATTAACAAATCAGTTCGAGCGTAAGGGTGGAATGTCTACTATATAAGGGTAGCGCTTCGCTGTACGTCTGGTTGTCCGATGATGGAAAGGGCTTGATTAAATCATGTAATTCTAATGCACACTTGCCGAAATGCAACCGATAAAAAACTGATAGGCTAACAACTCTGCGCCGATGCTCTAGGCTTTGTAGTTTGGCTTCAACCTATTTGCGATCTTAAAATCGCCGTTAGGCAAATATTATTGCTTCTGACTGTATACCCATTTTTTCGTACAACTGTTGGAATTCCTTAATATAATAAATATAAGTAACTCTAATGAAATTTATGTGGCAAAATTCCGAACTGCGAGAGGCTACCGAAATATTTAATAAACACTTTGTCCGCCTCTTGATCGAACGTACGACGACGGAGTGAGCCAATGAAGTAGCAAACTTAGCATAACATAATCTGCCTTGAAATAGTACATTAATAGATTGTAAAACAATAAGGTACATAATAGGCAATAAAATTTAATACCCCCAAATTGAACTCTATTCAAAGTGACTGTTAATGTTGTCACTCTAAAGTGCAAAGATATTTAAAAACATGTTGAACTTAAGTGTTGTTTGAGTATTTGGGGGATAGGATGACAAAAAATCTCTCCTATCCTATATAATTTTTGGAAACACGTCATGTGGCATATAAGGAAGCATAACATTTAACCTTTTTCGGTATACCTTCAGCATAATTCTTCCTTGAGTATGCCAAATATAAAGGTAAAGAGCCCCTTAAAATATTACACACACTAATAACCTACACTCATGAAAAAATATGGAAGGAAATTAAAATACCTTTGATGAAATACGCTGCTGGGTTGGGTACAAACGGGTACAGTTGAGAGAATAATGCTTTTCGCTGACAAATTCAGTGATATTACAAAGTTACAAGTAAGTGATATAACAAAGTTACAAACGGGTCCAGTGAATAGATTTAGACACTAGCTTTGCAACTGTCGTAACAATAACTCGAACTCGAAACCACTGCACTAACTGACAAATTGAATTTTAAATACATTTCATGTGGTCGTGACATTTTATTCAGTATTTATATTATATTACCTATATTTGTATTTATGTCATAACATGACGCAGATTTTAATACATTGTTAGATTGTTTAACTTTTGCGTAAATGAAAACTACAGTTAAAGTAGTTTTTTTTTTTTTAAAGTCTCACTTTATATTCGAAATATGTGTTTAAGACGTAGATTTATAATTGGTAAAGAAGAACAAGTGTCTATGTAATTTATCTGTGTTATCTCTACAGCTCGAGATCTCTTTTATCCTACTTTTATCGACGACTTCTGTGGTCTAATGGTTCGAAGGTCGGACTGCTGGCTCCCTAGCCAAGTAGACAATCTACAATCGTCAACGCTATATAAAACAATCAAAATGTATGGGAATAGATGACGTTGGCGTTGGTGTTGACGATTGTAGATTGTCAACTTGGCTAGGGGGGCTGATCACAAGGTGGTTCGTGTTCAGGTTCGATTCCCACAGGACACAAATATTGTGTGATGAAAATAAGTGTTTGAATTGGTCTGGGTGTTTCTTATGTATTATAAGTATTTATTTACAAAAAAAAGTATATAAGTATTATATCCATTGTCTAGTACCCATAGTACAAGCTCTGCTTAGTTTGGGACCGACTGCTGTGTAAAAATGTTTTTTTTTTTTTGCCTCGTTGGTATAGTGGTTGCAAGCGCGACTGCTGAGCGTGGGGTCCTGGGTTCGATTCCCGGGTCGGGCAAAGTGTTATTGGGTTTTTTCATTAGGAAATTCTCAGTAGCAGCCCGGAGTCTGGATTTGTGCCCGGTCAATGGCAATAGGCTCGCCCCCTATTACATGGGACTATAACATAACTGGCGAAATGTGGGTGTACTATTACACCTCTGCCTACCCCTTCGGGGAAATACAGGCGTGATGTTACGTTATGTTATTTATTTTGACGTTTCTTCACAGAGATAGTCACATCCCCCAGGACCCCGATGTGATCTAGTTTTTAAAATAACCGACATGTAAAATTGATTTGACATCTAATTTGCATTTGATTTGCATTTCTAATTTCATTTAACTTCATCGGAAATTACTTAACTGATGATAAATTCACATGCACGCATATCATGGTCATAAATTTCCAAAGTCCAATGTACGGCCCAGTTTTTCATAAAGGTATAAAGGTTTTATCGAAACGAAAAAAAAATAATTGAATTATATTTGTCAATGTCTAACACACTTTTTATAATATTAATTTAAGAAAATCTTCAAAGCATTTTTGCAACTCAATAACCATTTAAAATATTTCGAACTTAGTATTATAGGATCTTATAAACTATAATACCGATCAGCAATTTTTTACTGTACAAAAATCACATTTCTTTGTTGTTAAAAAGGAAAAGCTCTACTAATGCAGACAAACAACATTCTTGCATGTAAAAAAATATCATAGTTTTCATAAGCCTCTCAAAGGCCCCAACACACAGTCCAAAAAAACGCAATAAACATGGCATTCGCTAAAAGAAAATGGTCACGTCAGCCGATTTCACAGGAAGTAGTAGTTCGCAGTCCAGTTCCTTCCCGGGGATATTGCCGGAAAGGGAAAGACATCACTTTTATAATTTATTGCGCGGAAATATCGCGGTCTAATTCGTCCGCTCGTATATTATAATATTTGAAGGGTTATATGGACAGCATTATGTTAGTTGTTACCTATCTTTTTATGTTCGATTCCTTTTTTTGAGACGGATGAAATGCCTATCACATGTTATATTAAAGGCGGTCTGGTTATGTGGAACTCGCACCCACTAAAAACTTAACCGTGTATCTACTCTCGCCTTGGGTGGATGGGCCACGAGAACCGCAGTTCATGGCAATGCATGACATTCGCAACACATCCAACGCGGCGTACTTCATACCTTCCACTTTATTCTCTGTCGGTGATATATTCATATTCATATTAAGGCCCTGTCCCTGCACGAAACGTCTCGGGGTGGACTGCGGGGCGCAGTGGGGAGCTGGAGCAGTGAGGCGCGCCGGCCCGTGATAACAATTAGTTATGTAAAACATTAAATTAATGTAATTTTATCAAAAAAAAAACTAAAATTGATTACTTGGCTTGCGTCGTCATAAAATGAATTCAAAGTGTCAAAAATTGGCTGTTTGGATTTTTTTTCTACCAAGGGAAGTTATTTAAATCGTGTATCGATCTTTCAAAATGGATACATAAATTACTCAACTCCACCATATATTTTTTCCATTCATATTTTTTTTCTTTTTTTTCATACTTCAGGAAATCATGACGAAAAATGGAAAGAAACAATGTACTTTTTTGGAGTTTGGCGACCATCGGTCCTTAATGTTTTTGTGAAGTCAATTTACAAATAAACATCCGATCATAGATATCTCGAGTCCAGATATCTATAATCGGATGTTTATTCGTACATACAATCCAGATTCTGGACACACTTTGGGACATCAAGGCAGATTGAGGGCCGTGCAATGCAGACGATAGTCTTGTCAATCTATCGTCAGCTGGCTTCTCTTAGGGCTGCGTCAGGTCGATTTTGGATTGGATCAGCGAGGGAGTCTCCCTCTCTGACCTGCTCCGCCACTTTATGACGACTGCTGTAGTAACCTATGTTAGATTCACCTTTGTCAATATTTCTATAGCCTAGAAGACTGTTTCATCCTTTATCAACATCCGCACTTCCATAGAGTAGAGCAAATACTACCAATGATGACTAAGGTCTTAGAGGTCGGATTTCTGTCATATATGCATGTGATGTCAGGCATCGAATTTGTTGCATCAATCAATTCAGCCTATCGCAGTCCACTGCTGGACATAGGCCTCTCCCAAGTTGCACCACAATACTCAGGCCTCTGCCTTCCGCATCCAGTCCCCCCCAGCCACATTCTTTAGGTGATCGGTTATTTTTTATATCGATGTGAATGTATTGCGTATTTTGTATTTTTTGTGATTTTCGACCCAAATTGACGTATACACAGGACAGTATATAGTCGGGCGATTGTCGTGTTCAATATAACTACCTAGTAAATAGCATAGTCTGGATTTGTGCCCGGTCAATGTCAATAGGCTCGCCCCCTATTACATGGGACTATGACATAACTAGCGAAATGTGGGTGTACCATTACACCTCTGCCTACCCCTTCGGGGAAATACAGGCGTGATGTTCTTTATGTTATGTAGTAACTAGCATATTAAATATTTTTATATGACAGGTACTATACAACTTTAATTTATCTCGCCCTGTTATTTAATCGCACAACACATACAATTAATTCATGCCACGACTGAGGTCGTTTTTGAAGTAAAACTTCTTTAGGCACGCTTGACTTAGGGAGTAAGCTTGGGGGTAGTGCGGGACGCGGGGAACGAGGCGCGCGCGACGGCCAGCCACGACACAGCGCCGGCAGAGCAGACTTTGTTCTCATTGAAATAGTATTGCGGGAGATATATGTTAGTGAAGTTTTACTTTAGTCGTGTGGTTTAAAGCATACTCGTTTTTTTTATTCCATTATTTTTTTATTACAGAAAATATCAGAAAATTTTTTTAGATAGCAAAAAAGTATCTAAATGAAAAAGCTTCTGATAGTGATAAAGTTTTAGCCTTTATAGTTTCACTGTACAAAAAGGAATAGGTACGCCTTCAGAATCACGTGTAGAATGAATACAGGAGTCTTCCTAGTGAAACTTTCAGAATTCTTAGAAGTAACTAACACGATTTACGCAGTATTCTAACAAAGCATTCTGCTGTAATAGTTTTACTAATTATGTCTCATAAAATCCATGTTTAACATCCAATTTGTTTCATTTATTTTCCCAACAACATAACAACATTATTATGAGACTCTTTAAAGTATAAAATAAAGTGAACATAAAGTAACATAACATAACTGATACTGTTTGTAATAAATACACGGCCTTAATCTTATTAGTTATGTTGTAACTTCCAAGCTACGAGAGCTACGCGACTACGGCGTAGCAGGCGCGTAGCCACCAAGTGGAGTTGGCGGCGCGTGATATGATTTTGAATTATACGGAGCTTAAAGCCTGAATAGATGATCAACTACTGTTACTATATATTTGGTTAATATTACATACATATTATGTTAGCACAATTACATAGTGTAGCAGTATATTATACTTACTTAGTTTACAGATTAAACTTTGGTTGAATTATTCGTGGCACGTGTAACTACACAATAGGTACATATTTAGAAATTAATTATGTAGTAACAATCGTTTTCATTTTTAAGCCAAGCGACTGTTGTTTAGTAATTAAATTTTAATTTATCTAAATCCATTATAATAAAAAAAGTTTAACCGGATTATATCGCACGGATTATTAATTGTACGGTAGATTTAAATATTTTTTTAGAAATATCTGTAAAGGCACTTGTCATCTTAGTCTTCCTGTGACCACGTACGCTGCAAAGCTTTCGAAACATCAGGAAACCAATTTAAAAAATAGGTATATGCGATATAATCCGGTTAAACTTGTTTTATTATGTGTAGTGATCGCGAAAAACTAAGAAATTATTATCGTAATACCTTAATTTTAACATTACATTCTGTAACTTTTACACGTGATCAAACCCCTAACAGAATCTAGTTTAAAATAACTATTAAATATGTATGTATGCGGTGCTTATAAATATTATTCATCATCATCATCATTTCAGCCGACAGACGTCCACTGCTGGATATAGGCCTCCCCCAATTAAGGGGGGGGGGGATATGCCATAATCGCCACGCTTGGCAGGCGTATTGACGATCGCAGTTGGTTGGTTAAATACTCAGAGAACGCTGCTGCTCATCCTCTGGTGAATGCTTTAGTCGCCTTTTACGACACACATGAGAAGAGATAGGGTGGTGCAATTCTTTATGTCCGGCACCACACGGAAAAAACATAATAAATATTATTACTTCTACGTTTTACTGAATTACGTAGAAGCTGATCTAGTGATCTAGACACAAGTTGATCTTTAAAAATAGTGCTGGTGGGCAAATCCGAAAAAATGTCAAAGAGCTCGATTTTGGAACAAAATCTACATAAGTATGTAGAATTTTTAAAAAGCAGCTGGTTCAGTCAGGAATGGAATCAATAAGTCAGGAAAAGAATTTTCTTTTTGAAAGTTTTACTCCGGTGATTTTTCTTTCCCCAAGACAACCAATGTCAAAAACGGCATACCATAAGATTAGCTTTTCGATATTAGACACGCTGAATTTTTTTCGTTTAGTCCCATTCTTCTTCTTCTATCGTGTCGACATGAGCTACATAATGATAATAGCTCATGCCGTGGGGAAAAGATTAGTCCCATTGTAAAAGTTGTTCGTAATTATGAGTACAACGACCTATCTCCGTTTTAGAATCGACTACATTTTCAGTGTGTATAGGCTGAGATACAATAATTTAGACGATTATTTCCTATCAAACTAACTTATGTACATTGTACATACCTCAAATCTTTGACCTAATTCGTTCCAAAATCTGGTCCAAATACATAAACTATGTATACATACGGCATTTTATCATAAGCCAAGCCACATAATGTGGCCCGTTTTTATAAGTCTCCGGGCACACATAGGGCCTTCCATTAAAGCTATGTGTTCTCCGGTATAGGATTTCACGCGGCCGGCAAGTGCTTTTAGCATAGTTAAAACAACCGAAACAACTTTCCTGTTGAGTTATTTAGCCAACTTTTAAATGGTTAACGCGAGAAACTGGGTTAGTGGCTAACTATGCCACCTGTGGTCATAAGTGGGCGTTGCTGCTGAATTATCATAATTTTACGTTACATAATTCATATTATTTTGGTTCTACTCCAGCTTAACATTTTAAAGCTTAGAGCTTAGAATCACTTTTGTTCCAGCGTTTTTACTGTAAAGAGAACAATCACAATATAATCTACTTTCATCGACTCAGCCTATCGCAGTCTACTGCTGGACCTTTCGCATCCAGTTCCCCCAGCTACCTTCTTCAGGGCATTAGTCCACCTGGCGGGGGGGTGCCCTACGCTGCTTTTGCCAATTCGCGGTCTCCACTGAAGGACTCGTCTGTTCCAGCGGCCATCGGTCCTTCTACAAACATGGCGACTGCCACTTCAGCTTTCTGATCCTACAAGCTATTTCGGTCAAACCGGTTCGTCTCCGGATAATCTCGAAGAAGAGAAGAAACTCGAAGCATTGCTTGCTCCATAATAGCTAGCTAATCGACTTTATTCCGTAGAGTGCCGGACGTAAAGAATTGCACCACCCTATTTCTACGCATGGGTATCGTAAAGGCGACTAAGGGATTCACCAGAGGATGAGCAGCAGCGTTCTCTGAGTATTTAACCAACCAACTGGGATCGTCAACCCGCCTGCCAAGCGTGGCGAATATGGCATATCTCCCCCTTTTGGGTGAGGCCTATATCCAGCAGTGCACGTCTTTTGGCTGAAATGGTGATAATGATGATAAAGTGACTTTGAATTTGTGGACTAGCCCAACTTTCAGTATCTATCTACAATATTAAAGCATAAGCCCTTTTTACGGTTCCATACCCAAAGAGTGCTAATGGGACCTATTACTAGTCTGTCCTTCAATCCGTCCATCTGTCTATCACAGGACCGTATCTTTTTCACCGTCATAGGTTAGGTAGCCAGTTGAAATTCACAGAAAATGTGTTACTATGGGCTCCATCATGGCAAAGATAAAATATAAAAATTATGTTATTTCCGCAGTCTGGCTATTATGTATTTGCCTTTCTCAGTAAAACTGTGTTTTTACTAATAACTAACTATTAAGCTCCTCTCATATTTTCACACGCCTTGTCATGGTATATGTCAAAAATGTGAGGACACGGGGTGTGTACTCGCATTTATCGATATTTTTGATTAAGGCACGCGTTGACCTATCGGCATCGCACGCCTCGTACGCATAGCATTAAACGGATCCGTATAGCTTAGTGCATCCACCTATCTGCATACGGATTGAATACAAAAATGCCGATGACGTCATTGGCACGGACCGTAAAATACGATAGAACGTCAATAGTAACAGTGACAAAAGAACGCACTTTTATGACAAACCATAATATAAAGAATAGTAGAATCCGACTGATCCGATTCGTGCGATACGATGCGGACAGGTGAACGCGAGAAATACTCGTCGGCGTTGTTGATGATCCGACGCGTACAGTACGTTCGCTGTGGATAGGTAAACGAACTTGTTTGATTAAGGCGAGGTTATCCCAGACCTGTGAGCTAAATAACGCTACCCCAGCCCCCGCCAATTCAGCGCGACGTATTTATTCTCGATGCGCTTATTGTTTCATTTATTTTGCATTTCGAACAAAAGCGGGGGGAGCGCATCGTAAAAAGGCGACGCAGGTCCACCCTTGACGACGTCCGGATGGACACTAAAATTTCACTAAATGCGTTGTGCGCGAGCCATTTCACTTATTTAAATTTTAATTAAAACATAACTATTAATATCAAAAAATTAACTGTAGGAATTACTTTGTAATACCATTATCTTTTTATTGCATGTAATTTTTATAGCATTTCGTGCTGTATTTAGAACATTAAAACGAAAAATGCTTTTATAATCGGCATTGTTTCGGATTTTTTTTCAATCGACAAAAATACAATGTATCTTGTTTTTATATTTTAAATTCGCTAACATAAGCATGTATCTGTAACATTTTTTTTTTTCAGGTTTCTTTATCACAATTTGACTATTTTAGACCGAATTTCGCAAGACGCAAATTGGGATAACAGGCCGTTAACCATACAAATAATACTAAAGTCATTTTAATGCGATCCGTCCGATGCGTACGATATCGAAAGGTAGACGCGTACCTTTAATCGTAGGTACACTAAATTAGGTATTAAATACACAGCACTATTTGTTATTCTGATCAACTATCGTGTTTTGACGTTTGTTTCTCCATATTTCGACGACAATTTTATGTGTTTAATTTTATATTGTATACGTAACAGTCGGAATAAAAGTTCGTACACCGTTCTTCATTCGTCGATCGTAACGTGAGTAGACCCCCAGCATATGAATGTAAAGTTCGACTGTTCAATAAATTATTCTATACTTGTATGCAATTTAGAATCTGTTTAGTAAATATTTTTTTAGTAAAAATGTTATTCTTCTAGAAAATGTGAGTTATTTTAAAATTCTGCTACTACCTAATGAATTCTCAAAAAAAAACAACTCCAATAAGAAACAGAACATTTTCTATTTGAATATTCTATTGTTTTCAAGAGTAGTTTTCCAGATTTTCAAATTACAATATTAGATTGATAGTGTTCTTTATTGCCCACCAGAAAAAAATAAACATAAATAAATAATAAGAACACTAGAACAGTACGTACCAACATACCTACATTTGCTGGTCTCATCTTCCAGACAACTATTGGATGTGTTTAATTTATAGAAATTACATACCTACACACATGGACGAATAAAAAAGGTGGACGGAATCTCGCTAGTAAAAAAGTAAAGTAAGTAAGTTGTAATAAGTGAAGCACTTATAGTAAGACGGCTCGCTTGATCGTATGCACAGATTAGTGATATATGTCCAGTCTAACAAAGTGAAAAAAAAGCAAAGGCAAAGTGTTATTGGGTTTTTTCATTAGGAAATTCTCAGTAGCAGCCCGGAGTCTGGATTTGTGCCCGGTCAATGGCAATAGGCTCGCCCCTTATTACATGGGACTGTAACATAACTGGCGAAATGTGGGTGTACTATTACACCTCTGCCTACCCCTTCGGGGAAATACAGGCGTGATGTTATGTTATGTGTTGATATGTGGCAATGCCCTTGATTGATGAAATAATAGCCTGTGTTCAAGGATATATCTGTTGAACAATAATTGACACACATAAGTTAGAGGTCAACCACAATTATTATGAAACATTTTTTACCTTCAAAAAAATATCTTCTTTCTAAAATATCATGCAAATAATTTTTGTTAATGCAGTTTTGACAATAATATTAATATTATGACAGACAAACAATAACGCTAACTAAAAGCTTTCCAAAACTTGGTTTCATAACAACCACTGCTGGCTTGCAAATGTAGCCCATGTTTAGTAATCTCAATAACTGCTACAATGAATAATCGTAAAAAACATATTTTTCTTACATTTTATTCCCAGAAAAGATCAGAATTCAGAGTGTTTCAAGGTATGTAAGTAGTTACCTGTCTGTCACGTCTGCAGACATAAAATATATCTTAATATAGGTACCCATCCACTCGCACCACTTATTCATATTGATGGAGCGTGTGAGAGAGCTCATACAAATGCGACTTGAAATTCTAGGAAAAAATATATTCAACGATATTTGGTGTCTTTGATCAAAAGAATTAAAAATAAAATTTTGTCCCTATAATAATGGTACAATACTTAAACATTTTGTTATATAGCTTCAAACCTACATTTAGGTCTATAAAATATATGGTAAATATTGTTAAAATATCGATGATATAAATTTTATTGACTTAAGAAAGAAACTCCACAATGGCGATCTTTACGACACTTATCTAGTATCAGATCATATTATAACAATTTCAATAAGAAAAATATATTGTACTTAAAATTGCATTACGGCATACGTCCAATTACAAAGAACATGCACAAATAAGAATCATAAAATTTCTCAATACGGCTCAATTTAGAACGAAGTTACACAAAGTCGCATATGATGTGTATCTTGTTACTAAAGTAACAAGATATTTCGTCTCATATTTTACGATATACTCACATACATTTAAAGTAATAGCTTGCAACCTTATGCTCTTACATGGGTAACGAGGCCACATTGCCAGGGTGATGCCATACATATAATATTTATGATGCCGTCCATTAATTTGGAATGATTTTTAAGATACAAGCAGAGCTGAAATATTCTTGGTATTGCTTAAAGTCCAATGACCTAAGTTATGTTTTACTTTATCATACATTAAGTGTAAAAATAAAGCATTCGGCGAGTAAAATTTTGGTACCTATTTTATTGGATTTTCTGTAAAACCTCCACGATCTGCAATTAATTCTATAGACAATTGTAGGACATCGAAGGTCTTAACTGCACACTAAACTTACTGATGCTCTCTAGTTATTGAAGACTTCTTCGTGTGCAGCATTGAACGGTCGTGTATTTAAAACTAAGCCCACCGTCACCGTTGACATTTTTAGTGTAAAAAGTGGTTGAGTATGAGCAATAGGCTGCTGCACTATAGCTACTGAAGACTCCTTCGTGTGTAGCATTGAACGGTCGTGTGTTTAAAACTAAGCCCACCGTCACCGTTTACACGTTCGGTATAGGAAGTGCCTGAGTATGAACAATTGGCTGCTGCAGTATTATTACTGGAGACTTCTTCGTGTGATGCATTGAACGGTCATGTGTTTAAAACTCATCCAACCGTCACCATCGACACGATTGGTATAGGAAGTGGCTGAGCATGAACAAGCGGCTGCTGCGCTAGAGCTACTGGAGACTTTTTCGTGTGCCGCATTGAACGGTCGTGTGTTTAAAACTAAGCCCAGTGTCTCCGTTTACACGTTCGGTATAGGAACTGACTGAGCGTGAGTAATTGGCTGCTGCAGTATTGTTACTGGAGACTTCTTCGTGTGATGCATTGAACGGTCGTGTTTATAAAACTAAGCCCACCGTCACCGTCGACACGTTTGATGTAGTGGCTGAGCAATTGACTGCTGTCCTACGGGTCGCTGGTTCGATTCCCGTGAGGAATAATTATGTGTATAGTCTACAGATAGTTGTTTGGGGTCTGAGTATTTGTACATGTGAAATTTATATCTAATAATGCACCCACGATACAGAAAAAACCCTAGTGTTGACCCAACTTAGAAGAGGAGTAAGCATATTATTTAATAGGCTATTTGTTAAGCGGTTAACTCTGCCCATAATAACTGCAATACTACCTAGGCTGTTGCCTAAATGGTACTGCAAATTGCGTTCGCAAAACATGATCATAGAAAGTCTCATGGATTGTAATTTCACTGGCACCCGTAACTTTCGCACGGGAACACAGCAATGCAATTACTGATTGGCGGCAGAAATAGGTACGCTTGTAGTATCTACTTTCCTGGACGAGCTCCTTGGGAAATAGCTCGTCCAGTAATGTTCAAAAGGCTGCTTATAAGATGACATAAAAAGAAATACTCACAGTAACAACATAAGAAAGCCCGGTAAGCGTGAGCCGCGCAACGCTGTCCTTCCCGGGGCGGGGCAGCGACGGCGGCGCGGGCTCCTCCAGCGGCGCCGGCGCAGGCAGCACGTCGGGCCGCTCCCGCGCTCTCCCCCGCGCCTCCCTGGGTGCTGCGCCCGACGCTCCATACATACTGTGATGAAATAACGAGGTATGAGTAAAGGGCACAGTTAAATATCGACAATAATAAATAATAAAACAAAGTTTAACCGGATTAAATCGCGTATATTATTTAAATTGGTTTCCCTGACGTTTCGATAGCTTTGCAGCATTTCGTGGTCGCAGGTAGACTAAGATGACAAGCGTCTTTACAAATATAATAAATAATAAATATTTTTGGGACATTTTTACACGGCATCATCTAGTCCCGAACCAAACTTGTGCTATGCGTACTAGACAATGGAAATAATACTTATATACTTTTTTTTTTTGAAAAGATTCACCCAGACCAACACAAAGCGAAGCAACGACTGCGCGGATTGTACGATCTGCAAGGTTAAGCTGACACTTGCCGCGGTCAGTCTGTGGATGGGTGACCGTTTCGTTACACATCGAGACCCCTCCGTGCCTCGGAGAGCACGTTAAGCTGTCGGTCCCGGTTGTCATACGAATATCTATGGCAGTCGTTACGGGTAGTCAGAAGCCTGAATATCTGACAACTGGTCTAACCTCCGAATGTCAGTATTACCCAGTAACTGGGTTGCGGGGGTCTGATGGCAGTCGCTCCGTGTAAAATACTGATGTTCAGCCGCATCTGGCTAGACTGGAAGCCGACCCCAATATAATTGGGAAAAGGCTCGGAGGATGATGATGATGACACCCAGACCAACACAAACACTTGTGTACATCACACAAATATTTGTGTCCTGTGGGTATCGAACCCACAACCTCGTGATCAGCAGTCCGACACTCGAACCACTAGACCACAGAGGTCGTCAACACACCCAATACAATGTAGCCCAACAGACGCCATCATTGTTAAATACAACGTGTATCAGAAATGCGTGGACATATTTGAAGAGCTTATTTAGGGAATGCTATCGAACAACTTTTACTATGGGACCAACCCTGAAATCGCGGAAAAAATATCAGCTGATCCTTACATTTTCTCGAGCGACTTCGGTGATTTAGTAGGGAACAGATGATATTTTTTTCGCGATTTCAGGGTTGGTACCAGTGTAAAAGTTGTTCTTTGCTATGTCCGGAATGAGCTCTTAAAATATGACCACGCATTTCTGACACACGTTGTACAATGCGTAGGTACAATAAATTCTATCAATTAGCTGAGGCGGGGTACTGCAATCCGATTGGCCCTACCAAGGCGGCTATTGGCTAATCATTAACGCGGATGTTTTGACGGCTCACATAAGTGGTAATTTGAAGTTTTCCAGTGGAGAACAGTGGTAAAAAAAACCTGTACAATATACTTTATCATACCTCAAATATTACTATCATCATCATCACTACATGACCACATTATTACAGCCACTATTATATTGCCATTATTGTAGCCACTTGAGAGGATGGGTCGAACTAATTCACTGCCATCCTCTCACTTTGCTGGGCAAGCGTGTACCATCGCCGACGCACCATCGCTTAACATCAGGTGAGGTGGCGGTCAAACGCAAGCCCGATAAGCATAAAAAAATAATATTTAAAGGCCCCGCCGCTCACACTCGCTCGCAGTAAGCTCAGGAATCCGTACAGTAGACGGATATTCATACATAACATAACATAATCAGCCCATCACTGTCCCACGGTTGGGTATGGGCCTCTTCTCAATATGAGAAGGTTAAGGCCTTAGTCTACCACGCTGGCCTACTGCGTGTTGGTGGACTACACACACCATCGAGAGTTGTATGTAGCACTCTCAGGTGTGCAGGTTTCCTCACGATGTTTTCTTTCACCGTTAAAGCAAGTGATAATCAAATTCTGATCCGCATATGAATCCGAAAAGTCAGAGGTGCGGGCCGGGATCGAACTCGCAACCTCCTGCATGGAAGGCAAGCGTTCAACCACTAGGCTATCACTGATTTTTGATATTCATACGGTTTTCACCAATAGAAAGTGTAGTATATTTATGACGGTATGTCTAATACTAATTGTTACTGTACTTGAGGGTATATTAAAATAAATCAGTATTTAACCAACCTACGTGTGTTTTACTACATGGTGGCAGCGGTGCGTCGTTTTTAACGATTATTGAGCGTTAAAACGAAGTCGAACCAGTAAAATATTATGTAAAAGTACAGTGGTGCATTGATATTTTACGTATTTGACGTAAATATGGAACACGCGCGTCCTCCAGCGGAATTATCACTCGACGGCGGTCCGGCCGCACGCTCCGATGCGTGGCGGCAATGGCGGAAGCTGTTTGGAGTGTTTCTCAAAGCTTCTGGAGTGAGCAAAGAGCCTAAAGAAGTTCAGGCTAGTTTGTTGGTTAATCTCATTGGATCGGCCGGTTACGAGGCGTATACGACTTTCACGTTTGTTGAAGGTGAAAGTGAGGACGACATCAACTGTGTTCTGAAGAAATTTGATAAGTATTTCGGTGCGAAACCGAATATAACAGTGAGAGATCGACTTCTTCGCACGGATGATTTGACATTAGCGAAAGCGATACAAATCTGTCAGGCGGCCGAGATATCTAAGGAAGAAAGTAACTGCATTGATGGTGCTTCAAATACTATGCAAGTCAATGCAGTTCAGGGTGGAAGCGGTGCACGAAGTGCACGACGCGCGAGAGCACAGCGTCTGCAGCGTCATGATGTGGCGCGGGCGGTAGCGGCGGCGGTGCCGGCTGGCAGCGGCAGAGTCCGCGGGCCGAGGCTGGCTCGCGCGCAGCGGAGCGCCTGCCAGCGGTGTGGCAACGGGCGGTGTCTCGGCAGCGACCAGTGCCCGGCGCGTAACGCGTTGTGTTATGTTTGTGACAAAAGGGGTCATTATTCGCGAGTGTGCGAGCAAAAGAAAGTAATTCCAAAGGTGTTAAATTTGAGTGTTAATACCGCGAGCACCGATAGTGAGGATTGCAGTGAGGACATGTTCTATGTCAATACGATTGAAGAGGACAAAAATCTATGTAAGTCGTCTAATCAATGGGTTGAAGTTGTTAAATGTAATGGTAAAAATGTTATGTTAAAAATAGATACTGGATCAATGATTAATGTTATTTCTAAAACGCATTATGTGAATTTAGGTTTATCAATTGCCAACCTTAAGCCGTTCACTAAGCGTGTACATCCCTTTACAGGGAACCGTTTGCCAATCATAGGCACTGTTATGCTGGCTTTTCTATTTAATAATAAACATTATTTTTTGTCATTTGTTGTTGCCGACTTAAACTGTCAGAATGTACTCGGTTTGGAAGGCTGTATTGCATTGGGTTAAATTAATCAAGTAAATGCAATAAATATTGAACGGTACTCTGATTTGTTTAAAGGGCTTGGAAAATTACCTGGTAGTTATAGTATCGTAATAGATAAAAATATACAGCCTGTTGTTTGTCCTACTAGAAAAATTCCTCTAGGGCTTAAAGATAAATTAATGGACGAGTTATGTAGAATGGAGGGGTTGGGTGTAGTTAGGAAGGTTACACACCCGACTGATTGGGTTAATGCGATCGTTTTAGTCGCAAAAAAGGATGGCAGCATTCGTGTTTGTTTAGATCCTCGACCTCTGAACCGCGCGGTGCAGCGTGCGCAGTACACGCTGCCGACGGTGCCCGAGCTGGCAGCGCGGCTGCGCGGTGCTACAGTGTTCAGCGTGCTGGACGCACGTTTTGGATTTTGGATGGTGCAAATCGACGATACTAGCGCCGACCTTTGCACTTTTAGCACACCGTTCGGTCGGTATCAGTTTTTACGTTTACCCTTCGGGATAAACTGTGCTCCCGAAGTTATTCATGCGAAACTCAGGCAACAGTTGGAAAACTTAGATGGTGTGGAGTCTTTTATTGATTACGTCATCGTTTGGGGACGTACTGTGGACGAGCACGATCGGAGATTGCAGTGTCTTTTACGACGAGCTAGGGATGTAGGCATAAAGTTTAATCAGGAAAAATGTAAATTTGGTGTACCGGAAATTACTTACCTAGGTCACAAGTTCGATGCTGATGGCATGAGAGCGGATGACTCAAAAATCAAAGCAATAATTGAGATGCCCTACCCGACTGATAGGAAAGCTCTGGAGAGATTTTTAGGCATGGTCAATTATTTAGCTAAATTTGTTCAAAATTATTCGGAGAGTGAGAATGTGTTAAGAGCTTTGCTAAAGAAAGAATCCGAGTGGTTGTGGGGATCACAGCATTCCGAGGCTGTTGACAAGTTGAAAAGCAAGCTAAGCAGCGCGCCGGTGCTGGCGCTGTACAGCGAGAGCTTGCCCGTGCTGGTGTCGGTGGACGCGTCCAGCGTGGCGCTGGGCGCCGTGCTGCTGCAGGAGGGCCGCCCGGTGGAGTTCGCCTCGCTCACGCTCACCGACACGCAGACCAAGTATGCGCATATAGAAAAGGAGATGCTGGCCATTGTGTTTGGGGTCGAGCGGTTCAGGCAGTACATATACGGTAGGTCTGACGTCACCGTGCACTCTGACCACAAACCACTGGAAGTCTTATTTAGCAAACCGTTAGTTTCGGTTCCAGCCAGGCTGCAGAGGATGATGATGAGAGTGCAAGGATATGACTTTAAGGTAGTTTACACTCCGGGCAAATACATGTATATTGCGGACACGTTATCTCGAGCTCCTTTGAATGAAATGATGCATGACCGGGTTTCTGCTGAAGTTGAGGTGCAAACGTGTTTTCTGATAAATAATATGCCATACAGTGATACAAAAATCGAGATAATTCAAAAAGAAACAGAATTAGATAGTGACTGCAAATGGTTAATTAAGTACATAGTTAACGGCTGGCCTAAGAGTAGGCGTGATGTACAGGTAAAAATAAATGTTTTCTGGCCATATCGCGACGAACTTCATTATGTAGACGGTATAGTTTTAAAAGGCGAACGTGTGTTCATTCCACGTGATTTACGAGAAAACATGTTATAGCGGGTCCACGAGGGACATTTAGGTATTGAGCAGTGTAAGCGTCGCGCACGCGAGGTGATGTTTTGGCCCGGAATGTGCCGCGACGTGGAGCGCGCGGTGCGGCACTGCGCGGCCTGCGCGCTGCACCGCCGCCAGCCGCTGCTGCAGCACGCTGTGCCGGCACTGCCGTGGCACAAACTAGCGTCTGACATTTTTGAATACAGAAAGAAAAGCTACATTATTTTGGTGGACTACTTTTCTAACTACGTCGAAGTGGGACAGTTAACGAGTATCAGCACCAAAAATGTAGTTAATTTTATGAAAGAGCAGTTCGCGCGTCACGGCATACCGGCAGAGTTAGTAACTGACAATGGACCGGCTTATAGCTCACAAGAATTTAAAAGGTTTATGTGTGATTGGGAAATACGGCATGAGACGTCATCACCGCATTACCCACAGTCCAATGGTAAAAGTGAACGAACTGTTCAGACTGTAAAAAAATTACTGAAAAAATCTGTAGATTCGGGACAGGATTTTTGCTTGTCTTTGTTGAATTTAAGGGCTACACCACGAAACGGGTTAGATTCACCTGCACAAGTTCTAATGGGTAGACGTTTAAATACAAAATTTCCAGTTAGTGCTAAGTTGTTAAGTGAGAAAGTAGACAATGAACAGAATTATAAAGCATTAATGTTGAATAAAGATAAAACTAAAAAGCACTATGATAGATCAGCGAAGTCGCTTGAACGGCTGTCCTTAGGTGATAAGGCAACTTTAATCAGTAACGGCGTCAAAAAACCGATTTCCATAGTAGCAAGTGCATCGCAACCTCGCTCCTATATTGTAGAAGATGAACTCGGCAGTCGTTTTCGGCGCACTCGTAGTCAGTTGGTTGTGCGTACGACTGAGCCTACGGCGAGGGTATTAGGGAACTCTCTGAAGTCAACGACTGTGTGCGCAGAAAATAGCAAGACACCATGTGTGGTTACGACAGCTGGTGTTCGTAGGCGTAGGCAAAAGGCGGTGAACAGGCAGCAAGAAATTGTTTTAGACTGTGAGAGCGACTTGTGTTCGTCACAGAATTCACAGGCACAGGCCGAGGCCACGACTCCGACACCGTCGGCATTATTGGATGTCAGTGACACCTATGAAAGTCCAGCTAAGAGTACTAGTGATCAAACACCATCGCCACCCGTGGTTTCTATTACGAGGTCTAATGTAAGAACTGCACGAATGCTAAAAGATATGGTTTCCGGATATGATTAGTTAGGATATAAATAAATAAATATAGGTAGGTATAGGAATAAATTAGGTGAGATTAAATTAAAGTTCACTTTATAAGTTAGATAGTAAGTAGCGGTACCGATTACCGATAATATTAGATAGCTCATGGAGTAATAAAAGTAAATGTGCAACTTTTGTAAGTAACAATTGTCTAAAATATTAACATAGATGTATTTTACTTATGTATACTTGTAGTATGTAAGTATCTACCTCGAGTACCTATTCTGCTCGAATTAGGTAATCAATCATTGTTAAATTGCTTTGTTTTCTTGAAGGGAAGAGATGTAGTATATTTATGACGGTATGTCTAATACTAATTGTTACTGTACTTGAGGGTATATTAAAATAAATCAGTATTTAACCAAACTACGTGTGTTTTACTACAGAAAGAGGGATTATTTTAAAAAGTAAAACGGTTATAGGCTATATTTGCTATCCTTGTGAATACAGGCTGAGTCGCAACTAGTTACTTAATAAAAATAAATTCTCATTCAAAACTGATTCACTTCATAAAATAAATGTTTTGACTGATCTTTTATTTACAAGCTGGCATCAAAGGAAGTCGTAGAATTCACAAAACAAACAATGTTTTTTTAACTTCTGTAAATAGGGAAGTAAAAAAACAAATTTTGCCTTTTCGTAAATAACGTTTCCCTCTTTTTTAACATAGCTGTGTTTGTGGGCCGTGGAAATTTGTTAAATGAAATTGTTTTAATTATTCATATGTACATTGTACGTCTATTCATCTGTATTTGAAACTTTCTGATTTATTTTTCGGTTAACTTTTGTTTCTTTGTTCATACTGATTGGAGTCGGTGATAGGCTAACAATGAGTTTCTTTATTTCTAATGAGCCAATTAGAGTCATTAGTTTTGAAGTAGTAAAGGTTAAGGACTATGACAGCTATTGACAAGAGCACTACAAGCTTCATTCATTGTATGTTGATAGCATAAAGGTATTATACTGACGTAATAGAAATGTCTTTGGTTGATAGTATCGTTTGACACATTGCTTTTATAATAATTCTACACCTTTTATATACTGTATACATACATAATATCACGCCTGTATGCCTCAAAGGGGTAGCTAGAGATGGACACCCACATTTCACCAGTTATAATATATTATCAGTTCTACGGCTACGTAATAGAGGGCGAGTCTACTTCCATTAAACGAGCACCAATCCAGAATTCGGGTTACCACTGAGAATTTCTTAATGAAAAAACCCAATAATACTTTACCCGACCCGGGAGTCGAACCCAGGACCTCCTGCTCAGCAGTCGCAGTTGCGACCACTTGACCAAAGAGGCGGTCTAAAACTCATGATCTAATGTAACTACACTTAGGTCTAGGTCCAGTTGAAAACCAGCGACAGACACTAGTTGTCTGGCATTTTTGCTGAACTAAGCCTATTTGGTGCAGCCGCGGGGCACACAATTATACTTTTAGGAGTCTATGTTGATTAAAATTGTATATTATAGTTATTGTGTGCCTCTGGCTGTAGTAAATAAACCATTTTTATTTCTTCTTTCTTTCATTCTTACTTATAATCGTACTAATCAACTCGACTACAAATTACTGAAATGTCACGGTTGTATTATAAAACTGAAGCCGTAGAAACTGCGAATCCTAAGATACAAGTCTGCATATCTAGTTAATAAGACGGAAATCTTTCATTAATTCCGAGAAGCCACGTATGCACGTACGACACGCACGAGAATCTCGTTCTAGAATATCTACACAAACATTTGGTTCATACGTATAGACGCAAACTGGCAAAGTGAACACAAATACAGTTCGACTCAAGTTCGCGCACAACCACCATGTACTCTGTCTCAGTAGCCATGGCTCCGCCATTGGAAGTGGATGACAGTGATGTAGTAATGTTGTTACGTAACGATCAAAAATCTCTGAACACTATTCATACAGAACGTACATATTGATCGTCACAAACATTTTTAATGAACACTGTGTTCTATTGAACTATATTTACGGAACTTGCCGCGCTCAATAAAATCAAAACATAACAAATATTTTGACTAACCTCGACGTTTCGGCCAAGTTGCATTGGCCGTGGTCACGAGCAGACTGAAGTATGCAGGTGTCATCGTTTTGAGCGGCGGGTGTTTTCTCGAAGTACCCGCGATTGGTTTTTCGTAACGTCGCTGTCCGTAAAATGTATGCTGAATCACGACACACAATGTTGACAGTTTCGGCAGACATACATGTAGACAAACCACCACGCGAACACTTCTCGATTACCGGATTCCACGAGGAGGACAACTTACATCCATCTTCCCGATTAAAATCAAAATATTTGTTAAATTATATGTCCCGTTAATATAGTTTATTAAGAGTGAAATTCGCGAAAGTTTAAAAACTTTTACTGTGTTCTATGTTTGTTAGTGGTACGCACTTGCAAACGAAGTTGTTGCGTATCATGTATCGTAACTTTGTTCATCAGTGCGTACGCTGCCTAAAATTTAATTGTAAAACCTGCCGTCGTTTCTCGTGCTCTGTATTGTGTTCTACTTAAGTACAAATAAACACATCATTATTATCCAAGGAGAACCCTAGGACTAGAAAGAGCAAGCTTACAAAAATCACCCTTTACACATTCAACATGCCATTAAAAATAAAATTGTACTGCCCTAAGATTCAGCATAAAAGACGAAGCAAACATTTGAAAAGTTATTTCACACACTAACATATTCCATACTTGCAACGGAATTTATTTTACATTCAATTTTGAACTCAATGCTCTTGCAGACGTAACTTATGAAAGACGTCAAATAAATATCCAGCATCGACATCGGGAAAACTGAGAAACATTCTAAACAACTATCGGGATGGCTTGTGCGGAGTGCACACAGATATTTTCCTGATAAAAATATATGTGTGTGCACTGTTCTATAAATCGTATGCCAGTGTATGTAGTGTTGTGGTCAGTGACATAAATTGTATTGGCTATGTGCAAGACAGGGGCGCCGCCTAGCGGCCACATAACAAACGTAATTTCGGGACCCGTGAATTATTTAACAATTAGTTAGTAAGCCATGTTTTGATAATGTATACTAAAATCAAGTTAAAAACTTAAAGAAATGTACACATTTCACATTGACGATATTAAAGTGCAATTAAAATATTTGTAAAAGATAAGCCGATATTTGTAAAATTAGAACAGGATTTGAAAGCATAAAATATAATTTACATAATAGTTATCTTTCCAACCTGAAGCTGTGACAAAAGGAAGAAAATTATTCTTAGCAGAACATGTGAGAAAAATGAATAAAATAAGAATTAACGGCCAAAGTTATTTAATATGAGCCCAAAACAAACAAATTAGTTTTATTAGACAAACTTCAGTGACATTAACACAACAAAACATCTTTAATTAATAAGATTGTAGATGAATTAATTATCAATGGTTTTAATGTTACATATAATAATTTATATTGTTTTTTTTTTTTTGAAATAGCGAGTTTTATTGTATTTATATGAATAATGTAAAATGTACTTATCTGTAAATTGTGACGTATAATTTTAACTAATTATCAATAAAATGTTTATCTGTTTTATCTTTTTTGCAGTAAAGTTACTTTAACATTATTGTTTACAATTATTATAACTAATCAGTGAAATCGTAATAATTATTAGGGTAATAGTAACTATAGTAACTTGCTTTTTCCTTTAGACAGCAATTAAGTACCCATTTTTTTTGCTCCAATTTCCAGGAAACTTGTAAAATTTACATAAACTATTCTTAATAACTTCTTAGGTTTTAACTATTCTTGTAATTATTTATGCAGTTCACAACACAGTGGGTGTTATGACCCATTTCTTTCTTTAGCTCATAAACATCGAAAAGACAGCGAATTTGGCGTGGAAATAAAGAACACAGTCCCAATATGTTTCACATTTCTGCCACAGCGTGCGCTGCCGTCGCCTCGTCGTCTACACCGCAAAGTTGGAAGACAAAAGTCTTCAACCAGTGTGTCCTGCCTGTCATGACTTACGGTCCCGAGACGTGGACACTGACAGTTGGGCTAGTCCACAAGTTCAAAGTCGCTCAGTGAGCTATGGAGCGAGCTATGCTTGGAGTTTCTTTGAAGAATAAAATCCGAAATGAGATTATCCGGAGAAGAACCGGCGTGACTGACATAGCTTGTAGGATCAGTAAGCTGAAGTGGCAGTGGGCTGGCCATGTCTGTCGAAGGACCGATGGGCGCTGGAGCAGACGAGTCCTTGAGTGGAGACCGCGAATCGGCAAACGCAGCGTAGGGCGCCACCCTGCCAGGTGGACCGACGACCTAAATAACGTGGCTGGGGGGGACTGGATGCGGAAAGCAGAGGACCGAGCGTTGTGGCGTAACATGGGTGAGGCCTATGTCCAGCAGTGGACTGCGATAGGCTGAGTTGATTGATTGATTGTGCGCTGCGATCAATTTGACTGTTCTTTCACCCACCTTGCACATAGCCAATACCTACTAAAATTTGGTACATATTGTGATCAATATGTACCAAATACCAATATGTTTTTTTATGCTGTATTTTTGTAAGAAATTTGCTATTGAGAAGTAATATAAATTAGTTGATGGTATTTGAGAATTTTTGCATGGGGCGAGCGAGCGCGATGCGTCGTGTTCACCCACCCACATCTTGTTGTAATGAATGTCGACGGACCAAGCGGTGTACAGAAAAACCTAAACTGGTTTATGTTCTACACTGTATCTGCCAAATGTATGTATTTTGTTTTTTTGTGGAAATAAATAAATAAATAAATAACTATACCAAGTTTAGAAGCCATTTTGTTTTTTAATCGATTTCGTCTTAGTAAAGCAGCAGCAGGTTGTATAGCAGCAGCATAATATACAGCATAAACATTAAGGTATATTTTGTATTATTCAAGAATATTCGTAAACATAATGAAAAATACCTGTGCGGTCAGGATTTAAGTTTTCCCTAAAATTCATATTCATGATAACTGCACGGGGCTAGTTAAGACTTTTTATGCGGGCAAAGTCACAAAAGCACTGCTAGTTTTTTTATAAAAACCATACCTTAAATTAGAAATTCGACTACCGTTTTTAGAAATGAAAAAGCTTTTACGTTTTGTTTTTAGTATTTTATTTCTGAATAAATACATTTTTGAATGGGCAGTAATTGTTTTTAGATAATTGTTAGCTACTATCCATAATTTTATCTTTTTCCCATGTTTTAATTTCTCCCCCATCAAATCGTGCAACTTGGACCTTGCGTGGTGATACAAAAATTATTACACTAGTATAGTCCATCATTTCAATAACTTGTCCATTTATTGAAGTTTCTAAAATGGTATCATAATACCTAGTACCTTTAAAAATAATAGAAGAAGACATATAAATGGGTTATAGCCCATGTATCTAGGTCACAAAAACGAAAGAAAATTCAAAAAAGAGAAAACGAATTTATGTCTCTAGAAGCTCATTCGAAATGTTCTTTGAACCACGTACCTGCAGTCAAACACAACGAGTTTAACAAATTCCTTTGTGCCGTTAAAGTGCAGGACGCCAATAAAAATGCTTATTGTGTGCAAACTTTCTCTAGAATCAGGTTTAAACCACGTCTAAAAGTACGTTTTTATATTGACCAAAAACACATACGTAGAATTACACGCTTCTTATTAGTCTTTTGTAGTTTACTTAGCCCAAAAATTCTTGAAAGTGACTGTATCCCCAATATTTCGGGTAAAATCTGTGACTGTCATCAAAAATTCAAGGGAAGATAAAAAATTTACGTACTCAACCTTCTTCTTCTATCGAGTCGACATGAGCTACTTAATGATAATAGCTCATGCCGTAGAAAAAAGATTAGCCACTCAGCAGGTTGGTAGTGGCGCTGACTGCCCAGGGTGCGCCGGACGATATCTTACCACACTTTATTTATTTGTCCTGTATTTGTTTTTGTTTTCATATTATATTTTTTTCAAATAAATATTGTTTCTTTCTTTCTCGGGAACTGTACTGTGTATCTTCCCACGATAAAAGTAGCATATATTTTGATCCAGATTTTGTTCAATCTGTAAGTTAGTTTAAATTTAAATCTGTTTAGCCGTTTCAGCGTGATTGATGGACAAACAAAAAACATCCATACTTTTGTATTTAAAACTAGCCTTTGCCCGCGACTTCACCCGCGTGGATGTCAGTAATCGCGCATCCCTCGGGAACTGTTTATCTTTCCGGGATAAAAAACCAGTTTATGTTCTATCTGTATGCCAAATTTCATTAAAATCCACACAGTTGTTTTTGCGTGAAAGAGTAACAAACATCCATACATCCTCACAAACTTTCACGTTTATAATATTAGTAGGATGTGAGTAGAAAGTAGGTTAGTAAGATTGCCATTATTAATATGGAGTTTTACATCACATTGACTATTAATTACCACGTACATTTCATAAATATTATATTAAAGCAAATACACTTGAATTACTTCAGACTAAGTAGAATTGCAACTGAGTCCATAAATATATCAAATTCTAAACTTCGATCGAGTAATCCAGAGCAACACGCAAACAAATGTAAATTTAACACTAGCATACAGTTTCGAAGTGTCTAAACTTGAACTACCAGGAGTCAAGAATTAACAGGAACATTAATAAGGTTGCCTCGCCCGGACGTCCCAGCGGATAAACAACTCATTGTCTTATGACTTACTTCCTTTAGACACGTACCCCTTTGTGATATGATGTCCTAGTACCAATGCAGTTAATGATGGCTGTTAGCTAGAATTGTTATGCCAACAGATAGTGAGTGCACTTTATTTAACTTTAAGAATTTCTATCTTAAGAATTTTTTTCTACAAACATCTTCGGTTTTGATAATCAAATATCAGCGTGGGGCAACTTTTTTAAGTATAAAAATTCAGTTAGAATTATTACGGCAGCACCATCTGGACGTCCCAGCGAGTAAACAACTCACTGTCGTATGACTTACTTACTTCCTCCGTTAGAAACACCTTAACGATATGATGTCCTAGTACTTATGCTGTTATATGGATGTTAGCTGTAATTGTTATGGCAACAGATTGTAGTGAGTGCACTTTCTTTAACTATCTTATAAGAATTTCTATCTTATCCTGAGTTTCATTAATAACACAAATTTATAGAAAAATTAATAAACAAGGCTTATTTGGACGTCGCAGTGGGTAAACAACTTATAGCCGTATGACTTATTTCCTCCGTTAGACACCCCTTTACGATATGATGTCTTGTTACTTCCGTAGTTAAGGATGTCTATTTATTGGAATTATTATGGTAACATTCATGTTAATTAATTAAATAACAAAGTAAGTTCATTTCCTTTCACTATAATGAAATAACTTTTTAAATATAAACTACATCTGTTACTACATAATATACAATACAATTCAATACAAATACTCTTTATTGTACACAAAAGAAAATAGCAATTTAAATGACTTATAAAGAAGACATGTACAACGGGCGATCTTATCGCTCAAGGCGATTTCTAATAATGATAATATATCTCATCGGTGTATTATTATGGCATTGGAGCTATCCCCAATGTCTGCTATCTCCTGTTTGTTGGATATTGGCAAAGAAAGGAAGTCCACTTTCTGTGACTTCTTATATTGGACATAACAACTTTTTCACATGGACAAATAACAAACATCCTAGCTACGACACCAAGGCTTTACAGAAAGAAAAAATAGCAGAGACATTAGCAGGGCTGCTGATGCCCTCTGTCTCAGGGGAAAATAACTCATTGTGTTATGAATTAGTTCCTTCGTGAGGCATTCCTTAACATTATGATGTCGTAGTTTTACTACTGTGTGCAGTTAAAGTTTAATGATGGGTGGGAGAGCATAAACGCTAATGGATGGCGATATTAGTAAGAAATGCACGTTTTTAAAAATACGTAGTGTAATCCTTAGTCAATAACTACTTCCATAACAATTTTTCTCTGTATTATATTACTAGCTGACGCTCGCGGCGTCACCCCCATGGTATGTCGATGAAAAGTATCCTATCTGTTGATTCAGGACTTGGTCTATCCGTGTGCCTTTTATCCAATTCCGTTTAGCCGTTTCAGCGTGCTTAAAGTATTGAAAAAATAAACAAACCTACATATTTTTGCATTCATAATAGTAGGATTATTACAGTTATTACAGTTTTTGTTAGTATTTTTTCTGTACACTGAGACAGTAAAAAATATAGACTAAGTGCTGCGAACAACTATAGTGAAGCCAACACACACATGCACCTTAAACCATGCTCACCGTGTGCCGCGACATGTGTGCTGAGAGCATCGTGAAATAAATATCCTTCAGGTACATGGTGTTTGTGTGAGTGCTGGTTTGTACACGGAGGAGCAAGGTTTTGTTGGCTTCACTGTGTATCATTGTTCGCATCACTTCGTCTATATTTTTTACTGTCTGTGTTTTTGTAGTATTATATCTGTCATTGTTTTTGTTTCCAATAAAAACTTAGGTAAAACGTACCATGATAGTTGATCCAGTTTTACAAGCAAAATTCTATAGAAAATCTAATTCCCAATAAATGAAATAAATTACAGTCTCAAAGTTTTTCTTTCTTATTCGTGTACTTCCCAATCTGAGAGCCAATTAACGAAAGCTAGTTACACCTTTTTAAAAGAAAATCCATTCTAATTACAGTGAACCTAACCTAATTGTCCTGGTTCCCGTTAACTAAGTTCCACGCAAGAATACAAAATGCCTATAAAGAGTGTCCTCACAGCTGCCGACGGCGAATAGTTACGTTTAATTTTATTATTCCGAGGAGACTGCCCGGTATTGGCAACCGTTCCCAACTCTTCCAGGATTATTTTGCTTTGTAGTACATTAAGAGAGCCTGTACGAGAGTGATTGTACACCGAGTAGAACAATCAATATGGGCATTCTTGGAAATTCATTGGAATCTGGTATAGGACATCGCTAAGAATAGCCCTAAGACTGTACAAAGATAAAAAATGTGCGACAATTACATGCGTATTTTTTCATTACTTACCATTCATCGTATTTAATGCGGACATTACAGTAAACGTTTTTTATTTTAAAGAGTTAATCAACACAATAATAACGTGAGCGACGATGATACTCCATTTGACTTCATATTTTGACAAATCCCTTGTAAGTACTCTATGGTTTTATATGTATTGTACAGAGACATGACATTTACCATCCGGTGGTAAATGTCATGTCTCTGAATGTACCGAATTTCAGTCAATTTTGATAGTGAGAACTGTGGGGCAATTGTGTAATGCATTCACTTTGACATTTCATTCATCATATTTAATGCGGACAGTACAGTAAACGTTTTTTATTTTAAAGAGTTAATCAACACAATAATAACGTGAGCGACGATGATACTCCATTTGACTTCATATTTTGACCAATCCCTTGTAAGTACTCTATGGTTTTATATGTATTGTACAGAGACATGACATTTACCATCCGGTGGTAAATGTCATGTCTCTGAATGTACCGAATTTCAGTCAATTTTGATAGTGAGAACTGTGGGGCGATCGCGAGTGAGTTACGCAATTCGGCAGCTGTTTCAAAAATCACTTGCAAGATTTGTCCCAAAACATTCAAGTGAGGTTAAATAAAAGCTCGTTAATGAACACTATTTTAGAGAAAATATGCTGGTATTGTTCATCTACTCTACTATACTATTATAAAATTGTTAAATGTCAGTTGTCTGTTTGTTTGTTTGTTTGTTCCAGTATCACGATAAAACTACTGGACCGATTTTGTTGAAACTGTTTTTGACTAAAAACTTATGATTTGACTTAAAAACTGGTATGTATTTTACCTCGCTACGATGACGGGAACCGGTGATTTTTAATTATATTTTTCTACAAAATTTTGCATACATTAAGGCGCTCATATCCACCTGTCATTCGCACGCATGCGCTCTAGCGCGCGCTTCCATAGACAAAATACGGTTGCTAAAGAAATTGCATTAAAAACTTTTTGGTCGGGCTGAATTGAACTGGGTAGAAAAAAAAATCCTGTCGTATGTGGGTGGTGCCGTCTTGGAAATGCACTCTTTTGAGCCAACCGAAAATCGGAATCTTTCGACTTACAGACAAGGACCGGAAGCTACCTCTAAATTGCGATTTCTCAATTTTTTTGTATGAAAAGCAATAAAATTATGTTAGAATAGAAGTACCTAAACGTTGTTATATTGTATCCATCTTAATATACGAATATGCATAAAATTGTCTTGGTGTAACTAAAAAAATATTATTATCAGTCTACAATTTTTAATTACCTTCTTCTTCTTATCTTATCTTCTTCTTCTTGATCTTACTATTATAAAATTGTAAATGTCTATTTGTTTGTTTGTTCGAGCATCACGCTAAAACTACTGGACCGATATTGATGAAACTTTTTTGTTTGAAAGCTGATGATCCGACTTAAAAACTGGTATGAGTTTTGAGAAAGAAAGAAAAAACTAAATTCGTAATTCCTTCGCACGAGCGGATAGTAATGGATGAATTATGAAAAAACACAAAGAGTGTGAGTGTGAGGGTGCGGGTGAGGGTGAGGGTGAATGTGAGTGTGAGGTTGAGTGTGAGGGCGAGTGTGAGGGTGAGCGTGAGGGTGAACGTGATGGTGAGTGTGTGGGTGCGGGTGAGTGTGATGCTGAGTGTGAAGGTAAGTGTGAGGGTGAATGTGAGGGTAAGTTTGAGGGTGAGTGTGAGGGTGAACGTGAGGGTGAGCGTGAGGGTGAGGGTGAGTGTGCGGGTGAGGGAGAGTGTGAGGGTGAGCGTGAGTGGGAGGGTGAGGGTAAGTGTGATGGTGAGTGTGAGGGTAAGGGTGAGGTGAGGGTGACTGTGAGGGTGAGTGTGAGGGTGAGTGTGAGGGCGAGTGTGAGGGTGAGCGTGAGGGTGAGCGTGATGGTGAGTGTAAGGGTGCGGGTGAGTAGGATGCTGAGTGTGAAGGTAAGTGTGAGGGTGAATGTGAGGGTGAATGTGAGGGTAAGTTTGAGGGTGAGGGTGCGTGTGAGGGTGAACGTGAGGGTGAGCGTGAGGGTGGAGGTGAGGGTGAGTGTGAGGGTGAGTGTGAGGGTGAGCGTGAGGGTGAGCGTGAGGGTGAGTGTGAGGGTGAGCGTGAGGGTGAGTGTGAGTGTGCGGGTGAGTGTTATGGTGAGTGTGAGGGTGAGGGTGAGGTGAGGGTGAGTGTAATGGTGAGGGTGAGGGTGAGTGTGAGGGTGAGCGTGAGTGGGAGGGTGAGTGTAATGGTGAGTGTGAGGGTGAGGGTGAGTGTAATGGTGAGTGTGAGGGTGAGTGTGAGTGTGATGGTGAGTGTGAGGGTGAGGGTGAGTGTAATGGTGAGTGTGAGGGTGAGGGTGAGTGTGAGTTTGACGGTGAGGGTAAGGGTGAATGTGAGGGTGAGTGTGAGGGCGAGGGTGAGGGTGAGGGTGAGGATGAGTGTTAGGGTGAGTGTGAGTGTGATGGTGAGTGTGATGGTGAGTGTGAGGGTGAATGTGAGGGTGAGTGTGAGGGTGAGGGAGAGCGTGAGCGTGAGTGTGTGCGTGAAGGTAAACTTAAGGGTGAGCGTGAGTGTGTGTGAGCGTGTTTGTGAGTGTGTGTGTGAGGGTGAGTGGGACTCGGACTGGGCTGGACTCGACTGGACTAGACTGGACTGGACGGTCTGAATGAAAGGATGGATGGATTGAACTGGACTGGACTGGACTGGACTGAATTAACAGGATCCGTCTCGTGGGTTAACAGAATTTAACGCGAGCGGAGCCGCGGGTAAAAGCTAGTAATTTAATAAAGAAAGTAATCGATTATTCTCCGCAATTCATATCAATCAGTTACTTATTGTAATATTAGTTCACAATGCGTTTATTCTATTACGTCACGTTATATATTTTCATTGACTGAACACATACCTACGCCCTGGACGTTCTCAAGGAAAACAATGTCGGATTGCCCCGTAGAAATTGAATTTTATATCAATCTCGTCGGGAAGCGGCTATATGACTTGTTATATGAAACTTTCACGTTGTTATTGTTTTGGTATAGCGAGGAAGGATGTATTCTTATATACATACTTGAGTCATTTGATTATATGTATATTTGAAATATAATTAAAGTGAGTATAAGGTTTAAGTTTAAGTAGGACCGGTCGTTGTGGCGATGCTTGGGGGAGGCCTATGTCCAGCAGTGGACGTCTTTCGACTTAAATGATGATGATGATGATGAGTATAAAGTAGCTTTATATTAGTCTTAAGACAAGAAAACGTAGTCCTTAGGCTACGGCGTGATATTATACAGCAATAAATATGAATTTGTCGAGACTAAGATTTATCTTAGACTTTTTAACATGTTAATGTGTTCAGTACCAGTAGTGAAACATGATACTCTTTATGATAAGAAAAAAAACAACTAAGTGTGAGTCGGACTCGGGCACTTAAAGTTCCGTACATACAAATGCCTGTGTTAGCCTTATTTTTAATTTTCGTTAATAAACTATAGAGTATGTACTAAAATCATGCTTAGTTTGGACGCTTCTTTGTATTACCATTTTTAATATAGAGCAGAAACGACAAACGTTAAAAAAAAAACGAAGTTTCTTGAATGGGACCCCTTTGGGGTTAGATTATTTTATAGTATTACATAGTAACACATATTCTATGAAAATGACAGTTGGCTTCCTATAAAAGAGTAATAGGGTCCTGTGGTGGGTGCCACCCTTTGGGTACGAAACCCTAAAAAGTTCCTTTACAAAGAAAATTCCTTAGCTGACAAACAATATTTTTCGGTCATAGTTTTGAGTTCCTACAGATGTTTTCTCTTTTTATAATTGCATAAATAATATTCAATGTTTAATTTCACTTCATTATGAGATAAGCCATGGACAAATAAAATAGGCGGACGGAATCTCGGTAAGTCGGCTCGCGTGAAACTACGGGCTGGCACGCACACATTCACACCCGTAGTAAGTCTAACAGCCGCCATTACGCAACAAAATCTCATGTGATGGAAGTCGTTGATGTAGTGTAATAAGTAAAATACAAATATGCCGTCTGCTGTGTTAAAATGCTGTCAAAATTATAGTGGTTTTAAGAAAAATGGAGTGTTTCATTCTTTACTTAGCGAGATTCCGTCTGCGTTATTTTATTCGTCCGTGAGGTACGCTATGTTCATGACACAGTTAATTAAGTAGTTAGCAATCGTTGCCAATAAAGCCGTTTAACGACAATTGCAAACGCTTTTAAATACCCTGCGTCCAATAAAACGATATGATAAATATCAGTGACAAAAATATGTGCGTATACCATTTTAAAATTATTACGTCACAAAATTTCAAAATGGAGCTATTTTATGAAGTGCTCAATGCGAATATTATGAGTCAATGATACGTATATTGAAGGTAATTTTTTTCGGTGTATTTGACATGAAATGTAAACTGATTTCATATGAGCAATTAGCGGGAGTATTGCTCTATCGAGCGTAAACCGATCCGGTTTTGGCGTGTCCGGAAATAATTGCCTTTGATCTACTTTCATAAATGACGGATATTGTATTTTTCTGTGCCTTTTATCTGCAAGTTTAAAGAATTGTAAATATTGAACTCACACGTGTATATGTATAAATCAGATTTTTATTAAAAATCACTTTCTGTGTTTGATTTCTGTCTGTCTTAGTTTTCGAAAAGGATTGTAAATTGTGAATTTACACGTGCAGTATGAATCAGATTCTTATTAAAAAAAGTGTTTATTCTCCGAAATACTAATATTACAATATATATACATATATAAACTGTGAAGCAATTTGTTGGCAGATGTAGCTCCCATAAATATTCTTACACTTTTTCACCTACAAACTAGCAAAAATCATTTTAACATGCACTATATTATTATTTATTCGAAATTGCTTTCTGTTCGATTTTCTGCCTGTCCTACTTTACGAAAGGAATTGTAAATAGTGAACTTAAGTATGTGTCGTGTCATATGAATCAGATTCTTATTGGAAATCACTTTTTGTGTCGATTTTCTATCTGTCTTAGTTTTCGAAAATAATTATAATTAATGAACTTACACGTGTATATGAATCAAATTCTTATTGGAAATTGCTTTATGTGTTTGGTTTTCTATATTAGTCTCCAAAATTTCCAGACCTCGGTCTTACATTTAAATTTTAAACTATTCGCATGGCCACCGTTTTTCAGTTTTTTTTTTTTCTATGAAAACAGGTATAATTTATATTATATAAGATATCTTTTAATAGTTCAACTGCCAGGTAAAAAAACACAATAGTAAAACAATGGACGTCGTCTTTAAAAGGTGGTTTAGCACACGAAGAGATATGGTTGTATAATTCCACCAAATAGGTCATACGACATAATTAGTACACGATTTAGTGGTCTGATATCAATACAGATTTATTAACGTTACATAGTTACATAACCATGAATAATAGAGTTCATTAAGTTCGCAAAATTATAGGGGCTGGGTGACTTATTGATTAATGATGTGTAGACTATGATGTAGGTACTATAATGTACAATGCAGGTCACCTTTAAAACCTAATCAATACACTGGGTCATGTATTAAACAGTTTTTTCCGCAATAATTCAATTTCTGAAAAGAAACAGCCTCATGACGTAGGCTCTATTAATTTAAGATCATTCTGTCTCGCCCTCTCTCAAGTCCCTTTTTGCAAAATTGGAACTTACATATTGAATAAGTCATAACTTTAATTATTAGGTATTTCATTAAAGTTAAAAACTATATGCCTTAACTGTACCTTTATTAAAAGGAATAAAAAATTAGATTCTTATTGAGGAGCTTAACAATAGTGATTAACATCAGAAATAATCCAATGAAAAATCTTATTTTACATGGCGTGATCCTGTGCTGCGTTGTAAATGGGCGAGTTACCTGCCTACTCGCTACACCTACTTGAAAAAATCTTGAATTGAACACTCACCTAATATCATCATCATCAGGATGATGGTCCGGCGGCAGGTCAGGCCGGAGGTCGCCGAGCGCCCGCGCCGCGTGCCTCCTCCGCCTCTCATACCACAGCCGTCTTTGTTCCCTCTCATTATCCCTCTGAACTCCGAAAAACGTCTGCGTTTCCCTCTTGAGGTAGTCTCGTACAGCGACTGTGTGTGTTCGCCGTAATCTGACACCATCTTCTTGGTCTTGCGGGGCAGGGTCGGGAGGAGGTTGGCTTGGAGCGGGCGGGGCGGAGACGATGCGAGGAGGGGACGCGGGTGCTGGGAGCGGTGGCGCCGGCGCAGACGCTGCTGGTGATGATGACTGGCATGCCAGCTGCGGCGCCAGCAGGCCCGCGCTTGAACGCCTGTAACAATGGAGAAAATGTTGGTTAGTTAGGTCAATCTGTGTTTAAACACATAACCAGCTCATTATTGTCCCACAGCTGGGCACAGGCCTCTTCTCAGAATGAGAAGGATTCATGCCTTACGGCCAAAATTAACATACAATCGATCCACGATTTGCCCTACCAGAGATAAAAAAACTGGCCAAGTGCAAGTCGGACTCGCGCAGTAAGGGTTCCGTACCTCTCAATGACCTGATACCCCATAAAACGGATTTAATTTACGAGAGTTTATCAAAAGACATTAACGTACAGTGCGCGAAATATGAATTTTTGCATGTCTTTCTTACGCATGTACCACCACATATGTCTATATTTGTCTTATTTTTAGTATTTGTTGCTAAACTACATAATATGCTCTATAATCTGACCAAGTTTGACGCTGGTATATATTACCGTTTTGAAGATAGAGCAGGAACAAAAATGTTGAAAAAAATGCATATTTTTGAGGTTTCTTGTAGAGGACCCCCTTTGGTTTTAGTATTTGTCGTGATACATCTCATAGCAAAACATATTCTGAGAAAATTTCAACCAGTTATCTATTACCGTTCAAAAGATACAGCCCTGTGACAGACAGACGGACGGACGGATGGACGGACGGACGGACGGACGGACGGATGGACGGACAGCGTAGCGATAGTAATAGGGTCCCGTTTGGCACCCTTCGGGTACGGAACCCTAAAAATTAACATAACCTCCATACAAAATATGTCAAATATCTATCACTAGTAGGGTAAATCGTGGATAGATTGGATATTAATTTTGGCCGTTAGTCCACCACGCTGGCCTAAAGCGGCTTAGCGGATACACCATCAAGAACTGTGTTAACATGACCCTTAACTGTTCAAGTGGCGTAAAGTATTAAAAACAATAGAAAATCTAATAATTTCTTAAGTTTTCAGGATCACTACACATTATAATAAAACATTTTTAACCGGATTATATCGCGTATATTATTAAGATTAGTTTCCTGACGTTTCGAAAGCTTTGCAGCGTTCGTGGTCGCAGGAAGACTAAGATGACAAGAGTCTTTACAGATATTTCTAAAAAAGTATTTTTATCTACCGTACAATTTTTATTAATTAAATTCGTTTCGATGCACGCAGTAATCACTCACAATGTCATTGTCTTTTACAGTGTTGCGTGCTGTTTGGGACTTGATTATTTTTAGAACTGGGTTCCAAACAGGTGGTAGCTGCCAACCATCTTCTCTATTAATATTTTTTTTTTTGCATTCTAGGTACAGGAAACCAATCTAAATAATATACGCAATGTAATCCGGTTAAACTTGTTATATTATAATAGAAAATCTGTTAAGGTTTTGACTCCCGGACAAAAAAAGTTATCTAAGAGCCACTTAAATCAATAAACCCGTATCTCTAAAATTATTTCAAATGGACTAAACGTTAGCATTAATTGAAATTGGCACCATTTAAATATTATTCTATGAAGTGCCACACAGTCGACAGAAACAGTAAAAATCGAATAACAAACAAATATACATAGTCTTGTCTTCACGGAAAAATAACTGAATAATGTAAACACAAATAAACAGCTTACATCGAATAACAAAAACAACGGAACACCTACAGGTCTATGAGTAGCAATGGACTTCGTTATACCGGCTTCAGAGTCATCGTGAAATTGCTCGGATTGATTTGGTATTTCCGATTGCAATTCCGTTGAAAATCGATTCGCACCACCTGTAGTCAATGATCGAGCTATCGTTGCAATTATTCGACTATTTAGATTCTATTTACAAGGAATTTATTGGAAACAGACTGGAATAATATCAATCTAATTTGCTGAATGTAGAAATAAAAGAAATAAAATGGCTAGTAGTTTTTCTGTTTCAGTAATGTATTGAAAATTGAATTGCATAATTTATAATTTGTGATTTTTTTTGTCATCTAAGAGTTTTTCTTGATTTTCTCTATACAGTAGATTGCGCCATTAGGAAACGCCTTTCATTTTCTTCACGTACGCGTCTGTTCTTTCATTTCATATATACAGCGTAGCTACGTAGTCCCCACGTACTATCAGCAAACTTTCCGGTGAACCACTACTAAGGCTAAAATCGCTTGCGCTCAGTATTCGACGGCAGCCGTAGGTACGTGTAATGTAGCAGGATTCGTTCAAGGGATTTTGTCAACAAAATGTATCACCGGGAAATATCGTGACTATACATACCTACATACTTGACGTATTTATGTTAATTCGAGCAGGATCGACCGTATAGTATTACCGTCGATGACTTAGGACTTAAAACCAAATTGAAATCTCAAAACAGCAAGTTTCACGTTATTCAATGATACTCAAACATCTACGTACGTGTGGATGTACCTTTAGATTATATCAAGTTACTGTATGCCTGCCTTCTGTTGATCCCTCTTCTGTTAAAGACATTACAAATTCATGTAAATGTACATACATGAAAATCGCTCATCTTACGTAAGTAGGTAATAAGTAAGTACTTATCATATTCTATTACTTTAATGAATCATAAATATTGGGCTCAATTATTTATTTATTATTATAAATTTAGTACAGCGAGTAGCCATTAACACTAGATTTTTACACAAAACCAATCCTATCACTCAATATTTTCATAGAACCGCAAACATTCTAACAAACACAAATATTTATGTGATGAACATAAGTGTTTGTGTTGGTCTGGCTGTTGCTTAGGTATTATAAGTATGTATTTACAAAAAAAAAAAAAAGTATATAAGTATTATATCCATTGTCTAGTACACATAGCACAAGCTCTGCTTAGTTTGGAACTAGATGGTGTTGTGTAAAAATGACCCAAAGATATTTATTTATTTATCTTCACCTTCCGTTCATTGGCAAACAAATCCAATCCTAGGCTCGTATATGTGTTACGGGCAGAGTCCGCAGAGGGTGCAGAGTCAGCACTGTCCGGGCATTGTCAACATTGCAGAGGCCCTCTGAGCAAAGTTCAAAAATATCAATTATTTGCGGGCTCTGCACGGTTTATAATGGACAGTGACGGTGGGCACCACGGAAATAGCTAGAATGGAAAAGTGGGCAGAGTGCGCGTGCCAGCACTCTGCACCATAGTGCAGTGCATTTCAAAGCTATTCTCAGTACGCCTTATGACTTGTTTCTGTAAGTAAATACTGTAACAAAAACCCGCAAAAATGTCTTATTGTGCTGTTTCTACCTGCAGAAACAAAAGCTGTAAAGTACATTTGTCTAAAGTATTTTTTTTTAAATAATGACGTCAATATGTAAGGTGTAATTTGTTCTCTTGCCATTATTACTGAAATTCACTATCGTACATTTTCAGAACCTTTGACAAACCATGGTATAATAACACCAGGTAGTCTCTTCCCGTGACAGCTAGGTCACGTGCTTGCCTCCGTACTACGTCATCGGCCGTGGAGCCAATAGCGGGCTGTTAGCGTGACACTTGTCAGTTTGATGTGCTGCCACTTTGTGAAAATAAAATACCCGAGCAAAATGCATTTTTTCATTTACTTTCTTCTATAAAGAATCACTTTTTAACTAGTAATTTAATATAGTTTCCTTTATTAACTAATTAGATGAATTACACGAGATAACAAATAGTTAGGCTAGTTAGGAATTTATTTTATATTCATTATGAACAAAAATCTCCTTAAGTATATTGAAGATATCAATCAATGGCAGCACTGATCGTGACGTAGCTTGGAGGCATCGCGCTGTCATTGCGGGAAGAGAATACCTGGTGAAACATCTTATTATACCATGTGACAAACATAGCCTAATTATGTATGTACTTTACACTACACTACACCTACGCACTTAGCCTTACCGTCGCAGTCTATTTCATTATTGTTTATGTGTCTGCAACAGCACGGTATTAGGTACTGCCTAGGCTGACACAGGTGTGAGCCCAACGAGCCATAATTTGCACGTAGGAGAAACAGAAACAGTAAATTAAGATACAGCACAATTCTAAGCAATATCTTTGACAAATATTCCTCATTATTGTGCCAGGGACGTTTTGAATAAAGGATTAAGATGCTTTATGTTGATGTTTTGTGTGTATATTAAGGTGATGTGTGTTGTAATATGTGTACGAAGATTGTGAGGTTGACAATGTAGGGAAATTGGGTGCAAAATTGGGTGACGTAAGGGGGACGAAATTTTTGATTATAATTTTGCTCTCGTGGCTATTTTATATTTTAAACGTTAGATTGTGATTTATATTACGCTTTTATTTAATTAACGCTGAAATATAACATAACATCACGCCTGTATGTCCCCGAAGGGGTAGGCAGAGGTGTATTAGTACACCCACATTTCGCCAGTTATGTTATAGTCCTATGTAATAGGGGGCGAGCCTATTGCCATTGACCTGGCACAAATCCAGACTCCGGGCTGCTACTGAGAATTTCCTAATGAAAAAACCCAATAACACTTTGCCCAACCTGGGAATCGAACCCAGGACCCCACGCTCAGCAGTCGCGCTTGCAACCACTAGACCAACGAGGCAGTCTGCTGAACTATAGTAGAGATTAAATAAGTTTGTGTAAGAACTTCATTAAACACAAACAAACAAGATTGATTAAGGTACATAATGTTATATCAGAATGGCTTCGATAAAGTGTTTTTGTTATATAAGACTTAACAAAGCAAAAACAACATTACTTATAGTGAGTGGAAATTGAGCCAAATACGTACTCAGTGACATTGTATTTAGCTTAGTAGGTACTAAATAAAATAAATAAATATTTTTGGGATATTTTTACACAGCACCATCTAGTCCCAAACTAAGCAGAGCTTGTGCTATGGGTACTAGACAATGGATACAATACATATATACTATTTTTTTTTGTAAATACATACGTTATTTTATTTATTTATTTAACCACCCAGACCAACACAAACAAAAAATGTAAAGCAATCATCGATCCTTATACAATTTTAAAGGAAAAAACAGAAGAAAAAAAAGAGTGTCAACGTACTCATACCCTTGAGCATCTCTTAGAAGCATAAAAATAAACTCTTAAAACATCTTATCACAGAATTTATCAATATTGAAAGCTTTAAAAACCACGATCATACAAAAATAATCTGACATATCAACTATCAAGTAATCGTTATTCAAAAATAATCTTTCAAATCACTGAATTGGCAAATCTCGGCAAGTTAAGCATTAATACCAATGTCATTTGTAAGTAACTTTGCAATACTCTTTTATTCTTTATTTAATATTTAAAAAATCACCTTGAGTTCGTTTAAAAAAATACCTTGCACTTTGGCACCCTGCGCATAACAATGTAGCTCTGATAATAAAAAGAAAAAAAAAAGATTTGAATATTACAAAAGAGAAATACGACCTTATAAAGAACGTTTTAAATCTGTTAAGTAGGTACTGCTCTCACGCACTCATTCTATTCTTCAGTTTATTATAAAGCAAGCTTTGTTATTTTTTTTAATAACACGTTAACTACCTACTAGTATTTATTTTTATTTATCTCGCTTTGCAGCAATTTTATATGTATAAAAAAAACATTAATGTTAATATTGTGGATAACGCTTTTGTATTACTTTTAGTTGTGAATAACGGTTATTTGTAAATTTTAATGTCTGTGTGAGCCTTACAATTTTATTAGTGAAAGAACATATTTTTTCCATCACTTGTTAATTGTAAATACGCTTTACCATTGGTTCTTATGGTGCACAAGCACCACAAACAAACAATACTATTCCAGTATAAACTGAACTCTCATTGTACGGAAAGCCTCTACAATGCAAGATTAGCTTATACTGGATTTGTACAGCTTGAATTGTAGCCGTATGTATACGGCGCGGGTAACATGTTGAGGCACTTGTGCAGGTTATATGCATCAAGTAAACGACCATGTTAATAAAAGCACGTGTCTAGTGTCTTATGAATGTATTGCATTAGCCCGCGCGAGTAGCCCGTGCATTTATAACTCGCATCAGTTACATGCTCCAGTTACATGCACCGTGTACAAGCACCATTAATTTTGAATAACGCTTTTTTATTTCTGTATTTTGAGTAACAAACATAACAACAAACATAAAATAACATCATTGTATTTCCCTGAAGGGGTAGGCAGAGGTGTATAGTACACCCACATCTTGCCAGTTATTTATTTATTTATTTAATCTTCATGCAACATGTGTACATAGGCGGACTTAATGCCTTAGGCATTCTCTCCCAGTCAACCTTAGGGTGATACAGAGATGACAAGGCAGGTGCAATATTGATAGTTATGTTGTTTTTTTTTTTTTTTTTTGTTTTTTGTTTTTTTTTTGGTTTTATGTTCTATGTTTTGAGTTATGTGTTTTGTTTTTTTTTCTGTTGTGTATTTTGAGTATCGTTATTCTATTAATTAAAATAAATAAATAACGTTTATTTCACCAACAATTTATACAACCACTTATAGCAAAACTTATGGGCTAATATTTACGTACACAACATGGGAGCGTAGTATCCGAAGTAGGACAGGTCCTGAATCTCGGTATACAGCGCCCCCTCATACATTAGACAAAAATAACAATTATAGCCAAAACAGACATGCATTAATATTCTAGACTTAAAATGCTTGTCCAAACAGAAGATGTGGGTGTAGGTGTGGGAGTGTATGTTTTGTGTAGTGAAGAGTGGGGAAAGGTTGGGGGATTCTTGAGTTATAGTGTGTTTTTAATACCGAAAAACAGAAACACAACATTAATCATTTTCATCAATTAGCTTTGTATAATAAACAAGTTCTCAGTTTCCTCATAAGACCAAGTTGAACCAGTTTGTGAATAACGTTTTTGTTAAAATTTTACGCTTACTATTCACATTAAGTTCCTTCGTTCGCACTATAAAGAAAAAATAAGTATCTATAACGACAAATTCCTCGAGCTATTACCCAGATCACCAGGATATCGATCATCGCTCGCGTATTCGCCTCACGTCATCCTCCCAATAATGCAGATACCTAGTTTCCATCCGTGTTCCCAGCTGATTGCTATTCTTACCGCTTGTCCAATATCGGGGCTATATTGCTCGGTATCGGGAAAACGTTATTACGCCATACATCTTGGTACTTGACAAACAGATGGTTATCAAATGTTTTGAAAATGATTTGTTACAAGAAAAAGTATGGATTACAGGCTTCAGGGTCGTCTCGGATTGGTATAGGCACGGAATAAAGAAAACAATTGGATGTGCCTTTCGAAAACAGAAATCGTACACAATAAACAATTATGTGATGGGTTCTATTTAAAATTCAAATTGAGCCTGACAATTATATAATGTTTTTTTTATTCAATCTTATTAAATGTTGTTAAAATATAAATAATTTGATTGAAATATAGCAAAATTTATCACATAACGATGATACAATATTATATACCTCTATGAGAAAAAATTTACGTTCTGCTATCGTTTTTACACGTTAAAACTGCACTATAAGGTATATTGTATTTCCCGTAAGCGTTCGAGACATCGACGTGTCGTAGCGGGAAATTAAGCGCAAATAGGTGAGTGTTGCGCATCTGCGCTTAATTGTGCTACGCGTACGGTAGCTGTTGCGCATTTCCACCTTGTTTTCTATTCCGTGGGTATAGGTATTTTCTTGAAACTAAATACTATCTATCAATTTTATTTCTTTGGCCACGTAATTTATGTACAAACAAAAATTTATGATACACAATATTATTTGTCATAAATCTATTTCAACTCGTATATTTCATATGAATCTGACACAGTTCCATAGTTTTTTTATGATAACATCCCATGTAATTTGTTAGGAGAAATAGTTTGATGCTAATATCATATATATATGGCAATAGGCTCGCCCCCTATTACATGGGACTATAATATAACTAGCGAAATGTGGGTGTATTATTACACCTCTGACTACCCCTTCGGGGAAATACAGGCGTGATGTTATGTTATGTGTGTTAATATCATATAGTACGATAGATAGTGTAGTAATAACACATTAAAACATTATTCATTATTGATATACCAACAGTAATACACCAATGATATTTAATCGTATAGATATGTTACACTCTAACAAAACAAACAAAAAAAATGTGCCGTACGCACCGGCAGCACTCATACACATTGGTATGAGATCCCTTTTTGTTTGTTTACTTTCGCGTCATAATTGGTACACTTTCTATACACACACGACGACATTGTTGTTTTTTTTTTGTCACCGGTTAAGCTCGGCGCCTTGTCTTGCCGGTTGTTTGATGCGGACTAATAGCAAAACGTCCCAATTAGGACGTTTTCGAGTCTTCAGATAGCGTGCCTGGTAACATATCTGTACTTTGAAAATATCATTGTAATACACGCATCATTAATAATAAAAACTAACAACATTGACGTTACTTTCTTACATGTATGCCCCTAACAGGTAGAAGTGGCTGTATTCACAAAATATACAGCAAGTTCAAAACAAAATTGTTACAAAGTTCTTTTCCTAACATCTATAATCTAGGTAAATTAATATTAAGATTGGAATATGCTTCTTAAAGCATTGTAACAATGTGGGGGTGTATGAGTGTGTAACAATTTGTGATAAATACCTTTTGCCAAACTTCAAGGCCTTCATACACAAATACACAGTAACCATGAGCTTATGCAATAACTTTGGCAATCACACTACAATACCCACACAGTTATCCACGACCTAAACCCTTAATTATCACAAACTAATAATTAGGCCAAACACACATTAATAAGGAAGTTCCAGATTAACATCAAATCTTTGGAACAACTATCCAATCTGTTCCCGAGAGGGCTGCCCTAGTAACTTAAATTATATTATCAGTACTCCCCTCCAGTTGATAGCTCACTTAAACCGTGTAACTGCGGACCGAGTAATAATTATAACGTTAGTGGTAAGCATCTATAAAATACGGCCATGATCTTGGAATTTGAGATACTAGGAAACCAGTTTGTTTTTTAACACACTTATATTAGCTTCACTTGTAACTAACTAAATCATCATCCTCCGAGCCTTTTCCCAATTATATTGGGGTCGGCTTCCAGTCTAGCCAGATGCGGCTGAACATCAGCATTTTACACGAAGCGACTGCCATCCATCGGACCCCCGCAACCCAGTTACTGGGTAATACTGACATTCGGAGGTTAGACCAGTTGTCAGACTTTCAGGCTTCTGACTACCCGTAACGACTGCCATAGATATTCGTATGACAACCGGGACCGACAGCTTAACGTGCTCTCCGAGGCACGGAGGGGTTTCGAGGTATAACGAAACGGTCACCCATCCACAGACTGACCGCGGCAAGTGCAGCTTAACCCTGCAGATCGTACAATCCGCGCAGTCGTTGCTTAGCTACGAGCCCCTCTGTAACTAACTAAATATGTAAACAAATCTTAGAAGTTGATTTCAACCTACTTCCAATTGCCGTATCAATTTGAAACTTTGCAAATATATGTAATACGGATGACAATATAATAATATAGTACCACCGAGCTGATCTGATGATAGAGCCAGGAGGTGGATAGTGGAACTCTTAAATTATTACATACATATATATATGTATACATTACTTACTTCTCAAAGCATGTTTTTTTAGTTTTTTTCAACTATTAATTTATTCATGTATGGTCGACCGCACGTCAGTGGTAACAGTTTGACATTGACAGCGTCTTTATTTGGTAAGCAGTAAGGGCGGTTTTCTAATTCAAGTGTTACCACTGTCATGCAGTCAACTGTACGTAAATGAATAGATTCGTTTAAGCTTCTTGGTTCTGTTCCGTGTGGTTCCGGACACAAAGAATAGCAGCACCCTATCTCTTCTCATGGGTGTCGTAAAAGCCAACTAAGGGGTTCACCAGAGGATGGGCAACAGCGTTCTCTGAGTATTTATTCAACCAACTGCGATCGCCACCCCGCCTGCCATGCATGGCAATTATGTCATATCCCCCCTTTCGGGGGAGACCTATGTCCAGCAGTGATCTTCCGACTGAAGTGATAAAGCTTCTTAGGTTTCAAATCGTGAGATATGGGAAGGAACAACAGCATCCCATCCCATTAATATATAATGCAAAAATGTGTTTGTTGGTATGTTCTTTTTTCACGAAAAACTAATTTTCTTTGAATAGCGGATTAAATGATTCCTTACATAGAGATAGTTTATATGGGCCGGAGCTATATAGGCTACATAACAATTTTTATTTTTACAATTTATATTTCGCTCCGCATGCGTAAATGCGCTAAAAATAATAGAACAAATAGTGGACCTGATAAATAAAATAAAATTGTCTGAGAATTTAACATATTTCACCGAATATCCAAACAGAATATTTAATAGAATCCAGAGGAATTTTACACTTTAACAAAGTCCAAGCATCTAAAATACCAAATAATGGGACGCAAATAAAAATAATTTCGGAATGGTTAAAAATTCTGAGACGTGAAAATAAAGGAATTTTCAACTGAATTATGTATTCGTGACTTGTAGCGCAAGGACCTATGAATAACGAGTTTCGTTATTTCAAGGAACGGTAACGAAACGAGCGTGTTTTTTAGGGTTCCGTAGCCAAATGACAAAAACGGAACCCTTATGGATTCGTCATGTCCGTCTGTCTGTCTGTCTGTCCGTCCGTATGTCACAGCCACTTTTTTCCGAAACTATAAGAACTATACGGTTGAAACTTGGTAAGTATATGTATTCTGTGAACCGCATTAAGATTTTCACACAAAAATAGAAAAAAAAAACAATAAATTTTGGGGGTTTCCCATGCTTAGAACTGAAACTAAAAATTTTTATTTTCATCAAACCCATACGAGTGGCGTTTCTATGGATAGGTCTTCAAAAATTATATTGAGGCTTCTAATATAATTTTTTTCTAAACTGAATAGTTTGCGCGAGAGACACTTCCAAAGTGGTAAAATGTGTGTACCCCCCCTGTAACTTCTAAAATAAGAGAATGATAAAACTAAAAAAAAAATATGTATACATTACCATGCTTTGACAAGATACCTATAGACCAAATGTCAAGAACAAAAATTTGATACATTCAAAACCCTGCCGATTTGCGTAGTACACGCGAATTACGCACACTCTCACATTCAAACCAAGCCGAACTGTTTATTGTATTTCGAATCACCGAACGTGTCACCACGACACTTAACTGTCAAAGAGCTTTGAAAAAAAACAAAAAAAGCAAACAAAAAAAACAAAACAAAACAAAAGCAGCACAGATGCTCGGATTTTTGAAACGAAACACTAGAGGTTTTAAACACGAAAGAACCAAAATCCTTCTCTACAATACGTTAGTGCGCAGTCAACTCGAATATGCTAGCGCTGTATGGAATCCTTTCTACGCAGTCCACTCCCATCGAATTGAAAGCATACAAAGGGCGTTTACAAGACATTTGGCTTATATCTCTAGTGGATTTTCACACAGAAATACTTACGACATACGATTAAAAAAATTCAAGATGTGTACTCTCCGCGAACGACGACGTTTGCTGGACTTATGTTTTTTTCACAAAGTCATGAGCGGTCAAACTCAATGTACCTACTTTATGCAGAATCTATCTATTAGTGTCCCCCACAAATATCCCCGAAGCAAAATTAAAAATCTTTTTTACACCCCTGTAGTGAAAACAAACCTAGGTCTGCAGTCACCCTTCCATAGAATCATCAATGAGTACAACACTTTAACCAGTCATATACACGATTTGGACGTATTTCACGACAAACTTCAGGGTTTCAAAAAAAAAATCAAATCGTATCAGCTTGAGAGCTCGTCGTAATACTCGTAATAGATATTTAGGAAATGTTTAAAAAATCTTTCAAAGGTTTCACTGCTTTTTTGTTTTTTTTTTATTTAGTCTGATTTTGATATTTTGATTTAGCCCGAATACTCGGGCTGAATCAAAATATCAAAACCAGTTTGTATTTGTTTTAGTTTTAATGTATGCACTTGCCTATATTATGTAATTGTGTAACATGTAATTCAAATTTTTACTTCTCTTTGGCGAATTATGTAGCCTATAGCCAAATAATTATAAGTGTTATGTACGCCGTTATTGTCATGTACATCAGACCAGTTACAGATTAGTTAAGAGTATAGTGATTATTTTAATGTACGTGATGTGGCTGTACTTCTATAAATAAATAAAATAAAATAAAAAAAACTTAAAATGCCTTCGTATGTCGTGAAACGGTGCAAAAATAATTCTACAGCGCATAAAAAATCAGATGGAATTACTTTTCACAAGTTAGTAATTTATTTTAATCATATTTTAATGTTTACAATTCATTTTCTTGTAACCTTACCGCGGCAAGGAATATTCCTGTGTTGCATGTTAATAAATTATAATTTACCCCAGAAATCGGGTAAAATTAATCGTCATGTTATTTTTACGCTTTTTTTACTTTTTATCTTTCCGAAAGACCATAACAGAAAAAAAGAGTGGGTTGAAGTAATACGTAATAGCATAAATGAAAATAATTGGTCACCATCCAATTATTCACTCATTTGTAGCGAACACTTTGTTGAGCATGATTTATACATGACTAAAAACGTGATCCCCCCTTTTGGGCTGCGCCGCAGTCGGGTGAAAATTTCTATTAAAACAACATAATGAATCCTTCACATCTACCACAATGGAATCCAATGAAATGAGTAATTTTTGATAATTTTGCAAATAATTTACCAAGGAATAGTACACAAGTATCCAACCAACAGCAGTAATTTTATTTTTAGTATAATGTTCCATTTTTTAAGTAACTACTATGAATAATTAAACCCTGATTAATTATATTTCAATTGTTTTTCTTACATCTAGCATTATCTTCGCTGCAGTGAGATGAAAAGTTGTGTGTTTTGCACGGCTGCAAAATTGTTTGCGTCTCGTGCCTTTACATTTGTTTGATTATATTTTAGAATTCAATCTTAAATCCTTCGCTTGCTTTAATAGAAGAAAACGCGCTAAATTTCAACTTTACAGTCTTGCATAGCAAATAACTATTTTTTATTATATAGTTATATTCTATGTACGGCCAGGGACATGAATTATTTAGCAAATTGAGACACAAATTTTGCCGTATTTTGCCTTTCTAGCCCTGATCCTAGTCGTTGGTATACTGATAACGAATGACAATAATTGTGATTAGTAATATACGGAAAATTTAAATTGACAGTCAATTTGCTAAACAATCCCTTTCCGTGACTTTTCATAATTGGATCGTATTAATTATTTAAAGACTTGATATTAGTCGTGGTCAGTTGTTTGATATCAGGGGTAAAAAGATTTTATCTAGCAACACTCCCCTCGCTGTCAATGTCACTCATACATTTGCAGACCCTGCATCAATTCAATGTTCCGCTGGAATTTGTCTTGAGTTTTTACTTGGTCTATGTTACCATGTAAACTTCCACCGAAAATTGGTTTGAACGAGATCTAGTAAGTAGTTTTTTTTTTAATACGTCATAAATCGTAAACCACAATTTACCTTTCATTCAATCAACTCAAATATAAAAATAAAATAAAACATTTAATTTCATAAACATAAACCTTATTTAACCACAGTTATAGCTAGATGAACAACTAAATAACTTCTTATACGTCCAAAGAAGGTACGGAACCCTCGGCGCACGAGTCCGACTCGCACTTGGCCGGTTTTTTTAATCCCTCGTTTGTAAAGACGGAGGCTGTATCTCTTGGCCTGTGCAGATAGAAACATTATCATCAGTCACCTTTTATTCAAGTAAATCGGTAAAAAAATCGACACGGATTATTGACATTTTAACATAGAGGAACATAATACTATAAACCTAACTTCATCATAAAATAATAATACTTTGATCTTAAATCGCACAATAATCATTCAATATTTTTTCAAATTAATCTATTATATATATATATATATTAGTTTTTCTGTGGTCTAGTGGTTCGAGTGTCGGACTGCTGATCACGAGGTCGTGGGTTCGATTCCCACAGGACACAAATATTTGTGTGATGAACATAAGTGTTTGTATTGGTCTGGGTGTTGCTTAGGTATTATAAGTATGTATTTACAAAAAAAAAAAGTATATAAGTATTATATCCATTGTCTAGTACCCATAGCACAAGCTCTGCTTAGTTTGGGACTAGATGGTGCTGTGTAAAAATGTCCTAAAGATATTTATTATTATTTTATTATTTATTATTGTAACGCAAGCAGTGCTAAATCTAGGCATAAAAAAAGAGAAAAGAAAAACTTACAGAGAGTACTAAGCTTAGGCTAAATAAGCAATTAAAATGACTGGGGTACTGTACAAGAAGTCGCAGGTTCGAATCCTGCTCTTGAGCGAATTTAGATCTTTGGTTTTGCCAAATATCATATTCGTAAACTTGTGAAATATCTACTCTTTTGTTTTTTGCCGTGGGGAAATCCTCATGGACGCACTCCGCCCGGGGACGTGGAGTCTGTGTCGGACCCTTACCGACTAAAACCACCACGGTGTTCCTTCAACTACCTTTGGCCGGAGGTGTGGGAACCCTCTGTATTCGCACAACCACCCCCGACCCCGATCCTGGCCAGCTACAAGCAAGCGAGCCCCTTCTCCCCGTGCCGCCTAATGTCAGCCGCACCCTCCTCGGTGCCAAGCCACCACACGAGCCTTTACCAGTTATGCAGATAGCTAAGCAAATAAATAATTGCTCGCCATTATATTTATATAAAGAATTGCACCACCCTATATCTTCTCATGGGTGTCGTAAAAGGCGACTGAGGGATTCACCAGAGGATGGGCAGCAGCGTTTTCTGAGTATTTAACCAACCAACTGCGATCGCCAACCCCCTACCAAGCGTGGAGATTATGGCATATCCCCCCCATTGGGGGAGCCCTATGTCCAGCAGTGGACGTCTTTCGGCTGAAATGATGATGATGATGATTTACATTTATAACAATAAACATTAGTTGTGGTGTCATCATCGCCTTGTATGTATACTATAATCACCTTGAATAATAAAGGAAGAGATACTTAAGTAAATTCTTTTCCAGAGACTGTACAGCTTTAAAACTGCTTCATAAACAAACTATATCAAAAAGACTAAAGTCTACATGTTATACTACAGTATTAGGCTGACTTACAAACCCATTTGCGTAAAGTATGTGAGCCCATTATGAGAACAAATGTGTGCAGCTAACGTTGCCTGCGTTAATTTTGATATTAGCTGAACCAAAAACCTACATAATAATATAAATTTATATCAATTTAAGTAATGGGAATGGAGCTGTTGAAGATAAAAGAAAGTATGATACTTTCTCTATAATTATGAAAGCTGGATGCTTGGATGACTGGACCACGCCAAAACAGCATTGTTAACGTAATTGTACGTAATTATATCTGTCCGTGAATACTCGAATTATATATCGTTCGACTTTTTGGACATTCGATACACAGGTTGGGTTTTGAAAACAAAGCACGTGTAGTGCCTGCGTATGTTATACGTGCATGTCATATTATTGTACAATACCCTTCCAGCCCTTTTAGGATATCTGAGATAAGGAGACCAGGAGACCTGTAGCAAAGGTTTTATTAGTATGGGCTCCTGTCTCTCATTTATTAATTTAGTTTAACTCATAAGTATGCTTGGAACTTGTGGGAGAAAAAACAAATGAGAAAAACCATATGTTATATGCATTAAGATATACTTACCAAAAAGGTAGTTATAGATTACTATAAACTACTGTAACTGACACCTAGTCGAAGCTTTGAAGAGAGTGAGTAGAATGGAAAATAAGCTAAAAAAATCACAAAGATCTGAGCTGACATAAATAAATTACTCTTTAAACAAAGCACTAAAATCACTTCACAGATTGACGGATGAAATTAAACATCGCCCACTTCTTAAACGTAAGCGGAGTCTTCACTTTTGAAAGTTTTTCAGCCATACACCGTAGGCGTCTACGGCGCTACGTGGCTACGGCGTAGCAGTAATTTGTAATGCGAAACACGAACTCAATAACTCACGTCTAAAGGAAAGAGGGATGTATTAAAAGAGCGTTGTGCAATTAACATTGCAATTTGCCATAATGCCTGGCACTAAAATAAACAGAAATATGCAACTGGATACAATAAAGCGTGCATATCTTAGTTTAAAATCTTTTTAACGGTACTTAGAATTTTAATTAAAACTGAAACTCCAGCTTTTTGTTTTGAACGCGCTTTTTCTTAAATATTTGTACTGATTCGTGAGTTAGTTTAAGGTGCCATTTCACCGTAATTATTCAAATGCGTATAGTAAAACACGGTTTGCTACAATAGTCATTTTTAAAGTTACGTAGGCATAATACAATTTTCTATCCTCTTTTATGTAAATCTGTAGTTGGGTGTTGGTTACATTAATATATCCAATTTATTTAGAAATAATAACTGAGCACTGATAGTAACACAAACCATTTCTGGTTTCATGGTGCAAAATCTAATTTGAAAATTTATGTCTGTATTCTTCTTCTTCTATCGTGTCGACATGAGCTAAATAATGATACATGCCGTGGGCAAAAGATTCAATCAATCAATCAACTCAGCCTATCGCAGTCCACTGCTGGACATAGGCCTCTCCCAAGTTGCGCCACAACGCTCGGTCCTCTGCCTTCCGCATCCAGTCCCCCCCAGCCACGTTCTTAAAAAATTAATTAAATGAAAAAAATAAGTATTAAATTCTCTTATTTTTTTAAGCTAAGAGGATTGAAAATTTAAATGGCATTTAACTCAAAAATTTAATTCCAATTTGAAGGTTCACAAACTCATCAGATTAGCACGCAAAGGTAAATTATTGTCTTTTAATTCTTTCGTATTCGATGGAATTCTGAATTGAATTTAACACACAACAACATAACATAACGCCTGTATTTCCCCGAAGGGGTAGGCAGAGGTGTAATAGTGAATGAATGAATGAAAAATTTATTTGCTTAAAACATGAGTATACAATACAATGCGAAAGCACATGCATGTAAGGTGTTTAAATAGTAGTTATAGCAGCTACAATGTTTTGCCACTGGGGGCGTACAAATACTTTTGATTCTAAGTTACATTGACACTTTCAAAAATATGCAATTCTTCTTGTTCTACATTATATAAAATAAATTACCTATTGCAGAAGGACACAATAAGTATAAAAAGATATGAAAATCGAATATAATGTCAATGTAATAAAATTAGGCTAACAATGTCATGATAGGTAAAAAAATGGGAATAGGTAGAAAATTAAAACAATAATAAAAATGAGATGTCAAAAATACAGTTCGTCGGAGAACAGGCATACTAACACATACCTACTCGTTACACACACATTGAAATAATTACAAAGTACTAAGGTCGTGGAATGTTACGTGCGATCATTTAGGAACTCATTGATGTCATAGTAACACTTTCCCACTAAATATTTTTTTAAATGAATTTTAAATAAATTTGTATTTAATAGCCTGATGGGCTTGGGTTTTATATTATATATTTTAGGTCCCATGCAAAAGATACTTTTACCCATTAGTGCTGTATGAGACATTCGTATACATAATTGATCATTGTCTCGTCGATTGCGGTTAATTATGTCTTGGAGTCGTTCAAATAACATGGGATTTGTTTTCACAAAAACTGCTACTTCAAATATATATAGTGAGGGCATAGATAAAATATTATATTCTATGAAGTATGGTTTGCAACTATCAATCGTATCTAGTCCAAACATAGCCCTGATGCACCGTTTTTGCGATTTAAAGACGAGTTCTCTATTCGTTGAGTTACCCCAAAACACTATACCAAATCTTAAAACAGATCCTACGATGCCATGAAAGGCTGTTAGGAGGGCATTTTTATTAAGGACTGGAGCCAGTTTAAATAATGCATATGCAGAGGAACTAATTCTTTTAGTAAGCTCCTCTGTATGAGCTTTCCAGTTCAGGTTTTTATCTATTATTAGCCCTAGAAATTTTGAAGTATCTGTTTTATTCAAAGTGTTGTTTTGATACTGAATATTTATATTAGGTGATAGAATACGTTGACTGAAAAACATGACTTTAGTTTTATCTAGGTTAATTTTTAGATTGTTGTTATTTAGGAAGATGATAATTGACTCGATTGTATCATTGATGTCCTTTTCATAAGAGGTGATATGTTGACAATTAATCGTTACCGTGCTGTCATCCGCGAAGAGTGACATTGGATAATTTGACACTTGGGGCAGATCATTAATATATAGAAGGAATAATAAAGGGCCCAGAACACTCCCTTGTGGTACGCCAAACATGTTTATCCGATAATCAGACACATATATTTTTTCCCATTTGTATAGTTCCCAATAGTACACCCACATTTCGCCAGTTATGTTATAGTCCCATGTAATAGGGGGCGAGCCTATTGCCATTAACCGGGCACAAATCCATACTCCGGGCTGCTACTGAGAATTTCCTAATTAAAAACCCAATAACACTTTGCCCGACCCGGGAGTCGAACTCAGGACCCCACGCTCAGCAGTCGCGCTTGCGACCACTAGACCAACGAGGCAGTCTAAATTGAAATAATAATAATTGAACATAATAATTATTTAATATAATAATTGAATTTGTTTGAATTGAATTTAATACCCTTAATTAATATTACATATTAGATTGTTAATATAATATTAATATAGTATAAGTAATTAAAAGTTTGTAAATAAGTTGTGTACTATGACTTTAGGAATTTATTTAACTCTTTTAAATAGTGTATTTATAGTCGTAACAAATATTCGAATCGTCAGACACCTTGTGGAAATGTTAAGAATGTCCAGATATTACCATGTTAATTTAAAAAAATATTACATAACTTTTAACTATTATAGAGACTGTGTCATTTAAAACTACATAAAAAAACAATAATAATTCATTTAACGCCAGTGTTGAAAATTTGTGTTTTTGTGGCATCAATACATTTAAACATCAACATTCCATACAGTACACTGCATTTGTTTATTTTAAGAACAGCCTACTGCACTTACAGCTACCCAACACGTATCATACATATCAAGTAAATCTTATAAAACGAAAAAATCACTTAAAAAACTACAAAAGTTTACAGTTTGCTTTATGTTGTCATTGTAATTATCCAACACATTAGTAAAATTATCTAAAAAATCATGTACAGGAAAAGCAAAAATGTCATCAAAATTAGCCTTTGAAAGCTTGCAGCTAAACTAACCACACATACAAATAATTTAAAATGTACTCGGACAAACCGCGGCTTTGCATTAATTTTACATAACAATACAATTAATTATCCGGTGTACAATACGAAGCGAGTTTATTTACACCACTTACATCCGATTAGCATAGAGTATCACGATAAAAACGCTCATGTTATGTGTTATGGTAGAAGAGTATGCCTTAGTTTACCACGCTGGCCTAATGCGGATTGGCGGACTATACACACCATCAAAACTGTATGGCACACTCTCAGGTGTGCAGGTTTCCTCACGATGTTTTCCTTCACCGTTATAGCAACTGACAATCAAATTCTTAACCGCACATAAAACTATAAGTCAAAGGTGCGGGCTGCGTTCTAGCTTAGACCCCTACATGCAGGAAGGCAAGCGTTCAACCACCAGGCTATAGGCAAAGGAACCAAATAAGGATCCTGACTAGAACCCTTACAGGGCACTGCAAACTGAGCAAACATCTACACAGGATGGGCCTCACTGATACCACAGTTTCTAGATTTTATCGCGAAAAGGATGAAGGGCCCATTCATATCCTATGCGAATGTGATACAGTGCATCACATTAGAAGTCATCTTGGTGGCCACTAAATCTCAGCTGATGAGATCAGATCCTCAAACTCCAAGACAATAGTCGACATTATGGTTGGCCTGCGGGTTGGGGAGGTGCTGTAGTCTACTAATTAGAGGCGTCACAATAGATCTGTTAGGTCGCAGTGACATAAGGGGCTTGCAAAGACCTTACCTCTTTTGCCAAAATAATAATAAAAACATAAGTATCACTGCCTAGTACCCATAATATAATATCCATAACGCTCGACCATTAGGAGCCGTTATCAAAAAACCCATGCTTGGTAAAAGAATTGGTGATATGTTTGTGTAATAGCTGGAATTTGTGTCTCGATCGTGATCGCATTCATATTTTTATTTTTTTCCACGTTCTTATGTTCTTATTAACTCGCCTTCCTTTCTATCTGTCTGTTTTGTACAAAGTTTGCATTTGATTTAACCAACTTCCCGATGAGCAAGAGACCTGAAACTTTAAACTAGCTCAGAACTGGGTGACGTTGCAATATTAACTCACTTTCGGTTTAAAATCGTGCTATGTAAAAATCTGTTTCATCCACAAACATAGTAAAAATATAGACGAAGTGCTGCTAACAATAAAAGTGAAGCCAAAAAAACCAGCGCTCAAGCACACACCATGCACCTGAAAGATATTTACTTTCGTGATGCTTACTAGACGATGTCGCGACATGTGTACTGAGAGGGGTGAGCACAGATTCAGGTGCATGTGTGTGTGACCGCTGGTTGTACGCGGAGGAGCATAGTTTGTTTTGGCTTAACTAGATTGTTCGCAGCACTTCGTCTATATTTTACTATGTATTCGGTTTCATCAAATTGTTTTAATTTTTCATTACTCCGTACGTTTTGTCAATTCGGCAACTTTGCACTAACGAACTGAATATTCCTGTAATGTCAAAAAGATGGGCTATTTTATCATGAATGCATTACTCAATTACCCCACAGGACTACCTAAAATCGATACAAATACATCCCAGCGACATATTAAAGTACAAACACTTACATAAAGGCACAAAACTGAACTGCTTGTTTATCATGCAACAACATAATGTTTGCTTTAACCCCGTAATCAAACAATGGGAGGGTTAGCGTTTACAGTTGTATTGCTACAAGGTTAAAGTGACATAAAAAATTGCGTGTGCAGTTATTACAATTTGGAGTAGTACTTAGTACCTTTTATAAACCTTTGTATTCAGGTCAAGAACTTAAAAAAATGTTTTGCTAGGAAAGTAATAAAAATGTAGAATTATATTATATTGTGTTATTATTATGATAATCGGAAGCAAAGTTTTAGAACAATGCTCAAGCAATAATCCAGATTCAAGAACTGTCATTCCATACATTGTTGTCATTTTGTTTGTCGTCAATGTATGACATAAGAAATGTCAGATAAGGGGAGCCATTATTAAAAAAAAATGTATTATGAAATTACGTAAGGGGTTCACCACAGGATGGGTAGCAGCATTCTCTGAGTATTGGCATATCCCCCTAACATGCTTGGGGGAGACCTATGTTCAACAGTGGATGTCTTTCGGCTGAAATGATGATGATGATTATGAAATTACAGTCCTCAAATCTAAATTCATGCTTGAGCTTTTTTCGATAATACGAGAGACCTCGATATTTTTAAAGTATTTATTCTTTAAAATTAACCCTAAAACAGTCTTATCAAAGTCTGACAAAAAACACATATTTAAAATTCTTGTTGAATGTTCCTCCCTTTCTATGTTTCTTTATATATTTTAACGGGTTCTTCTATTTGATTCATTTTCTCAAAATAAGAATCACTATTTTCAATTCCTAATAAAGTTATTAAACACGAATTATATGGGGCGAATTTATTAAATTTTTATGATTTATTTGCCAAATCATCGCATCGTTATTAGAACTTTTACGACGCTATCCTCCACCCATAAATATAAAAGTAAATTACTTTGATGCAGTAAAATCCGCAGTCTGAACTCTGAACGTGTGGTAGCAACGCATCGCAACGTACAAAATCATCAGCCCAGCCTTTTTCAATCTATCTTGAAGTCAGCTTCTGATCTATCCAGATGAGTTGGAGCGCTTAAATGAGCCTTCGGGAGACGTTACTTAAATCTGCAAGCGGAATCTGAGCATTTAGCCTCGCCACCGACTTTGCTGCTAATCTCTAAGGGACTCCCTACAATTCAGTGGCGGCTCCATCAGTAAAAAAGTAATTACTCGCTAAGTACACCATTTATTAAAAACCAGGTTAAACAGAATTGTAGTAAAAGTACTGTAGTTTAATCAGAAACTTTTAACTGTGTCAATATAGTTCGCTGTAATTGTAGATAGAAAAAGTGCCGCAAGTGGCATTGTTTCGCAATTTTTCTATCTACATCTACAGCGAACTATATTTTACAGAGTTAATAAATTCTGATTAAACTACCGCACCTTTACTACAATTCCGTTGAGCCAGATTTTAGTCAAATTCTGTACTCGGCGAGTAATTGTTTTTTTTATTGATGGGGGCGCCACTGAGCTGTAGCTCCTTAGTGGGAGTCCTTAAATTACGGCATAAAACTGTTAACTAATAACTGTTCTCATATAGCTCATACCAAAATGAAAGAAGTATAAAATTGACAAAGGATAACTGCCATCTCTAATACCAACATGATATTAACCTAATTACCTGAGTAAAAGTAACTTCAATGAGATATACTTCCTGTAACAACAGTCAAAGTTATTTATCATGTCTGTCAACCATAACTCATGACTTACTAAACACACTTTCCGAAGTACAGGGGATCTCACTGAATGAAGAACATTCTCCCTTCCAAACCATAAGCACAGTACCACTTCAAAGATCGATAGTCTGCCCGGTAGCCCCTCTCCGTCAACCATAAACAAATATGTTAGGAACTGTAGAATGTCCGACTAGTTCAAATTTGTAGACGTAAAGACGTGGTCATATTGTTAGCGGACTTTAAACTACCTATCTAAATGTAAGGACTAAGGAGTATATATTTTTGTATTGATAAAATTGATCCGTCCTAAAATTCACTGAAATAACATCGGCCTTCTTCTTTTTTGGCTAGTTTCATACCCAATCAGTGCAATCATCATAAATGAAGATGTTATGGGCAAAGGTAACCGCTTAGCATCAGGTGGGCTTTTAGGTCGTTTCGCTATCCTATACCATAAAAAAATGCTAGTTGAATTATTGTTACTGCAAAACAGGACTACACTTTCATCCCATCTAAATAATATGATACAATTTACGATGATTCCTAACAGGAGTCATTTTGCTTCACAAGGGAATCATAAAAGAAGGCTGTCTGTTTCATAGCCTTGATCACACGAAAAAGCAATAAATATCGCTAGTTCTATCATCTCACAATACAAATATTTGTACAGCTTTCAGTTATTTATAGGATTTCTGAGCATTTGTTGGTGTGTGAATCAGTCTGTCAGTGTATGCGTTGATATGGAAAGTATTGACTGGTTGGTTCTTGGCTGAGATAAGGCCACCCTCAATTCGTGTGTGTAGTAAAAATGTGTATAAATATATACATGGTATAAATATATTTAAACTAACAATCAAATTATAGAATTTCATTTCATATAATTTTATACATTATAATCATCTATTATAACATTTTAATGGGGTTCCCTACAGCTCAGTGGCGCCCCCATCAATAACTAATTAATTATTCGCTGAGTACATCATTTAACAGAAACTATTAACTCTATTAAATGTATTTCGCTGTAGTTGTGGGCAAAAAACATACTAAAAGTGGCCGTCTTTCGCATTTTTTCTATCTACAACGACAGCTAACTATATTTTACTGAGTAAATAGTTTCTGATTAAACTACAGTACCTTTAATACAATTCTGTAGAACCAGATTTTCGATGAATTTTGTGCTCAGCTAGTACTAAAATTATTCATTTACTGATGGTGTCACTGAGCTGTAAGGAGCCCCTTTAATGCTCTTATTTCATTTCACATAATTTTTAAATATAACTTACATTTCAACTAATGGTTAAATAATATAATGTTCATTTTGTATGATTTAATATTTAATATGATTATTTTTATTGAAGATTTTTTCCAAATGAGTTGTATGTTGTTGTTATTTGTTGTGTTGTTGTTGTTGAGTTGTTGTTGTTGTTCCTTACGTATGAATATCGATTCTGATAACCTACCTCACAGGAGCAACAGGGTTTTTGTTACATACTGTATACAAAATGAAAATATATGAAATGAACGTTAGATAAAATCACGGAAATATATAGAAAGGAAATCTTTATTATTGAAAAAACCTCACGTTATAATACATCAAACTTTTATGAAGTATAGCGCAGTAGTGCGATTAAGACATTGTGACAAGAGCTCGGCGAACGTCTTAGCTAATAAAATCGTACTGCGATCCTTTAGATAAGCGTGATTCTTAAGGTAATACGAACGTCTATTAATATGAATTAAAATGTTATTAATACAGTACAAAACATCAACGTAACTCGCTACCCGCTCTCTATGTGACCATTACCGCACCACTATAGCGTGCTCCACAGCAATATAATGTAGGGTCATGCTTATCGAGTGCATCTCTTCCGCGACAGAAAGCGACTGTTTACTAACAAAACTTTCTACTCGTAAACCTTATTGTGAGTGCTGAAACTTCTGACGGCGAGCACTGAGCGTATGCTTTCTATACAATTTATTGTTATGCTGTTGGCGATTATGTTCCCTATTGGTATGAAATGGGATTTCTTTAAATTTGTTTGTATTGTAGTTGTTCTTTGTCATCTTATGCTGTAATAATAACCGCTGTATGCTGTAACCTGTATCAACACAAATACTACCCTCCACCACTTTGTTTTTAAAGACGGCTCGCGTGGTCACCGGTGTTCGCTCCTTCATAATGTAGCTAAATATTATCTGGTATCTACCCTCTTTGTACTTATTTAATATCCTACCTTGTTAACTATATTTTTGTTTACCTGTTTGTATAGTCGATGATACTGATGTACGGTAAAACTCTAATGAGTTTATGTTTACATCTTTAGAATGTTTTTGTTATGTATACCACTGAACAATAAAAAACAAATAAAATAAAATAAAGTTATTTATGTGGGATCACGTGGGATCCATTATAATGGAAAAAGAAGATCCTTTTACCAAGCCTGGCAGGTCTTGAGCTCCACCTATGACGTCATCATACAATATTTTGGGTAGTCGTTCTAACTTCACTTGACTTAGATACGTCATTCGTAGAGTAGTCAATGTTACTATTATATGTCTTATATTGTGCTTTGTTGTTAGTATTATAGTTAAATGGATATCGCTATTAATTTAAAGAATACATGTTTGTCAGTAGGTACAACGTTAACAGTCACACAAAATCTTCATTAATTCATGATAAATGTCTGAGACTGATCACTGAGTTTATTTCGCCGTTTCTTCTCAGAGATAATCACATAGGAAATGCCGATGCCACCTCTAATGTTTGATTGACGATTCTAACCCCTAATTTGTAGAAGAAATAGGTGATTTCATTTAAATTCATTATGGATTTTCACTTAAAGTCAAATAACTTCTAAAACACTTTTAAGATAAATCTATGAAACAATTAACTGTTAACAAAGTTACAGCGTCACGATAAACGATTTTATAGACATGACTCGGCTTTATTTACTTTCAGCTTAACAAACTTTAATTGAACGAAATTGGTGATGGTTACGACAAATAAACCGAGAATTTATAGGCAGATACTTAAATATTTGTCAATAAATACCTTACTTAAATAAATCTTATGAAATCTGTCATAGAATAGGGTAATATTCGGAACAAAGGACCAGAAATGTACAAACGACGGACACGGCATACATTTTATGTTCTAAGTTTTTTCTTTCTTTCTTCATACAACGTGAATATGACAATACGACAATAAATGAAAACACTGTTATTACTAGTATAAAGAAGCATTTTAAACAGGTAAATAAGTTGTATATCAAAATTAAAAAAGAACGACATTTTTTAACAAAATTCATATTATAACATCGAAATTAATACCAGGCCCCTCAGAAAGTATTGCGAAAAAAAGTTTTTATATATGGGAGACTGGCCAGTTATAATGTTTTTCGAAAATATGATTATTTATAAGTAAAAATAAGTAAGTTCCAATTTCAAAATTTCCCTCCACATTTTTTGCGAGTTAATTCAAAGTATTGTGTCTCACTGAAATATGGATCTGCGCCGGGAACATTTTAGAGCTATGATTTTATACGATTTCAAGTGTCGCCTGAAACCGGATGAATCGTACGATAGACTTCAAATGGCATTCATGGATGAAGGCCCTTCCAAGGCAACCGTGTATTGTTGGTATAACGAATTCAAGCGCGGTCGACCAACTTTGGGGGATGACGAAAGAAGCGGTCGCCCTTTGACGGCTGTTACCGAAGAAAACGTGCTAGCAGTGAAAAATTTAATCCAAGACAATAGGCGAATTACATATCAGGAGATTCAACACATATTGAAGATTGGATCGGGAAGCGTTCACGAGATTCTACACAGCCATCTTCGCGTGAGGAGGATAGTATCACGCTGGGTGCCGCACAACCTCACCGATGCTCAGAAGCAGGCCCGGGTGGAATGGTGCCGTGATATGCTTAACAAATTTGAAGCAGGCTCGTCTCGGCGTGTTTACGACATCGTTACAGGTGATGAGTCCTGGATTTATCAATACGACCCAGAAACCAAGCGCCAGTCGACTGTTTGGGTGTTTCAAAATGAGCCAACGCCTACCAAAGTGAAGCGATCTAGAAGCGGGGGTAAGATTTTGATCGCTAGCTTTTTTAATTTGACTGGCCACTTGGTATCAATTCCCTTACGGGATCAAAGAAGCATTAATGCCGAATGGTATACTACCAAATGTTTGCCAGAAGTTTTCTCTGTTATAAGCAACAAGCGACCAAACACTGGGCTCCGCGGGCTACTGCTCCACCACGACAATGCACCTGCGCACACCGCACTCAAAACGAGGGACTTCCTGGACAGCACGCCAGTCAAACTCCTGGGTCACCCTCCTTACAGCCCTGATCTAGCACCGTGTGACTTCTTTTTATTCCCAAAAATAAAAAATCAGCTCAAAGGGATACAATTTTCGTCGCCGGAAGATGCGCTGGCTGCGTTCGAGCAGGCTGTAAACGAGGTGTCTGCGGCGGACTGGAAAAAGTGTTTTGAAAACTGGTTTAGGCGCATGAATCTTTGTATAGAGGCTGGTGGAAAGTACTTTGAAAAGATTTGATAAAAATATATGTACGTATAGAACAATTTTTTTTAGTTTCGCAAAACTTTCTGAGTGTCCCACGTAAGTAACACCATTTGTAATCATTCATCTGTAATCATTGAGAAATAGAGTTTAAAATCATATTGTTAGGAATCGGCGGAATAAAATGGCAACACTGCGCTATGACAGCTTGACACCCCGCTAAAGTCGGCCATATTGATTGTCGGCGGTTGGAGCGGGGCGCACATCAGTATACAAAGTCTTTGGGCGCACACTTCGCTACGAGTCGTTGAACAAGACGGACGTTCTATAACACCGACACTTGTCCTTTTATTTCGTAATATTGAATATTGATGTAATTACTTACTAATACCTAATCTAAAAATACAGTGCTCTCATGGTTGGTTTTGAGAGTCTTAATGTGACTATTATTGAACATACCTGCCTAGCCCCTGATAAGCAGACATTACTTTTAACTGTAAAAGTATGGTCACACCTACACACATTTTTATCCTATAAACGTGTTTGTTGCTAATAATATGGACTCGCAAAGGTCTTTGACCTAACGATCTTTACCTAGAAAAATGGTCCTACATTCAAAATTAATGAAATTAAAAAAAAACCTGTGGCTAAGCTATTAACTGGATTTTATAGATTTTTTGTATACGGTCAGAGGACGTGATACTCTGTACGTAAACATAACATAACATCAGCCTGTATTTCCCCGAAGGGGTAGGCAGAGTTGTATAGTACACCCACATTTCGCCAGTTATGTTATAGTCCCATGTAATAGGGGGCGAGCCTAAACTACCTAACTCTGTAACGTGGTTTTATTTAATGTCGTACTGTCATATCCACTCTGTATAATACGATCTAGCATGATGATGATTATGGTGATTCTTAGGCTTATATTCAGAGAAGAATCTAAGCGTGAATTCATGCTTCCAAATGTAGTGCTATTGTAGTCCGCCAACCTGCACTAGGCCAGCGTGGTGGACTCAGGCCTGAATTCTTCTCATTCTGAGAAGAGATCCGTGCCCAGCAGTGGGACAGTAATGGGCTGATGATGATGATGATGATGATGATGATGATGATGATGATGATGAAGCGCTGGCTGATTGAGCAAGGCTTTTATCACTGGGATGAATTTATAGGATAAGTCACTACGACTGCGGCTTATAACATTTTTGTTGTAAATAATTACTAAGTGTAAAATAGAATAATGATTAATTGAGAATATAATATGTCAAAATAAGAATATTATTATAATAAATTTTAATAATGTAATAATGATAGATAATGATAATAGCATGTAATAATGATAACTCAAAATGTAAATTATTTACTTGAAATGTGACTTATAATAATTACTATTATCAATAAATAACTAGGAACTATGATGATGATGATGATGATGATGATGATGATGATAATAATTATAACGGACGTTCCACCACTGTGCCACTTAGGTTTACTTTTGTCGCAACATCAATCATTGAAATACGTGACAGATGACTGCACAGGAACAGCTGATAATATGATTTGTAAGGTGAATGAACTTTCAAAGTTTCTAGAGAGTTTAGGCAATTTATATAAAAAACCTATTAAAATTGTTTACATGTTTTATTAGACGTTAGGATAGGTTAACGTTCACTAGAACGCTGTGTGAAAATTTAAGCAACGATGCTGGTAGCACCTTTTAAAGAACATACACCCATAAATTTTCATTAAGTATGTATAATGTATATCATATTATATTGTTTATTGTATGTATATCAATGCCCAAGATGGCTCTCTGCATAAGTTTATGATTTTAATTTAATAGTGTACTTCGTAATTTGCTTATTGTCTAGATTAATTATTTGATTAATTATACTAGGCTGAGAAATTACTATGAATAAATAAATTACTATCATTCACCAAAAACATTGCAAATGCACTTAAAATTACACCTGCACATTTTTTCTTAGACTAACTCAGTTTTTTTTTTCTCTCTCTCTCTCTCTCTCTTTGTCTGTAACTTGTTTTAGCAAAAGTAGTTTCTACGTGCCGATGTCGTGAAGTATCATGTCTCTGAGAGTACATTAATAATTCAGCAGGCAGACTCGGGGCGCGTACGGCGTCCTCCCATCTCTGTTAAGATTCGTTTTCACGCGACGTGATATTGGAAAGTTTATCTTAGTTTCAAAACGGTGATCTGGGAGATGGAAAATATAATTTACTAGCTGTGACCGTGGCTTCGCCCACGTACTGAGATAAAATATAACCTACTAGACTTTTCCCGCAGCTCCACGTGCATACTGAAATAAAATATAGGCTTTGTTACTTCTGGGTAAAGTAGCTTTTTAATTGTGAAGGAATTATTAGAATCGGTTCAATAGTTTCAGAGTTTATCGATAACAAACGAACAGCCAATCTTTCCTCTTTCCAATGTTATATTATAGTATGAGTAGATCTAATAATGCTTTATATGTAGCGTTTTTAAATAAGAATATTTTATCTATCTAAGATAGAATATTCTTTATTTTACAGTAGACTAATAGGTAAAACAGCTAATATAGGTACTTAATGTGAACTCTAGTACAGTACAATTTGGCAGTGTTATCGTTGAATACGTAGCTTATGTATCTACAATTCTACATTCGTGAATAAGAAAAACAGTTAATGTAGGTGCAACTGCAGCTATGCCTATTTACAGCTTTATTATAGCTTCCACTGTAAATTTATAGCTCACAGTAAAAAGTGAAATAAATACCTCGATTTTTGACTGTTATAACAGAAACAACGAACAAGGATTTATCCTTTAAAGGGGTTTTAAAACAATGCCCTACACCGATCTTTCTTTTAAAATCACAAACAAAATTCAATACAAAGAAGCTAACACCGGACTGCATCGAAAAAATCAATACAGTAAACACCCGTCATAGCCAGCACTCAGAAAATCTAAAACCGTACTTACTACAAGGTTTATTTCACACATCTACTACAAAGCTATCTCGTCTAAACGTGGCTTTACTCTAAAATATACAGGAAAAGTGTTCGCCTTAAGACGCGGTAAATTCCTGTCTATCGGAACTTTTGCGTTTAACATGTTGGATCGACGAGGTATAAATACTAATACCGGTATGCTATGTATATTTAGGTACATGTTATCGGTATTTTATATGGGAGACATGTAGTTTATTATCGAAAGCTTGTTATACAATTATATTTATAGTTTTTGGTACGTAATTTGTTTGATGGTTGGTTATCAAATTCGTCAAAGTTATTGGTCAACGGTGCAAATTTTGTAGAAGTTTAAACCCACGTGCAATGATATTTAAAAGTATAGATATGTCATACCTTAACAAAACAACGAAAAAAAAGTTCCGTTCGCAGCTGCAGCACAATACACATAAACTAGTACAAAGTAAGTAAGTTGGTTACTCAAGTTACTTTCGCGTCATAATTGGAACACTTTCTGAACACACACGACGGCATTTTAGTTTTTTTTTTGTCACCGGTTACACTCGGCGTCTTACTTGACGCGGAAAAACGTCCTGATTAAGACGTTTTGGGTCTTCAGTTGCGAGTTCAAGTAACATATCTGTACTTTTAAATATCATTGCCCACGTGTTACTGAATGTAATTTTTTTATATGCTCTAGTTTGTCGGGCGCCCGCCAGCCAGGTGGACCAAAGACCTGATGAAAGTAGCTGGGGGAGGACTGGATGCAGAAGGCAGAGGACCGAATGTTGTGGTACCAATTTGGGAGAGGCCTGATATAGACAGGCAGTGGACTGTGATAGGCCGAGTTGATGATCCTCTCGTTTGTCAAAACTCCGTTTTATGGAGACGTTTAAACAATTGTGTCTGCTAATGGACAGATAAGCTCTCAATACAATAGTTTTTTGTACATTGGATTACAGTATACGCAATTTAACTTAGCCGCAGTGAAGTTGTCACAACACCGTCGCAGTAATCATTTTATGGGTGTCGGTTCGAGGCGAGGAAATATGCGCAGTAACCAACATCACTCCAGCCAAGTTATATTGCGCGTACTGTAAGTAGTATTAAGCAGAACCTAAAAACTAAGCCAATTCCTCAAATGGTTTAGTTTCAAATATCTAGAAATATTGCTTCATCATCATTTCAGCAGAAAGACGTCCACTGCTGGATATAGGCCTCCCCCAAGAAGTTTGTGGGGATATGCCATAATCGCCACGCTTGGCAGGTGGGTTGGCGATCGCAGTTGGTTGGTTAAATACTCGGAGAATGCTGCTGCCCATCCTCTGGTGAATCCCTTAGTCGCCTTTTACGACACCCATGAGAAGATATAGGGTGGTGCAATTCTTTACGTCCGGCACCACAAGCAACCAAAAATATTGCTTATAAAATAATTATGATTATGTAATGAACTTTATGTTAGTACTCATAATCATTTCATATTACTGAGTTTTCTACGAAATATCCAAAATGGTCTTAATTGAAACTTACGTTGAAATACCAATTACCAAAATGAAATTGAAACAGCCAATTACTTTAATTCTAATTTTATCTACATATTCCACATAGATATTTAATTTAACTCAATTTGAGAATAACAGAAAATGATTTAAGAATTTTCAAGCTTCGTAGATGAAATTAATATTCTATGAATTCATTCACTTTATAAAAATTATGAAATTACTAGACTCTTTATGAAAACTATCTTTAATAAACTCATATACCTAAGATTTTACTTTTAGAGGTTCATTTACAATTTTTATGATACACAATTACAAGTAAATCAAAATTTCTGTAGGTATAACTTTTACGGAGAAATGTTACTCAAATTATCTCAGCGTCTCTTTTCCAAAAAGAAGTATTATTATTGCCTTGACACGGATCTTGATCTTGTCTTAGAAATAGAAATTAACTTAATTGCATTAATTGTTGTAGGCTTTTGTAAAGATCTTACAATAATAATTTTTGGTCAGCACAATTTACCAAGTTATACAATAGAATGATCATGTTGTGTTATTTTTCTATATAAAAGTGAAAAGCATTTCATAGAAGTAAAACAGTGCTACTGGTTTCACAAACCAACAACTTTTTAATTGATAGCGCCCCGAAAAATACATATATATTTGTTTATTCTGCAATAGAAAAGTAAAACAATATGGCGTTGCTGTTTATACTACAAAAATGTGTTTTACTCTGTTTATTGCAATATAACAGTCACTTAGATAGCGGCCGGCAAATTAGTAATAACTTTTAATCAACACTTTGGTGGAAAAACGCTTTTTATACAGGTATAGGTAGGTCTATTAAATGTAAATTAAAAACTCTTTCGAACAAGAAATTATCCAAATTACTGTAATTTTTTGAATTACCTACTTTAAAAGTATTTTTATTCGTTTTATTAAACAAAACTGCGTCACCTTCAAATATTGCTAGTGGCTAAATTTACAGAAAGAAGGATCACTGCAAACATTAAGTTTAGAGAGAAAATAAAAATAAATCCTTCATAATTTGTTACCCGCAGCTATAGTAGTATTTATGTTTTTATAGTGTTATTTTCTGGTTTCACAGTTCATTCGCTTTTGTAACGTTCCACTTGAAAGCATTTTCTTTTAGTAATAATAATTCTTACACGAAAATCTATTCACATATTTCAAATAAAACGTATCGAAACCAAACGTATACTTCTAACAACAGGACGTTGGACTGAAGCCGTGTAAGTGTTTCACTGTAACTTAAGTTCATTTACTTCAGCAAACGTATTGAAAACGTCTGGGTCAATACTCTTTGGAAGCAACCACTTGCTCACAAGAAGAAGAAAAGAAAGAAAAATTGTTTATCGTCCCGGTTAGCAGCGCGCAACATTCAACGTATAAAACGACTTAAGGCATATAGCGGCAAAGCGGCGCCCCCATCAGTAAAAAAATATTACTCGCTGAATACATAATTTTTCGAAATTTAGTTTTTAACAATTGAAGTAAGATCATCATCATCATCATTTGAGCCAAAAGACGTCCACTGCTGGACATAGGCTTCCCCCAATTAAAGGGGAAATATGCCATAATCGGCACGCTTGGCAGGCGGGTTGGCGATCGAAGTTGGTTGGTTAAATACTCAGAGAACGCTGCTGCTCATCCTCTGGTGAATCCCTTCGTCACCTTTTACGACTACCATGAGAACATGTAAGGGTGGTGCAATTCTTTATGTTTGGCACCACACGGAAGTACAGGTACTGTAGTTTAATGAGAAACTATTAACTTTGTAAATTATAGTTCGCTGTAGTTGTAAATATAAAAAGTGCCAAAAGTGGCCGTTTTTCGCACTTTTTTTATCTAGAACTACAGCGAACTATAATTTACAGAGTTAAGAGTTTCTGATTAAACAACAGTAGCTGTACTTCAATTGTTAATAAATAATTGGCGCTGAATATTATTCACTTAGCTGACAGTGAGGTTCCTACTTAGCATGATGCTGTGTTACAGAGCAAGCCACAACACAGCGCAAGCAATCTAGTTATTGGCCTAGGTAGGCTAGCGTGTAGTTTTAGTCGGTAGGAATCCAACATACCCCTCCACCTTCCCCAAAGGAAGGGTATCCATGAGGATTTCCACTCGTAAACGAAATAAAGGTAGACAGGTATTTAAATGTAGGTTTTTATTTTGTACTAGCTGTGCCCGCGACTCCGTCCGCGTGGATGTCGGAAAATAACATCGTGTCATAATTATGAACACAATATCTTCAAATATATACATATAAGCGATACAGACGATTACACTATTTACCGACCATACTACATTTTGTTTTTACAACCAACCGGAATTTCATGGAATTAGCCCTAAACTCCCTCATTCTGAGAAGACGCTCGTGCCCAGCAGTGGGAAGTAATTGGGCTGATTATATTAAGTTATTCTATAACACTAACCACATCTCTTCTTATGCTGAGAAGAGGCCCGTGTCCAGCAGTGGGACTGTAATGGGCTGGTAATGTTATGTTATTCTATAATACTAACAATATCCAGTTCATTACTCCTTCTCATTTTGAGAAGAGGGCCATACCCAGCAGTGGGACAGTAATGGGTTGACTACGTTATGTTATTCTATATTTTCTAGTTTATTAACTCTTCTCGTTCCGAGAAGAGGTGCGTGCCCAGCAGTGGGGCAGTAGATAATGAGCTGATTATGTTATGATAATCTATTACACTAACAATATCCAGTTCCTTAACTCTTCTAGTTCCGAGAAGAGGTGCGTGCTCAACAGTGGGGCAGTAGATAATGAGCTGATTATGTTATGATAATCTATTACACTAACAATATCCAGTTCCTTAACTCTTCTCATTCCAAGAAGACCAGACCAGCAGCGGAACAGTGATGGGCTATGTTATGTTATTCTATATTTTCTATAATACTAATAGAATCCAGTCGTATTTTTAGGAACCTGTAAGCAACCAACAATCATGACCTCTACTTTGTATGCAACTTAATACAATAGAGGGGTCAAGCTGTATCGCTGGATCTACTCAACCGATTCAGATAAAACATACCCTATATTTTAAGTTAGACTAATACCAATACAAATGCTAAGTTTCATTACGATCCGTTCAGCCATTTTCACGTGATGAGGTAACAAACAGACAGACAGACAGACAGACATCAATTTTTTAAACGATTGATTCTTGTTCTATAGCTTATTTCTAGTCCCCCTAGCCGGTTTTCGCGAAAAAAAACTCAATGTAGACTTTTCGACCTTTACAGTTTTATTATAGTATAGATGGAATTTTTATATTATTAAATGGAATTTGTCACCAACATAATTCCAAAATGTGCTGAAGCCCACGAACGCAGACTTCATCAACATGTGAATGTCGAAGCCATCCAGCTGCTCGACAACACGGACATAGTGCGAAGACTGAAAATAACTAAACCTTTCCAGTTAGTGTAGTGACTAACAAAACAGTGATAATGCTACTATACATACCAGGCCCCTCAGAAAGTATTGCGAAAAAAAGTTTTTATATATGGGAGACTGGCCAGTTATAATGTTTTTCGAAAATATGATTATTTATAAGTAAAAATAAGTAAGTTCCAATTTCAAAATTTCCCTCCACATTTTTTGCGAGTTAATTCAAAGTATTGTGTCTCACTGAAATATGGATTTGCGCCGGGAACATTTTAGAGCTATGATTTTATACGATTTCAAGTGTCGCCTGAAACCGGATGAATCGTACGATAGACTTCAAATGGCATTCATGGATGAAGGCCCTTCCAAGGCAACCGTGTATCGTTGGTATAACGAATTCAAGCGCGGTCGACCAACTTTGGGGGATGACGAAAGAAGCGGTCGCCCTTTGACGGCTGTTACCGAAGAAAACGTGCTAGCAGTGAAAAATTTAATCCAAGACAATAGGCGAATTACATATCAGGAGATTCAACACATATTGAAGATTGGATCGGGAAGCGTTCACGAGATTCTACACAGCCATCTTCGCGTGAGGAGGATAGTATCACGCTGGGTGCCGCACAACCTCACCGATGCTCAGAAGCAGGCCCGGGTGGAATGGTGCCGTGATATGCTTAACAAATTTGAAGCAGGCTCGTCTCGGCGTGTTTACGACATCGTTACAGGTGATGAGTCCTGGATTTATCAATACGACCCAGAAACCAAGCGCCAGTCGACTGTTTGGGTGTTTCAAAATGAGCCAACGCCTACCAAAGTGAAGCGATCTAGAAGCGGGGGTAAGATTTTGATCGCTAGCTTTTTTAATTTGACTGGCCACTTGGTATCAATTCCCTTACGGGATCAAAGAAGCATTAATGCCGAATGGTATACTACCAAATGTTTGCCAGAAGTTTTCTCTGTTATAAGCAACAAGCGACCAAACACAGGGCTCCGCGGGCTACTGCTCCACCACGACAATGCACCTGCGCACACCGCACTCAAAACGAGGGACTTCCTGGACAGCACGCCAGTCAAACTCCTGGGTCACCCTCCTTACAGCCCTGATCTAGCACCGTGTGACTTCTTTTTATTCCCAAAAATAAAAAATCAGCTCAAAGGGATACAATTTTCGTCGCCGGAAGATGCGCTGGCTGCGTTCGAGCAGGCTGTAAACGAGGTGTCTGCGGCGGACTGGAAAAAGTGTTTTGAAAACTGGTTTAGGCGCATGAATCTTTGTATAGAGGCTGGTGGAAAGTACTTTGAAAAGATTTGATAAAAATATATGTACGTATAGAACAATTTTTTTTAGTTTCGCAAAACTTTCTGAGTGTCCCACGTATAACACATGAACAAAGTTTTTTTTCATTGTATAGGATTGCGAAACGAGTTAGAGGCCCACCTGATGTTAAGCGGTTACCTTTGCCCATAACAACTTCAATACCACCTAGGCTGTTATTATTAAAGTGTATTTATTAACCGACTTCAAAAAAGGAGGAGGTTATGTATTCGACGGGTTTTTATTATATTATCAGACTCCAAGAAAACGCTATGGACATCATTCTTAGTTAATAAACATACACCTTACGTAGAAAAAATATTAAGAACTATGTTCTGTTTAATCAGAAAAAAAAAAAAACTGTTCTGATGAGTCCAACAATTTATTGCTGGAATCTTTACGAATCTACAGCGCCAGCGTTTTCAAAATGCATAACGTAGTTGGCAAAAGTTAGTCACAGTAACTTTTCAGTCGGCCAGCAACAAAATAACCTACAATGCACTTCCTGGCGAGTTTACGACCTCCCTTGATGCACACACAACGTGAATTGAGCACATATAGGCATAAGTGTCTACTAATAGTACAAAGTTCGAAAAGTTTCAAACAGCTATGTATCATCCCCGATACTTTAATTTCGACGATTTTTAAATGAACAGGAAAAACTAGCTTATAAATCCTGGAAAGTAGATTGGAAATTCGAGTTAAGTAAATTCAAAAAGGATCTTTTGGGGTCCCGTAACAGCCCACTGTGCAGAGCCTGCATGGTGGAAGACGAGACAGCAGCCCATGTGCTTCTAGATTGCCCTGAGGTAGCTACATACAGGGCCAAGTACTTCGGTAACCCAGGTACCCTCAGAGAGATCACTAGCAAGACCAAGGCGTTGCTGACCTTTTTTAACCGACTTGAAAAAAAAAGGAGGTGGTTCTCAATTAGATCGTTCTTTTTTATGTTTGTTATCTCAGAACTCCATCAACTCTATAAGAAAAGAGGGAGACCGAAGAAAATATGGATGGATCGTGTGAAAGATGATATGAATAGAAAGAAAGTGAACACGGAGATGACGGCTGATAGAGATGTATGGAAGAAAAAAACATGCTGCGCCGACCCCAAATAAATTGGGATAAGGGCAGGAGGATGATAATGACCTCAGAACTCCATCATTTATGAGCTGATTTCGAAAATTATTTTTTTATTTGTAAGGATATACTTCCAGATTGGTCCCATTTCTATCAAAATACAGCTTTGATGATGGGATTCATGTGGAATTGAGGGAACTCCTCGTGTTCTACTAAAAGTAGGCGGCGCCAGAGAGGCAACCACTCCGGTGGTGCCTAGCTCATTAGGGCTACACACGGCAAACCCTGCTCCATCCATAGGACATGGGGGGTGCGCGAGAGGCTTTTGTCATGGTTGGGTCGTTGTGTTGTGTCCCCCGCGAAACCCCCTCCCCTCTGTCCTTCTATTGACGGAAGAGGGGTTGCGGCGTGTAGCTCTAATGATCTTGGCACCACCGGAGTGATTGCCTCTCCAGCGCCGCCTTCTAGCAGGACACGATCCCACTCCGCATCTTCTTTCTGAACTGTGACGGTCTGAGCAGTCTCTATAAGTACCTACAGCCAGATAAATTATATACATAGATCCGAAATAATTTTAGAAGCTTTGTACCCAGATGTATCAAACCGTATCTTAAACAAGTACATATTTCATTTATTGAGCCCTAGAAGTCAATATCAACTTACAAAACAACTTGGAAAACTGACAGCCCTTTGTCTTAGGTCTTAGGCTGAACAACTTCCAGTATCGCTCATAAATGTATAGAAATAATAATAGCGTTTAGAATACGAAATTAATAACTTAATTGAACAATTAACCATGTTCAATGGATAGTTCATTGATCTGAACTCGGGTTGACCACATAATAAGCGGAACAGAAGGCTTACACGGTCTGGACATTGATATGCCTTATGGAACCTACACACATTCACGTACGTCAAATTTGCATGATGCTTAATTCACACTTGTCATGCAAATCCAGACATAAGCACGGTCCAATTTACTTGATCCAGCCTCAGCTATCATTCAGACTCGAAGGTAAACTTTACCGTGTACGTGTGTGGCCTACTCACATTCAACTTTAATAAGAAGATTGTGTTCGTCGTCACAACATCGAATAAGCGTTTCGGGTGTTGATGCCTGTTACTAGGCTAGCTTATTAAAGGTAGCATGTTACATTGATAAAATAAAAAGGCTTCAACCCTTAACATACGACGAAACCGAAAATATGCTAGTCATTCCATCATAAATAGTGAATGTAATTATATGGAATCTGAATAAATGCTAACCACATCACATACACACTTACCCCCACCACCCTACACACAAATAAACATCATCCTTCACTCAAACTCACCCTACCCATCCACTCTCCCAGTCACAAACACATACTTCACTTGGTGTTGTTAACCTTAAATAACTGAAATGTCATGGTTGTATTATAAAACTAAAGCCGTAGAAACTCCCAACTCCTAAGATATAGGTCTGCGTACTTAGTTTAGGGGCCGGAAATCTGTAATTAAATGTTATGACTTGATTGTTCAACCTGCCGTTGTTTCTCTGTATTGTGTTTTAAGTACAAATTTTAATAAACATTATATTATTATAAGCATACGTGCCAAACTACTCTTCAACTGCCATGTCAGAACTTTATAAACCAGTCACAAGATGCAGCATGGGGAGGGGTAGTGGACATTTGGAAAAGCGTAAGACCATAGTGTACTGGCCCCTAACACCTATCAGTCACAGTTTGCAACACTGTTTTTGTTTTATTTGGGGTGTGAGTCACGTGGTATGGAGTTGAACTTCTGTAGCTATTACGTATTTAAGCGTTCGACCCCTCTTTTGTTCACACATGACTTCGTTCAATATACTTACAACGTAATATGTCATGACAAAGTTTATTTTTATAGTCTGTTATAGACCAACGGAATTAAAATCTTCATCATCATCATCATTTCAGCCGAAAGACGTCCACTGCTGGACATAGGCCTCCCCAAGCATCGCCACAATGACCGGTCCTGCGCTTTCCGCGTCCAGCGGATTCCCGCGACCTTTACCAGGTCATCGGTCCACCTTGTGGGGGGCCTACACACGCTGCGCCTTCCAGGTCGCCACTCCATCTAAATTTAAAATCTTAAATTAAGTATATTAGCTTTACTACTGAACATGCCAAAGGTTTAAAAAATTTACAAGTATTATTACCATAAACTCATAAAAGGCTCCTGTAAAAGCTATAAGTAATTACTACGAGGTAATTATACACTGAAAAAAAAACTTGATAACATTAATAAAAAAAATGTTTGCAGCAATCAAGGAACTTGTTTATATACGAGCACATAAAGTAATATGATTATGGCAATAAAGTTATCTTGATTAAGTAACAGACAAGTTGTCTTGATAAAATCAAACAAAGTAATTGTCAATACAATCAAGTTCGGTTATCATGCCAATGACTTCTGTTAATTGGTGTTATTAACGAACTTGGTAATGGTTATCAAGTATTTTAGTTGTTTGTAATAATGAATATTGTAAAGTTATTCAGTTATCTTGTTTAAAGCTATAAAGTACTTTTATTGAGACTATTAGGAAAGATATTTATTCTTATAAATCGTGTTATTGAAATAACTGAAAACCTCTAAAGGGTTCATTGTACTCATCAGTTTGAACAACTTTTACTATGGGACTAACACTGAAATCGCGAAATAAAAAATGTTACCTACATTTGCGTTCACAAGAATCGGCTAAATGTAGAGATCAACTGCGTTTTTTTTCGCTATTTCTCGTTTGGTCCCATAGTAAAAGTTGTTCATACTGATGAGTACAATGAACCCTTTAGAGGTTTTCAGTTATTCCAATAACACGTGGTATAATTAGATTAATCAGCATTAGATACGAATTATAAATTAAGATGTCTAAATTGCTTTTACCTAGCACTGACTATTTCTCAAAAATAATAATGACAGAAGTTATTATAAAAAGTTTTTATTTCTTTCTAAACAGAGATCAATATTTTTTCTACCTACACACTTACACCTACTATAAAGATATCTTGATACTGCTCAAGTCTTATATTATCGTCTAAATCCGACTTCCACATTTTCCAGCTGCGTAGAAATAGGGTTCTAGGCCTTAACAGAGGAATCATCTCTTTGATATCGACATCGGTAAGCGCAGAAAGCGCTTTCATATTCTGCAAAACAATCGTCGATTAATTGGTGTGAAAAACAACATATTATCATCGTTGCTAAAAGGGTAGTTTAGGTACTTACTGATAAAATTGGCACGTAATTCGGGCAGCCTCCAAGCCTGGAGAATTACGCACACTTCTTCCATCACAAACAGGAGTATAAAACCACTACGACGGCTACTGAGATTCACTCACAGCACGATTCACTGAGTTCATAGGATACCTTGGTGTGTTAATAACGATCAGTGGGTTTTGCTTTTGGGTGTAACCGTGCAATAACTTGAAATCTAAATAATTTACTCCGCGTAACAAAAGCGTGCCATGCTTAGGCTCACGAACGAACGGAATGAACAAGTCTAGACCTGAAACACTGACGACTCCGACCGACAACAAAGGGCGTGTTTACATTGATCATCTGACTTGATTAAATCTGTGATGTGCCATGTTTACACTATCTTAATCATGCTATCTTTATTCCTTGTATGAAGTGAATGATAGAGAAGAGTTGATCATTTTAACTTTATTGTGACAACAAACCGTGATTAATATATTTTTATAAGTTTTTGATTGCTTCATTCATAATTTTTTCTATCAAGCAAAATGTCATGCTTGATTGACCCGATTTTTTTCAGTGTAGGTACTACTTGCTATTACACAAAGCAAAAAAAAAAAACGGTGTGGTAGTTAGTTTGATTAGTTTCTGGGTGGTTGCTGTATGGCCGTTAAAAATCTATTTATACAAGGTGGCATTGAACGAAGCCAGTGGGGGTGCCTATAGAAATCAAAATAATATAATATAAGGCATATCATTTAATTTCTAGGGGTGCCATTGTAGAGAAGCTTCAATAAATTATTTAATTTTCATTTTAAGTAGGTACAGTCTAACTAAGCGATTATTATACAGGGTTGCCAGATATAGATGAAGTTTTCTCAGGAAATTATTATAGAACGGTTTGATTAGGGTTTTGTATAAATACAGTTTAACTTTGTTCGTTACTAAAATTATATTTCACTCGAAAACAACCATAATCCTCTGAGAAAACTTCATTTATATCTGGCAACCCAAGGTACTAATTGCTATGTCAGACTGCACTTATTTTAAAGTTCAGAAAAAAGAAATAGTATGCCACGTGCATAAGTAATGATAAGGCATATAGTATCATGTGATTATTTCTTCGATTCAGGACAAATATAAATACCTGGTGACCTCTTTCCCATGACTAAGGCATTAACTAATGAATTGCAAATGACAAGTTGTGATACGTTCTAATATTATAAATTGTCATTTTAAACTGTAGGTAGGTAAATCAGAACAAATGAATAAGATAGACGGAGTGTGTAGAACTAGCGAATGAAGCCAGAAAAAGGAACACAAAATAGCAAAGGAGTACCTACTATTCCGCCCACAGTGTTCACGAGCCGCAATCAGGACCGTACGTCTAGTCCTCAAACTAAAAGAATAAGATTGACGCTCCCGACCGCGGCTCGCGAACACTGTGGGTGGAATAGTAGGTACTCCTTTGCCATTTTGAATTCCTTTTTCAGTCTTTATTCGCTAGTTCTAAGCGCTCCGTCTATCGTATTCTTTTGGTCTGAGGTAGGTAAACATAAGTCCCCCCGCAGACTGCAGTGGGTCTAATACGAGTTTGACACTTATTCATTCTCATAGTTATTGACGACATTCACTCAAAACAGTAGTTCCTTCTCGTAGCACCCAAACACAATTTGGAACTGTGCAACTAGAGCCTGACATTTCAAAAGTGCCTGTAATGAGGTTAATTTGAAATAAAAAACATTTAAATTTGAATGTATCCGTAGGCTTCTTCGGTAGTGAACGCCCATCTTCGTACCCAGTTGTACATAAAATATTAAAATTTAAATAAAAACCTAAAATATAGCCAGTAAGGAAATAATCAGTAAAACGCTGTTGGTCAAAACAAAATCAATTATTCCGATTTCCGTAGCTCGTTCCCAGTCTCATTGCGCTTCGAGATAGATATGCAAATCCACTACCGCTTAGCCAGCTTATGTGATGAGTTACACAAGCTGTTAGCGGTAGCTGTAAGCTACCGCTAACAGCAGGGAGCTGGGAGCAGCTTGGGGAGGCCGGTCGGTATCACCCCGGTAGCCATGAATTATTTCTTAGTGCATTAGACAGCGACCGCTATTTTAGAAACCCTACTGTGGAAACTCAAATATGTAGGGGTGAAGGATTTTAGTAGTATCACAGTGTAATTAGGTATCCGTTCCATATAGTGAACACGGAGATGACGGCTGATAGAGATGTATGAAAGAAAAATACAAAATGTTGCGCTGAATCCAAATAAATTGGGATAAGAGCAGGAGGATGATGATGATTATGATGATGACAGTGGTTTAATGAAAATTGACCTTGACAGTTTTTAAAGGCAACTCGGGACATTGTTTGACAGTTTTGAAGGCAGCTTGGGACTCATAACTCGCTCGTTGGACGACTGTTACACTGTGTATAGTGGCTAGACTAGTAGTAAACTAAAAAACAAAACAAAAAAACTATTGTTTGTAAACTATTGTCTTTGTTTTCGTTTGGTGTAATGTACAATAAAGAATATAATAAATAATAAATAGTATAGTCCGTTTTACTTAAGAAGCTGGATTAATAGAACTACCTATTTTGTCTTTTGTTAAACAAAAACTTTATAAACAAGGGTTATAGACTACTTTCTTGTTTGTTTTTTTGGTTGTTTTTCTTAATGGGTTTGAAAATAGAACACGTAAAAAGGTAGATTAGGTTTTTAGGTACAGTCGACGGCACGGCAGTGGTAGCAGTTTGACTTTGACAAAGACTTTATTTTGTAAGCAGTAAGGACGATTTTCGTAATTCAATTTATACCACAGCCGTGCGATTGACTGCACCTATTTGTTTCTGTGACTAAAAAGGAGAATAAAGTAGGTTTTATACTAACCATCTAATAAGTCAGCTCTAAAATTTTCAACTTTCAGACATAAGCATAACAAAGTCTATAAATACGTTTTTCAACAGAAAATTACTGAAATCCGGGCTGACCTACTTTGGAAGCCGCTGACTCATCCTCCCGTAAAACGATGAAGTGAAAAGTAGGTGTATGAACAAAAAATATTCATCACGTCTGTACTCCCTAAAAAGATAAGCAGAGATAGGTATAAATAAAAATTATAAATGGCTCAGAGACCAATAACGTTCATTGAGTGAAATAATTTAAACGTACTCAACGCGTTGTGGTCTCCTTAATTTGGACAGAATATATTTATTACGTCTATATTGCCTAAAAGGATAAGCAGAAATAAAAATAAACGATAAACACGTTAGGCCCAAAGACCGTAAATGCTCATTGAGCGAAATAAAAGCCCACAACGCGTTAAGGTCTTGAATTCAGAAAATTAATCGTAGTGACTTTTCGTAATTACCACAACGCGTTGTTGTTAAATATCATAGCTACGATTCGAATTTTTCTTAGTGGGGTTTGTGTTAGTCTCAATGCGGTGTGCTGTTGTAGTTGTTTGACAAGTGCCACGAGTGCCACGACACGAACTTTGCACAGTGGATAATAATTTGAAGAAACCACAACGCGTTGTGGACGATTTTTTCACTCAATGAGAGTTTGCGATCTTTGAGCCTGAATATATACATTTTCGCCAAAGACTCCAGTCTGACTTATTTCTCATCATAAGGTAAGTAATAAAGTCATCTTTTCCCAACACAGAAATTGAATCCTCACGAAAAAAACTAACTAGTTTAGGCTTTAAAGTTAATTTGATTTAACAAATTTGTTTATCTTAAATGGATAAAACAGTTTGTTTAGGTATCACCTTAGTTATGTAGCCAATAAGTTACAGGTAGACGAAAGTTAAAGTCAATGGCAATAGGCTCGCCCCCTATTACATGGGACTATAACATAACTGGCGAAATGTGGGTGTACTATTACACCTCTGCCTACCCCTTCGGGGAAATACAGGCGTGATGTTATGTTGTTAGACGAAAGTTCAGCTTCATTTAACGTTTTCTTTTTCAGTGAAATTTCTCCATCTCTTTAGTTACTGTTGAAGTACCTAGTTATTTAAAATTCAGTAGCAATATGAAACATTTTTTCATTTTTAAATTAATTTAAATTGAACTCGTAATACAGACCATAATTTATGCTCATTCATTCAGTAATATTCTAACATATAGCGGACAGTCATAACGGGCCGTCATCTGGGTGCGATACTCCTCGCCCCGCACCTACCCCGCCATCGTGTCGACGCTCGGAGCGAATCCGAAAGCGCTCGGGCGCACAACGTTTCCCCGCCGCCGCCGGCCAAACCCCCAGTCAGTCCAATTCGTGTTGAAAAAGCAGACGGCCGCGCGCCGACACGATCGCGTCGTCACGTTGTCGCATTTATATTAAGTTTGTTTTAAATCTCTGATCTTTAGCAAAGTAATTAAAGTGTGTTTGAAGACATTCCGTGTTTCCTTTAAGCAACACACCTATAAACATTTCAATTCATTCCCGCACGAATGAAATTTTATTTCCTTTAAAAGTGAGAGGAATTTAAAAAGTTGTCGTCGACTCCGGCAGTTCCGTAATATGACGGAACTGTCATTAGCAGGCTAACGCCATGTGCCTAGGGCTGTCACTTAGAGAGCTTGAAACTTTAGAAAGGGTAAAAAGTGTTTTGTACATAATGAAAATTAGAAGGGGTTCTAGATTTGATCACTATATCTAAAAAAAATTGCTATACATATGTTATGTGCCTGTTTATTATATTATCGTACATATTAATATATTCTTTAAAATGACAACTTCATTCACACGAAACGATTAAAGGTTTCAAACGTCAGGCTATTGTTACACAATTTCACGCTAACCCCCTAACTGTGGGTTTGCACCAAAAAACATTTAACATGTAATGTCTCGAAACTAGTCATATGAAACGAATGTCACAACTCGTTTTGTTGATTGTTACGTTCGCACTGCAGAAAACTGGGTAAATTCTTTGACAGATTTCAAGATTTGTTGTTGGCTGTGTTTGCACTGACTAAAAACTTATACATTGACATGTTTGTATATAGATTTGTCACGGCTGACGTTCGCACTGATGCTTAATCATGTCTCGCAACTTGTATAAATCTCGTTTTTTGTGTTTTCCAATGAGGTCGGTAAACATGTATGGCCGAAAGCAGAAACTTTATATTATCTGTGCTTTGAAGTTTATTGAACTATGACAATGATTTCCACAGATCTATTAATGATTTCCATGTTTGTGAAATACGACCTAAATGACATCTTTTGATGAGTTGCAAGATTTGCCTCGAGACATTTTGATTCAAAATTAATTGTGAAACATGCCAATAGACTATGAAATGTCATACATGTTTCGTTTCAACAAGTTGTGTGATAATGCGAACGCGATTCGATACATTGATAGATAATTGACTTTTCAACATGTTTTTATGTGAATGTTTCGTCAGTGCAAACTCACAGTTACAAATAAACGTGGTAGGTTTAAGCTGAGAATAGTTATTGTTTGTATTGTACTGTTTTGTTTCTTTCGTTCTAATATCAAATAAAATAAGAAACATAACAATGAATAACCATTCACAGCTTATAGGTACCACCTTTATTTGTAAGGGGGTAATTGTTAGTGTAAACATGAGTACACTAACATTTACCCCACATGTTTAATGAGTTTTCTATGATGAAATATTACGATAAACAAAATCCTAGTCCTAATTTTCTGGGAAATTATTCCCAGTTAAATTTCTCGTAAAGTCAACGGCACGTCAGTGATAACACCTGAATTACGACAAACTCCCTTACTGCTTACGAAATAAAGACGATGTCAGGGTGAACTGTTACCACTGACGTGCGGTCGACTGTGAAACGCTCGTTCTCTTATATTAAAATAAGTCAAAATCGTACTGGAAGGCGCAGCGTGGGTAGGCCCCCCACAAGGTAGACGGACGACCTGATGAAAATCGGGGGAATCCACTGGATGCAGAAAGCGCAGGAGCGATCGTTATGGCGATGCTTGGGGGTGGTCTATGTCCAGAAGTGGGCGTCTTTTGGCTGAAATGATGATGATGATGAGTATTTAAACCCCTTAAAATCCGTATTGTCAACCCTACGCGTCACCTAGGTTATTTGGGCCAGCACTCCAGCTAATGGCGGGGTCAGATGCGGACGAAACGCTTTTCATAATAATTACCTAGATGTCATTAATTATCATTAAGCTGTCCATTACCTATGGATTTCCGATAAAGTTTTCCATGTAGTTTTCAGTGGGCAAATTGAGCAATAAAGCTGTCAAAACAATATTTGGAAGTAACTGACGAGCTATTGCTATGGAATAATTGAAGGTTAATTCTTGGGTATTAAGTATAATGCTGTGGCCATACATTGGCTCTCGCCTTTTGTCCAAGAATGGCCAATTATTTAATCTAAGTATTTTTTTTATTTTTTTGAGACCTGTGGGAATCGAACCCACGACCTGATCAGCAGTCCGAAACCACAGACGTCGTCAAAATTTACCTAAAATTGCTTCCAATACTGTTAGCTCCAACCCAATGTATGGATATGTATGTATATGTATGTATTTGACAACCTCTGTGGTCTAGTGGTTCGAGTGTCGGACTGCTGATCACGAGGTCGTGGGTTTGTTTCCCACAGGACACAATTATTTGTGTGATGAACATAAGTGTTTGTGTTGGTCTGGGTGTGTTGCTTATGTATTATAAGTATGTATTTACAAAAAAAAAGTATATACGTATTGTATCCATTGTCTAGTACCCATACCACAAGCTCTGCTTAGTTTGGGACTAGATGGTGCTGTGTAAAAATGTCCCAAAGATATTTATTTTATTTATTTTTAATGTGCCCGCGCGCATACTCCTTTCATTCTCCTCGCTTTTTATTTTGTCACAAAAACCGACTCAGCGCGGCACGACGTCGGGCATTGGATGAAATCTTGACATCAATGTCCAACTTTCGTCCAATATTGGTGTGGCTCCAACACAATTATTATTATTATATTGGTGCTAATAAGACCGATGTGTAACTACGGCATAACTATTGCGTTTGGGCTTTTTGGGTTAAACATAACTTAAAGTTATCAGACACTATGTTATGTATGTACAATGTTGACATAGTAAGGCTGTTGTTAATATAGATCGTGTCATATCCGTAGCCTTTTCAAACAGATAAATACAGATGTTACATGTATGTACACTATATAGTCGGCATACTCGGCAATAAATTAAAAATATCGGGACGATTATGGGGGATGGAGTTTAATTTCCTTCGTCCCAATACTTTTATGAGACTGACTGTACGTATTAAATTATGCGTTAGTGGGGTACTGTTACGTAATAAAAATAAATAAACATATCGATCATTACATCCGATATTACTAAAACGTACCTATGTTTAACTATTGACGACGTCTGTGGTCTATGGTTCGAGTGTCGGACTGCTGATCCCGAGGTCGTGGGTTCGATTCCCACAGGACACAAATATTTGACAAATGAACATAAGTGTTTGTGTTGGTCTGGGTGTTTCTTAAGTATTATTAGTATGTATTTACAAAAAAAAGGTATATAAGTACTATATCCATTGTCTTGTACCCATAGTACAAGTTCTGCTTAGTTTGAGACTAGATGGTGCTGTGTAAATTTTTTCCAAAAATATCTATTTTATTTATTTATTTAAACAAAACATTTTATAGTTTACTAGCGGACCCGGCAGAAATCGTCCTGCCCGGAAAAGCAGCGCCACATATAATTAAAATCGTCCCTGCCATTTAGGAGAAGATCAGTGACATACAGACAGAAGGGCCACCTACCGGATCCTATTGTGTTTTCACACCATCCAGGAAACCATTGTAATATTCACAAAAAAAATCATCCAAATCGGTTCAGCTGTTTAGGAGGAGTTAGGCGACAATCAGATGTACAGAAGAAATAAATATTCGCGGCTTCACTCGCGTTAAATTCTGCTAACCCACGTGACGGATCCTGTTAATTCAGTCCAGTCCAGTCCAGTTCCATCCATCCATCCATCCATCCATCCTTTTATTCGGACCGTCCAGTCCAGTCCAGTCCAGTCACTATCCCACTATCCCACTATCTCACCCCATGTCCAGTCCCGTCCCGTCCCATGTTAAATGTCCCATCCCGTCCCATGTCCAATGTCCCGTCTCATGTACCATGTCCCGTCCCGGCCCATGTCCCTTCTCAAGTCCCGTCTCGTCCCATGTCCCGTCCCCCATGTCACATGTCCCGTCCCGTCCCGTCTCATGTCCCATGTCCCGTCCCGGCCCATGTCCCTTCCCATGTCCCGTCCCGTCCCATGTCCCGTCCCCCATGTCACATGTCCCGTCCCCCATGTCACATGTCCCGTCCCCCATGTCACATGTCCCGTCCCGTCCCGTCCCATATCCCGTCCCCCATGTCACATGTCCTGTCCCGTCCGTCCCATGTCCCGTCCCATGTTATCAATTGTTCAGCAAATCAAATTTGGTGACACAACGACTGCAGCGCCACCTACCGGGTCCATTTGTTAATTCAAACCCTGCAGGGACCCGGACTCGAACGTACCTACACAAAAAATATCATTAAAATCTATCATCTATCTCAACCCAGTCGAAAGGTATCGACATCTGTTAGAATCATTTGGAGTTAACAGATAATTGTGACTGTCAAATAATAACAGACAAATAATTAGCAATAAATTAAAATTGCGACTATAATTTGAGATTTAAACTATCCTATCTCTCAAGTTGGATCGAACTCCACATGGTGTGCGAATTTTATTATAATCGGTTAAGTGGTTTAGGAGTACATTGAGGACAAACATTGTGACACGAGATTTATATATATTAAGATAAGACTCGAGATAGTGCCATCCACGAAGACAAGCCCCACTTTCCTTCCTAATCGCTTACAGTACAAGTGTGCAACATTTCGCTAGTGTTTTAGTTTTATCGATACACACCAATTACCTATGAGTGCACACGCACACTACGATGAATAAACAAATCAATAATGCTAGTAAAATAATGTACTGTAAGCGATTAGGAAGAGAGTGGAACGCGTCTTCGTGGAAGGTACATACTATCTGTAAGTAGTTAATTACGAAAATAAGAAAAGTTTAACAATCTAAGTGCTTACAATACGTTCTTCTAACTTACCCTTAAAAGAATTATGGCGAGTCCCATACATTGATTTTTACAATAAATTAAGAATTTAGAGTATTCGGAATGGCGTTTAAATTGAGCGTTGGTGTCTAAGAACCAACTTTAGAGATATAAAATATTTTTAAGCCACGCAATATAAACATTAAATAATCATTCGTTTTTGTTTCATTGAGCTATTTTCCGAACGTAGCTAAATTGAGAGCTCGATTCACAAAATTACTAATTTTGATAATATTAGTTAGAAATTGGAAACTATTTTATTTTATTCCGGGGTACGAAAAATATTTTAAATACCGAAAATTAATCTTTACGGACTATTTTAAAACTATTCAAACTTCTCTAAAAAACTATGTTTTTGTGTACAAATCCTGCCAGGATTCTTCATAAAAATATCAGTAAACCTTTCCGCCTTAATGAAACAAATCGGGAAAAGACAAATTAATTGATATCAACAAACACCATGCATCAAAACAATAATTAGCTCTAATCAGACCAAACGACTGAGCGAAGTATCCTACAGTTGTAACAGACTTGTAACTCCTCGACAATATTGCCCTTAGCCACTAACGCGTTACGTCACAACTTTACGACTTATGGCTCAAGTGGCAGGAGGACGTCCCGTATTGCTTCATAAATCTGGAGGGTCCGTAACAATTATATCATTATTGCAAAGTTCTGCATGTAGGTGGTAGGTGTAACATGAATTCTTAAAGAACGTAGCAACAACGTGTTTTAAAAACATAAATGAATAATAATCAAGAATAACTTCATGTTTAACAATGATTACTTATACAACGTGTTATTGAAATAACTGAAAACCTCTTAAGGGGTCATTGTACTCATCAGCATGAACAACTTTTACTATGGCACCAACCCTGAAAACGCGAAAACAAAAATAACAGCCGTTCCCCACATTTGTGTTCACATAAATCGACAAAATGTAGGGAACAGCTGTTTTATTTTTCACTATTTCTGGGTAGGTCCCAAAGTAAAAATTGTTCATGCTGTTGAGTACAATGACCCCTTAAGAGACTTTCAGTTATTTCAATAACACGTTATATATGCCGCAGAAACAGTTATATAAATAAATTCGATAGAAGTTACTATAGCAGTATAGTATTATAATATCTGTGCTATATATAGCATTAGGGTTATTATCAATGTCTGCATATTAGGGGCAAAGCGGGTGATCTAAATAAAAGCCACATAAACTCTCACAATCTGAGAGTATATGTTTTATCTTGGTTAGTAATTTTGTCACAATACATCAGCGATTTCACGAAGTATAAGGCCAAGTCATGTCAGGTTATAGAACATCCGACTTCTTCAACGGTTCGCAGAAAAGTAATCCTCTCCTTCGAAATTCGAATGACAACGCACGTAAGCTCAGCATACGATATTCAGCATAAGCAGCATAACGTTTAGAAGTCGTTCAACGTCCGTACTCATGACCTAGCGCCAACATGTTTTTTTTTTTATTCTTAAAGTCAAAGATCAAAAAGTTTTATGTTTTTCTTGCCACCTAAAATGAATAAAATCTATGAAAAGATACTTAAAAGCTATATTTAAAGGTACGTACACAACAAGAACTTAATGGTTGACTATCTATTCTCTCTTAAGTTTTACTTCAGTTCATAATTTTATTTTATGATGGAGGTGTAACTTACAATATAGAAATGATCTTGTTCATTATAGAAGCTGGTCCACGCGAAATTATTATTATATAAATGCAGTTTGATTGAGGTTATTCATCCCAGCCGCAATGAAAATCTAGTCTGCTGAAAAAGAAAAAGCTAAGTATACGCACGAGAGATTTTCATTTGTTAGTTTTTGTCGTAGATTTTTGTTTGTTTGATTTTGACGAGGGACTCGTGGCTAAGTATAAAAACCGCGTCGATTGCACGATCTGCAGGGTAAAGCTGCACTAGCCGCAAGGTTAAACTGCACTAGCCGCAAGGTTAAACTGCACTAGCCGCAAGGTTAAGCTGCACTAGCCACAAGGTTAAGCTGCACTAGCCGCAAGGTTAAGCTGCACTAGCCGCAAGGTTAAGCTGCACTAGCCGCAAGGTTAAGCTGCACTAGCCGCAAGGTTAAGCTGCACTGCGGTCAGTTCATGGATGTATGAACTTTAAGCTATCGGTCCCGGTAGTCATACGAATATCTATGGGTGTCGTTACGGAAAGTCAGAAGCCCGAAGGTTTGACATGTGTGTGCGTGAACGCTAGTTTGTACACGTAGGAGCACGATTTTGTTGGCTTCACTATGATTGTTGGCAAGACTTCGTCTGTATTTTTTAATATGCCTGTGATCCAGACTACAAACCACCTATAGTCTATAATACTCAGTATATAATAGAGGTATCGGCGCTCATTGCTAATTTATGCTGAATTACGTACAAACACTACGACCACGATATTGTTAGCACATGCAAATTGCACTAATAAGGCTGTTCAGGCAACTATTGAACACTGAACTGAATGGCAAACATGGTGTAGATCAACAATATTGTAGCAACGCGGTTACTATTATTCGAAATGACGTCACCGTTTTTGATTACGTCATTGTTGGGTGTTTAGTCATGATTAACTCATATGTAGTAAAGCTAAACATTTAAGTATTATCACGTCGCTATTATTCGCATTGACACAGTAGGTAATTATCAAAATTAATAAATTTGCGTAATAGACTGTCAATAATAGTAATAAATTACTTATTATCAGTAGCAGCCTGGAGCCTGGATGTGTGCCCGGTTAGTGGCAATAGGCTCGCCCCCTATTACATGGGACATAAAACATAACCGACGAAATGAGGGTGTTCTTTACACCTCTACCTATCCCTTCGGGGAATATAGGTGTGAAGTGTGATGTTATGTAGATAATGTATGTATAAATTACTCTTTCCAAATTATTGGCTATTCAGTCCTTAGGCTCAAAAGGCGTAAACGACATTTTGACGTAAAGGCATTTTCTACTCTATAGAAATTTTATACTCTATCCATTCATAGAGAAGAAAATATCTTTACGCCAAAATGTCGTTTACGCCCTTTGAGTCTAAAGGTATCGTTATGTAACAATCGAACATTGTACCACTTATTATTTTTACGAGTATATCCATGGAGGTTCTAGCCGGCTCTTTTCCATAGGAAAAACTTTTTGGATCCGTGCAACTGTAGATTCATAACTATAATTCACAGACCTACTATAATTAATGTTTTGAAAGTATAAAGACCGATTTAAACGCTGGTTGATCGAGCAAGCGTTTTACAGTTTTGATGATTTTTTAATAATTAATTAGCTTCTGCTATATACCTACTTTTTTATATTTCTCATTATTTGAAATCATCTGTGTGATGTTAATACTAATTATTTGAACACTGCATATCTGGTTATATGCACCTACAAGATTTTATGTTGATATTGATGAATTTTTTTATGCGATTTTAATCATTCATTTATTTGACGTGTAATATTTTTGATACCAATAAAATGACTATGACTATGACTATAACTTTTGTTCGTTTTGAAAGGAATGCTTGTTCAAAGTAAAAACTTTTAACTTTTCCTTACTAAGAACATTGCAAAATAAAACCTTTATCAAAACCAATATCACTAGTAATAGATTGGCAGGAGTATCTTGGCTACAGTCGCCACCAACGCTACCCTCGGGAAATACTAGAGTGGTGTATTCATACCTCACCTAAGTATACCTATCCACGTATATATTCAGGTATATTATATCTCTACACATACACAGGTATTATTAAACTCATACTTTTCCAGCTACAGTGCTAAATCTAGTACATAACTCCACGAAGTACCTTCAGCTAGTAGAAACAGGGACTTTGCTGCCTTCCACCGGGGAATTAAGGCTTTTAATATAAAAGCAAAGTTTCATTGAGTAACTCGTGAACGTACCTACGGTATGACGTTTGCCATTAAGGGGATTTTTTTTAAACTTGCCCTTCGTGGAACAAAAAGGGTCTCAAGAGCGAGCAGAGTACAGGTATAAAGTTTAGGGCCTTTGAAAATTGATCGTGTAAGGTTACATGAAATACCTAAGGCAGACCAGATCTTGTAGATATCTGACTAGTTTAAAGTAATTACACGCCGAGTAATAATCTCATTCAAATCTCGCTCAAAGTTAAAACACAAAAAAACGTATGTAAGAGGCACGTTCAATGATCGACATGACACACAGTCGTACAAATAATGTACTAACGTAGCCTTTTATGGCCAACAACTAAAAATTGCTTCACTTTGTGTGCGACTACTGTGATTTTAAGCTTAGTTATTCTAAGTTGACTAGTACCTGTAATTGCTTAAGCAGACATCGTCGGTCTAGCAAATTGGAATAAACATGATTTAAATATAGGTACAAGTCTCTATCGAAATAAAAATAAAAACATACATGTGTGGTTTCTCCTACACAATTTTAATGTTTCCAGGTGTTTCTTATAGCAATTAACAGAAGAACTAACAAAAAATTACTAAATATGTGCATACTGCTACTCATTTATATCACACCAACACAGGCAGGTAGCTGAGTCGAAAAAGTGACATAAAAGTGAAAAGACCTAAACTCAAGTATAATAATAAAATTATAATAATCTTTTATAATAAGACTGTGTAATAATGAGCACAATAATAATAATTTACAATAATAATAATGTAGGCAATGTCATAATACTGTAGTTCAACTGGGTTCATCAATACTGGATTTTTGTATGCTTAATACAAGCAGAATATAGCACTGTTCCTAAATCACCAATGTTATATCTGGTACAATACAGGTGTATTCTACGCAAATAAATGATTCTTTCTTTCCTTCTTTCTTTCTTTCAAGACTTCAAAAATGAATATCATTAGATAGAACTAACCCATTTCGTATGTAGAACGTGCTTGTCACGATAAAAATGAGACCATGTTTTTCTTTAATATTCAGATGAGAACAAAATTGTGTTATTATTACATACGTACGTTCGTTTTATATACCAAGAATTTTAAACTTGAAGTAATTACAAACTAATAATTGTTTTGCAACAGTTGCTGTGGATATAATTTACCGTTTCTAACTTCAACTATACACCAAAATGAGTTTTAATAAAAAATGAGTACATATCATGTACATGTATATCATGTACATGTTTTTTAGTAATGACACCTATAGAAGAAAACCGGTTAAGTGCGAGTGTGACTCGCACAGTAAGGGCTCCATACCTCTCAACGACCTGATACCCCATAAAAACTGAATTAATTTACGAGAGTTTATCAAAAGACGCACAGTTCGCGAAATATAAATTTTTGCATGTCTTTCTTACGCAAGTACCACCAAATATGTCTATGTTTGTCTTAGTTTTAGTATTTGTTGCTAAATTACAAAATATGCACTATAATCTGACCAAGTTTGACGCCGGCATATATTACCGTTTTGAAGATAGACCAGGAACAAAAACGTTGAAAAAATGCATGTTTTTTGAGGTTTCTTGTATGGGGACCGCCTTTGGTTTTAGACTGTTTTTTGTTTTTAGTATTTTTCGAGATACACCTCATAGCAACACATATTCTGAGAAAATTTCAAGCTGTTATCTATTACCGTTCAAAAGATACAGCCCTGTGACAGACAGACGGACGGACGGACGTACGGACGGACGGATGGACGGACGGACGGACGGACAGCGTAGCGAGTGTAATAGGGTCCCGTCTGGCACCCTTCGGGTACGGAACCCTAAAAAACGATTTCGTGCCCTCAGCGCCACGACTTTTTAACTTTGTACTAATGTCCATACAATATTTGTCTTCTATAGAAGACGTGGCACTGAGGACACGAAATTTTTAACGACGCCGTGGTGTTGAAAAGGTTAAAACTTTGTTTAAAAGACTAGTAATTGACAAATCGGTGACAAGTTTATAAACTAGGTTGAAACTCGGTTTGAAATACTATTTGAAAAGTCGATTGTGGGCTGGCCATGTCTGTCTAACGACTGATTTCCGCTAGGGCAGACGAGTCCTTGAGTGGAGACCGCGAATTAGCAAACGCAGCGTAGGGCACACCCCGCCAGATGGACCGACGACCTTAAGAACGTGACTGGGGAGGACTGGATGCGGAAGGAGAGGACCGAGTGTTGTGGCGCAACTTGGGAGAAGCCTATGTCCAGCAGTGGACTGCGATAGGCTGAGGTGATGATGAAGTCGGTTAAGGTTTACAAGATTTCTGAAGTTACAATTACCGATATAAATAGAACAAAAATATTAAATTGAAAACAAAACAACTGTAATTTCCCGTAAGAAAATTTACGACTACATACTGTTAAGCCATACTTATGAGCCTATGGCCTATATGGCGTATCTTTCTGGGATCAAAAGTAGCCTATATGATAATGCGGGGTTACGGTCTATCTGTGTGCCAAATTGCATCCATGTTAGAATGTCATCTTGTTAGTTGATAAGGCTACATACACAATAACTCCTTTTTATATGTAACTTTACGTCGTGTATTATACGTGTAAACCATAGAAATCTTAACAAAGGTAATAGAAGTGGCAAAGACGCGTGAACTTGTCGCCGCGTACAGGTGTCTTTTAGGACACCAATGCGCGAACCGTTTTCTTGATCATCAATGCTGTTTTGGACGCAGAGTAACTAAAATTGTATTTTGGAGCATATCTGCGGATTTTTTAGGCTTAATTTTTTTGCATTTAATGCTAGGAACATGTTGGGCGTGATTGTGTATTTATGTGTTGGTGGCGGAAAACCGGTGACATGCATTCCCGTAGTAAAAGATAGTAGATAACATTTCTATTACCGTATTATTTAAATGTCTATGGTGCAAACGCAATACCAACGTCAGTTTTAACTTACACTAGAGCTACAAAGCACTTATAATTTGATGTTACGTAATCCCTCAAATACCCTCATTTAATAAAACCGATACCCAACAAAGGTCGTTGAACGTATAATCCCAACAAACGCTACAAATACCTTTAAACAATATGAGTCTGTACATAAATCTCTAAATGGCCAATTTGGATTTCCATTTCGCGTCATCATTTCCTTAATGCGTTCAATCTACATTCTGATCAAAGTCATTTTGTTGATCGTGCGTGCTTTGTACACATGACTTCATATCATGCTATGCACATCCAGTATAATCTGACCTCGCATTGTACAGGTTTTCCATACAATGAGAGGTCAGCTTATACTGGAAATTTAGCTTGATATGTAGCCGTGCATACATATGAAGTACTGCATAGGTACAATAAATTAATCAGAATATTTAGGATTTAGATGTGATAAGGATGTATTTTGAGTAGCTATACTAGAGTAGAGATAGGCACTGATGTTTTGAGTTTAATTGCAGAGGTAACAATTGTGTTGTTTTCATTATCGTACGTTGAAAATCATACCGAAGATTCAAAGATATTTATTTTGCCTACTAACTAATCGAACTTATCATAAAAAAATTGAGTAAAATCCACTGCTTTGAGTGTAATTTTATTGAAATTTACCTAAGCTAATGTTAGATTTGATGGTTTTCGTTCACACAAGACACAAGGTTTGTTGGAGAGATTTGATTCTCATTCATCATCATCATCATCATTAATGTAATAATGTAAATAGCATCATAGTTTAAATGGCATTGATAGCCTAGTCGTTGAACGCTCGGCTTCCATGCAGGAGGGTGTGAGTTCGATCCCGGCCCGCACCTCTGACTTTTCGAATTCATGTGCGGATTTATATTCGATTATCACTTGCTTTAACGGTGAATGAAAACATCGTGAGGAAACGTGCACACCAGAGAGTACTCCATATGGTTCTCAATGGTGTGTGTAGTTCGCCAACCCGCACTAGGCCAGCGTGGTGGACGAAGGCCTTAGCCTTCTCATACTGAGAAGAGGCCCGTGCCCAGCAGTGGGACAGTAATGGGCTGGTTTATGTTATGTTATTATGTCGTCATAAAGAAGACACTTTAAAAAAATCCTTGAATTACTACTTCTACTACGCTTAAAAATAAAATTAAGTCTTATTAAGTAAAATTTCTTATTTTCAATATTTAAAGTACTTTCCCTTCACGAAGCATTGCAATGGGTCATCCTTTATAATGAATATAGTTTTTTTAGTGTTCCACAATGGTCTTTTCTCCCACTTGCTCGGAATCATCATCATCATCATCATTTTAGCCGAAAGACGTCCACTGCTGGACATAGGCGTCCCCCAAGCATCGCCACAACGACCGGTGGCTGCGCCTTCCGCATTGCTCGGAAATAGCTTCATTATTTAAAAAGAAGAATACATCAATCGGCTCTTTTCCGTACGCAACAAAATAACACGTCATCAATTTCCAACACGACAATATATAATAGAAATAAAATAATCGGCCGTCAATTGCTTTATTACAGGCCTCAACAGTAATGTACTATTACCAACTTCTGCCAAAAAGCTTTCATTCTACAAAAACCTTTGACATTTAAATACTGACAATCAAAAAATTTCATTTCGAAATTAAAAGTAAAATTTACGACCGCAATATATATAAATCAAATTGTTTATCTGAATTCTGCGCTCATATTGTAACGTGTCGCGCGTTGAACTCGCATAATTTACTGTATTGCAAATTAAACGAAAACGCTAACGTTGCGCATGCATAAAAAAAAAAAAAAAAAAAAAACTACTACTACTCGAAAATGTTATAGGTACAAAATGTATGTAGTACTCTTGGTTTGGAAACAGAGTAGTCAGAAAAACAGCTGTGACGTGCATATTTACTAATCTATAAACATGGATTAATAAAAAAACCAGACAGAATCTTGCCAAACAATAAGTGAAGCACCCATAGTAAGTCGGCTCGCTTGTAAGTACGGGCTGGCACGCACACATTCACACCCATAGTTAGTCCAACAGCCGTCATTACGCAACAAATCTCGTATGAAGGAAGTCGCAGTCGTAGCCTCACAAAAAAAAAGTCCATCTGGTGTTTTAAAATAAAAAAAAGGTTAAAGGTTTTTAAAGGTTGTCTGGAAGAGATTGCCTTGTGCGATAAGACCGCCCATTGTACTTACTTAATCTTTCTGCAAACTATTGTCTTTGTTTTCGTTTGGTGTAATGTACAATAAAGAATATAATAAATAAATAAAATATGCTGTCTAAATTATAGGGGTTTTAAGAAAAAATTAAGTGCTTGACTGCCTCGTTGGTCTAGTGGTTGCAAGTGCGACTGCTGAGCATGGGGTCTTGGGTTCGATTCCCGGGTCGGGCAAAGTGTTATTGGGTTTTTTCATTAGGAAATTCTCAGTAGTAGCCCGGAGTCTGGATTTGTGCCCGGTAAATGGCAATAGGCTCGCCCCCTATTACATGGGACTGATAACATAACTGGCGAAATGTGGGTGTACTATTACACCTCTGCCTACCCCTTCGGGGAAATACAGGCGTGATGTTATGTTATGTTATGTTAAGTGATTCAATAAAGTTCTTATCGAGATTCCGTCCGCATTTTTTTATTCGGCCGTGTCTATAAGTTGTATAACGTTGATAAGTTCCGGACCATTTTATTTATTTATTATTATTATTGATATACCAATAGCAAACCATACTGGGTGTAAATGTAAACACTGTTGTCCTTGAAACCTGCTGCCGAATTGCGTAACTCACTCGCGATCGCAATCAATAGGATTTCAATGTTCATTGCTCCGTGTGTTTTGACAATTCGTCTTATCGGCAACTATGTACCACGCAATGAATATTGCTGTCATTCAAAATGAAAGCTAATGTCAATATGAATGCATTACACAATTACCCCACAGGTTTGATTTTATTTATAGAATGTAAAATTAATAAAAAATAGCACCCTTATTTTTTTAGTAAATCCACATTTCACCACACGAAATAAAATAAAGGAAAAATAATAATTTATAGAGCATTGAGTATTGAATTTTTTGCAAGAGCAAGACTAGACCCTATGCGCGATGGCAAAAACCCTCATCAAGACTAGATGGGGCTGTGTAAAATGTCACAAAATATTTATTTTTTTATTTATTAATCTTACCACGGGAGAGAGGCGCGGAGGGTCGGCAGTGATCACGTGGCTCGGGCGCATATTATCCATGAATTTACGTATACGGTATAGGACTAAAAAACTTTTAAATCTTAAAACTTGTTAACTTTCAATAGTCAAGTATACCTACAGATGTTTAAAATACTTATGTTAACATTATTATCTTTGAAGAAATAAATAAATTGAAATTGAAATTGAAAAAAAAACATCAACATTCACAAACATACAGCAAGTGCAAAAGCAATAGTTTTAGCATTAATCTTTATTCTAGGTAAAAGGTACGGTCGACCGCACGTCGGTGGTAACACTTTGACATTAGCAGTATCTTTATTTCGTAAGCAGTAAGGGCGGTTTTCGAATTGACGTGTTACCACTGTCATGCAGGCGACTGTACTACAGTAACAGAGTGAGAAAAAAAATACAAAACATAACATATAACATTTCAGGGTACAGCAATGCGAAACCTAGGTCCCTTTTTGTCTCGTGCGTCTTGGTATGCCACTGGTCAAATTTCTTTGTCAAATCTCTTTGTCCTATCTAAAACTCTTTGCTGCGATTTAAAAATAAACTGTAAAGTAAAAAGTACTAGTACGATAATATAATGTAAAAAGCACGCGTGCGTTATAAGCTACATTATGAACCTAAAAGCGGTGCAATAAGAGCTACTTTACGAGCAAGTGTGTTGAAAATACATTTCATATTGCGGCCGCTAGGCAGCGCCCCTGTCGTGCACACAGCCAATACCTACGCAAAAAAGGTACAAAGTGTACAACATAATATTCATTACGATTTCAAGGACAGGGGACCGCACGTCAGTGGTAACATTTTGACATAGACAGCGTCTTTATTTCGTAAGCAGTAAGGGTGGTTTCCTAATTCAATGTTTACCACTGTTATGCAGTCGACTGTACCATGCGCGTGGAGTCGGAAACAAAGGTACTTAATAAAAGGTTAAGACAATGATGAATAATAGAAATGAAAAGTTGGCGAGCAAATCATAAATTAATTAACAATGAAAGGCTTGTTAGAGTGCAGCAATTACTCTAAGATTGCGCGACTCCAATGTTACGGGCAGCGAGCCAACAGCCTAGGCAGCCATTTTAATAATTATGACTTATTTCATTAATACCCGGGTACGTGACGCTGCCTGAATTGTCTCACAAATTAATGCAAGCTCCTTTATGCAAACACTGTGAAACTGTTTTATTTTTGTAATGAATCAGTGTTTTATTAAAGAGTGGGTATCTTCATTTGTATATGTATATAGTTAATTTATTGCTACTGTTTTCATTCAACGAAAAAGGCTGTAAAACACAAAAATGTATCTTATAGCAAGACATACATATTATATATACAGATGATGTACCTACCTATATTTTTACATCTTACATATTTAAGTTACCAAGCGACACGGAAATATAAATTTTTGTACGTACCCATACCCCAAAACTTTCCCGATTTGCATAGGTTAGACATTCACAGCAGTTAATGAAGGAAATGTATACATTACGTTACCTGCTTCGTTTGCAATACCTTAAGATAATGTAAAAAAGTCCATGCTAGAATGTGCTATTACATCCCAGGATGTTCAATAATATATATGATAGCGGCTGTGTGTGATGACACTTTTTACCAGCTTACTAGTATCTCCAAGTAACTATCATAAACATCAAATCACTCAGACAGAACAGAACAATGGAGTATTTTGCTAGATTTAAATTTATTTCATCAAAAAACAGCTAATGGGTCATAATAGATTTTACATTGTTTCGCGGCCGCGGACGGTTTTGTGCCCGTTGATGGGTTAAAACAAAATAAACTATTGGAGATTACCAAGGCATGGATAAACCAGAAAGGGGTAAGTAACCAAGTCTATACTCCTTGCTCTGGCAATGCCATAAATACTTGAACTAGGTCTTAATTTTGAGTCAAACTTTCCAAGATTTCCAAGTAGATATTTACGAGTATTATTCCTTATTTATTACACCCAGCGGCAATTACGATAAAGTAGTTTTAAATAAATCAGATAAAGTTGTAAGCTTGTTTCTACCAGACACACATGATTTATAGTTGTACAGAAGGTCATGACCTTAACCTTTTAGCGTAAATGCCACAACATAAGGGTTACTTCAAAAATAAACAATGTTAAGCACATCTTGTAGAAGCCAGATTCCTTGCTCTGAGAAAAATGAAAACAGAATTCATCAAATGATAACATTTGTCAGTATATTTTACGATATGAGTGGAGTGTTACCACTTTACACTTCACGCAAATCGTAAAATGTTACCGACGAAAGTGTGGTGATCCCACGAAATAAGCGTTATTCATAGATCAACCATGTTCTGGCAACATTAGTTAATGTAATGGTATCGACGCATTATCCAACGTCCTCTTTGCAATAAAATTTACATCCATCACAACTACATGCACAAACATAGGTACACTATGACCACCTCAACTTTCATTATTATTTCCTTTATTCATAAAATAACATATAAATTTACATTTTTAAATATTTTTGTATAAAAAGGAAAAAACATTTAAAAATATAAAAAAATAGTAAGCCACCGGCATCGGGAACAAGGTCCAAGCTACCAGCGGTCAGGGCCCCAGAGAAAGGAACCTCCTCACAATACGTGCCGTGTCGAGGAGAACCGCCTTCTGAATCTGGCCCTTGACCCAGCCACCTAACGAAAGCCTCTGAAGGTGATGGTCGAGGCTCTTGGCTATTAAGCCATTGGCTGAAACAACTATCGGCACAATGATTGCTGAATCCACGTCCCACATGTCGACAACCTCGTGTGCCAAGTCCAGATATCTCATTTGCTTATCTGTCTCAGCTTTCACGAGATTCCCGTCATGCGGGACGGCGATATCAATAATCATTGTGCGGCGCTCTAATCGATCTATCACCACTATATCAGGCTTATTGTGCTTAATAGTCCTATCAGTGATGATAGATCGATCCCAGTACAACGTGATATGACCGTTTTCAAGAACTGGGTCGGGCGCATACTTGTAGTATGGTACCTCAGACTCGACAAGGTTATATTGCAAAGCAATTTGCTGATGGATAATCTTGGCCACTTGGTTATGTCTGTACAAGTAGTCACCGTTGGCGAGACGTGGACAACCGGAAATAATGTGCCTGAGAGACTCTCCAGGAGAGTGACACGCCCGACATATGTCAACCGTCCCGTCCCTTACAATGTACTTCCGGTAGTTATTCGTCATGATGACTTCATCCATAATTGCACAAACAAAACCTTCGGTTTCTCCAAATAGGTCACCGAACCGTAGCCAAGACACGGACGCTAGAGAATCTACGTCAGACCCATGGAGGGCCCGGTAGAAGCGCCCGTGTAGCTCCTTACTTTGCCATACTTCTTCGCGGTCTTTAGTACTCAGTACTGCAGGTTTACGCCAGTTCTCTTTAGCCAAGGAGAGCGGGGTGAAACCGTTGTCCACTGCGACCACATCTCGGTGCATACCCACGTCAGCGTGGAGAAAATACTCCCTCAAACTGCACACCTCACGGTTGTGGAGGGTCTTAGAATTTAAAGAGCCTCGACCGCCACACTTCCGCGGGATGTACAGTCTCATCACTGATGATCGTGGGTGATGCATCCGATTTGTGGTAAGCAGAGTCCGGAATCTCCTGTCCAGGGCATCCAGTTCTGTTTGCGTCCACTTAAGTAGCCGAAGGAGTACATCAAGACCGGCATGACCCAACTGTTGAAGGCGAGCACCTTGTTTCCCCCCGAAAGAAGACTTTTCAGTACTTTCTTCAGGCGGCCGAAGAAGCGCTCCCGCAACAATTGTTTCATGTCAGCCTGGCTGATGCCTAACCCCTCCGACATACCCAGGTATTTGTAGGTATCGTTTGCGGAGAGTGACCTTAGGTGTATGGAATCCGAAAGTTGTAGTCCCTCGGATTCCATAATCCCCCCTCTCCTCACATGCATGACCGCACATTTGTCCACACCAAATTCCATCCTGATGGAATTACTGAAAGTTTCTGTTACCTTCAGCAAATCCATCAGTCGTAACTTGTTGGGGGCAAAGAGTTTCAGGTCATCCATGTAGAGGAGGTGAGATACTACCTGACCTCTTCTCCGCAACAGATAGCCCAGTCCCGATCCCTCTAGTAATGTGCTTAGAGGGTTCAGGGCTAAACAAAACCAAAGTGGACTCAAACTATCACCCTGAAATATCCCCCGCTCGATCCTAACCGGTTCACTGCTCCCCTGAATCTGTCGGCACCCTGGATATCGAAGGATCGTTCTCCATTGCCCCATACATGACAACAAGAAGGTGCGTAGCACTGTATTTATTTTGTACAGTTCCAGCACCCTCATGAGCCATGTATGTGGCACAGAGTCAAAGGCCTTCTTGTAGTCTATCCAGCATGTCGACAGACTCTTTCGCGAGCGACGTACCTGTTGGCTGACGGCCATATCAATAAGGAGTAGCTCCTTAGTGCCGCGGGACCCTCTCCTACATCCATTTTGAGAGGCAGACATTATCAAATTACTTTCAATATGGACAGTAATTTTAGCTCTCAAAATGGACGTAAGAAGTTTATAGACCGTCGGCAAACATGTGATCGGCCTATAATTCTTGGGTTCCGTGGTACTACCTGATTTATGGAGCAGGTGGGTAACTCCTGTCGTAAGGAACTGTGGGAGCGATCCAGACTCCTGGAACTGGGACGCCAAGCGAGCATGTGAACTGCGCAACCATTTTATCCAGAAGTTGTGCAACCCATCCGGCCCTGGTGATTTCCAGTTAGGTAATGGATGGGCTGCACTGGTTACATCTTGGGGACTGATGGTAATTGTCCCCATTTCTGATATTTGTTCACACGCTTGCTCGATGTCCCGCATCCAATCCCCTTCATTATTATTATTATTTATTATTGTGTACTTTGTACCAGAGTATTCTGAAAATTTTATTAATATACATTGGCTGTAAAGATGATTCTGAGGGTAGGCCCTGATGTCTATATTACAGACTTAGTTTAGACATTAGTTGCAATACTAAAGAGGAATTTATGTAACTACATCGAAGTCTCTTCTGCATAAACTTTTGTCTGTGAAAATTTTATTGTTAAAACAAACATTTTTGATATTGATCTTCCTCTTTGTATATGTATAATAATATTCAACAACATTATCTTTCATAACTGCCTCCCTGGTCTAGTGGTCGCAAGCGCGACTGCTGACCGTGGGGTCCTGGGTTCGATTCCCGGGTCGGGCAAAGTGTTATTGGGTTTTTTCATTAGGAAATTCCCAGTAGCAGCCCGGAGTATGGATTTGTGCCCAGTTAATGGCAATAGGCTCGCCCCCTATTACATGGGACTATAACATAACTGACGAAATGTGGGTGTTACTATACACCTCTGCCTACCCCTTCGGGGAAAATACAGGCGTGATGTTATGTTATGTTATGTTATCTTTCATAAATTCATCATCTTCTTCTTCTTCTATCGTGTCAACATGAGCTACATAATAATAATAGCTCATGCCGTGGAAAAAAGATTAGTCAGTCAGCAAGTAGCAGGTAGGAGGCCTGACTGCCCAGGGTGCGCCGGACGATCAATTAGATATCGTCACTCGTGGAGGGTCTTATAATGCAGCCCAATCATCATAATTAGAAACCTAATTAACATCCGGTAAAACCTCGCCGTTAAGCAACATAGCTACTAAGAAACTTTAGGATTCTAATTGTACTTTAGTTCTAATTACTTCCAACCATTAACTTAAATAATCCAACATGCCTCCAATTAAAGCATTTCCAAGCTACAAAGTCTCACATTTCATACTCATGACTACCTTAACCTGGATCAATGTTCCCATTATTCGTAAAACCACTTTAGATCCTGGTTTTTGGATTTTATTCTTATACAAGGTGTAATTAAAACGAGAGACAATAAAAACCTATATTATTTTTAACCGACTTCAAAAAAAGGAGGAGGTTATGTATTCCGCAGGTTTTTTTTTTTTTTTCATGTATGTACACCGATTACTCCGAGATTTGTGGGCCGATTTACGTGGTTGTTTTTTTATTTGGTAGAGAAAGTCCGCGCGGTGGTCCCATACAAATTTTATTGACTTAGGTTGAGTAGTTTTTTAACTAGCTTCAATAAATCAGTTTATTTTAGCTTCGCCTATCTAGATGATCTGCTCATTGGTTTGTTTTTCTGAGAATTCTTGGCCGATATGCGTGTTTTTTTTTCACGATAGTGATTGGAAGTTTGGAAGAACATGAGCGAGACCTTTGCCCAGCAGTGGGATAACAAAAGTTATTAAAAAATATATTCTCAAATTGGTTATATAAACATTTATGAATCAACCCTCAACTAAAAAGTATGAAATAAAAACTTTTTAACAAAAATAAAACCGACTTCAAAAACCTTAACTAAAAAGTAAAAAATAATCATTGTATGTATTTTAAAATAATAACATAAACAACATTTTGAAGGCGGCGCGTGATTTTCATGTACAGTCGACTGCATGACAGTGGTAACACGTCAATTTGAAAACCGCCCTTACTGCTTACGAAATAAAGATGCTGCTAATGTCAAAGTGTTATGTGTCCATCGATGTGCGGTCGACCGTACGTTCACATAAACCGTTTTTACTTTAGATATTGCGCTCGACTGTACATTACATGACGCAAAAGGTAAAAATGTTGTTTATGTTAAGATTTTAAAATCCACGCTTGGCAGGCGGGTTGGCGATCACAGTTGGTTTTATAAATTCTCAGAGAACGGTGCGAGAAGAGATGGGGTGGTGCTATATTCTTTGTGTCCACCACCAGCAACACACGGAACGTGGAACTTTGTTGTTAGTATTTAAGTATAAATCCTGATAAAAAATAAAATAAAATCACCATTCGCGATCTCAATCATATTTACTGTAATGTTCATAAACATACGAGCTTATAAATTAATTTATTATTTTTAACGCATTTACGCATACGAAGCGAAATCTAACGATTTAAATCGTGGAAAGAAAAAATCGCTCACGAGCAGGATACGAACCTGCGACTCCTGGCTCAGTACGCCAGTGCTTCAGCCACTAAGCTACCGTGAACACTGCTCGTGGTATCGAAACTAACCTCCACTTTGTTACGTCTTTGGGTGACGTCAGCCATAACTTATTAAGAAAGTGTTTCTTAACCAACTCAACTAACTTTGCAGTTCATTCAAAATCATATAGATATGGCCTACCCATACTAATTATTTTTAACACATTTACGCATGCGAAGCGAAATCTAACGATTTAAATTGTGGAAAGAAAAAAAAAATTATTAATTATTTATCGCTCACGAGCAGGATTTTTCTTTCCACAATTTAAATCGTTAAAAGAGCTTAAATTTGAAATAAAATTGAATTTCAATTTGCTAACCAAACTCCAGATATCTGAAATCAAAGTGGCCAGTACAACAAAACGCCAATTTCATATGTAAGGATAAGTACCTAATATTATTGGAAAGAAGCGACTGTCGGTAGATGTGATTCATCTGTGATTCGGGAGAAAATGTAACGTCACGTCAGATTTTAACTGTTAAATAAAACATACAAAAATTTATGTTTTACCTGGGATCGAACTTAAATATCTTTTTTCGGAAAAAAATTACACTGCACCATCTAGTCCCAAACTAAGCAGAGTTTGTGCTACGGGTACTAGACAATGGATATAATACTTACATTATTTTTTTTGTAAATACTTTTTTTTTTTTTTACTTATAAAACATAACTTAGGCCCTGTGGTATCACAGTCCGACGCTTGATGTTCCCTGACTTCTATGTTTATTAATATAAGCAAAAAAATAATTGAAATCAGTGTTTTGCAGTGTATAAATGCAACTATGATTAGTTGCATTTATAACACAGATTTCTCTCAAGTTGATATTATGTTTAACTGTGCGAAACATATATTTAAAATACAGATAATAATATTAAATGAAAGCAAATAGCAAACCAAGCTCTTATTAATCGGCATTATAAATTATAACAATAAATAAATTAACTAGATTTTAAACTTAACTCTAGGTAATATTGTATTTATGAGCTTTAATTTTCACTTTGTACACTGACGTTCGCATATTTTTTACTTATCCTAGTTAAAAACAAATCAACCGTAAAGTAAAAAGTCCAGTAGTGAAACTAATTAAACGTATCACCTGACCCGCTCGATAAGGCGCTGGTCTAATTGCAATTAATTAAACGAAAGCCTTTGTATCCTCTATGATGAAAATATAGACTTGTCTATAGCCTTTTAGCCAAGAGTTCTCGCTTAACGTAGGGACTTACTTTGATAATAGATTCTGAAGCGAAGTTTGCTTTGGTTTTTTTTATAAGAAAAAGAATTGTTGAAATTACTTAATGGAAACTGGTAGCACTGTTTTTAAGAGATGAAGTTGGCTGTTGCTTACGTTATAATTTTATAGATAAGACAGTCAGAGTTCCTATGTAGGCAGGGTTATTCTGATATTAGAACGTTTTTGTCCTAATAATGTAATTTTGGAAGTAGAACAACGATACAATAGTACATTACAGCAGGAGCCGGCAAAAGAGGCATTGGTGGACGAGCGTGAAAACGTGGGCCGAGGTGAAACTTAGGCACACATACGTGAGTACATCAAAGCTTGGTAGCGTGCGGCCAAGGCTTGTATAGTACTTTTCTCAAATAATGCCCGAAAATTAAAACGAAGTATGTAGTACCAACTCATTTTGTCAACTTAAATAAAAAATTAACAATAAATTCCAGAAACAATGACGAACAACAATAATTTTTCACGCGTCAATATGTTTATGTTTCTTTTTTACTTTAAACAGCTCTATTCGCAAGCCAGTTCAAAATTTTAATAAAATCTTTGATAAGTTACCTCCCCGGTTGCTATGTTTCGGAATGTTTCGGAGTAAAAAATTAATTCCATTTTTAATTACACGATAGATAGATATGAGTATTCATAGTTATTTGTTACGGATGAGTGCATTTTGCTGACTGAATACGCAAAGTACGTAGGTACCGTACATCGAGCACACGCTTTGATCATTTTTGACTCTGCCAACCGCTGCTTGCATGTATGTGACCTGCAGGGCAATTGCGTAACTCATTTGACAGTTTCGTTATGATGTAAAATTGAAGAAGATGTTGATAAGATCGCAATCAAACATTGGAATCCTGTAACGACATAGAGGGAGTTTATTATGAAGTAAATGACGTCAGGAGGGAAATCCATTGCGATGTAAAAGACGTCATGTATGTTAGATCACGTTTCTTTATGCAAGTTAGCTGCTGCAAGTATGCGTTTTAAGCTTAATCATTCATTCAATTTCATGATGAATCCCTCCGACATCGTAATCAACAGTTTTGTAGTTACGCAATTCGAATTGTATCATTTTTCCGGATTCAAACGTCAAAATTTACATTTTGTTGATTGCGATGCAGTTACACAATTGCCCTGCGGTACCTAAAGCATTTTAATCTCGAAGAAGGTTGTCAAAATAATGCTGGAATTTCCAAGCATTTTTGAGAAAAAGACATTTATTGTTCATCAACTCAGTCTATCGCAGTCCACTGCTAGACATAGGACTCTCCCAAGTTGCGCCACAACACTCGGTCCTCTTATTGTTCGCTTGATAAAAAATATATAGGTATAAATAACTATAGTCTTCCCTGGTAATAGGTATCTATTCGTTAAAAATGTAACACCTGTCTCGTCACAGTAATCCATAAGGGATAACGATGCAATGCCAAGAGTCAAATATTTTGTATGTATAGAGAAGAGAGAGATACATCTTAAATTAATTAATGATAAAACATTTTACAAATCGATTGTGGTTTTCGACGCGACCTGCAATCATGATATTTTCAGTTCGGTGAATAAAGGTAATTGCTTCATAATTGGACCTATTAATTATAGGATTTATAACAGTGCACAGTGGGTAGTTAACAATATAATAAATTGGCAGTAAATAATAAAATGCGCTTATAAAGATTAAAGGTTTCATGAAAATAATATCAGCCAGCGTTTTTCACTAGACTAAAAAAAGGATTTCGATTCAAAAGCAATTTCGATTATAGATTGCGGTTTCTATGCGTCATGAATGCGTTTGCATGTACTTTATCTATGTGTACGTATTTGTATTATTTTTGTGTCCATTTGCGTGTGGGAAACTAAGTGCTATGGACATTTACTCAACTTGGACACGTATTGAATAGTGTAAATCGTTTTATAAGTATAAATAGAAAAAAATGCATGCAATAAATATAATAATATAGAATCCTTTTTAAATACGAAATCAATTAAAAAACTTAGGTTCAATGTGTTTATAAAACTGATATGCTACAATTTGTTATGTATTAATTAATTCAATTCAAGTTGGGCCGGCAGCAACTGATCGATACCCTTAACTATTCCGAAGACCTCGGGCACTGACCCTGCCTATCCTGGCTGTATAAGAACTCTGAATTCAATGAATACTTTAAGGACAATAGTATTCAATGAATTGATAATTCCATGAATCGATGATTCCATGAAATACAAATAATAGGCTGTGACTCTTTTTAAGGGGTGAATTATATGTGTATTTTGCAGGGCAACATCGAAAGCTTTGTATTGAACAGTTGTTTTATTTTATGGGATCGGAATTATCTTCAAGAATAAACTTACAAGGTCGTAATATAGCTCACAGGATTGTGAATTTGATTGCCAAGTGCACTGGATCCTATTATACTATCCTAGTATCCTACTATTATCCATTGGATATGAAAGTTGGCAGATTGTTCTGTCAAGTAGCATGTCTTGTCCTTCCAAAAATTCGTCCTCACACCGTCAAGCCTACTTGATCAAACCTATTTGTGAGATATTTTAACAGGATACATCACGGGAGGAAAGCCGCAGGCGTCGGCTATAATAAACCTCTTCTCTGTAGTTCTTTATGAGAAAGGCTTACGTAAAGCAGAAGTCATTTACGAACCTCCCTTCAAAGTCAACTGAACTCATCAAGCGAAGAAGATTAGTACCATCAGATAAGGTGACACATATGATTACACTCATATTTTATACGTAGTTACATAAATGTATACCATCACGCCTGTATCCCCTGAAGTATTAGGCAGAGGAGATTAGTTGCCAAAGGAGTCCCTTTGTGGCTGCCATCAACTAAATATGTTTGTTTCATTATGTTGGTGATGGTGTACAGGATCACTTCAAATTCACCATAACCCTTTAATGGATAACCGTATTTATCAATTGGAACAAGTCTGAAATCGTGAAAAAAAAAGCATGAATTTTTGTCAAATACACGCAATTTTTATAGAACAAATGTAATTTATTTCACGATTTCAGTTTTGGTCCTATAGTAAAAGATGTTCAAATTGAGAATCATAATCATCCCTTCAAGGGTTATTGGTAAATAATAGAATTAGGCGTTACTTTGCGGAAATCCATCTCATACAAACATGAAGCTAAAATATTTAGTGTTAATTCCGCCAAAAAATATGCAATAGTATTATGTAATCTGCATATTGCATAATATGCATATTGCATAAAACATTAATCGCACCTTCTGCATGGGCAAATATTTGTGGGCGGGAAGGGCGGTGCCACATGTTGCATTCAAGTTTGAAGAGTTAGTAATTTGGCGGAATTAACACTAAATATTTTAACTTCATATTTTAGTTATTGGTGAATTAAAAATAACCCTGGTAGGTAAGTCCCATGAAATAGAATTCACTATTTGAGATACATTTATCATCATCATTTCAGCCGAAAGACGTCCACTGCAGGACCTAAGCCTCCCCCAAGCATCGCCACAACTACCGGTCCTGCGCCTTCCGCGTCCAGCGGATTCCCCCGACCTTCACGTTCTTCATGTTCTGGAGTGGCAACCGCGTACTGAAAGGCGCAGCGTCGGTAGGCCTCTATACATTTACGTCGTAAAAAAATGCAAAATATTTCAAACCTGTGAATCAAACTTTTTTTTGTATTCTAAATAAACTTGCGTTCGACCGCCACCTCAACTGATGTTAAGCGATGGTGCGATTGACATAGGTATACGCTTGCTCAGCAAAAATCTATTCACTCGAGCCTTGAAGACTACCAGATTATACTTATCGGGAAAAAAACAAGGAAGGTATTTCACTCTTTAGCGGTACGCATGATAAAGTTATTAGCAAATCGGTTCGTGCGTAAGGGTGGAATTTCTGTACTCATGACCTCTCGCTTGCAAGCCACGCTTGTATCTTCTCCACTTTTTAAAGTAATAGCACTAACATTTATAATCAGCCCCGCTACCAACCTGCTGGCTAGCTAATCTTAAACCCACGGCATGAGCTATTATTATTTATTATATAGCTCATGTCGACACGATAGAAAAAGAAGCACTGATTACCGGAACTTTTCAAGTCCAAACCTAAAAATGCATAAACATGCCAGTAAATTGTGATGTGATTATGACATTTCACTTTTTACAGCCTCACACAAAATTTTATGTTTGTTGTGTGCTCTTTTATATTTGTGTGCGTGCTTTGGCTAATGGATATGTAATGTTTTGCCCGCGACCCAAATCAAACGAGTTTTCACATTATAGCCTATTTTTTGAAAAAGAGAATGAGTATGAAAAATGTAAGCTAGGTACGTTAATAATGTACGTACAGTCAACTGCATGACGTCGTCGACACGTCAATTTTAAAATCGCCCTTCTTACGAAATAAAGATGCTGCTAATGTCAATGTGTTACCACGGACGTGCGGTCGACCGTACGGTAAATAATCAACATTTACGTAGTAGGTACTCGTATCGGATTGGTCATAGTTTTTTATTGTGTTTATAACTTCAAGAGCAGAATTTTTCAGGTACCTTTTGATAAAATAATAACTATAAAAAAATGTTTCTTTGCAAAAGGTAGATCGAAAATGTTTGGTACATTTAAGAATTAATGATTTTTTTTTATTACAAAAATAACGAACAGATCCTTTAAGCCTGGACGATATAATCTTAACTACCTTTATATGTACAGTTGACTGCATGACAGTGGTAACACTTGAATTAGAAAACCACTCTTACTGCTCATGAAATAAAAGCGCTGTCGATGTCAAAGTGTAACCACTGACGTGCGGTCGACCGTACAAAAGGTGACAATAGTGGGTATCAAATTCCCTCCAATAACTTAATACCGATAAAGTACTATATTTACGAAAGTAACCGACATAGCCCGAAGAATTGCTAAACTTAAGTGGCAGTGGGCGGGGCACATTGCTCGCAGAACGGATGGCCGATGGGGCAGTAAAGTTCTGGAGTGGCGACCGCGTACTGGAAGGCGCAGCGTGGGTAGGCCCCCCACAAGGTGGACGGACGACCTGGTGAAGGTCGCGGGAATCCGCTGGATGCGGAAGGCACAGGACCGGTCGTTGTGGCGATGCTTGGGGGAGGCCTATGTCCAGCAGTGGACGTCTTTCGGGTGAAATGATGATGATGATGACTATATTTACCTGTCTCGATTTATTGGATAGGCGTGTCCACGTGTCCGTCCTTGATGCCATACGAATATCTACGGCAGTCGTTACGGATAATCAGAAGCCCGAAACTGGTCTAACCTTAGATTGTCAGTATTACTCAGTACCTGGATTACGGAGGTCTGATTGCAGTCGCTCCGTGAAAAATGCTGATATCTGAATATCAGCATTTACGGCTGACCGTATCCACAGACATAGTAAAAATTTCGACAAAAATGCTGCGGAAAATCATAGTGAAGCCAACAAAAACATGCTCCTCCGTATACAAACCATTACTCAGGCACACGTATCCACCTGAACGATATTTTTTTCTGGCGATACTACAGAACGAAGCCACGGCATGTATACTGAGAGCGGTGAGCACGGTTTGATGTGCATATGCGTGCGTGAGCGCTGGTTTGTAAATGGAGGAGCAGGGTTTTGTTGGCTTCACAATGATTGTTTGCAGCACGTCGTCTAGCCGTATCTGGTTAGACTGGAAGCCAAACCCAACATATTTAAACATAACCATACTAATAAAAGTATAGAACGAGCGCAACGTGCTTTAATTAAAGTTGCCTATGGACGACCGTACCGGTACCCCACTAATAAACTTTACACAGAGATGGGAGTGCTTAGGGTTAGACAGCTTTATATACTATCTGTCACCTTACGATTTCATAAAACTTCTATGAACACTTGTATTCATAGAAGTCGAAGGGTGATATGGGAAAACATCCGTTGCTCTAAATCAATCGTTAGAAGGTCATTCAGTTTTATGGGACCGCACATATATAGAAAACTCAATGATAGTCACAAAATACTTAATCTAACTAATAAAAATTTCAGAAAGACCATAAAAAATTGGCTTCTAACACTTGACTATGACATGACGGAAGAATTTTAAAAAATAATGGAGTGAAAGATACACCAGCTTACGCACATGAACGCACTGTCAGTACACTTATGCTCAGTTTCAGAAACACCTATTCACTAACACACACACCCACTCTACACAAAACTCACAACACGCAAACATACACCTTACAACACTCACACAAATACACACCTTACAACACTCACACAAATACACACCCCCACACATATCACTCATATATTCATACCTTAATTTACTTTATTTTATTTTATGTTCCATCTTAGATTACGAAATCGAAATGTATCATATTATTAAGTACCTACATGATTGCAAATTATTGTCTCCTTAACACGGAAATACCTACTGATACTAAATTTGTAAACGAATGAAAGAGCCTAGATCTCACGACACAGGGAATCCTAGTGTGAGGTCTATGACCTCAACCCAATTTGTATGTAACCTGTATACAATAAAAATTATTCTTATTCTTATTAAAGCACGACCACGTGTGCACACAAAGTTAAGTCAGCCACATAAAAAAAACGGTTTTTATTAAGTAAGTAGGTACAGGATGAATCTAACATGTTTTCCCAAGAATGGTTTCAGGCTGTTGGCCGAAAAATAATTGTCGACACGTGTGTAGCCTCCGGCGGCCAGTAATTAAAAATCAAAGTAGACAAAAAGGTTAAATGTTAATAAACCTGCGATTTAATAGAATTTGGTAATAACATTTTTAAGATAGAGTTTTCCAGTTGGTATACAAGTATAAATACACATTTTGTTCGATTTTCCTTTCCATAAAGTATGTATAAAGGCAAATTTTTAAAAAATTAATGAAAGGTTAAACTTCCAAAATGGTAATAAATAATAAACGAATAATTTTGGACAAAGTATTTGGTGTGCCACCATTAATGGAAGGAAAAATTTTATGATTTCACAATGCGAAAATAAGACTTATTGCTGGAATCATGGGGTCTTTTTGCAGCTTCATTGAAACAACGGGTTAATATTTTGGTTCTGCGCTACAGTCCACTGCTTAATTCCCGCACAAAACTTATATTTGTATGGCCCACAGATAATAGAAGGATACACGGAAAGAAGGTTAAAATATCTAGTATTTTTTTATTTAGTGTTAACAATGCCATTTAGTGGAAAATTCAAGAAGCTTTTACGCTATAAAACAATGAAATGCTAAAATAGATCAGCGTAATCATGAGACTAAAAACAGTTTGTATGGTTGTAGGAAAAAAATAACATAGTCACCGTTTTTGTTAGAAAAATTATAATTAAACATGTAAAAAGACAAAGGTGAAGTGACTCTGATTTTTTCAAAAAATATTACTTCTGACTGTGACCCTTCTTTCCTTTTACCCTTCTTATCATGGTATAAGTATTTGTGAATGTGAGTTTTGTGTCTACACCATTGTTTAAAAATAATTCATCATCATCGTCATTTCAGCCGAAAGACGTCCACTGCTGCACATAGCCCTCCCCCAAGCATCGCCACAACGCGGTCGTTTCGGTCCTGCGCTTTCTGCATCCAGCGTATTCCCGCGACCTTCACCAGGTCGTCGGTCCATCTTATGGGGGGCCTTCCCACGCTGCGCCTTCTAGTACGTAGTTTAAAAATAATTAATCAAAACAAATTAATGACAGTCCATCTTTAAGGTTTGTTTAGCTGTCAATGACCTTGATCACCCCCGTCTCTCTCTCTCCGCCCGTCCTCGCCTGCGCAAAGGCGCTCGCTACAATACAGTAAAATTATTTAGCTTCTTACGGTCGGTCTTTCAATAGCCATTTAACTGTTAACGGAGGAATAAGGTTGACATTTTGACAGAAATAGTATAGAAAATTCGTCACATTAAAAAAAGAAGTCACATTTATTCCTCAGTTAAAAGTTATCAAACTATTGAAATACCGGCCCTTAATCTACAGAAAAACCTAAATAAGACACGTACTGATTATAGGTCGTCTATATTTTCCTCCAAGAACCGCGAAAAGAAAAAAATATTAGGTGGAAAAACTAACTTATTTCAATAATTATTTTCGTACTGTACCTAATTACTGCTACGATATTTTTATACTTACTAAATATTATTATAATACGTAACATATCAATGCTTACAATATTTTTTTATGGTTTCTTTTTTATGTTGTATGACCCTTAACTGTGATGGAATTTATCATTTTAATGGTGCCAAACGCCTTAAGATTAAGATTCCTTCGTTATCCAGCTTTAATTCTAAACAACTGAAAATATTAGTATTTAAGTCATTACAAATCTCCCAAACTGTATCAGTCAAAAACATCCTAATTTTAATAGAGAAGATGGTTGGCAGCTACCACCTGTTTGGAACCCAGTCCTAAAAATAATCAAGTCCCAAACAGCACGCAACACTGTAAAAGATAATGATATTGTGAGTGATCACTGCGTGCATCGAAACGATTTTAATTAATAATATTGTACGTTAGATTACAATATTTTTTAGAAATATCTGTAAAGACGCTTGTCATCTTAGTCTACCTGCGACCACGAAATGCTACAAAGCTTTGTATAATATGTACGCGATATAATCCGGTTAAACTTTGTTTTATTATAATGTATCAGTCAAATTAAAATAGTAAACGAAGAGACATTTATAAATTTAGTTTTAATTACATTATGTCAGCTTCAGGAGCTGGCTCGTTAATTTAGAGCAGTGACCTAAAGGACACAGTCTGACTTAATTTCAGCTTTAGTTATATAGCCATGCATAGTATTAGTAGAATTATCATATTCAAAATTTAAAGCAAAAACACTTTAGTGTAAGTAATTAATCTAGATATTCAAGATAATATTATGTCTACGCATTTTAAGTAACAGAAGTTGACAACCTTTCTATTTTATTTATGTTAAATTTATTCAAAACTTTCACATGTACTCTCATAGACTCTGATAACCTATATGGTATAATTTTATTGTGATTTTGCTAAGAGAATTAAGGTAAAAATTGATTTACATCCTCGACTCAATTTTAATTAAAGTATTCCGAAAGTCTTACAACTGGTCTGAAATACAGTACCAATTTTTCAAACAGTACTGAATATTAACAAACATTTAATTAAACAATAAAATACAAAACCAGTCAAAGGCGTCATTCCAATTAAAAAAGGTTGGTTTCAATAAAAAATACAACTGAATTCATTTTACACACCCGTTTACGATGCATCCATATTTTATACGTCCGGCATAAAAATCACATTCGATCTGGCGTACTGTCGAAACATTCGAAACCAGATTTTATCACGCAATCTATCGCTCGTATTTCTCTAGCGCCGATTTCTATTTACGAACAAAACACGAAACGGTTGCGTAAATAAAAAAATGTGTGATCAAGACAATTTTTCGCGGCGTAAAGTGGTAGAGTGGGTGTCGGCAGATGATGGCGATTAGGAGACGGAGGTGAGGAAATGAACGATATCTCCTAGCGATGAAAGACGACGGGCACCGGAAACAGCCGACTATCGACTTGTCGATGTAGTGCGCGTTGTGTACTCGATATCTTAGCTTCCTTTTAGAGCTGAGCTTTAGTTATCGATATACTAAAATTGTTTCAAGCTAAAGCAAATATTGATTGTAGATAGGAATCTACAATCAATATAAGATCATATATAAGTCACTATTGACTTATACTTCATAAAACACCGATATTAGAAGTAAATTCTTAACATAGGTACCTACATCATAACATAACATAACATAACATCACGCCTGTATTTCCCCGAAGGGGTAGGCAGAGGTGTATAGTACACCCACATTTCGCCAGTTATGTTGTAAGTCCCATGTAATAGGGGGCGAGCCTATTGCCATTAACCGGGCACAAATCCAGACTCCGGGCTGCTACTGAGAATTTCCTAATGAAAAAACCCAATAACACTTTGCCCGACCCGGGAATCGAACCCAGGACCTCACGCTCAGCAGTCGCGCTTGCAACCACTAGACCAACGAGGCAGTCCTACATCATGTACAGTACATATACAACGATTTATTGAAATAGCTAAAACCTCTTTAGGGTTCATTGTACTTACGATTTATGTGAACACAAATGTAGGAAACAGCTGATTTATTTTCGTTATTGCAGGGTTGGTCCCATAGAAAAAGTTCTTCATACTGATGAGTACAATAACCCCTTAAGAGGTTTTCAGTTATTTCAATAATACGTTGTATAAATACTACCAAGGCTGTTTATCATTGGGGTAGACAGAGACTATGAATTTCCACCCGCTACGATCCTGACACAAACTTTTCGCTTTATCTATGATCCTCGTCATGCATGCTCGACTGCTTCATCATCATCATCATTCCAGCCGAAAAACACCCACTGCTGGACAAAGACCTCCCCAAATGGGGGGATATGCCATAATCGCCACGCTTGGCAGGTGAGTTGGCGATCGCGGTTGGTTGTTTAAATACCCAGAGAACGCTGCTGCCCATCCTCTGGTAAAATTCTGGTGAATTTATGTGTAAGTCCCTTAGTCGCCTTTTACGACACCCATGAGAAGAGGGAGGGTGGTGCAATTCTTTACGTCCGACACCACAAGGCTTGTCTGCTTAGGTTGCTCTTAATCTGGCCTTTTTTTAGAACGTCCGCGATTTTGACATCTAATTTATTTTGGAACTTATTATGGGTGCTAAACTAGTTAAATGCAAAAAACTTGTATCAAAAGCTTTTGAAGACAAATCATGTTCAGTAATGTATATCAATGGCTGAGCAAAATTTCAAATGTATGGTAGATTATAAATGGCACCCGTCCAAGTAAGCTGAATTGAAAAATGTGACATTAAAAACTCGTTACAAGCTACATCGACATACATTAACCGATGTTTACATACTGAAGTTGACGTTTGCATTGTACGTATTGTATTGGGAATACTGTTGATTTTCTCACTGCAAGTGTAAAAATATGATTTTTGAGTACCTAGCATAAAATATTAAAGGACTCTTTTGATCCTTGATCAACTAAACAAAGTAAGGCGTTGAAAGATTTAAAACAATTCTATTGATAAATTATACCATGTTTAATATAAGAATAATATTTATGTTAGGTTTCCATATGGATCATCATCATCATCATCATTTAAACATTTTACAGTTAGACGTTTTTATTTTCTATTATTAATTTACAACACCTCTGTACTGGCAAGGTCACGTATTCCGGCTCCGATGATGACGTATGCAACTGGCGGTGACTCGGCGGAGGCCGGAATACGGCATCGTAGCATATGTTGTATTTCGCGGCATTTTTTACCTGTAAAACCTGTATTGGTCCTGCTCTAACTTATAAGATAGCATAGACAATAGACAAGGATACGAAGAGACGCGCCAAATTATGTCGCTGCAAGGAATTTTCTAAGAATTTCATTCATTCTTGTGGGGCGCACATTATGACGCTTTCGCGCGTAATATCCGTGGTTCAAATTTCAAGTAAAAAAAAGTATTGGAAGGTGTTTTTTTTTATATTATTTATTGTAAATTTGTGTTTATTATTGAAAATAAAACGAACAGTATATTGAAGAATGGTTTTATTTCATAATTCTTGTGGGTTTTGTAAAAGGTGCTGGTAAAAATTCACTTATCCTACTTTTGACTTAGACTGACAAAGTTTATGAGACAAAATTTTGATGATTACAAAACAAAACTGCAATGTTATTTTAAATTTTCATCTTTGATAAATATTTGTACAACCTATGCAATATTTTTTCTGGAATAAATGAATTTATTTATTTATTATCAGCCAGTTCACTACTGGACATACGTGGGACACTCAGAAAGTTTTGCGAAACTAAAAAAAATTGTTCTATACGTACATATATTTTTATCAAATCTTTTCAAAGTACTTTCCACCAGCCTCTATACAAAGATTCATGCGCCTAAACCAGTTTTCAAAACACTTTTTCCAGTCCGCCGCAGACACCTCGTTTACAGCCTGCTCGAACGCAGCCAGCGCATCTTCCGGCGACGAAAATTGTATCCCTTTGAGCTGATTTTTTATTTTTGGGAATAAAAAGAAGTCACACGGTGCTAGATCAGGGCTGTAAGGAGGGTGACCCAGGAGTTTGACTGGCGTGCTGTCCAGGAAGTCCCTCGTTTTGAGTGCGGTGTGCGCAGGTGCATTGTCGTGGTGGAGCAGTAGCCCGCGGAGCCCTGTGTTTGGTCGCTTGTTGCTTATAACAGAGAAAACTTCTGGCAAACATTTGGTAGTATACCATTCGGCATTAATGCTTCTTTGATCCCGTAAGGGAATTGATACCAAGTGGCCAGTCAAATTAAAAAAGCTAGCGATCAAAATCTTACCCCCGCTTCTAGATCGCTTCACTTTGGTAGGCGTTGGCTCATTTTGAAACACCCAAACAGTCGACTGGCGCTTGGTTTCTGGGTCGTATTGATAAATCCAGGACTCATCACCTGTAACGATGTCGTAAACACGCCGAGACGAGCCTGCTTCAAATTTGTTAAGCATATCACGGCACCATTCCACCCGGGCCTGCTTCTGAGCATCGGTGAGGTTGTGCGGCACCCAGCGTGATACTATCCTCCTCACGCGAAGATGGCTGTGTAGAATCTCGTGAACGCTTCCCGATCCAATCTTCAATATGTGTTGAATCTCTTGATATGTAATTCGCCTATTGTCTTTGATTAAATTTTTCACTGCTAGCACGTTTTCTTCGGTAACAGCCGTCAAAGGGCGACCGCTTCTTTCGTCATCCCCCAAAGTTGGTCGACCGCGCTTGAATTCGTTATACCAACGATACACGGTTGCCTTGGAAGGGCCTTCATCCATGAATGCCATTTGAAGTCTATCGTACGATTCATCCGGTTTCAGGCGACACTTGAAATCGTATAAAATCATAGCTCTAAAATGTTCCCGGCGCAGATCCATATTTCAGTGAGACACAATACTTTGAATTAACTCGCAAAAAATGTGGAGGGAAATTTTGAAATTGGAACTTACTTATTTTTACTTATAAATAATCATATTTTCGAAAAACATTATAGTTCATAGTTCATAGTTCATAGTTATTTATTGATAATAGTAATTATTATAAGTCACATTAAGTAAATAAATTACATTTTCATTTTAACTGGCCAGTCTCCCATATATAAAAACTTTTTTTCGCAATACTTTCTGAGGGGCCTGGTAGGCCTCTCCAATGTCACGCCACTGACCTCGGCCACTCGCATCCAGTTGCTACCAGCCACCTTGCCAATGCCACCTTCCATATGGATATCCTTTTCTGTTACCTAGCAACTGACACTGCAGAACATTCCTTCATGCCAGTTTCATATGTTGAAAAAGACCTTACACATATTTTCTTATTTTAGTATCTACCATATCAATATCAAACCAGTAAAATCAGTTTGAGTAATTGTTAAAGTATCGATAGCAGCTACGCACATCTCTACTGGTAGAATATTAATTCTACGATAAAGTAATAGGGGTTACACACAGGGGGCAGCACCAATATTACACGAGCGAAACGAGTCGTGATAAACATGTATAACATAACGCACATATACATACGTATGTGGAATATACATCAAATGTTTTGTTTTTGTTCCCGTGACCCATAAAAGATGATGAGATGACAGTGGTTTTTTTTGTCTGAAGTAGAGCTTGAAGAAAAAGGTTGCCGACGTCTGTTATTGAGCTAAAAATTGACTACCTAAATATTCGGATAAAGAAATTGAAAAATATATGAATGGTTATTGGTTATTAAAATCTATTTAAGATACACATTAAGCGCGAGCACACACCTTCCGGTCCGGTCCGGGTATATTCTATCCGGAACGTCTAGCAACCTTGTTTACCATCAGGTGACCCGCTTGCTCGTTTACACCCTATGTTATAAAAAAAAACCCATACAATATGTACTAGCACACACACACCACACACCTACCGCGCCGGGCCGAGAAGCAAGTTCGGGCAGAATCTACCCAGTGAGCTTCGCCGCAAATTCAGAATGTGAGCAGGTGTGTGCCGATGCTACGCGTTTCTTTCAGAATCTACCCGGCCCGGCCCGGACCGGACCGAAAAGTGTGTACCCGTGCTAATTTGTATACACACAGAGTAATACGAACTCGTCGTGGTAGTTTAATAGTAGTGGAGCTCTAATGCGAAAGACTCGTCCGGGGAAGTACTACCAGTGGGGGGTACGGGTGCCGGTGAAATTACAATCACATGAGACTTTCTCTCTTCATGTCTCAGTTTAGCGAACCGACTCACAACAAAATATTGGCAACAAATAGCCTAGATAGTATTGCAGTTTTTATGGACAAAAGTAATCGCTTAACTGATGTTGAGCGGTTATCTTTGTCTATAACAACTGGCGGGCCTTTAGCTCTTTTCGCCATCCTATAACATAAAAAAAAGTTTCTTAAAATATATCTAAAAGACAAAACTCTCACAACCCCATTTTCTTGTCCATCCTAAGTTTGCCTGGAAGAAATCGCTGATCGCGATAAGGCCGCCATTTGTACTTACAAGAGTATAAATGCATATTCAATGTAATGTATTTTATGGTGTACAATAAAGCATATTATATAAATAAACTTTTAAAACATAAAAAGATTCATAGATACAGTTAGAATCTTCATTTCCTAATACAAAGTGATATGAATTAATCCAATATGTACTTGACTTTATCATCGAGTGAACATCAGTTTCACATCCATAATATTTAGAGGCAACCACACAACGTCATCGACATCATCAATACACGTCAAGCCATCAAGCTGTACATATTCGTGTTCCGAACTCCCAAACCCTAGGCGCGTAATAATAAACCACTGTCAAAATGGCAGCCAGGGAAGCTACATGAATAGGAGCTGTCAATGTCATTTGAATTTCATACATAATATTTTATGTGATTAAAAATCAAATAGAAGTAGACGTTCTATGTGGTTTCCGCTGAATGTAGGTCACTCTTTTTTTAACTCGTAGATATCACAAAAGGTGGACAGACAAACGAATAAACCTATTCGCATTATAAGTAAAATACATTTATTTTTATAATTGATGTAGGTACAGCAATGTACAAATGCGGTAAGCCTAAGGGTTTTCTCCCAGGGGTGCTGGCCAGGAAACCTCCACGTGTGTCTGACAGCTGCTTGTCCTTCTGGACACGTCTAGAGGGAACGGCAGTTGTTGGGCCGGTGCACCCTGGGCACGGGCAATAAGTCTCCATTGGACCGGGGGACCTTATTGCCTGTGGCGAATATTCTGGCACGGGAGGGGCCCGATGTGGGCCAATGGGAAGTTGCTCCGCGTGTACCTCTGAGAAAGAAGAGGGCACTGTGGAGGAGCAGGGGCGGGCCCGGTGTGCACTCACCCTGCCACTGGGCAGGCAGCGGGGGGACTGTCCTTCCCTGCCCCCGTCGGTCTCGTAATCCCAGGAGTGCCTGCTTAGTAGTGTTCTCGCGCCTCTTGGGACCGAGGGTCTTGGCTTCACCGCCCGAACCGCGAGGAAGAAAACCTCTATAAAAAATTACGGGAGGTAGGGCCTGCGAGCAGCAGACTCGGGGTAGTCTGCTGCCCGACCAGCAGCTGGCGTAGCTGGCACAGCTGGCGTAGTTGGCGCAGCTGGTAAAGGCCCATGAGGTGTGGTGGCGTGCAGTGTTCCGTGTGCGCCACTGAGGAGGGTGCGGCCAACGTTAGGCCGCACGGGGAGAAGGGGCTCGCCTGCTTGTGGCGGGCCGGGACCTGTCGGGGGTGGTTGTGTGAATACTCACGGGTTCCCACGCCCCCGGCTAAGGTAGTTGAAGGCAAGGTGATATAGCGAACTGTGCGGAATCATTAAATATGACAATACTTAATTAAAGTAATTAATTAAGATATCGAGTTAGTAATTAATAAACTGCAATCGACTTATGTGTTTATTTTTTTTAATAAGACGTAGGTATATCTTACTTTTGAGGCGCTAGTAAATAAAACAGGTAAGCTTTGAGTGTGCTATAATTGAAGATATTAATTTAATATTTGCCGCTCGGCGCAAAATATAAATTTTTTATACTTGAGCTTGAAACTGGCCAAATATCTAGTTAAATGCTTGAAATACGGAAGGAGTGAAACGGTGCCGAGCGAGTTAAAAAGTCAGCGTAAGCGTTCCGCTTCACTCCATGCTCGCGGTCTTAACCACTAAAGAGCATCACCTTAGGGTGTGTTTCCAATGACGCGGAGAGAAGTAGAGTGGAGAAATATTAACCAATTAGCCTTTGCCCGCAACATCACCCATGAATAATTCTGTTTACCCCAGAAAGATGTTATCGCGCATCCCTCGGCAACTGTTTATCTTCCCATGATAAAAAGTAGCATATATGTTAATCCAGGTTATGGACTCTGTAAAAATCCAACTCCGTTCAGTCATTCAGTCGTTTCAGTGTAATTGAAGGACAAACAAAGATAAATACTATCGCATTTATGATATCAGTAGGAGCAGGATAGAATTGCACAAAAAAATCTTTTTGGAGCGGAGACGTATTTTTTGCAATTTCATTGGTTAGTATGTCCCCGCTCCGCTCGTCTCCGCGTTGTGACAGTGGAAATGCACCCTTAACGTCGCACAAACTGGGTCACCACAATTATACCTCAGACGCAGCTTGACACGGTTTAATTTATCTAACAAATTAATTCACTTTCACTTGCAAGCGTTTCATTAATATTTTAATGTACACTCCATACACACTCTTACACAACCATGAAACTCTTAATGGGGTACCTATCTGAAGATATTATTTATGTATCCGGATTTGCGTTACGTAATATAAATGTCAGTTTTATGATTAAGACCGCTCGAGGATTTGTGTAGGTCAGCTAAGGTGCCCGTTGTTACTACCGAGTAAGGGCGATTTTACTTAAGCAAATTAGAATTTGACAAGATGGCAGCTTAATCACTAAATTGGGTTTTCTGTCGGTAAAAGGTCTAATTGTTCTAGTGGTTAATAGACGTTTTTTATAGTACAGGATGGCGAAACGAGTTAATGCCCCATTTGATGTAAAATGGTTACCATTGCTCATAACAACTGCAATAGGCCTAAATGGTACCGCAAGTCGGTTCGCCAAACTGAGACATGAATATGGAATGTCTCATGTGATTGTAATTTCACTGGCACCCGTACCCTCTTCAGACTGAAACACAGCAATGCAAGAAGTAGGTATGGTGGTGGTACTTCCCCGGACGAGCTCTTTCACAAAGGAGCTACTACTACTACTAAATTATAACTACTGTATTATGTAATAATACATTTAATAAATTAAATTAACATTATAAATTCGCCGAAATGTTTTTTACCTAGGTAAAAACTATGAAAACCATCAATTAACAACACAAATATAACAAAAACAATTACAAAAAATACTGTTATTTGAAAAATCTCATCCCGCAATTCACAATTACATACTTATTTACAGAGCGTCTAGAGACTCATCTAATGCGTCTAAACGACGTACGCAAAAGGAAATCATAAAAACAAAGTTACCAATCTTTATTAAACGCTGCCTTAGGGATACGGTTATCTACTATGGTAACGTTAGCGCTCTAAAAGCATATTTTTCTCCCCCCTCCCTACTTCCCCCATTTTATTCGTTCATTGTACGTTTATACGACGTATAAAAGTTCCGTAAGGTAAAATATTGCGAGCATTACGTACTGGAGTTACACTTACAAATGGATGAGTGATATCTCCTGTCTTGTTTCGTAATTTTACTGTGGGATTTATATATGTATTCATATTTACATAGCACTCAAGGTTCTTTCTTTACTTCTTTATATGAGGTAAACATGTCTGAATTTAACATGATCAAGTAAAATAAGTATCAAGCTTCGTACAGCCTTAATCGTGTACTTTCAAAGGATAGAGATTTTGATTAGATATAAAAGTGCTTCAAAATAAATAATGTTATTACAGCCACATTAACCCATCCGCTCAAATAGTGACGATACACCCAAATGGCACGCAGGAATTCAATGTTATATAAAAGCTGGCAGAAAAAATGTGGTTGCAGTTTTTTATTTTTATTAATAGGAATTAAATTAGTATGTATTATTATTATAACATAGGGGGGCAAACGAGCAAGTGGGTCACTTGATGGTAAGCAATCTCCGCCGCCCATGGACATCCGCAACACCAGGGGAGTCACCGATGCGTTGCCGACCTTTTAAAAAGACGTATGCTCGTTTCTTGAAGGTCGGATTGTTTCGGGAAAACCTCTGACGGGAGTTAGTTCCACAGTTTTGCTGTACGAGGCAAACAATGACGTGTGAAACGTACAACGTACGTACGTATCGAATAACCATCCGTGTTTATAGTAAAATTATATGTAATGACAATATTTCTTGCGGGTGTACGTCGATGTCTCGATTCCATATCTTTAATGAAGTGCAATTATTATTAGTTATTTTGAAAAGTGGTCAACCCAGAAAAGAACACACTCCTACAAGATACAGGTTTTCCTAGTTTGTAGGGCAGGTATCTATAATAAGATTTTGATGGATAGGTTATGTTTCTGGTGAATAAATAATATACTTACTTACTTAATTATCTTTGGTATTTGTCGGGCGAAAATATATTCGTAAGGCGCTCGATTCTGCTTATCGATAATTATTAGAGTTCAATTAACGCGTTGATGGAAATTGATACATTGTTGTTTTTAGTGAAACCCCATGAAACTTTCCACAAGCCGCCTCTCATCACGATATCTAATTCAGTAATGGAAAATGTATACAGATCTTTCTACCTAATAGACCACTGCTCGGTGCTTTATTCGCCAAAAAAATTAAAGAGCCCTTATTGAATGCTCAATGTGTAGCGGATCAACTGGTTCGCTACGCGAGCTACGCTGTCGTAGCATATTACTATCCTCTACGAAAGTGTAGCTGGAGTAGCCATGTCATCATTGCGATAGCTACGTCGTAGCAAACGTGCCTTGTATTTCATATTACACTCATCCATATACAGTGGGTACCTACTAGAAAATACAACAATGACGTAATACACTCAGCGTAGCTAGACAATTCAGATGATTCGAAATGCAAAAGTATTTCATATTTGAAAAATGTGAAATACTTTTTCAAATAATTGTATAATGAAGATCACTTGATATTTCTATACTCTTTTCATCTGAGCGAATATTTAGATATTGAAACGTTATTGTCAAATCGCCTGGAAATCTATTGAGACCTAAGACTGGGTACTTACAATAAGAATGTCTTATAAGATTCAAAACAGAATATATTATTGACAAGCCCAATCGTGTGTTTTATATTATAAAATCTTTGATCTTTGCTCCTCACTAGCATTAGGTACTCCTATTTATGCACACATATTTAAATCATGATGTTCTATAATAAATTATTTTAAGTAATTATCGTCTGTATAATAATAACAGCACTTGTAGCCCTAGAATACCTCTTTCAAGAACTTCTACGTATACTTATCAATAATATTAAGTTCCTAAAAACAAAAGACATATCAGTTATAAAATAGCATTCAGAGAATTAATATTCAAGTAATAAAAACGTCGAATAAAATAAAGATAAGGATACATCAACAAGAGATCTCGGTCAAACAATGTCGACCTATCAGATGGGTCGAAAGCAATTAAAACTGTCTTAGAACTTTGTCTCTTAAAGTCGGTGCTAAATGGAAGACTGAAGTCGACTCGATGTATTTTTCGGAGTCGATTTTATTGTGAGAGCCAATTTGATGACAGAAAAAGTTCAAGTTATTTAGTAGTAGTAGTAGTTTAGTTTTAGTTTATTTTTGGGAATCCTAGTGTGGAGGCTAGTGTCCTATGTATTATTTGTAACTCTACTTTGATCAATAAAGATTTTATTTATTTATTTATTATTAATTAATAACAACAATACTTGAGTAACGATGTTTTAAAACTACTACTATCCTACTAATAAAAATGCGAAATTATAAATGTTTGTTTGTTTGTCCTTCAATCACGCTGAAACGGCTAAACTGATATGGATGAAATTTGGCATACTAGAAAACCATGTCCTGAATTAACAAATGCAAAAAAAGGTTGCCTTCGTTTAAGTGCTCCCTGCTGTGCTCCGCATCGCTGTCACTGTGGTGAAGCTGTCGACTGCCTCGGACACCACGGCTTGTCTTGCAGCAGGAGTGCAGGTCGGCACGGCACGCCAATATAAATGACATTATCCGTCGTGTTCTTGTCACCATTTCAGCTGTTTTAGAACCAAGCGGCTTGGCACGTGACGACGGCAATAGACCAGATGGTATGTCTTTGTTACCAGAAGATGGTTAGGCCTTTGGTGTGGGACGCAACTTGCGTTGACACCCTTGCGCCATCCCATCTTCCTAGTTCGGCGAGCTGTACTGGCGCTGCCGCTGCGGCTGCGGAGAACATCAAACGGCGAAAATATAATAAATTCATTTGCAATAATTATATTTTCGAGCCGTTTGGGGTCGAAACCCTCGGGTCGTGGAGTCCGAGTGCTCGTCTTTTAATTAGAAATATTTCTAAACGGTTAGTCGACACTTCACGAGACCGAAGGCTGGCCTTTATTTTGGTCAAAGATTAAGCATTGCCATACAACGCGGCAATGCTGCCAGTCTTCTGGGCACGTTAATTTAATTTAATTTATTTTATATAGTTTTTAGCTTTAGGTACACACAAAATATATTTTATGGATATACGATAGAAGCGAACCCGTGGGCATCAGCTATTTCAAAAATATTATTACAGATGTATTTTTTAACGTATCGGTTTAAAATAAAGGTAAATAAGTAAATAAAATTAATTGTTATAAACAAAAAAACAAAACATGAACATGAACATTTTACTATTTTATTTTATTTCATGACTGCCTCATATACTAGGCCATAGTTGCCGCAAGCGTGACTACCAAGCGTGGGGTCTTGCGTTCGGTTCCCGAGTTGGGAAAAGTGTTATTAGATTTTTTCATTAGGAAATTCTCAGTAGCAACTCGGAGTCTGGATTTGTGCCCGGTTAATGGCAATATGCTCATATCCTATTACATGGGATTTCTAAAATAACTGGCGAAATGTAGGTGAACTATAACCCTCCACCTACCCCTTCGGGGAATACAGGCGTGATGTTGTGTTATATTATAAACATTTTATTTATTTAAACCGAAGTCAATTACACTTAGAGAAGTTTAAAATCGCCAAGAACATTAATTTTACCTAAGCCACGCTCTTCTATGCATAGACACACATTTATCCATTCTATCCGTTCTATCCGTAGTCAGATAGAACTATTGTTTGAAATTTCAAAACAGTCGTTAGGCAGATTATACTATTTTCTGAGTGTACAAGAATGGTGTTTTTTTTAACACTTTCTTAAGGCAATGTTGGTTGGTGCATCTGTTAGTAATTGTGTAGCTTCTGAACAACTATAGCGATTGAAGTTATATTGACACAATATATTTGTTTTGTCAATAAAATGGTTTTTAGCTATGCTAGATACCGATAAGTGGTGCTGTAGTCAAGTTATTAATAAATTCTATATTTATGGACTAAAATAACTAATATTCACAATATATGTTTAAAATAAAATGGTTGCCAAAAAATATCAGAAAATCTGCCCCCGATAGGTGGCGCTGTGAGCGAAGCCGCTGGCATCAGATAGAAGATACATAAAATATAAAATCACAAAACATTTTCAGAAGATTTGTCTAGATCACTCTCTAGTTCAAACTTTATAGATTTACCTGAGTTTCGATTTTAAAAGTAATTCAGATTTGTTCAGCACCACTAACTTTTGAAACTGAATACAATTGATTGCATTGAAAAAAATACCTTATTATATTTCTAGAAACTTGCAAAACCAGGGCGATACTTTATTATTTTTCCATGAAGATTACAGAGTTATTTAAATATGAAGGTAACTATTTTATCTTTTACGTAACATGTAAAGGTAACCGCTTAACATCAGGTGAGCCTTTAGTTCGTTTCGCCATCCTACACTACAAAAAAAAACATACATAATCAGCCCATTACTGTACCACTGCTGAGCACGGGCCTCTTCGCAGTGCGTGAAGGTTAAGGCCTTAGTCCACCTCGCTGCCCTAGTGCAGGATGGCGGACTACACACACTATTGAGAACTATATGAGCACTCTCAGGTGTACATTGTTTTCTCTTGGTGAGAAGAAAATAGAATTTGATGGTATAGGATCATTAAGATGCTGAAACGAACTAAAGGCCCACCTGGTGTTAAGCGGTAACCTTTGTCCATGACAAGTGCAATACCAACTAAGCTGTTGCCAAAATGGTTAACTGAAAGTCGTGTTCGCCAAACTGAGACATAAAGAATCATTTTACGTCTATGGAGCCGTATTTTCAACTACCGTCAATCTAAATCATGGGCCAAGTTTGTCGCTCGCAAAGTTACGGCCCGTACTGTTGACCTAGAAATGGGACACTTACGCAGACAAGTTTTTCAATAAGAGCTTTTTGAACATAGGTGCGGTGATGAGAAAGTTAGATAACACGTCCTTACACATGACGTTAGTTGTATTTGGTCTGGTAATGGTAGATAAATCTTATTGGATTGATAGAAATAAGTCAAATAAAATTTCTAGATAAAATTTTGGCAGAATCATCTCATTAGTATTAGATCTATGACTATAATAGTATATTATTATATATATTTAGTACTTATTGTATGTTATATAAATATACCTATGTATGTTTATCTCTTGTTTTAGTGGTAATTTATTTCTCATCTTTTTTTGTGTCGTGAATCAATATTGCACCTGCCTTGTCATCTCTGTATCACCCTAAGGTTGACTGGGAGAGAATGCCTAAGGCATTAAGTCCGCCTATGTACACATGTTGCATGAAGTTTAAATAAAAAAAAATTAAAACCCACATTTTTACAACGTTGAAAGACTTGTGTGCGAGGCCAATGATAACGTTATCAACGTGGCCAAGTACTTATCAACAACAATAAAAAATAATGTAAGAATAATCGAAACAGAAAAAGAAGACAACGTTACAAATCATAACAGATTTGAAAAACAACAACTTCAAAAGTTCCAGACAGACATTATACAACCTTATTCTTAGTTTATACTAAACCTCTTAAGGGGTCATTGCGCATTGTACTCATAATTATGAACAACTTTAAGAGGTTTAATATAAACTTACTTTACTTTACTTTTACTTTTAAGTGTTTGTGTTGGTCTGGGTGTGTTGCTTATGTATTATAAGTATGTATTTACAAAAAAAAAAAGTATATACGTATTATATCCATTGTCTAGTGCCCATACCACAAGCTCTGCTTAGTTTGGGACTAGATGGTGCTGTGTAAAAATGTCCCAAAGATATTTATTTATTTATTTTATTTATTTTAATATAAACTCAGAAAAAAGTTTTATATTTGATATGCCTGTATAAAATATTTTTAATGAAAGCACACAGGCACACAATATAAAAATAAAAGCTTGTAATATAACTAAAACTGAACCAATTCCTTTAAATTAATAATGCTTCGGTATTTTCAGTAAAGAAAGTTTAGCTTGAATTCGAATACAATATCAATCAATTGGAATTCAATTCAAATATGCCTTGAAGGCATTCGTGTCTAATTTAGTATAAAATAAATATACTTAAGTAACTTGTTACGAAACCAAATTATATTGTATATCAAAAAACTTTTCTAAAATACCTCAAAAAGATACTCGAGACATTCCACCCGTATAAATTTTGACAGTGCAGTATGCAGGGTGGAAAAAAAAATGAAAATAAAAAAAACAAGACGAGTTTTTTTCTGATTCTTGTCGGTTCGGTTTCTGACTAAGACAAGCAAGATTTCGAAAAATTTTGACTGCAGTTATATCTAATGTCATCAATATTTAAGGTACTCTTCCTTCAATTACCTCCTTTTTCCACCCTGTACATACGAAAACAATATGGCTGCCAGGTTACAACTTTAATATTAAGAAGTATACCATAAGTGCAAACATAAAACGTTGTTATTATGTCGTAGGAAACAAAAGTCGAAACGCTTTCCCGTACCATAAAGTATTAACCTAAATAATATAAGTAAGTTCCTTCGAGAAACTTCTGGAGAGTTCATCGAAGCTTTTAGAGTTTTGTGGCGTCTTCATCAAACTTGTTAATAACGTGAGATGTCATGTTGAAGAGTTACTTGATGACGTTGTGAACATGTTTATTTGATCATAAAAATTCATACTGTAAAACATGCGTGGGAGTAAGATATTTTTCGAAAGAAAATCATCCATATAAATAAGATCTGAAAAACCCTACAGTACCTTCTTTTCATAGTATACGTCGGCGAAACGAGCTAAAGGCCCACCTGATACTAAGCGGTTACCTTTGCCCATAACAACTGCAATACTAGCTAGGCTGTTGCCTAAATGATACTGCAAGTCGGTTCGACAAACTGAGACATGAAGATGGAAAGTCTCATGCGATTGTTATTTGTTGTAAAAATATGAAAAAAGTATTTAAGTCGGAGGCCTATGTCCAGCAGTGGACGTCTTTCGGCTGAAATGATGATGATGATGATGATTTAAGTCAAGAAGTAAATTCACATTATTTCACACCAATATAATATTTTGGAAGACAATAACATTGATAAAAGGTCAGTCTCCCTTTAATTGACAGTAGCTGTATGTAACTACTTTAGTACGTACCGTTATATCTATATAATGCACCCTTTATTGCACACTTGTCAACATTCTCGCTCTGACACTCGCCCCGAGAGGTCGTGCTGCTCCGCTCCGTCCTCTCGTGACGAATTAAGTGCTCGAATATTTTTCGCTACGGCTCACCGTAGCGTCCTCCGCAGTCGCCCCGCCGACTGCAGCCCGATAAGCACATTCGCTGTCTTTTTCAAGACAGCGGGCGCGCTTTTGTCTCTTTAGACAGAGTTTCGTCAAAAACGTAGTGTCCCTTCAGGAAAAACCCACTTATTTACTGTGGTCCTCAGTGGATACCTAACGGTGCTAACGAACTGAGGGGCGTTGACCCGACACGCCAGCTGCGCTCCTTAAGGGCAAAGCAAAATTGGAAGAAGCTAGGGCCAGAAGGCCTTGGGGGATCTCCTAGTCTTCCCTAGCTTTAACCCCGTTTCGTCCTATCTAGCACTCTCTAGGGGTTTACACCCATTGCACACTAGAGACTTAGGGACCTGGTTGCACATTAAGACTGGCAATCAGGAGTGCAAGCTTAGGGCTCACCAGTAGGCACACAACCTCCCCGTCTATACCCGACGGGGAGGGTTTGAACACACTCCCGGGAACACCCACCCGAGGAGCAAACCCCCATGTTAGTACGCCACTAATTTCTCTCCCTCTCATTTTGCTAGGCTTGGCTTAGTCATCATCTGTACGATGGTGTCTGATGCCAAGTTCCTGAGCATCCTGAAAAACGTCCTCCTCAAGGACCCCAACTTCCTAGCCAATTATGGCAACCTCTTTTGCGACGATGAGGTGATCAAACCTCAAACGTCCGAATCCCCCAACTCTCCTGAGTTGCCCGATACCCCCCCACCCCAAAAGAGGAATAGGCGCCCCGCCCGTTCCGACAGCGATGAGGAGAGGCCGAGGTCTCCGCGTGGTCCGCCTAGGCGTTCAGCCAGCCTGGACCATAAGGACCGCACCCCCTCACCTCTCCCCACCCCAGCCCCCACTCAATACCCCGATCGCTCCCCGATCCCATCAGACCAAGAGATGTCTTCGGACAGTGAGGTCAACTCAGACGAGGCCGACGCCTTTACCACGGTAGTGGGTAAAGGTAAAAAACGCAGCCGAAAGACAAATAAGGCCGAGGCTCTCGCCTCAAAAGCACTTAAACTGTCCGAGGCAAACTCTGCCCCGGCCCCTACCCCCCGTCCCGCCTCTTACTCCTCCTCGCAGGATAACAGGCCTGCCTCCCCTCACGATCATGAACATACCTCATCTTCCCAGAAGAAGGTACCCATCCCGCCTCCCTTATTCATCCAGGATAAGGCATATTGGACCAGAATTTCCGACTGGTGCAATCAAAACAAAATCAATTTTACTAGTGCCCGCCCCACGCAGCAGGGCATTAAAGTAGTTGTCCCCACCCCCACCGATTACCGCAACCTTACCAGGTTGCTACGCGAGCGTGGTGTGTCTTTTCACACCTACGCACTCCCAGAGGACCGACTCCTTAGAGTTGTGATCCGAGGGATTCCGACCGAAGTCAGCTGCACGGAAGTGCACGCCGACCTCGATCGTCAAGGGATCCCGGTTGCAATAACCCACCGAATGTACCGTGGTAAGCACGGTGAACCCTACAATATGGTTCTTGTCATCTGTCACCCTGGCGAAAGCGCCAAAAACATATATAACATAAAGACCGTATGCAACTTATCAGGCATCACGGTCGAGCGCCCCCACAAGTCAAACCAGCCTGGTCAATGTCACCGTTGCCAGCTGTATGGTCACTCCCAGCGTAACTGCTACGCAAAGCCCAGGTGCGTTAAGTGCCTAGGCGATCACGGGACTTCCAATTGCGAGCGTCCCAAGGAGAGGGACCAGTGCACGGAGCCCCCTAGCTGTGTCCTTTGCGGCAAATCCGGGTATCCAGCGAATTATCGCGGATGCCCCAAAGCCCCCAAAATGCGCAACGCCAAATCGGCGAAACGCGCCTCCGACCGCGTTGCGAGGGAAGCCCCCTCCTACGCAGCCCCCTACCAGTACCAACCACCAAACCCTAGAGGCCCACTCGGGCCCTCCCCTAATTTCCGCGGCCCACTCGGGCCCAACCCCTGGTTTAAGGGTAACCAAAAGCCCCATTTCCCACCTCTTCCGCCCTCTCGTCTCGCGCCCCCGGCCTCAGAGCCCCCTGCGCTGATGAACATACCCATCCCCGCACCTTCTCTCAGGCCCAAAACTGCACCAGCAGCTAAAGCCCCCCCCCCCCATGAGAACCCCCCCTCCGGTAAACTCCCCCGGCCTTCTGCCGAGAGAATACCTCGAACCCCAGTCAGGGGAATCCCGCATTGACGCCTACTCTAGACTTTGGGCCTTTACCCAAGGCATCCATGAGCAGCGCCTTCAGGTACTTACCAAGTACCAAGACATCTATAGAATACTTAATTCCAATTATAATGTATAATACGGCCCCACCCAAAAGATTCAAACCCCGTTCCCTAATTTTAGGCTTTTTTAATGCCCGAGGCATTAGTGGTCAACGCGACGACGTAGCCGTCTTCTTGCGTGAGCACCAAATCGATATTTTACTCATTCAAGAGTCTTTCCTCAAACCCCATAGTCGTAATCCCAATATAGCCAACTATAGGCTGATAAGAAACGACAGAGCACACACCGCACTAGGCGGAACGCTCATCTATTACCGAAATTCATTGTATTGCATCCCCATTGATCCCCCAGAGCTAGCATGCCTGGAGGCTTCAATCTGTCGCCTAGGCATGACAGGGCACCAGCCCATCACCATAGTCTCGGCCTATAGATCCGCAAACAAACCCGCGAGTCTGCTCGAGGACGACCTCAAATCCCTACTCGATCTTAGTAACTCTGTAATTATTGCAGGCGACTTAAACGCCAAACACCGTTCATGGAGCTGTGTCTCCAATAACGCCGCTGGCACTCAATTAGGAGCACTTAGCGACAAACTTTCCTTCGACGTCATCGCCCCGATGCGTCCCACTCACTATCCTGACACAGTAGGGCACCGGCCCGACATCCTAGATATAGCCCTCTTAAAGCGCGTAAACCTCGGTATTCGCTCTATCGAGGTAATCCAAGAATTAGACTCAGATCATCGCCCTGTGATCATTCAACTGGGTCCCCGAGGTGGTCCCTCGGATCCCGGTATTCCACCCATAACAAAAACGATAACCGATTGGAGGAGATTAGAAGACCGCCTCAAATCTACCTCATCCCCCCAATTAGATTCAATCCCTGACTCCATTGAGACAGTCGCGGACACGGTGGCCGCGATCACCTCGCTCACCAACCATGTGCAGTCCGTAGTGGGCGAATGCTCACGGCAGGTTCCGATGCTGGATGACCAGCGTCTGAAACTGCCGGACGATGTAAATGAGTTGAGGACCGAGAGGAACGCGGCCATCCGTGCCTATGACGCTTTTCCCAATGAAGCCAATCGTGCCCATATGCGCTCCTTACAGAATTCTGTAAAGAGACGTGTAGCTCAGGTACGGGAGGAGCATTGGGACAAGGAAGTCAGCGCAATCCAACCGTCTCATGTAGCCTTCTGGGCCCTTCAACGCAGACTTAAATGCGAGACCACGGCAACTATGCCCCCCCTAAATCGACCCAATCAAAGGCCGGCCTTTGACGACGACGAAAAAGCCGAATGCTTAGCCGACAGTTTGGAGTCTCAATGCACTCTCAGTACGCTTCCCGTAAGCCAAACCCACCTTGATAAGGTTAATTCAGAAGTAGAGCGTAGGTCAGCCCTCCCCCCCCCCCCAATAGATGACCCTGATGACCCGCTCCCACCGATCACCCCTGACGAAGTTCTCTCTATAGTCAAGGATCTTAAGCCCAAAAAAGCCCCCGGCGCAGACGGCATCACCAATAAGGTGCTGAAACGTTTCCCTGCCACCCTAATCGCTCTAATGACCGTCATCTTCAATGCGGCATTTAAAAACAACATCTTTCCCCAGGCTTGGAAACAGGCTACGGTAATCGGTATTTCCAAACCGGGCAAACCAAAAGCCGAGCCGAGTAGTTACCGGCCGATTAGTCTCCTCAATGTCTTCGGTAAAATCTACGAGAAGCTTATTTATAAGCGACTCAAAGATTTCGCCGACTCAAATAAACTCCTTCCCGACGAGCAGTTTGGCTTTCGTACAAAGCACTGCTGCGTTAATCAACTGCACCGCATTGTAGAACACATCAGTGCAGGCTTCGTACGCGGTCAAATGACCGGCACTCTCTTTTTCGACGTAGCAAAGGCTTTCGATAAAGTGTGGCACAACGGCTTATTATATAAACTGTACACTATGAATGTGCCACATCGTCTCGTGCTCATCATCCGAGACTACTTGTCGAATCGTACCTTTTGCTATCGCATAGAAGGGGCTCTCTCCTCCCCCCATCCCATTCACGCCGGTGTGCCTCAAGGCTCCGTGCTCTCCCCCCTACTGTTCACGCTGTACACCAGCGATATTCCAAAATGCGGTGCAGCCCGTATGGCCCTTTTCGCCGACGACACGGCAATCTATTACTCCGGCATGACCCATGTCGCTATTTCTCGTACCCTCCAATCCGCGGCCAACACCCTAGGTGAATGGTTCCGGAAATGGAGAATCGAAGTAAATCCCGAAAAAAGTGCAGCGGTCCTCTTCGATAAGAGACCCCTGTCACAGTACCGTAAAGAACTGAGCGTACCAGTCTCAATGTTCGGAAAACAGATCCCATGGCAACGAGAAGCCAAATATCTCGGAGTGATCCTTGACCGTAGACTGACTTTCCGTCCGCATATCCGCAGGGTGAAAAACCGTGCCGCCCTCGTCCTCGCACGTCTCCACCCCCTTCTCAATGCGCACAGTAAGCTGCCCACTCATCTCAAAGTAAGGATATTCACCACCTGTATCCGCCCCATACTCGCCTATGCTAGCGTTGTGTTCGCACACGTTAAGCCGGTGAGAATTCACATGCTCCAAACCATCCAAAACCGTATCATGCGAAGGGCTGTAGACGCCCCCTGGTACGTACGCAACGTCGACCTCCACCTAGACTTCAAACTGCCGACCATCAAGCAGTTTTTCAAGCGTGTCTCAAAACGCTATTTCGATTCCGCTCCCAAGCACCCCAACCCCTTGGTCGTGGCGGCCACCATCTACCAGCCATCCGCTATCAGCAAAACCCGACGTCCCAGACACACACTCATTGAGCCCGATGACGATATCACACTCCTCCAGGAGTCAGATAAAAGTACAAGCACACTCCGACGCCGTCGTCCAAAATATCGTCCCCGCCGGCGAGGACCGACGCGACACACACACAGAATCCGAGAGTCCGACTCTCGAGAAACAGTAACACATGCCGACGCAGCACCGGCTGCTGGGGGGATCAGTGGCGGGGTCCCCCTGCTGCACCCTGAGTCGAGGTCCGAGCTCCCCCCTGGGGACGCCCTCACGGTGTAAGCAACCGGAGATAATCTCGTCACGCGAGACCGGCCCTATGCTCTAGAGTAGTTCCTAGGAGCAGGCTATTGCGTAGCCACTGGTTAGGTTTTCTAGGTAGGTCTTAGCCTCGCCGGCGAGGCTTGCCGCTTCACGGCGTTTAGCACGTCACCCGATAGGGACCGAAAGTCCGCTACTTTCGAGGTAACCAATTCGATGCAGCAACGGCTGCTAGGGGGACATAGGAACTGCGGGGTCCCCCTGCAGTGCCCTAGCGAGGTTCGAGCCCCCCCCTTGGGGGGCGCCCGCCCGATTAAGCGCGGTATTGATGCCGCGCGCATCTAGTTTGTAAGTATGTAGGGAAAAAACCTTCGGCGAATGGAGTCCCACATGGGACTCTCCGCCAACTAAGTCCGGTTAAGCAGAAATGGGACTTCGGTCCCACCTGCGAGAGCCCATTCGAAAAAAAAAAAAAAAAAAAAAAAAAGCACACTTGTCTTCCCTTTCTACACAGTCAGCATTTCTGTCTTAGTACAATATTCATTCATTTTTACGTCAGTCTCATCCCGAATCCTATCCAAGACGGTTGTCTTAAATTCTTATCTCGTTTTTTTTTTAACCCAAACTCCTCGAGGCCCATAACAGTACGTAAATGTATGTAACTGAACAGAACTAACAAAAACCTTCAAAAGTCATTAATAACACCCAAAATACCGCATTTATTACAAGTAGATCGCATGTCCGTCCCCTATCGGGCTAAGATCGGGCTCTTAATTAAGAAAGTCAAGCGTCCGGATGGTTGCTTACACCCCTCCTCGTCTTATCGCGCCACCCTGTAATTGGAGTGACGTCAACCAGAACACACTTACATTCATTGATGAATGATAAAATGTTTTACCTCCTTTTTGGATGGAACGCCATTTTCATTTGATTAGGATAGGGTAAAATATCAAAAACACATTTTTTCTGTAAATGGATAAGGACCAAATTATTTGCGCTGTCGCACAATGGAAATTACAGCTTCTCCGCTTTAGTCTTCAAGGCTTGAGTGAAAAAGTTCTTGCTGTCATGCGTGTACTTCAATCGCTCAACATCAGGTGAGGTGGCAGTCAAAGGCAAGCCCATTGTGAATTAAAAAAAAATCTTCATCGTTGTGATACTTTCCACTGGTTTCCACTCAGCAGTATCACAACGGAAAATTTGAGAGAGAAGAGCTTTAATTTCCACTGTGAGAAAGCGCAAACAATTTGGTCCTCACCCAAATATGCAAAGATAGTCGGAAAGGAGGTTAAATAAACTATAGGACAAACCCTGAAATCGCGTTTTAATCAATGTTGCTCGCCTTCGTATTTTCGTCTACGGATTAAATATTAGGTCGTTCGCTTTTGTGGTCTTTTAAGAAGCCAACGTTCAGGAATGAACATCATTACATACACAGGATGAAATCAAATACAGTCTTCGAATTTTTAAGGAGGATTCTACCAATGAATCCATAAACATTCATGATTCCTCGCTAGTTAAAATTTAATTGGAATCAGCAGTACCTTTGTACTCAACACTTTTAATGCTGTCTCCTTTCAGTTGTGTGTACATAAATTATTAATAAATAAATTAAACTAATAAAAACGTGGGTCGTCAGACGAAAAAAAATCTGTTTTCCTATACAAAAACCTTGTTTATTGCCAAGGTTTTTAAATAAATAAAATTAATATTTTTGGGACATTTTACACAACACCATCTAGTCCCAAACTAAGCAGAGCTTGTACTATAGGTACTAGACAATGGATATAATACTTATATACTTTTTTTTTGTTAATACATACTTATAATACTTATGAAACACCCAGACCAACACAAACACTTGTGTTCATCACACAAATATTTGTGTACTGTGGGAATCGAACCCACGACCTCCTACTATGATTGATCGCAGTACTTCATCTATATGTTTTACTGTTTGTGCTTGTAAAGTTACAAATATAATAAGAACGTTAATTTTCGCGTCGCTTACACCACCGTAAAACGTCTTTACTGTATTTGATTTCAACTTTACCTGTACTCACATAAATCTAAAATAAACATTTTAATAGTAAATAAACAAGTCGCCAACATTAAGTAGTCGACATTCATCTAAAAACAAAATTCTTTCGCATCCTATTTTTGCTTTCAAACCCGCGTTTATCTAATCAGAACTTAAAATTTAACCTTTGTTAGAAGGAATGTTATAACTATAATTGAAAAATTGAGACTCGTGTAAAAATTATAAGTGTCAGACTCAAGTAATAAATTCTAGAACTTTTCACTGGATTATTTTAAGCTTCTGACTTAAAGTTTACACAGGTTTTTATTTCTATAAGAACCGTGTGGAACTCAGTTTCTAAATTCTTTTACTAGAAAGTGCTTTGATCCTTAAGCCGCTGGTTCTCAGTGAAACTGAGTAATTTATGGTTACAATTTTATTTACTTTGTGTAACGAAATTGTTTTTAAAACTGATGGTTTTATTCTTTGTGTTGTTACCCAACCTCTTGAGGTTTGTGTTGTTTAAAAGACGTTCTTTCATTAAAAATGTGTTACCAGTCCTTTATTTACTTAAAGAGATTCCGTATATAAGGATATATTCCAGTTTACTGACAGATTTTTCGATATATTATCTGTATCCAGTATGTAACAAAAACCCTGTTGTTCCTGTGAGCTACGTTATCAGATTCATACGTAAGGACACAACTTATTTGAAAAAACTCTTCAATGAAAATAATCAAATTAAATATTAAATCATTCTTAAAAGTGATTATATCACTTTCAATTTACAATGAATAATAATTTAATATTTTTTTATTAATATAATCACTGAGTTAGTGAGTTTTGAGTTATATAATCACTTTCAATTATCAATTCATCATCATCATCATCATTTCAGCCGAAAGACGTCCACTGCTGGACATAGGCCTCCCCCAAACATTGCCACAACGACCGGTCCTGTGCCTTCCGCATCCAGCGGATTCCCGCGACCTTCACCAGGTCGTCGGTCCACCTTGTGGGGGGCCTACCCACGCTGCGCCTTCCAGTACGCGGTCGCCACTCCAGAACTTTACTGCCCCATCGGCCATCCGTTCTGCGAGCAATGTGCCCCGCCCACTGCCACTTAAGTTTGGCAATTCTTCGGGCTATGTCGGTTACTTTCGTTCTCCTGCGAATCTCCTCATTTCTGATTCGATCACGCAGGGACACTCCGAGCATAGCCCTCTCCATTGCCCTTTGAGTGACTTTGAGCCTTCTTATCAGGCCCATTGTGAGCGACCACGTTTCAGTACCGTAAGTAATTACTGGCAACACACACTGGTCAAAGACTTTCGTCTTGAGACACTGCGGTATTTTGGACGAGAAGATATTGCGTAGCTTCCCGAACGCTGCCCAACCGAGTCGGATTGGACGATTGACCTCTTTCTCGAAGTTGGACTTACCTAGCTGGACAGTTTGTCCTAGGTATACATAATCGTCAACAACTTCGAGTGTAGATTCTCCGATGTTTACGGGAATGGGTGCTATATGGGAATTCAACATAACCTTTGTCTTGTCCATATTCATTTTAAGACCCACTCTATCAGAAGCTCTACTGAGGTCATCGAGCATTGTACCGAGGTCCTCCATGGTCTCAGCCATGACTACTATGTCGTCGGCAAACCGAAGGTGAGTGATGTACTCGCCGTTTATGTTAATGCCTAGCCCCTTCCAGTCCAGAACCTTGAAGACATCCTCCAATGCAGCAGTGAACAGTTTCGGAGAGATCACATCTCCCTGTCTCACACCTCGCTGCAGAAGGATAGGTTTCGAGGCTTTGGTTTAATTATCAATTAATTATGATTTAATATTTAATTTAACTATTTTATTGAAGAGTTTTTCCAAATGAGTTGTGTCTTTACGTATGAATATCGATTCTGATAACGTAACTCACAGGAACAACAGGGTTTTGGACATATACTGTATATTAGTATGTATAAATAAGAACAATAACACTACGGAAGAAAAAAAATGGTAAAAAACCTGCGAAATTAAATTTCCACACCAGAATCAAGACCAACAGTTTAATACTTGGTAGATGGATTTACAGACGATTATTCTTAGCTAATAAATGATTCTTTCACAGCCTCTATATTTCTATAATCCAAAACAAAATGCCTACAAAATTATCCGTCATCAAACAAGGGACTTCAGTCATTTATCTTTAGTACAAAATTAGGGGACTTGTAAAAACTAATTGGGAGATGCAAATGACCGCTTCAGGGGCACTCAACTACGGTCAGACGTCGAAAACTGTTCTCAATGTAAATGAAGCCAGGCTGCTACGAATTTACCTACCCTCATTGTAGAAACAACAAGGTTTCCTTTTGTTTTTTACTTTATTTGAGGGAGATGTAGGTATGTATTGTATAGCCTCATTCTATCAGTGTTTTGAGGTAACAAGTAAGTTTTTTCAGGTGAATGATCTGAATTTTTTAAAGATAATGGTTCCTTTTAAGTGATGGGACTCTTAGCTATAAGACAAAAAAATTAATTCTTATCACATTATTGTACTCATTTAAAAAAAACAAATAAATGAGAGAGTGTCTGATGATCGATGACGTTGGCTTGCTATTGGAGAGGCCTATCTCCAGCCAATTGCATTCCTGCTGCTGTTTTCTGTCCAGTGAACAGGAAATTGGTTGATGATTATGAACTTCAACTTGCTCCACACTAGGATTTCTCCAACATTATTCGTGTGTTTACAGACGAAATCCCACGTCTACAAACACCCAGACCCGGAGCACTAACTTTATTTATATCAAAGGCGGGCAAACGAGAAAACAGATCACCTGATAAGCGATTGGGTAAGCGATCACCGCGGCTCATGGACATCCACAACACCAGAACAAGAGGAGTCGCCGATTCGTTACGACCTTGTATAAAAACGAATGATCTTTTTCAAAGGCTGCCATGTCACAGCGGTGACACTCCCCTGTACGTGTGAGCTCGCCCGTCGGTGATCTTGAGGGAGCGCGTGTACATGCAATATAATGGCTGGGGCAGCCTAGAGACTGCCCGTTCCACACGCCGCGCACCGCGCACGGCCCCCGCGCTCGCCCCGACCCGCACACATAGCCGCGAACAATTTTACGAGCACACATGCTTAAGTATCGCTTCTTGTCGTTAGTATATATTCTATAGATAGATAGATAGATAGATAAAACGTTTATGGCCATGTCGAATTAGTTCGGAAAAATCTGTAGGTTATTTCACAAATATCTTATTTGTGACGTCGAACCTCGTAATCTTGCATACATCGAACGTCATAAGTATTTTGAAAATCTACTAGACAACAATAAAAACCATGCGACATAAGCTATTTCAAAAAGACAGTTACAGAAGATAATAATTATCTAAATAGGCACTTATGTATAACTGCCTAGCTTAACTCACTTGACCGAATTCGATAAATTAAGGTTCATTCGATTGGGCCTAGTCACGCAATTTTAGTAAAAGTAGGTTGCCTACTAAACGAATTGAATACGGAGAATAAAATGCCTTATAATGTAAATCTTTAAATAGGTAGTCGTTTTACCCAATACGACTACTCAACGATATAAAAAGCTTTGAGATATACTGTCGTATATGTTAGTATGTGTAAGTTTACTTTTTTTTCACACTTTGAAGAGTATTGTGTCAAATTTCACCCGATGAAGAATTTTCATAGAAATGTTAATTCCCTTGATTACCCTCATCGGCTGCCGAATTGCGTAACTCACTCGCGCTCGCAATCAATAGGATTTCAATGTTCATTGCTCCGTGTGTTTTGACAATTCGTCTTATCGGCAACTATGTACCACGCAATGAATATTGTTATCATTTCAAAATGAAAGCTAATGTCAATGTCAATGCATTACACAATTACCCCACGGGTTTAGTTTTAGATAAACCCAAAAACATGTAATTTATTAATTCTTTTAAAGATTTATTTTTTATTCTTAATGAGCTTGCGTTTGACCGCCATCTCACCTATTTATTCCTAGTTTCAACTCAATCAAGCCACGTATTAATATTCTCCCATTTCACCCTCTTCTAGGGGTAATTTTGAAAAAAAACAATTTTTTATTATTTATTTCATTATTTACTTCAAACATTATTTTTCCCACGTTCTCAGTAGTTCTTTCCAGGAGATTTTTCATCTAAACGACACCCTACCCTTAGGGTTAGAATTTCCAAAAGTCCTTTGTTGGTGGGTGTTTACGTGCTTACGTTAAAAAAGGAATCTACTGTCCAAATTCCATGTTTCTAACTTTAATAGTTTCGGTCAGAACATCTCTCTTTATTAGTATTGATAAAACTCAATTTGATTGGCCAATAATATGAGAAAATAAAACTTCAAAACATTCCTTTCTATTCCAAAAAGGCAGCCCTACAACTACGAGTATGGATTACAAAGATTTATAACGAGATTTAGAACTAAAGTAACTCATAATGATAACGCCATCCATTTGAATCGTTTTCGAAACCCCGGGCGTTTACTTCGGCAGTCAAGTAAAATCGATAGGCGTAATCCTTTCCACATGCATAATTTATCAGCGCAAAGTCCATGAAGTTCTTCAACATACATCAACATTTCTCTTATCAGACACTGTTAAACATTAAACTATGTCAATAAACAGTAAAACAAAAAAATACAGAATCACCTTGCTTATTTAGTGATCGTAGTATGTTTTACAGGAACACAAAAGGATGCGTTGAGCTCCCTAAGATATGATTAAGCTATACAATGGCTGATGCATGCTTGTCATCAGCTGGGTGGGACAGGTCCACTCAAACTGAATGGAAGAAGAAGCCATCTAGTTTCAAAACGAAAACGACATGTAAAAGTTATTTTAACATTCCATTTGCAGAATAAATAAGTAATTTTCTTTTTTGCCGCTGCCCATATTCCTGACATAATCTCTTACATACTTCTTCTATCGTGTTGACATGAGCTACATAATGATAGTAGCTCATGCTGGGGGGAAAATATTAGCCAGTCAGCAGGTTGGTAGCGGTGCTAACTGCCCAGGGTGCGCCTGACGATCAAATAAATATCGTCACTCGTGGAGGCTCTTTTAATTCACTCCATATCTCACATAACATTAAATAAACACCAGGTGAGGTGGTAGTCAAACAGAAGCTCATTATGAATGAAAAAACAGTCTATTATTGTCCCACCGTTCGGCACGGACCTTATCTACGAATGAGTCAACCACGCTGGCCTAGTGTGGTGTGGCATATCTCATTATCGCCTTTTATAACACCCGCGGGAATCAGAATAGTAGCATATTATTTGCTAAGAAGAACTAGACAAAAAAATACAGTACACAAAAATAAACTCCAAAAATTTTCGCACTAATTTCAGAGCGACACTGTTTACAAAAGAAGATAATGAACGGAAAATCTCATGCTATAAACCGGAATAATAAAGTTTGTGCTCATAATGAAAGTTAAATAATATCCGGAGTGGCATGTGGAAATGTTCGTAGTTGCATCGTACAGACTTGGCAGCCAATAAACTCTGTTATAGTAAGCAGTATAATATACCATTGTCTAGCGGCGTGCCGGGCGCCTCTCCCAGACCGAGATTGGTATGAATAATGCTACAGAGTATGAAGGACAGTAGTCCAGTTTAGCTCCAAAATGGATTGTTATGTCGCCTTCACGTAAACTCTTGTTAGGACAGACGTTTGTATGTGTGAGTATAATATGAGAATATGGAGCGTGGGTGACTTTGAAGCGTTCAAATATTTTAGTAATAAAATGGTTCTGTACTAATAGTTTAGAATACCGTTGGGTTTACTCACTAAAATAAGTCTCGTGGTTCATGTTAGCTGTCAATTATGTGAGCTATTAGTGACATACTGACTGATAGCGACGAGGGATTGGCTAGGCTTTCTAACACTAGAAAACCATACATTTTCGTAGATATTTATATTATTTTAGATAAAGATATCAATTAAATCTTTTTTCTAATGCTCAATTTTGAAAATAAAAAATGTTTGTCGTTTGTACAAGTTGGGTGAAAAAAAAACTACTGTGTTAAGTCAGAAAGAGACACTTCAGCTTTTAAGTGTGTGTGCATGGTGTAAAAACAATTTTTGTTTACAGTTATACCAATTTCACCAACATGCTTCATCCAAACGTTTTTGAAAATCATCTCACAAATCAAAGAACATAATCAGAACATGACGTCTTTCGTCTCAGCCAAAACAACATACTCGTATCTACATATCTCTTAAACTTCATCTACTATATTGTACTCTCTGCGGGGTTCAATGCGCCACTGAATTCATCATACATTACATTTACGGTTACATTGCCCGCTATCTGCACCATATTTCGGACACAGAATTCTGACACAATTCTGTATTCAGATTATCGGACTTTGGATCTAGTTACAGATTGTTGGATTACGTCATTGCATTCTAGTCTGTACTATTTTGCAGAATGTTAGTCCGACTAACGAAAAAATTAATGTCCAATCTATCCACGATTTACCCTACTGGAGATAGAAATTTGACATGTTTTGTATGGAGCTTATGTCAAATTCCTATCTCTAGTAGGTCAAATCGTGGATAGATTGGATATTAATATTGGCCGTAAGTAGTAGAATCTATGGATTTGATTAAAATTATTTATGTTTAGCAAGTAGATTGCCTTTCCTTCAAAGTAATTAAATGAAAACATGGTTGGTGAAGTAGCCGAGCGACCGACTTCTGAAGCCACGATACAGGAGAAATCCTTTTTTTTTTCAGAAATTATAATAACCGCATGACGTCAGCACATCATCTAGAACAACATTTATATTTATTATATTGTACACACTGCGGGGTTCAATGCGTAACTGAATTCATCATCCATGCCCGTCCGGTTACATTGCCCGCTATCTGCACCATATTTCGGACACAGAATTATGATACAATTCTTAATTCAAATTATCGGACTCTGTAGTCTGGATCTAGTTACAGATTGTTGGATTACGTCATTGTATTCTAATCTGTACTATCGTAGTATGCGAGTTCGCCAAATAGCCAAAATTAATAACCCATCCAATCCAATGACTGTGCGTTTTTGATTGACATTATTGTTATATTATTATAGAAATAACGCTTTTCAATCTGATGTTATTAAATTCTATATTTTGTGACTACCCAGTGATACAGTAGATGTAACTAGATATCACCAAAGTGGTATGTCACATATCTGAATTTTTGAAGCGAAGCTTCTAGAGCGGGGAGTATGCCGAGAAAAACCGTTACCGTTAACTCACGCGTGCATTCTATCAGCGCTTGCACATGCGTAGATGCTTCGCTTCTGTTGGGCGTCCCACAACGCCACCCACCTTTTTATGTTAGTAAGAATTTTAATACAAACTGTAAGGTTGTCCATCACCATAATTCGTGGTAGACTGCCTAAGTGACCTAAATTAAATAGCTAATCTCTTTATTTGTGAATAGTCAAAAGCAAATTAAGGGTATTGTTTGAAAGAAAAGCAACATTTACCAGTCCATAGATAACATTTCATTCATACCAGAAAATATAAGGAAAAAATAAGGATAATATATTAAGATATTTTTAACGCATGGCAATGTTCCGTATTGATAATATTGACACAAAAAACGAGGATTTAAGGAAAAATGTGTAGGTTCCTGATAAGAGTATCGCCTTATGCCACAAAAAACTTGGAAGGCCAAAAGCTATTTCTCATGGGAATAAAAAAGCTGAGTAATAATTGTTACCGAGGTTCATGTATGACCCCTATTTATATTTTGTGATGCAACATCCCGCAATCAACTTATGATTTAAAATGTAGTTATTTTGATACTATAAACCCTAAATTATTTATAATCATTAAAGAAAGCAATTTTAGAATATTAATTACTAGCCTATGCCCGCGAACTTCGCCCGCGTGAATGTTGTTTATCGCGCATCCCTCAGGAACTGTTCATCTTACCGGGATAAAAAGTAGTTTTTATGTTAAATCGGGTTATGTTCTGTATGTGTGCCAAATTTCATTAAAATCGGTCCAGATGTTCTTGAGTTATAAATGATGTAACTAACCCGACTTGGTTTTATATATTAAGATTACATAACATAACCATCCCATTACTGTGACACGGGATTCCTCTCGGAATGAGAAAGATTCAGGCTTTAGTCCAACATGCTGGCCTACTTCTGATTGGCAGACAACTTCCAGGTACAACCTATGGAGCACAAACTTGTTCTTTCAAGTTCAAACCCAAGGTCTGCCAACGAGCTATGGAGCGCAGTATACTAGGTGTTACATTAACAAATTGTGTTCAAAACACTGTACTGCGCTCTAAAAAGGCTGCCTAGCTGAAATGGGACTGGGCACGATATGTCTGCTGCATGTACTATGGGCCCCAATTACACAAATCTGATGGTGCCCCGAGGCAGTTGACGAGGTCGCAGCAGACCACGATAGAGATGGCGGGATGAAATTTATACATTATTTAAAAACTGGACGGAAGAGGTGCGGGGTCGGGAAAAGTGGAAGAAATTAAGGGAGGCTTTGTCCTAGAAGTGGAATAGCTCATAATAATAACAATACACTTACAGATTTCCTCACGCTGTTTTCTTTCATCGTGAAAATCAAATTCTGATCTGCACATGAATCCGAAAAGTCAGTGTGGACCGGGGTTCAAACTCAGACCTTCCTGCGTGGAACTGCTCGGCTTTTTCTGTTCATATATTTTACTATTATTATCTCCCCAAAATCCATCAGAACCAGAAATCTCAACCTTGTTGTTTGTAAAATTTTTGACGAGTCAGAAAGAAAAAGAACAGAATAGGGTCACAGGTTCAAATTCCTATATCGGAATAAAGTTCAGACTACTGGTATTTGTTCGCAATTTGTACGTAAATTACTTATGATAATACAATCTTATAGTTGGATGTGCAGCCCACTATGCAGAGCCTGCATGGTGGAAAACGAGACAACAGCTCATGTGCTTCTAAACTGCCATGAGGTCGCTACATACAAGGCCAAGTACTTCGGTAACCCAGGTACTCTCAGAGAGATCACTAGCAACACCAAGGCATAGCTAGCCTTTTTTAGGAGTTGGGGTGGATCGAGTAAGTTCCCACCCGTAAGCAGAAAACGCGTTTAGACGTGCGGAAACCAGCCCGTTATACTATACTATGATTGCATGTGAATCATTTACAAACTTTCATAACCAAAAATTGCATCGGGAATCAAGCATAACTTGAGCAGAATTAATTTAAAATAAACATCTAAAACATTTCAATCAAAATGAAATTCTACCACAGAATAATGGAAATTCCACCTTTTGCATACATTTGCGACCATAATGTGGTAGTAAAGCCTAGTCCTAGATTGGGAACTAAATTATTCATTGTATCCATTAATTCGGGTTTACGGCATTATACCCTATAGGGCTTAAATACTTCTAGTGCTAAAGTTCCACGGGATTACAAAGTACTTTAATGCACTTTAATTCTCCATATTTTATACAACTTCTCTTAAACCCGGATTTTCCGTCTAAGACAATTTGAATTCCACACTTATTTTACAAGATATCAGTGTCGTTTATCATGCATCCCTCGGAAACTTATTATTTTTCTGGGATGAAAAGTAGCCTGTGTGTTAATCTGGGCTATGGTACATCTGTGTGCCATATTACATCCAAATCCGTTTAGCCATTTCCGCGTGATTAATGGACAAATAAATAAACATCCATACTTTCGCATTTAGAAGGATTATAGTCCACCATACACTATTTACTCAATTCTAGAACTGTCCCAAACTCTTCACAGACCTACCAAAATATACTAGTAAACAAAAACAGCTTGCACCGACACAAACACGACTCGCCTACCCGCTGTATGTCGTTTCCGAATCCAGTCTGCAAATAGGAAAGTCAAATCGCGACAATTCGCATTTATATGGCCGTCATAACCCATGTTCCGTTGCTTTGTCTCGGCGTATGCAGGGTAAGTTTTACCGCAACTTGGGCGAAGAGTAATAGTGGGTAATGTGTATCGTTGAGGTGCTTTGTTTAATAATGAATTGGTAACAGGTGGATTTTTATTTAAGTTGAAACTTCTAGATCTAAGACTAAAAGAGGTTATTATTATAGTTTGACTTAAATAAAGACTCTCAAAGCGGGAATTTTTAAGTGCCAGCAAAGTGAAAAGGTAGGAATAATTTTTTGTCTGAAAAAATTCTATCTCCTTTAAATATTCTTATATTAAAACTACAATATAGACACATTAAAAAAAGCAACTATTGGAGTAGAACTGTGAACCTTTGCATTTGGGAATATCAGGTGTGACGTGTAGGGTTGCTAAGCACAAAGTGCTCATACTAATTGACCACCTCGGATTCGTTCCGTTGGTATATCGACAAAAATTCATCATCATTGTAGCCGAAAGATGTCCACTGATGGACATAAGCCTTCCTCAAAGGGAGGGGGATATGGCATAACCACCACGCTTGGCAGGCGGATTGGCGATCGCAGTTTGTTGAATAAATACTCAGAGAACGCTGCTGCCCATCCTCTGGTGAACCCCTTAGTCACCTTTTACGACACCCATTCGCATTTATAATATTAGTAGGATATTAGAAGGAGTATGATAATTATTTAAGTTTAGTAGTAAGGGACAGATGGTTCAACTAATGAAAGTCCTTCAGCCCCCACCACGTAGGTAAGCATCATCAACTCAGCCTATCGCAATCCATTGCTGGACATGGGCCTCTCACAAGTTGCGCCACAACACTGGTCCTCTGCTTTTCACATCCAGCCCTCCCAGCCATATTCGTCAGGTCGTCGGTCTATATACCTGGCTGGGGGATGCCCTACGCTGAGCTTGCCGATTCGCAGTCTCTACTTAAGGATTCATCTGCTCCAGCAGTCAACAGTCCTTCGACAGACATGGCCAGCCCACTACCACTTCAGCTTACTGATCCTACAAGCTATACGTCAAGCATGTTCAGTGGTCACAGATGATAATATAATACTGCATGATAGACGAGGGTTGGTGGTTGGTTGATGGACCCTTTTGATGAAGTTTGTGCCCAGAGTTGGGACAGAAATGAGCTGATTATGGTATTATCACAGAAAGGGAAAACTTTCATATTTCCCTTGTTTACAAAATAGCAAAGGACAATAAAATTAAGACCCACTATGTACCTAGATTCCAATTATATTTACATAAAAGCAGGGCATCTGGCACAAAAGCTGAAAATATGAGGACAATATTGCCCCAAAAAATACAAAAACCTACTGTAAAACACTAAGAACTTATTATACAAAAACTTTTTACAAATACTTGTATAATAATGCCATTTTTCTAAGCCAAACAAAGCAGTAGAAAGTAAATTAACATACAAATAGTGGTTTGTTGTCCGTGTGACGTAGTGCTGGGGCCTTTTACTGCAATTACACTGGACGAAAAAGCAACGAATTATAAATGGTTGGTCGCTCTCACATATATATATATTTTACAACGTTTGTTTTATGCTTATGTCATGAATAGTCAGTTAAGTTGGGATATGTCTGTAGCTGTAAAACTGTTAGCAGGTCTCCCAACACACACAACACTGCTTCATCATCATCATCATCATTTCAGCCGAAAGACGTCCACTGCTGTACACAGGCCTCCCCCAAGCAGTTTGGGGGGATATGCCATAATCGCCACGCTTGGTAGGCGGGTTGGCGATCGCAGTTGGTTGGTTAAATACTCAGAGAATGCTGCTGCCCATCCTCTGGTGAATCCCTTAATCGCCTTTTACGACACCCATGAGAAGATATAGGGTGGTGCAATTCTTTACGTCCGGCACCACACGGAACAACACTGCTTCGCATAGCAGTAATCTATGAGAAGCCTATTTTTAGATTTGCAGACTGGTAAGGTGATATGATTAACCAGGGTACAAGTTTCTACATCCACAAACAGGGTACAAGTTTCTACATTCATGTGTTGCAGGGTGCAAATTTCTATATGCACAAACAGGGTACAAACACAGAATACCTAATAGTACTGGTACAAGTTTCTAAATTCACAAATCACTCGACAAATATTCTATGTAGACTAGTCTAAATAGTCGTATCTATGAACCAGATCAAAAATTGCATTACAGATATTTAGGGACTAGTTCACCAATGAAATAACACACATTAAGATCAAAACAGCCGTTTAACTAAAACATTTTGTACTGTTAAACGGATGTTTATAGATTAAACATCTTTTATTTTGATGTTCCGTGTGGGACGCCGGACGTAAAGTATTGCACCACCCTCTCCCTTCTCATGGGTGTCGTAAAAGGCGACTAAGGGATTCACCAAAGAATGGGCAGCAGCGTTCTCTGAGTATTTAAACCACCAACTGCGATCGCCAACCCGCCTGCCAAGCGTGGCGATTATAGCATATACCCCCTTTGAGGGAGGCCTTTGTCCAGCAGTGAACGTCTTTCGGCTAAAATGATGAATGATGATGATTTCGGTGTTGAACTTGGTCTTTATAGTGCCACCATCATTGCTGTTGACAGCGGCGCTACTGTCGCTAGTAATACGACACTACTTTAGCCACAGACCTACTTAGCGTTAGCAAACGTAACTTTTAAATGGTTGCTTTAGTTCAAATTATGGCCATCTGTAGGCCTAGCTAAGTTACAAACGTTTCGTATCGAATCTCTTACTATGGTCGTTGACATCTTGACGTAAAAGATTTTAGGCTACGTCCGCACAGAGGGGTGGCTAGCATACTACTGAACGTCTGTCGACCTTCACGAAGGAAATTTTTTAGCCGAGAGGTGTGGTCTTCCGGCGATTCCGAGGCCGGATACTAAACACCGCGTGACAAACGACGCCGATGTTATTAAATAATGTTAAATAGTAATACCTTCTTGATTATTATTCATGTATAGTATTTTATATTACTGTATATTGTTTTATGTATTTTTATGGGCCTTATGATGCCTGAATTAAATGAATTAGTATTATTATTAGTTCCTCGTTACAAAAACCAAACACGTTTGTTTACTTCGATACACGCGGCGACTAGCGAAGGCGCCAAGTGAGCAGTGCGGCCGGGTGCTATAATTCTAGAACGTTTGTTTCACTTCGCTACTCGCTAGGTTCACCCGTTCAATGCGAACGTAGCCTTAGCGTTTTGATCACGTCACTTCTACGTTGAGATATGTCATCCCCATACATTTTGTTTGTTTTCTATTAGCGATGACGATTGTAGATTGTCAACTTGTCTAGGGGGGGCTAGACTGGACGCCACGGCTGGTGGCTTTCTACATCCTATTTAGAATTCCAAAAAACATAATTTTACCACCCTATTATCCCACCTCGTTACATAAAAAAGCTCAAAAAAACTTCTTTGTAATTTAGTCAAAACAGCTTCTACTGGTAAAAGTATTATAATATAATCCTCTTCTTGTCTGATAAAAACTTAAATAACAATAAGTAGTCTGAAACATTTGAAGTCTGGCCTTCTCAGGGTCATAAAGCGGCCCAATTCGGCACAGAGGTGAAACTTTTTCATAAGATTCGGGGCTTATCACAAAGCACTTATGTTAGGGACTAATATAGAAAACTTTTATTTTCTTTTACCTAGAAATTGTATAAACAGTTTCTTATTATTGCGTGTTGCTATGTAGCCTACTTAGCTAGCTAACTTGTTTTACTTGGAATAGAAGGAAAAACTTAATTACTTACGAATAAAATTACCTATTACATTTCCCAAGAGCTTACTGACATTAAGCTTGAGCGTGTCAATCCATGATTCTGAAACATCTAAAAACTGCCCAAAACACACTTATTTTCTTTTACTTACGCACGTGATTTCTTCCGCGTGAACCCCAATTACATTACTAGCAGAAAAAAATTAAAAAACGTACTCTCAACCCTAGTACTCGCCGACATTTTTTAACCTCAAGCACACCTCGGACACTCAATACAATATAAATGCTTGCACCACCTACATACACAACATTACGTCTGTATACGAACGCACACACACGTATAGGTTAGGGATGTCCGCCGCTCGTAATGCCGACTGGGTTCCAAGCGCTTCTCAATAGTTCTCAGAGATGGCGTGCTTGTATAGCGATTGGCGATTGACATCCATTGCAATTTTGCAGTACAATTGCCGTCAAACTGTGGGTGCGTGCGGGGCGCGGGCGAAGAATTTAAACTGGCGGGGGCGGTCAGTGGCCATTCTGTACGTTCGTACTATTAGATCAAGATTAGATTAGATTTTTTTGCTTCAAGGTAAAAAAAATCTAACGTCTAAACCTAGTGATTTAGGTCGAGTGCGAGTGTCTGTCAGTCAGTCATGGATCAGTTTTAATGAAGATCAAACCACAGGCTAATAGTGGAACTTAGCGTATCGTCAGACCTTAAACGGTGGTTACAAAACCTTCAAGAAATATACACAACACCATAAAAGAAGAACGTAACACACATCTTGAGGAACTTTGTGACTCAAAGCAAAAGCGAGGAAAAGGTCACGCCACACTATCGGGTTTCAACTTTCGCATTTAAGCATGTAATTTCTCGAAACACATGGCTCTTTCACACGTTTATCTTTGCGCTGTTACTCCTTTCGGAACCTCGTAGAAGTGAGAATGGAACTTGTAGTTTTATGTACTGAAAGCGATGAAGTAACAAATTTAGTTTCTTGGTTTATAGATACGGAAATACCACTTAAAATATGTGTGTATACCCCATATATTTTCCCAAAGAAAACACTTTTCGTCTATGTTGGTATTTTGCACTGTATCACTGGAACCGCGGAAATTCGTTCATCAGTTCAACTTTGCCAGACGTAAAAAACATTTTTTTAATAAAATTATCCAGTATAAACATATTGAGAAAGAACACCGCAGACTGAGTACTAATAAAGTTTCCAGATATACTTTGGCTACATAATGAATATTCTGACCGAAATTATTTGTCTAGCCAGCGCACTTTTTAATTCAAAATATGAAACGGGTACGTTATTGGTTGTATCTATAGTCTGTCTACATGTAAGAATCTAGATAGTTTTATTGCTATCTTTTTTGATACAAATTAGGTAGCTTAGTTAAACTAAGTATAAACTATTGATAAACCTCGATTCTGTTTTTGTTCATAGTATTAACTCGGACTAATAAAAAATAGCGGACTGAATCTTGCTAAAAAAAGATTGAAGCAATTCCTAAATCTACTATAATTTCGACAGAATTTTAATATTGTTATTTTATTTGTGACCTGGTGAAGGTCGCGGGAATGCGCTGGATGCGGAAGGCACATGACCGGTCGTTGTGGCGATGCTTGGGGGAGGCCTATGTCCAGCAGTGGACGTCTTTCGGCTGAAATGATGATGATGATGATTTGTGACACTACAACAATGACTACCGTCATACGAGAATTTTTGCGTAATCGCGACTTTTTTATCGTCCAAGAGTAATATGTATGTATGCCGTAATCAGAATTGGTTAAAATTTGGTACACATATTTATAACACACATGTTAGCCTGATGATAATGCAATAGTATGGTACTTAGGAGCTGATCTGATAATAGAGCCGAAATGTGGTCCCAGAATATCTGCTGTTGTTACCGTTGACGTTGACACACCGAGTTTGGGCTCATTAGATTTGTCTCAATGAGTAGTTGGCCGAGAGATGGTGATCAGGGTCTAATAATGGAGTTGGAAAGTGGTCACAGGATATCGGCTGTGGTTGACGTAGACACACCGAGTTTGGGCTCGCTAGATTTATCTCAATGAGTAGTTTGCTGAGAGATGGTGATCAGGGTCTGTTGATCGGAGTCGCTCAAAGTATATAAATGTAAATACAAGCAAATTCTTTATTATATACTTTGATCTTCAGCTTAGCTAAGGTAAACACTTTTTCACCTCCTACCACATACAAACAAAAAGCTTGTATTTCAGTAAATTTTACCGGTCCTTTATAATAAGCCATCCTCGACAAAATCCGCTTGGTTCTGTCATCTGTAAACTAAAGTTAGAACTTAGAAAGCGTTTGCCGTATTATCAGTTTATGCCGCGTCAGGTAAAACGAAGCGGAAACTCGGTTCCGTTATCAACCAAACTCTTCTAGTTAAAAGTTAGAAACGCTGCAAAGAACTCCCGCCCGTTTTAAAGTTTGATTGTCTATTACAAAAGCTGTCGGTTTATTTTTAACGAAACCAATATTGGTTCTAAACAAGAACATGACGTCAAAGGGATTAATGACAGGTAAAATTATAACTTTTGAAGTATTTTGCACGATATTCGGATTTGTTTTGGGAGTTTAAAAATGCACTGTTTGTTTGGGCTGTATTTGAAACTGAATGTTGATGAATATAAAAAATGTGTTTTTTTTTATAGTATAGGATGCCGAAACGAGGTAAAGGCCCACCTGATGTTAAGCGGTTACCTTTGCCCTTAACAAATCGATAAAATGTAGGGACCACCTGATTTCAGGGTTGACTGAACCCACAGACCAGTAAGCCTCAAGACGCCGCATGAACAAAGTTTTGCATGAGAACACAGTCGTAAAATGTTGGCGGGGACCAGGGGGGTGGACAGCGCGTTATGATTGGTCGGCTCAAAAGTTTGGTGCTATGATTGGTGCCGCTCGCTGATGCAGTGACGTCGCGATTAGCGGCGGGGCGTATGATATGCAGTGCTACTGCATATGCTTTGTGAACGTGTGTGTCCGGCTAATTGGCGTCTAAAGGCTTACTAGTCTGTGACTGAACCTTACATAGGACCTTATATTGGGCGACTGATTGAACGAGGAACTTATTGAAAGGATGTTCAGTTCAGTACTTGATTCACGTTCCAAATAAGTAAAAAACGGTAGCTAACCTTAATTTTTAAAATATTTTTCCAATCAATTTCATCAATTACTGTGGACATTGTTCCGCGCTTACAAATCGAAGTTGCATACGGTGAGGTGAAGCACCTAGCACGGCAGAGTCCATGGGTCACTACATAGAAAATCTAACTAATTTTCTGTGGGTCACTATTTCCACCCTCTCCGCCTTTTTTACTAGCCAGCGAGACCTGTAGACAGTCACAGCATGCGCAAGATTTTTTTACTCCCGGACGCATATTAGTTTTTTTTTGTTTACGCACTTTCTGCCATATTCTTATATATGTTCCTCACAGAAATATAAATAATATTGTCTTATATTTAAAGTCCCGCATCCAGCGGTTTCCCGCGATCTTTACCAGGTCGTCGGTCCACCTTTTGGGGGGCCTACCCACGCTGCGCCTTCCAGTACGCGTTCGCAACTCCAGAATATTTCGGCCCCATCGGCCATCCGTTCTGCGAGCAATGTGTCCCGCCCACAAAAATAGATAGAATGGTTGTAATCACAATTTTACTTGCGATTCATGCATGGCAACTTTCCAAACAAACTACGCCGTATATGTTGACGTCCTATTTTTTATTTTATTTTTAAATCAAATGTACTTTACAGCTTTTGTTTCTGCAGTTCGAAACAGCAACTTATGGCATTTTTGCGGGTTTTGGTTACATTATTTATAGAAACAAGTCATACGTATGAGAAAGGTTTTGAAATATCCTGCACTATGGTGCATGGTGCTGCCACGCGCGCCCTGCCCATATGGCCATTCTATCTATTTCTGTGGTCCCACCCACTGCCACTTATAAGTTTGGCAATTCTTTGGGCTATGTCGTATACCTTCGTTCTCTTGCGAATCTCCTCATTTCTGATTCGAAGTGCAGAACCGGTCGTTGTAGCGATGCTTGGGGCATAGTGTAATAAATTCTAATAGTGAGTCAGCTCGGCTGCCAGACAGAGTAACGACGGGGTGCGGTATGAAGGAGAGCGGAGGTCCCCCCCTGCCCGCGACGCCTGCGGTAATCCGGCTCGACATCGCTTGCGCGCCGGTACTCCCGTTTATGTGTGTCAGTTACACGAAATCACTACCACGTGTTTGATTTTTAATTGAATTAAATCTAAGGATGGATAATTCATTATCTATACATATAAAATGCTTTGTCCTGAATGACTGACGGATCAACGCACACACAGCCTAAACCACTGATCGTAGAGACCTGAAACTTGGAGGGTGTATTCTTTGTATGACGTAGGCATCCGATAAGAAAGAATTTTCCGAAATTCTACCCCTAAGGGGGTGAAAAAAGGGGGCAAAGTTTGTATGGGACAACGTGATTCCTTGGTCCAATCGACTTCAAATTTTGCATAAACCTTTTTTAACAGAATTGATGAAAGATGTGTTTCGTATTTTATTTAAATTAACGGGGTAAAAAGAATAATTAAAAAAAAAACATAAAATACTAATATATAAAAATGTTTAAATCGTTATTTAAAATAATTTATATGTTATAATTAAATTAATAATGTAACCAATTGAAAATCCTGTTAGAACCATTTTCGACTTCTACGCGGACGAAGTCGCGAGAAAAAGCTAGTATCATTATAAAAGACAATTAAACATAACATAACATCACGCCTGTATTTCCCCGAAGGGGTAGTCAGAGGTGTAATAGTACACCCACATTTCGCCAGTTATGTTATAGTCCCATGTAATAGAAGGCGAGCCTATTGCCATTAACCGGGCACAAATCCAGACTCCGGGCTGCTACTGAGAATTTCCTAATGAAAAAACCCAATAACACTTTGCCCGACCCGGGAATTGAACCTAGGACCTCACGCTCAGCAGTCGCACTTGCAACCACTAGACCAACGAGGCAGTCATAAAAAAAAACAATTAAAAACATCTAACAATAAATATTCCAAATATTTACCGGTTTATTTACTGGGGAAATTTAAGTGTACACCCTCCTCCACCTCTGCCTTCCTCTTCGGTGAATACAGGCGTGATGTTATGTATACCTATTTCACTATTCCCCAAATATTATGTTGTTGTTATCCCAAAACCTACATATTTGCCAGGAGAAACATTTTTCCCTAACATTCGTGACAGGGATGTCACGTTACTTATACACGACTTAAACGAGCGATACGAAACTATACTCCATTTTTATTCCATTCTAACACAAAAGAGATGTCAGAAATGAATGTACATAGACTTCGAAGCGTTGTCTTGAAAATTTTATGTTCCAAAATTCTAGTGAGCCGTGTCCCGAGGGTTATGAAAGGCCATTGCTATAGGACCTACATTTTTGAATAAATGATAGCAATTACATTTACAGAATAGAACTCATACATTATATTAAATATTCTTAGGCTATGGTTGTTGTGCCACTGAGGTGCGTTTTAAGCTGTCGTGTGAAGTTTTTATAGCCTCATGACGATAGGATTCATGCGTTGATACATGTTGGGTTCCCTCCTATTATAGTCGAGCCAAAACTTAAAATCATTATTAGTCATTGTTTCATCATCATCATCATTAAAGACGTCCTCTGCTGGACATAGGCCTCCCCCAAGTATCGCCACAACGACCGGTCCTGCGCCTTCCGCATCCAGCGGAGTCCTGCGACCTTCACCAGGTCGTCGGTGCACCTTGTGGGGGGCCTACCCACGCTGCGCCTTCCAGTAATTAGTTTACTTCAGTGAATTTGTCTCAGTCAATTCTCACTCAATTCTTTCCAATTAATCATGTAACAAATCATTGTACTATTATCATTTGAAAAGAGTAGTATATCCATAGTTTCTTGCCGGCTCTTCTCCGTAGGACCAACTTTTTGGAATCGTGCAACTAGATTCATAATTAACGTTTTGAAAGTGCATGTAAATGCTTATTCGAAATAAAAACTTTTGACTTTGACTTTGATGCAGTGTCTTAGCGAATAATTTTTTCGCTATGGGTAGCTGGTTTGATTCCCGCACCGAACAAAATTTGCATGACTACAGGTAGTTGTTTCGAGTATGGGCACAGATTTGATAAAATAGTTATTACGTAAGTATGAGCTTGCACATGTGGGATTTAAAGGATACAGGCGAAATTACTAATTTATCTCTAGGTTCTAAAAATAAAAACAAGAAGTCATCTTTTGAGACTTTTGTCCTTACCAGCCATGATATAACATTTGGTGCATGACGTTACTATGCGAACAATGACGACTTTTTAGGTCGGATGAAGTGAGCGAATGAGAAACATGAAACTCTGAATATTATGTTTTGGCTTTCGGTTGAGCTTTTTCGTTTATAATTTTCCAGGAATGAGTGTGAATATGCTATTATTTCTCATTTGTCATAATTCTGAGACATACGACCCACGATTTTCACTTCGTCATAACTATATTTTATACTACATACTCCTTGTTTATTTTTTCCCTTCTTATTTGTTTATTTTTATCAAATATTTTATCACCTTTGTACCTACTTATTCTATAAATATATTTCGGGTACCTATACTACAAACTATTTATGTGTCTCAACATTTCAGCCGTAAGACGTCCACTGCCGAACATAGGCCTACGGGACCAAAAGGCATATGGCATAATTACCACGCTTAGCAGGAGGGTTGGCGATCGCAGTTAGTTGAATACTCAGAGAACGCTGCTGGCCATACTCTGGTGAACTCTCTTAGTCTCCTTTTACTACACCCATAAGATGCATGCCATTTCCCCGCCGCTTACTTGCAGTGAGACGCTTGATAATTTTTACCGAAAATGATCGCGCAAAATTTAGGTGCTGACCTTTGGTTCTAGGATGTTTATGAATAAACTTCTGCATGGATTTATTAAACCAAATGTTATTCAAAATTTTGACTAGCTAAGCTATGTTTCTATGTCAAATATTTTGGAGATTTTATGCTTTTTATTTCAGTTATTTACGTCCAAAAAGCGTTAAAATTCGTGCTAAAATACGGATGTTCCGTGGCTCATCACTTTTATGTCAATTATCTTTTTACTGTTTTGTTAAAATGTAAATCTAGATAATGAAGAGACAAATCGATATCATGATTAATTAACGAGCTACAATATCAATTAATGGCGTTTGACGTTTGTATGGAGAAGTGACCAGCTAATTAATCTTAAACGTGTAGTGAGGTCGTTCCTATTTCCATTTATTTATATCACAAACGCCAATTTCATATGTAAGGACCTAATACAATAAGTAATATCTATGTATCGTAGCCAGTCACACACACTATAATGCGTTCGCATCGATCCTCAATCGTATTCAGGTACCTACATTCAAAAATAAAAACAAAACTTAAATGAAAATAACAAGCTATCGTTTATTTGGTAAGAATATTTAACTATTGTATGAATTTGTAGATTAGATAGCTAGATTTGCATGCTTCGTATTTAAACGACGACCTATGTGTAGTTTTAAGAATAATGTAAGCTTCTCATATAAGTGAACTGAATGTTCTTTTTGAGAATAAAGATTCTTTAAACCTATTTAATACCTTTTCTATTATAATTTCCTAAGACAGATTGATTTGAACCATAGGAACTCGGACTTCCGCACTTGCAACCACTAGACTAACAAGGCAGTCTGTATTATTAATTCACAGAACCGCATTCCAAATTGCAGACGCTGTAGATGAAGCAAAATTGTGTTGAAATAATCTGTAAAATCGCCAGAAATTTTATTAAAGATTTCATGAAAAATTCTCGCAAACTCAGCAGTTTGCAATTTGCAGTAGACTGTTACAAAAAAATATTGGAGTTTTCCGAAACAACCATTTACTTCTGACAAATCAGGGCCTAACATCTTATGACAGGTTGCAAATTGCTAAGAAAAGACACGAAATGTCAACCTTTATTTAGTACCTACTCCGCTTGTCCTTAATCAGAAATTACTTTTGGGTTTCCTTCAAAACTAATAAGTTTTGTAATTCTGAATTTGGTTGTATCAGACTAATTATTGCGGCTTATCATCATTTCGTACTCGGAGTGATTGCTATCTTAACCCCTGAAATCTTAAAATCAAGTTTAAAATCAAGTTAAGGAAATATTTTCGTGAACATTTTTTGCAGATTCAGCTCGACTTTGATTTATCTTGATGTTATATATTTATAGTTATATATGTAGGTATGTATAATATGTATATTTTATTATATGTATAATGTACATAGGTATTTATCTATTTTTATTATATGTAATTATAAGTTCGTAGTACGAAACATATTTTACTACTTTACTGGTGCATCTACCTACCTTATTCTTTGTCTCTGCATTACCCTAAGGTTTTTATTTTTTTTCTCTTCATCATAATACAGTACAGAGTCAAAAATCCACATATAATAGAGACTGGTGTCTGATTTAGGTAAAACCTCTATCACAGATCACCAGGCTTTCCCACTTTGAGACATTAAAATAATAAGGTTCTCTGGTAGAGAACGCCTGTGGCGTTAAGACCGCTTTTGTACCCTGTTGTGCATAAAGAATTAAATAAATAAATAAATAAATCTATTAACTGGGGGCAGTGTTGCCAGAAGGGTACTAAAAGTACGAAATTTGGGTGTATGACTCGTGGTCCCACCAATTTTACCCACCAGTGGTACAAAATATTATTTTGTGTGACTCGTGGTCCCACTGGCCGGTGGGTCTACGAGTCATTAAAATCTGTTGGAATAATGATGATTCGTGGACCCACTCATTACTTTTCGAGTCTGTTCGTATCTAATAAACCATTGGGCGAAGGTTTTTTTGTAACAAGTCAGCGGTACAGCAGCTTGTCGTACCTTTTTGCAGCTCTTTTACCTTTTCAGGGTTTCCTTTGTAGGATTCCCCACATATCATATGGCAATGCTGGGGAGGATATCGATATAAGGTTGAACTATAATCAAACTCTAACTTTCGAGTATCCAAAAATCCAGACGGTGAATATTCATATGACAACCAACACCAACTACATATGTGGTTGTCAAACATCCACATGGAATTCCACTCTAGCGGTACGCATGATAAAACTATTAGCAAATCGTTTCGTGCGTAAGAGTGGAATGTCTACCATATAAAGGTATAGCATCTCCCTGCGTCTGGTGGTCCGATGATGGAATGGGCTTGGGGAATCAAATTGTATAATCCCAATGCACACTTGCATCCGATAAAAAACCGATAGGCTAGTAATTCTGCCCCGATGCTCAAGGCTTTGTATTTTAACATCGACCAAAGTTAATTGACACAAGCTTTTAATTTAATTTTCATAACCTTCCATAAACATGACCTTAATTCGTATCGCACGGGTTAACATCATGACGTCATTATGAACCACATATTCAAGCCATCTTTGTTTCACATAATGCAGCCCACATACAGTGTGAAGGCTATTAATTGTCTTTCACAGAATCCATTATATAGAAACGATAATACAAAGGAGTGATAGAAAATGAATTCTATTCCTGCACAGAGAAAGTAACTAGGTACTACTCTATAAATTCAATTATTTTTCCAGTAGTGTCGATATGCAATTAATTTCTTATATTCAATATATTGTTAAAGGATCGACTTCAATCCATTAATAAAATGATTTACGTTAAAAAGTAATGAAGGTTCATTTAAAAGTGCATTGATATGAATTTATGTTGAAATATGGAATTATAAAATGGAAATACAAACTTCAGCAACCATGAGTTACTATTAAATTTTTTCGTAACAAACAACATAACATAACATCACGCCTGTATTTCCCCGAAGGGGTAGGCAGAGGTGTATAGTACACACATTTCGCCAGTTATGTTGTAAGTCCCATGTAATAGGGGGCGAGCCTATTGCCATTAACCGGGCACAAATCCAGACTCCGGGCTACTACTGAGAATTTCCTAAGAAAATCCCAATAACACTTTGCCCGACCCGATAATCGAACCCAGGACCTCACGCTCAGCAGTCGCGCTTGCGACCACTAGACCAACGAGGCAGTCAACAAACAACAACAAACAAACAAACAAACAAACATTTGTGAAAATGATGCTGTTTACCATCTGACATAGTTTAACGTGATGTAATACCGTTTGAAGTATTGAGCAATTTTATGTTCTCACATTATATCCAGGGGTATTCATTTTACTGACGATAAGGGTCAGTGCAGATTAAGCGGAGAACTACATAAGCATTTTTCCACTGATACTTAAATGTCTTCCAAATCAAATTAAAATAGAGTTGTAAGAGATAATTTGTTCTAGCAGACAAAAGCGTGTGCTCGAGCACGCTATTTACAACTCTTTTTTAATTTGATAATGAAAATGCTCGAGCAGATCTCCACCTATTCTTACGCTGAACTTAATTCAAAAGTAGTAAGAGGCTTTTGAATAACATTATAATTATAAGTTTCTCAAATGTCTCACGTATTATGGAATCTTATTAACAACCGAAATACTGTAAAGTAATAACTACGTAAAGAACAAAGCAACCAAACAAAATTGCAAGTACAATCGCAGAAAAAACCATTAACCGGAATCTGACAAATATATACAACCTCCAACCGAGCTGCGATCCAATTTGCATCGCAGCCTACGGACAATTATTGCTCCCCCTCATTGGAAAAGCATTGAAGTCGCCATTTTAATTTCAAACTTCCATTCAACCACAGATAAATAAGCTGCCTCTTTCGATTTATCTTGTCGGTTGAAATAAAGAAATTTCTAATTAAATTCTGGGGCAAAGATATCACACTCGAGTTTAATTGAATTCCTTGTAAACAAAAGAATTCAGAAGGACGATTTCAAAGCAATCCCTGTGCACATAACTGAACGTAACATTAACAATTTAATGATCCGTGCCTGTAACTTTTCAAAGGGGCGCACTTAAATATTTACGATACTTTGAAACCTTCGTTTGATAGAAGTATGCATTGTATTTACCGTGTGCATTATTTATTCTGTTGTCGATCATATAAAAGGGAAGTATTGTTTATCATTGAACATAATTTATGTACACACAGCGTCATTAATTGGTTACTCCTCCTCATGTTCGAAAGTTTTTCCGTAAGTGGGATTACCAGCAATTGGTGCAGCTGACTGTACTTACATTATGTTTTAACCTGGTAAAACATAATGTAAGTACAGAATTATGAATTATGCACTCAATAAGTTTGAGTGCATGATTCGTCATTTTAAATTATTTTCTATTATGAAAAAGCAAATAACCATAATTTTTTTATCGATTGATTACCAAAAGTATTCTATTAGGTTTGAGTTCACCTATGACAATTCTCTGGTTAAATGACCGATCCCCAAAATTCTAGTAAATCGAGTAATTGGCTGTTTAGTCAGAGAATCAATGTTGATGAAATCTGACTTTAAATGTATTGATTGTCGTTCTCCTATAAAATTTGTAGTTGTAGCGTAGATGACTGCAGCTTCCGCAGCCAGAATGCGGCGGCGAATCTATCGTACCGTGACTTGCCGCAAGCACTACGCATTGGATAGCTTGCAGCCCGGCTGCGATCGTTAGATTAGCTAACGCGCCTGGCCATCTGCCTAACTTGCAGCAAACTATAAAATAAATAATGTATTGGAACAGCGCTTTGCCTTGTCACAAGTTCGATTCTCTCAGGAAAGTTGTTTTATGTTCCATAGATACACTGTTTTTTTTAACCAAACTGTAGTTTGACAAAAAATGTGGTAAGGCGTGATTAAAGTTAATTTGATTTAACAAAACTGTTTATCTAAAGATAACACGTAACCAACATTTTTGTTCTTTTTAAGTAACAAAAATGTTGGTTACGTGTTACCTATGTTTTGTAGTTTTTGAGTTACAGGTAGATAAAAGTTTGGCTACATATAATAAACTATTTTTTTCAGTGTAGTTGTTTCGGGTATGGGTGCAAAAGTGCCGATTATCCAGGAAACATTCTAGCACACATTCTCATCACCATCATCATCATTCCAGCCGAAAGACGTCCACTGCTGGACATAGACCTCCCCCAAACTTCGTCACAGCGACCGGTACTGCGCTTTTCGCATCCAGCGGATACCTGCGACCTTCACCATCGTCGTCGGTCCACCTTGTGGGGGGCCTACCCACGCTGCGCCTTCCAGTACGCACACATTCTAGTGCAGCTTAAATCCAAATTTAAAATTCAAATTGTTTTGTATTCAAATAGACCTAATTACAGGCGCTTATGAAAAGTCGATTCTAGTTGCACAATATTTGGATGAGGTAGCAATGATGGTTCATAATGTTTGTGTGTCTTACTTACCTACACAAAATGTATGGAAACCGTCGATGAGTTTTCAATTAACTATGTTTAAATCTTCTTCTTATACAGTTTTTCACATAAGTGAATGCAACTTTTGAAAAATTACACATTTACTGCGAGTAAATTTTGAACCTGTGACCCTCTGGTTCAATTTAGTCGCAATTTAGCTGTGTGTACTAATATCTTACTTCCTACTTATATTAACATAACTGGCGAAATGTGGGTGTACTACTACACCTAGGCCTACCCCTTCGGGGAAATACAGGCGTGATGTAATGTTATGTTTATGTTGTTACTTATATTAAAAATGCGAAAGTTTCTGAAAAAATGTTTGTTTGTTTTCTCTTGAATCACGCTGAAACGGTTGACCGGATTTGGATGAATTTTTTTTTCAAGACAGGCCATAGTATATTTTTGTGGAAAACCGAATTATATACGGTCAAGCCACGGGCAACGATATTCTATAAAAACACAGTTCGCCTTTATAAATTAAACCATAACAAAGATATTTTGACAACTCTTTTGTAGGTCACGATTGAAATATCACTCGCGTATTTTCAATAAGGAGAGGATAATACGGCCTTTGTGACCCGCGTTCCAAGAAATTGGTTTACAAAAGGACAATAATATTATAGAAAACTTATATCCTACTTTAACAAAAACATTCATGTAATAGTACGGCTATTCGAATAATTCGTACTTTATCGTTAGAAAAAAACTAGAATTGTTAAAAGAGTTTCAATGTTTTCACCAAGAATATTGGCAAAATATACTATTTTAAATTACATGGTCTGGTCATTATGGCATTCAGCTTTTAACAAGCACAGAGACTCAGATTAACTTTAAACTAATTAAATTAACCAATTATTTACGTTATGTAAAGTGTTTTGCGTTGATGGTCAATTCGAACCTACTCGTAACCCATAAAATCGTAAAAAAAAATTAGGTTGAGTTAGGATCAAAACACAAAACTACGATGCGAATTTGAATCGCAGAAAACTGCGATGCAAATTGGTTTGATGCGATGTGATGCAAATTCGTGCGGCAAGGCGTCTTGCTGGCCATAGTTCGTGTAACCATGGAACCATTCGTATATCGCAGGAATGTGCGACGCGAATCATGTCACAAGTTTTTGCGAAGCATCGTGTGAGCTCGTAGATTTCTGCGATGCCACGTCGCATCGTAGTTTTGTGTTTCAACCCCTAACTCGGACACTCAACACTTTGTCCGTCTGTCTGTCCGTCTGTAAAAATCATATGACTTTTAAACCAAATAAAATAATTACTTGAAAATCTGACAAGCTAGTTAATCCAGGTTATGGTCAATCTGTGTGCCTAATTTCATTCAAATAAATTCAGCCGTTTCAGCGTGATTGAGTAACATAGATCAAACATCTTCACAAACTTTCAGATTTATAATATTAGTAAGATAGGAAGTAGGATAAAAGCAAGAGCATTATAAAAAAACTCACTAGCACTTTCTGGCGTCTTTGTACTCTACTATACATTCAAGGGTCAATATTTTTTTTTTGTCAACCTGTACTTTCCCACTGCTGGGCAAAGGTCTCCCCCATATTCTTCCAAACCTCCCTATCAGTAGCTTCTTCAGTCCAATTATTGAGAAACATATCCAGATCGTCCCGCCAGCGTTTCCTCGGCCTACCCCGGCGACGAATTCCTTCCTGAGGCACCCAATGTGTAGCGATCCTTGCCCACCTTTCTGGATGCATTCTGCTGATATGGCCCGCCCATTCCCACTTTAATCTGGCAGACTTGTTGCCTACATCGGCATTACCGGTCTTGGAGCGTATCGTGGTGTTACGAATCCGATCACTAAGTCTTATTTTTAATATACTACGCTCCATAGCCCTTTGGCAAATCTTAAGTTTGGACTTCTGAGCTTCAGTCAAGGACCAAGTCTGAGCGCCATAAGTTAGGATAGGCAGGATACACATGTCGATAAGTTTGCGCTTTAGTGATAAAGGAAGGTCACCCTTCATGAGCGTCTTCATAGACCAGTAGCTCTTCCAGGCGTTTTCAAGGGTCAATATTCAACAAAAATAAGTTTATGTTTAGAATAGATACGCTCAATATCTATCGATTTCGTTTGTCAAAACGTTTATCGCGAAGTCTCGGTTCGCGGCGAACCACTAGTTAAACATAATTTAATAGGTTACGTGTAGACAAAACCTATTAAATTCTATAGAGGGCTTACCCATAGAAAACGTGGTAAACGTGCGTGAACTTGTCGCCGCGTACAGGTGTATTTTAGGACACCAGCCAAACAATCAAAATGTATGGGAATGACGAACGACTTTTTCGTTGTGATATGTCATTCCCATAAATTTTGATTGTTTTCTATAGCGTTGACGATTGTAGATTGTCAACTTGGCTAGGGGGGCTGTGCGCAAACCGTTTGCTTGATCATCAGTGCTGTTTTGGACGCAGTCACTAACATTGTATTTTGCAGCATATCTAGCAGCTGACAGTCTTTTAGGATTTATTTATTTTGCATTGATTGCTAGAAACGTGGTGGGCGTGATTGCGTATCTAAGTGTTGGTAGCGGAAAACCGGGGACTTGCGTACGCGTAGTAAAAGATAGTAGATAACATTTCTATTACCCTATTATTTAAATTTCTATGGCTGAACTTCAGTGTCACTCCGTATGCCAAAAATACATCATTAAAATTTGATCCCAAAAATATCTTTAGCAGAAATATCACAAAATAACAAGTCTTAGATATTTAAATTTTCTTTACACCTGACAACCCTATTATCAACATCCCTAACAATTGTACCTGTATAGATAGATCTATTCGTCCTTTTAACGTACCGACGCTATTCAGCTCGCATTTTACATGCGACCCTTAGAAATGGGACTGGATTCGGCAACGTACAAAAAGAAAAATAGTACAGGGAAAAAAATTGGCTATGTAAAATATTTACTGTTAGAGTGGAGAGGGCCGATACATAATTTGATGGCTTCTTGTCACCTTGTGGCAACCTTCGTTTCCAAGGATGTACGTAGGTAGATAGACAGTTTTTTATGTGTACGGACATAAAATGTGAGAGAGATATTTTTCTCGATCTTAGATAGAAAATGTCAAAGAAAATATTAAAAGTTGAATCGAGACGCTGTAAGTCACGAACGTACTTAGGTATTTTATGTAGGTATAGGTATCGTTTATCATATTATAATTTTATATCTTTGTTACAAATATCAGTCAAATTATATAAATATTTTTGGGTTGAACTGAACTTTTTTATTCTTATTCGTTATTGTAGGTACACATACCATGCAAGAACAACAACGAGATTCGGGAAAATTCATGCAATAGCAAACCTTGAGCGATAGATGATAATAATGATAATGGACTGACTCCTGACACACAGGACATCCTAGTTCGGGAGTCGGGGTACCACATGAATTTTCTGTACTGAATATAGTAAACAAATTATTATGATTATGGTTATGAAATATTTAGAGATGAAATTGACAGTTTTTTTTATTGAGTTTTTTGTGAGAGTATTGTCACTTAATTTATAAGTGCGAGAAAGACAACTGCAGTGCAAGAAAAGCGATAGCGATAGTTTCTTCAAATACCTAATCTCCAAAAGTCAATCTGCCCGCATTTCCTCTTAAGGCTAAGCGTATGCTGAGACGCAGGCGACGAATTCCCTGCAGTGCAGGGCTGAGCTAATTTTGTAACGTATGAACAAGCCCAGAGCTACATAAGCTGCGATGCAGGCATGTAATTCTTTTATCGAACTAATTATACAATTTTTAAATAAAATGACTGCCTCGTTGGTCTAGTGGTTGCAAGCACGACTGCTGAGCGTGGGGTCCTGGGTTCTTTTCCCGGGTCGGGCAAAGTGTTATTGGGTTTTTCATTAGGAAATTCTCAGTAGCAGCCTGGAGTCTGGATTTGTGCCCGGTCAATGGCAATAGGCTCGCCCCCTATTACATGGGACTATAACATAACTGGCGAAATGTGGGTGTATTATTACACCTCTGCCTACCCCTTCGGGGTAATACTGGCGTGATGTTATGTTATGTTATAAATAAAATATCACAATAGTACAATTACGATTACCAAAATAAAATATAATAATAATAATAATCATCATCATCTTCATCATCATCATCATTTCAGCCGACAGACGTCCACTGCTGGACCTCCACCAAGCATTGACGACTGGTCTTGCGCTTTTCGCATCCAGCGGATTTTCCTTCATATTATTCTCATGCCTTATTTATTAATATACATTTTAAATATTTGTTTAATATTTTTTAATGAGCTTGTATTTATTTAAAAACATCAACCCACACTAGGCCAGCGTGGTAGACTAAGGCCTTAACCTTCTCATTCTGAGAAGAAGCCCGTGCCCAGCAGTGGGACAGTAATGGGCTGCAAGAAACAAAAACAAAAAGAAACATTTTTACCCTAGACCGATATATGTTCTTACTTATTATTATCTATAAACACAGTTCCTTCGTCCATGTGTCACTGCAGGGTGCCAACTGAAAATCAGTGCTGGATTTTCCACGCCAGCACATGCTGAGCTGGTGACCCTTTTGCCTTTTTGGCATGGGCAAGTCCGGCAGCATCTTCATGTTTTAGTATTAGTAACTTTAGTATTTTTATTAATGTTATTGTTGTGCTGTGCTGTCACTGTTCTATGCCAAATAAAAGTTTTTCTTTCTTCTTTCTTTCGGACGTGTGCTAAATGGCATTTGTGTCATACTTATGTCTGCATCGTCTCAGCATACGCTTAGCCTAAAGACATTCATATTCCTGTCAGAGGAAATCCATGTCATAAAACTAAGGGGACCATAATTTTACGACACCATATCGCCGCGTCGCCTACCAACAAGTACATTGGCCACTTTATACTTATTTCCGTACACAGAACGCGCTCCCTTGGGCGTCCACTGGAGCACTCGTGGTAATTTAAGCGCTGAAAGGAATCAAACATGGGCGCGGTAAAATTATTAATTCATAGGAAAACGTCACCATGTTGACCGGGAAGAGCTTTTAGGTAATGTACGGTATTTTAGAATTTCGTAGCTACGTTAAAAAAAGAATTAGCGGCAAAAGCATAGGATAGTCGGCCCATTGCTATAACATGATTGGTCATAGGCCCTTTTCTCGGCCATTCTCGCTCTGACACTCGCCCCGAGAGGTCGTGCTGCTCCTGCTCCGTCCTGTCGTGCCGAATTACGTGCTCGAATATTTTTCGCTACGGCTCACCGTAGCGCCCTCCGCAGTCGCCCCGCCGACTGCAGCCCGATAAGCACATTCGCTGTCTTTTTCAAGACAGCGGGCGCGCTTTTGTCTCTTTAGACAGAGTTTCGTCAAAAACGTAGTGTCCCTTCAGGAAAAACCCACTTATTTACTGTGGTCCTCAGTGGATACCTAACGGTGCTAACGAACTGAGGGGCGTTGACCCGACACGCCAGCTGCGCTCCTTAAGGGCAAAGCAAAATTGGAAGAAGCTAGGGCCAGAAGGCCTTGGGGGATCTCCTAGTCTTCCCTAGCTTTAACCCCGTTTCGTCCTATCTAGCACTCTCTAGGGGTTTACACCCATTGCACACTAGAGACTTAGGGACCTGGTTGCACATTAAGACTGGCAATCAGGAGTGCAAGCTTAGGGCTCACCAGTAGGCACACAACCTCCCCGTCTATACCCGACGGGGAGGGTTTGAACACACTCCCGGGAACACCCACCCGAGGAGCAAACCCCCATGTTAGTACGCCACTAATTTTCTCCCCCTCTCATTGTTGCTAGGCTTGGCTTAGTCATCATCTATATGATGGTGTCTGATGCCGAGTTCCTCAGCATCTTAAAAAACGTCCTCTTCAAGGACCCCGTCTTTATCGCCAATCATGGCGACTTGTTTGGCAGCGCTTTTGCCGCCAAGCAACAAACACCACCTGATGTCCCCGACTCTCTAAAGTCGCCCGATTCCCCCCCACCCATAAGGATAAATTCCTTAAAAAGGGCTAGGCGCCTCGCCCTCGAAGCCCGCGCCCTTGAAGCCCGCGCCCTCGAATCCCGCGCCCTCGAATCCCGCGCCCTCGAATCCCGCGCCCGCGCCCGCGCCCGTCCCGACAGCGATGAGGAGAGACCGAGGTCTCCATGCGGTCCATCTAGGCGTTCAGCCAGCCTGGACCTCAAGGAACGTACCCCCTCACCTCTCCCCACCCCAGCCCCCACTCAAAACCCCGAGATCTCCCCGATCCCTTCAGACCAAGAGATGTCTTCGGACAGTGAGGTCAACTCTGACGAGGCCGATGCCTTTACCACAGTAGTGGGTAAAGGTAAAAAACGCGGCCGCAAAACCAATAAGGCCGAGGCTCTCGCCCCTAAGTCCTTGAAGCTTTCCGAGGCTAACACTGCCCCGGCCCCTACCCCCCGTCCCGCCTCTCACTCCTCCTCGCAGGATAACAGGCCCTCCTCCCCTCATGTCCATACCTCGTCTTCCCAGACGAAGGTACCCATCCCGCCTCCCTTATTCATCCAGGATAAGGCTTACTGGACGAGAATTTCTGACTGGTGCAACCAGTCCAAAATAAATTTCACCAGTGCCCGCCCCACACAGCAGGGTATTAAAGTAATTGTCCCCACCCCCACCGATTACCGCAACCTTACCAGGCTGCTACGCGAACGTAAGGTGTCCTTCCACACCTACGCCCTCCCGGAGGACCGACTCCTCAGAGTCGTAATCCGAGGAGTCCCTACGGAAGTCAAATGCGAAGAAGTATTTGACGACCTCAAAACCCAAGGCATCCCTATTAAAGAGACCCACCGAATGTTCCGTGGCAAACACGGTGACCCCTTTAACATGGTCCTCGCCATCTGCCACCCCAGCGAAAACGCAAAGGCAATATATAATATAAAGACCGTATGCCACCTATCAGGCATTACGATCGAGCGCCCCCACAAGTCCAACCAGCCTGGTCAATGCCACCGTTGCCAGTTGTATGGTCACTCCCAGCGTAACTGTTACGCTAAGCCCAGGTGCGTAAAGTGCCTAGGCGATCATGGGACAAGCGAGTGCGAGCGTCCCAAGGAGAGGGACCAGTGCACTGAGCCCCCTAGCTGTGTCCTTTGTGGCCAAGCCGGGCACCCAGCGAATTATCGCGGATGCCCCAAAGCCCCCAAAATGCGCAACGCCAAATCGGCGAAACGCGCCTCCGACCGCGTTGCGAGGGAAGCCCCCTCCTACGCAGCCCCCTACCAGTACCAACCACCAAACCCTAGAGGCCCACTCGGGCCCTCCCCTAATTTCCGCGGCCCACTCGGGCCCAACCCCTGGTTTAAGGGTAACCAAAAGCCCCATTTCCCACCTCTTCCGCCCTCTCGTCTCGCGCCCCCGGCCTCAGAGCCCCCTGCGCTGATGAACATACCCATCCCCGCACCTTCTCTCAGGCCCAAAACTGCACCAGCAGCTAAAGCCCCCCCCCCCATGAGAACCCCCCCTCCGGTAAACTCCCCCGGCCTCCTGCCGAGAGAATACCTCGAACCCCAGTCAGGGGAATCCCGCATTGACGCCTACTCTAGACTTTGGGCCTTTACCCAAGGCATCCATGAGCAGCGCCTTCAGGTACTTACCAAGTACCAAGACATCTATAGAATACTTAATTCCAATTATAATGTATAATACGGCCCCACCCAAAAGATTCAAACCCCGTTCCCTAATTTTAGGCTTTTTTAATGCCCGAGGCATTAGTGGTCAACGCGACGACGTAGCCGTCTTCTTGCGTGAGCACCAAATCGATATTTTACTCATTCAAGAGTCTTTCCTCAAACCCCATTGTCGTAATCCCAATATAGCCAACTATAGGCTGATAAGAAACGACAGAGCATACACCGCACTAGGCGGAACGCTCATCTATTACCGAAATTCATTGTATTGCATCCCCATTGATCCCCCAGAGCTAGCATGCCTGGAGGCTTCAATCTGTCGCCTAGGCATGACAGGGCACCAGCCCATCACCATAGTCTCGGCCTATAGATCCTCAAACAAACCCGCGAGTCTGCTCGAGGACGACCTCAAATCCCTACTCGATCTTAGTAACTCTGTAATTATTGCAGGCGACTTAAACGCCAAACACCGTTCATGGAGCTGTGTCTCCAATAACGCCGCTGGCATTCAATTAGGAGCACTTAGCGACAAACTTTCCTTCGACGTCATCGCCCCGATGCGTCCCACTCACTATCCTGACACAGTAGGGCATCGGCCCGACATCCTAGATATAGCCCTCTTAAAGCGCGTAAACCTCGGTATTCGCTCTATCGAGGTAATCCAAGAATTAGACTCAGATCATCGCCCTGTGATCATTCAACTGGGTCCCCGAGGTGGTCCCTCGGATCCCGGTATTCCACCCGTAACAAAAACGATAACCGATTGGAGGAGATTAGAGGACCGCCTCAAATCTACCTCATCCCCCCAATTAGATTCAATCCCTGACTCCATTGAGACAGTCGCGGACACGGTGGCCGCGATCACCTCGCTCACCAACCATGTACAGTCCGTAGTGGGCGAATGCTCACGGCAGGTTCCGATGCTGGATGACCAGCGTCTGAAACTGCCGGACGATGTGAATGAGTTGAGGACCGAGAGGAACGCGGCCATCCGTGCCTATGACGCTTTTCCCAATGAAGCCAATCGTGCCCATATGCGCTCCTTACAGAATACTGTAAAGAGACGTGTAGCTCAGGTACGGGAGGATCATTGGGACAAGGAAGTCAGCGCAATCCAACCGTCTCATGTAGCCTTCTGGGCCCTTCAACGCAGACTTAAATGCGAGACCACGGCAACTATGCCCCCCCTAAATCGACCCAATCAAAGGCCGGCCTTTGACGACGACGAAAAAGCCGAATGCTTAGCCGACAGTTTGGAGTCTCAATGCACTCTCAGTACGCTTCCCGTAAGCCAAACCCACCTTGATAAGGTTAATTCAGAAGTAGAGCGTAGGTCAGCCCTCCCCCCCCCCCCAATAGATGACCCTGTTGACCCGCTCCCACCGATCACCCCTGACGAAGTTCTCTCTATAGTCAAGGATCTTAAGCCCAAAAAAGCCCCCGGCGCAGACGGCATCACCAATAAGGTGTTGAAACGTTTCCCTGCCACCCTAATCGCTCTAATGACCGTCATCTTCAATGCGGCATTTAAAAACAACATCTTTCCCCAGGCTTGGAAACAGGCTACGGTAATCGGTATTTCCAAACCGGGCAAACCAAAAGCCGAGCCGAGTAGTTACCGGCCGATTAGTCTCCTCAATGTCTTCGGCAAAATCTACGAGAAGCTTATTTATAAGCGACTCAAAGATTTCGCCGACTCAAATAAACTCCTTCCCGACGAGCAGTTTGGCTTTCGTACAAAGCACTGCTGCGTTAACCAACTGCACCGCATTGTAGAACACATCAGTGCAGGCTTCGTACGCGGTCAAATGACCGGCACTCTCTTTTTCGACGTAGCAAAGGCTTTCGATAAAGTGTGGCACAACGGCTTATTATATAAGCTGTACACTATGAATGTGCCACATCGTCTCGTGCTCATCATCCGAGACTACTTATCGAATCGTACCTTTCGCTATCGCATAGAAGGGGCTCTCTCCTCCCCCCATCCCATTCACGCCGGTGTGCCACAAGGCTCCGTGCTCTCCCCCCTACTGTTCACGCTGTACACCAGCGATATTCCAAAATGCGGTGCAGCCCGTATGGCCCTTTTCGCCGACGACACGGCAATCTATTACTCCGGCAGGACCCATGTCGCCATTTCTCGTACCCTCCAATCCGCGGCCAACACCCTAGGTGAATGGTTCCGGAAATGGAGAATCGAAGTAAATCCCGAAAAAAGTGCAGCGGTCCTCTTCGATAAGAGACCCCTGTCACAGTATCGTAAAGAATTAAGCGTACCAGTCTCAATGTTCGGAAAACAGATCCCATGGCAACGAGAAGCCAAATACCTTGGCGTGATCCTTGACCGTAGACTGACTTTCAGACCGCATATCCGCAAGGTGAAAAACCGTGCCGCCTTCGTCCTCGGACGTCTCCACCCCCTACTCAATGCGCACAGTAAGTTGCCCACTCCTCTCAAAGTAAGGATATACACCACCTGTATCCGCCCCATACTCGCCTATGCTAGCGTTGTGTTCGCACACGTTAAGCCGGTGAGAATTCACATACTCCAAACCCTCCAAAACCGTTTCATGCGAAGGGCCGTAGGCGCCCCCTGGTACGTACGCAACGTCGACCTCCACCTAGACCTCAAACTGCCGACCATCAAGCAGTTTTTCAAGCGTGTCTCAAAACGCTATTTCGATTCCGCTCCCAAGCACCCCAACCCCTTGGTCGTGGCGGCCACCGTCTACCAGCCATCTGCTATTAGCAAAACCCGACGTCCCAGACACACACTCATTGAGCCCGATGACGCTATTACACTCCTCCAGGAGTCAGATAAAAGTACAAGCACACTCCGACGCCGTCGTCCAAAATATCGTCCCCGCCGGCGAGGACCGACGCGACACACACACAGAATCCGAGAGTCCGACTCTCGAGAAACAGAAACACATGCCGACGCAGCACCGGCTGCTGGGGGGATCAGTGGCGGGGTCCCCCTGCTGCACCCTGAGTCGAGGTCCGAGCTCCCCCCCTGGGGACGCCCTCACGGTGTAAGCAACCGGAGATAATCTCGTCACGCGAGACCGGCCCTATGCTCTAGAGTAGTTCCTAGGAGCAGGCTATTGCGTAGCCACTGGTTAGGTTTTCTAGGTAGGTCTTAGCCTCGCCGGCGAGGCTTGCCGCTTCACGGCGTTTAGCACGTCACCCGATAGGGACCGAAAGTCCGCTACTTTTGAGGTAACCAATTCGATGCAGCAACGGCTGCTAGGGGGACATAGGAACTGCGGGGTCCCCCTGCAATGCCCTAGCGAGGTTCGAGCCCCCCCCTTGGGGGGCGCCCGCCCGATTACGCGCGGTATTGATGCCGCGCGCATCTAGTTTGTAAGTATGTAGGGAAAAAACCTTCGGCGAATGGAGTCCCACATGGGACTCTCCGCCAACTAAGTCCGGTTAAGCAGAAATGGGACTTCGGTCCCACCTGCGAGAGCCCATTCGAAAAAAAAAAAAAAAAAAAAAAGCCCTTTTCTCAGAATGAGAAAAATTAACGCCTCTACGCTTTTAACACTTGCTTTAAACAGTGAACGATAACATCGTAAGCGCGTTTAACACTTGCTTTAAAGGGTGAAGTAAAACATCGTAAGGACACCTGCGTACCTGAAAATGCTCCATAAACTCCTTGACCGAGTGTTTAGTCCGCCCACCCGCATTAGGTCATCGTGGTGGACTAACCCCGTACCCAGCAGTGGGAAAATAATGAACTGGTTATGTTGTCCCACTGGGTTAGTTGAATACACACACCATAGAAAACTTTTTAGAACCCTATTTCTTTTTCCTTTCCCGTTCACGTAAAGACAAATTAAATTATATCCTTACTGAAAATTACAACAACCTTATTCTTAGTTAACACTTAACCTCTTAAGGGGTCAACTTGTATGAACAACTTTTTACTATGGGACCAACGCGGAAATCGCGAAAAAATTATCAGCTGATCCCTACATTCGTGTTCACATAAATTGTCAAAATATAATGAACTGCTGATTTTTCTTAAAGTAAAAGTTGTTCATAATGATGAGTACAATGACCCCTTAAGAGGTTTAGTATAAACTAAGAATAAGGTTGTATACCCATCAGTCTTTGAGTAAAAACATGAAAACAATACTTATATTATTATGTCACGTAAAAAAATGTCATGCCATGTAAATATCATGTGACATAATATAGGTAGCTATAATTTCCCGTGACAAAATGTTACTTTAAAAACTCATATGTAAACAATACATTGGAACATCGTAATAATTCATTATTATTCTGCCGTGATTAGGTTGTCTTCTTTAAAGATTCAATGATATATTGCCTACTATTATCGCAGCACGCTATGATGGCGATTTTGGCGTTTGCCTGCTCATGAAAATCCGTAAATATTGATAGTAACATTTAAACAGTGAAATTATAATTAATGTAGGAGACGATACCAGCGACGACAGTTTGACGGAAAGTGAATAGATATAGCAATATGGATGAATCTGAATAAGAAATATTAAATATTTCATGTGTTTTATTAAAACATTTTTGTAGATACTACTACCTACCTAGAAACTCACAAAGACTAACTTATACGACTCGCACTTCACTTGACTTGACTTTTAAGATAATAATTTGGAATGTGTAACTCACAACACTATTGGAAAATGTCAATAACACCATCATAGCGTGCCGCAGGTTATAAGTGTACCTTATTGGTATTACATTTTGTTTTAGTGCTTATAACTTAGTAGCCCCTTCTTTAGGAAAAGCCAGTGGAATGCAAGCTCCAAATGAGGATTAACCACGATAAAGCGAGACGTTCTATCACAGCTGGCCTTGTACTGCGAATGATCAACCTAGGGATGACCCCCAATGAACCAATTAATCCGATCAGGTACCATCTCGCTAAGTGGGCAGCATCACTAATTCGTTCGACTAATTGAATTCTGCTTCCAATGAAGACTGAAAGCTCTTAAAAGCTAATTAGTTAAAAGTTTGTACTCATTAGTTACTAGAAGTTTGACTTTGTCGGATCAAAAGTGTATTGAACACAGTCGATAATTATGTTGAATATTAATCTATATATATAATTTAAATTTCTATTTTGATTCGTTATCAAAATAATAGCTATTGTATTGATATTAAAATTCACTTACGTATTTTTCTTAGAACCAAACAACTAACAACTTTTAAACATTTTACAAACATATTTTTATTTTCTATTATTAATTACATTAGACAGAACAAAATTGCAATGTTATTTTAAATTTTTCATCTTTTACAAATATTTGTACAACCTATGGAATAATTATTCTGAAATAAATGAATTTATATACATAATCACTCAGGCAGTCTGAAACTTTGTTTTTTTCTTTCTATAGAGTAGGTAATAAGAAAGGTAAGGATACAAAAAATGTTCCAAAGATAAATAATGTAATTTCGACTTAATAGAAAATATTTCCTCAGGGAAAATTAAATTAATCCCAGGCATGTCGAGTTCTTTATTTGTAAAAGAAAAATAAATAAAACGAAATGTTTCAATTTCACATAAACTGTAAGGCTTGAGATTGAATTGGATTATGACTATGTGAATACTTTATATTATATAATATTTTGCAATGCATACAAAATCGAGATTTTGAATTGAATTTGAATGACATAGAAAATACCTTAAATCCATTAGAATGAAAAACGTATAGTGACCTCCACATAAATAATATGAAGCGCTATGTATTTATATTTTATTTTTCAATCATTCTAAGAATAAACACATGCTGTATGAATAAAAATGACACAGATGTTAAAACCACATTTAATTGAATCTTGACCAACGTTTCTCAATTGTTTCATGCTTTTTTTTCATAATTTAAATTCAAGGTACAATCGGAACCTAGTAATTACAACACAGTGTATTGAATACACAATCCACGAGTGACGATATTTGGGCAGTCAGCTACCAACCTGCTGACTGGCATTTTTTTTTCCCACAGTTTGAGCTATTATCTTTATTTAGCTCACGTCGACATGATAGATAAATAATCAAATAAACATTAAATATGTTTTTGGTACGAAGTTCCTTATGGGGGGCTTGCAGTAGGCGTGACCGCGTGATCCGGGAGAAAATGTAGCGTCACATCACGCTAAGATTTGCGTTATATCCATTGAGTATATTGAATATACGGACATAGAGTTGTCAGCTGACCTCACCTTTAAGCGTCATCTAGTGGATAACGTCAAAGTTACAGCTAAATATTAAATAAAACATACAAAAAGACATGTTTTACTGATAATCGAACCTGGGCCCTTTGGTATATCAGTCCTACGCATGATGTTTCCTGCCATCTATGCTTGTCTTAAGGGTGCCACTGACGATGCATCCAGTCTAGTCCGAATGGCGTGGCCGCATTCCAAAATCTGTCCGTGAATATTGAAAACGATGTTATTTTCAGAAAAGTCAAGTAGTTTTTGGATGTATTCATTCAAATGACGTCTGAATAGAAGCATCGTCAGTGCACCTTTATAGTTGCGAAATTTAGTATTATACTAAACCGGTCATACAAATATGAACTTTAGGGATAACTTCCCCTGGCCGTACTTGTTTTTTATTTACATTAAATTTACTTGAGTCTCTGTCCTTGATTTTTGGATTCTAAGAACATCCTCAATCCTAAAATGAACAGAGAATTCTTTTGTGAAACTCGTAATGTACAACAAAACTTTGTGTTTTATTTATATTCGAGACAAATGGCATAGACAATTTTTTTTTTCTAGAAAATCTACAAGTTATATTTGAAGCTCCATCAAAACCTTTTAAAAAATACTCGTGTAGCTACCCAAATAAATATATATAGTCGAAATAAAAACAATCTAATTTTAAGTGATCTTGGTATCTGTGAAGGAAAATATCGTGAGGAAACCTGCACACCTGAGAATGATCCATACAATTCTCGATAGTAGTAGGGATTCGAGAGTTCTGGACCACTGATCCAAAGTCCCTTATTCGTCCGTCAGAGGGACAACTCAAACTAAAAAAAAAAAAAAAAAAAAAAAAAAGTTTGATATCAAATTAGGGGTTTTGGACCACGCCCGATCGAATGCAAGCATCCGTTTTTTGATATCTTCAATGGATGGAAAGTTAGCTTCTTGCATTCATTAGGACCTACTTCATTTGTAATCACCTAATTACAGTATCGAGCTCTACTTTCCTTTATTAATTAATCTCGTTAAGGTGAGCTCCTTAAGGTTCTTAATCATCTGATGGTTTGCTAATGGCTTACATTTACTATAACTCACCACGTTTCTAGCTCAGTTATGCTATGTATCAGTTAAACGAATCCTACAATAATCTAAATAAAACTATGTAATACTTTATTCAATCAACTTTATTCCCATTTTAATCTTACTTCTTAAAATACAAATGAAAGTAATTTAACAAAACTCTACATAGAACATCCCTTGAATCTATGTAACAAATACATTAAGCTGTGCTTGTCGCAAACTAAGGTAAAATCATTCTGAATCGTATTCATATTCCAGTCCCGTCTTCTACAATTCCTTTAAAAAAACTTTAATAAAATTCTCTAGGTGCTCAACCGTATGAGTGTTAATAAAAGGTACAGTACAACACGAAAAATAAGGTGCGTCGTCAATCTTCGTTCGCACAGACACGAAAATACGATCGACGAAAACACCCGAAATATTAAAAAAATATAATCAACCTTATGCAATGCCCGTAAGGTGTACGTAACGTAGGTTAACCAATTTCCTGCGTGCTTAAATTGCGTCATCTGCGCAGGTACATCGGTGGGCCATATAAAATGTGTAATACTGTACTTTACTTACCATCTAAATAGCAACATTCATAAAAATAATTGCATAATTCAGTATCAAATGTTACTGTTGTTGAATCTGCTTTTGGTAATAGAATTATCTATACTAATCTATATCTATACTAATATTATAAAGAGGAAAGATTTGTAATTTTGTGCAATATACAGTTTTTAAAGTAAATTTAGCTTAAACATTTAAAAATGTTAATAAATACATTTGACTTTCAAACGTTTAATTATATTATTTGTCAAGGAGATGATTTAAATATTTTATATTCATCTTTAAACGATACTGTAAAAAGTATAATTATTGCAAAATTAGCATTCGAAAAGAAAGATAGTCGTTGGAGTCTTAAAGGCATTATATGTTTCGATATGAATGTTAATAAATTTAATCCGCTACGTGGTAGCTCATATATTGACCTTCCAAATGACATAAAAACAAAAACCGGCCAAGTACGAGTCGGGCTCACACATTGAAGGGTTCCGGACCACCCATCGACCTTTTTATTTTAAGTATTTGTCGTGATAGGGGTCATAGCAACACATATTCTGAGAAAATTTCAACCAGCTACCTATTATCGTTCCAAAGATACAGCCCTGTGACAGACAGATGGACGGACGGACAGCGTAGCGAGAGTAATAGGGTGCCGTTTGTCACCCTTTGTGTACGGAACCCTAAAAAGCTGTCATAAACGTAAAAAACGTGGACAATTTATGTTTTAAGTGGGCATTACTTTCGGGTTTATATCTTGTAAATAGAAACGCTGATAGGGTAACATCTTGTGCTATCCATGGAAATAAACATACATTTGATGGTATTTCTTTTCCAGTTAAAATCACCGACATGGCGAAAGTGGAGAAATTAAATATGATCAGTCTAAATGTTTTTGGATTAGAATTTAATATAGAAAAAAAGTTACATTCTATTGTAGGTCCGTTATTTTTAACTAACTAAATGTCGAAAATCTTATCACATCAATTTATTATACGTTTCCAACTATTCAAATTATCATTACTGCCATATCAAAAATGTACAACGGTTAGTTAGCAAGCAAATTTCAAATCATTGTCATGCTATCTATATATGTGATTCATGCTTACTTTACTTCCCGACAAAAAAAAAACATCAACAGCACGACGCGCTCACATTTGTACCGACTTACCAAATGGTGAAACTAAAAAAAGAATTGGTTTGATTAGCCAACATCAAATATAATAAAATAAAATTTGATATCCACCAAAATAAAAATAAAAATACCAAAATATGTTAAAAATATATTTTGTAATGTATGCTGATTCTGAAGATTTTTTACTGCCAATTTTGTCATGTCCCAATGATCAATCTAAAGCTTTTACACATAATATAAAAAAATATGATGTGTATAGTTTTGGGTATTATGTAAAGTGTTCGTATGACGATATATTATCAAAATATGAGACATATAGTGTCCAAAATTATGTACAAGTATTCATGAAACGTTTAAGTAAAGACCTAAAAACAATATTTGAAAAAATTGCTTCAAGCAATATCCTTTTCTGTGGACAAAGAAAGATAAAAAATATTATTTCAAACAATAAAATCTGTCATAGTTGTGAAACTGAATCAACAGATAAACCTTTTTACGACTTTGATTGGCATTCTGGTAGGTATATTTAGAGGTGTTGCACATGAAATATGTAATTCTGAGTTCAGGAGTCATATTCCTGTTTTTTACATAACTTGAGTCATGAGATTTTTGTTATTTTTTTAAAATTATGACGCTCATTTTATTGTTCACGGATTAAGTTTTGATGACAGTGAAGTTGAAATAATACATTAGCTTTTCTAAAAAGTTAAAAAAAAAAACAACAAGTTTGCTAAAGATTCGTAGATTCCTAAATTTTTTTTTATCATGTAGTTTACATTAGTTAACTAAAAATCTTCATAACGATCGATTTGGAGAATTAAAAAGAAACTTCCCTAATAATCAAAATTGTATTCGTTTAAGAATGAAAGGTGTTTATCCATATGAATTTATGACAAGTTATAATTGTTTAAAACTAACGTCACTACGCAACCAAGATCAATTATATAGCTCACTCACAGTTTCTCATATTAGAAACGACGATTACAATCATGCAAATGTAATCTGGCTACACTTTCATTGTCGTAGTACTATGTCAGATTAGTCAGACTTATATTTGAAAACACATGTTTTGCTTTTGACTGATGTATTTTTTACAAGTTGATTTGGAGTACCCTGATGAACTCCATGACTTACATTCAGACTTTCCTTTATGTCCAGAAAATATTTGTGTGGGTAGTACTAAAGAAACGAAGTTAGTGCCTAACTTAAATAATAAATGTAAATATATAATTCATTACAGAAATCTAAAACAATGTATTAAAATGTGAATAAAGTTCATTAAAACCAAACATTAACTAAATCAGATTTTGAAAAAGACTTACAAGTTAATGAACAATCCTGTCTTTGGTAAGACGATGGAAAATATTGAAAAAAGGGTCAATGTAAAATTAGTAACACACTGGCAAAAAATCACTATAAAATTTTAGTTGCTCAAGATTTAATTGCAAAAACAGTGTTCCATAGGTTATCAATATTTTCAGAAAATTTTGTTGTGGTTCAATTGTGGAAAACCAAATTAATATAAGTACCTATAACAAACCAATTTATTTAGGATTTTGTATTTTAGATATTTCAAAAACTCTTATGTATGATTGTCATTATAACTACATTTGTAAAAAGTTCAGCGACAAAGTTAAGTTATTAAGTATATACAGATACTGATAGTTTGATGTATCAAATTTTTATAAATGATTTTTATGATAATATAAAACTAGACCTCCCTACATACTTTGATACATCAGACTATGACTCAAATAATGTTTTCGGATATCAAAAAAGATGTAAAAATAAATTAGGTTATTTAAAAAAGAAAATAATTAAAACATTTTAAAAGAATTGGTAGGTTTAAGATCAAAATGTATGCTTTTGATGTCGAGGATAAATTCATAGCAAAGTAATTTTTTTTTAAATATCGGATAAGTATTGATATGCACTTTCAAAACGTTAATTATGAATCTAGTTGCACAGCAAAAGCGAAAGGTGTTGACAAAAGTATTACCAAAAAGATGAATATGGGGAATTATAAGTCATGTCTATTTAATAAAAATGTTCAATATTGTAGTATGCCTAGATTTAAATAATTATATGATAAACATGTTTTGTTAAGTTTCTGAGTAAAAATTGTATGTTTTTAATTTTTATGACAGTGAAGTTGAAATTATTCCTCGTAGTAAAGAAAAATACATTTCCTTTACTAAAAAGTAAAAAATAAATAATCAACAAGTTAGATTCGTATAGTCAAGCTGGAATGTGACATTTCAACTTAATTATTACTGATAAACGATTTCGTAATTTACATGCACTCCTAACTTTCTAATCTAATTAGTAGATGGGATATAAACTCATGCAAAAATCATAACCATAGTTAAATTTGTTGTTTTGTCATTGTTGTTTGAGTATTGTTTTTCGTTAAGCATGGCACTAATAATTGACATAGAAGGATTCATGATTAACGGAAAATTTACCATGAAAGAAGTTGCCGTGATGCATACCGAGAAAAAGATATTTTGGCTGTTTTACGCTCAACTGCCTGAAGTCAACATCAAAGCGCTAACATTCAAAGATCAGAAGACTATTAAATATGTGCAAAATAATATCCATGGTCTAAAATATGAAAACGAGCCCGAGGACCTAGCAATTGAGGAACTAAAAGATCGTCTTAAACAAATTGATAAGGAAGTGCAACCTAAAACATGGCTGTATAAGGGCGGCACATACGAGCGAGATTTGCTCAGAGAATTAGGATTCCCAGGCTGCAATATCGAAACATTAGGATGTCCTAAATTTACAAGAATCCTCGTTGAAGAGAACGAAATAAAGCATAGAATTCCGAGACAGTTACACACAAAATGCCTTAGACATGAACTCTATAAACGATCTGTAGCCGAACTACACTGTTCATTGATCGAAATTTTTATCTTCAGAGAATGGTTACAAAAACATCACAAAGGGTTTAATTGGATAAAATAAAGTGTGTGTGTGTATAATATTTGTTTTAAATATTATGGTTTAAAGGTAATCTAAATACTAATAATGTAATTTATTACGAAAAACATGAACATTCTCCTGAACTACAACTATACAGCTGTAGGTATTTGTCATGAGTCAATAAGTGCTTTATAAATGTTTTGGCACATTAGCTACCTCACTGTAATTATGTTCGCTTTAAGTAATAATGTTGTTAACTCAGATATTGATATTTTTAAATTATTGTATATGCAAAACTTTTTAATAATAGTGATACACAAGTAAATTATAATAATGATTCATATGTAAATAGTTGTTAAGCTGTATGTTTTTATTATATTTTAATTTGGAAATGTTTAACTTTTTATTACTTATGTTATAGCTGTCTCTTTTCTGTTCACATTTACAATATTCAATATTTTTACACATAAAGCAGTATTTTAATTTCAACAATAAAAACTATTTTTTTCAAATGCTTATTGTACTAATACACAACGTTTTCTTTAAAAGTAAGAAGAAGGAATGTAATTTATTGCATTGTTAAAAGTTTTTTTTTTACATTATCAAAACTGTAAAATGACCATTTGAAGGACAGATTTTTCCTACAAATGGCATTTTTAGATGTTTAAAGATTTTATATAAATATTTTTAATAAAAATATTTTTTTTTAACTTTATCAAAACTGTAAAATGACCATTTGAAGGAAAGATTTTTCCTACAAATGGCATTTTTAGATGTTTAAAGATTTAATATAAATATTTTTAGCATAAAGCAGTATTTTTAATAAAAATATTTCTTTTACTTTACCAAAACTGTAAAATAAATATTTTTTTTACTTTCTCAAAACTGATATCAAAAAAGATTTTTATAAAATCTTTAAACATCTAAAAATGCCATTTTTAATAAAAATCTTTTTTTTTTACTTTATCAAAACTGTAAAATGACCATTTGAAGGAAAGATTTTTCCTACAAATAGCATTTTTAGATGTTTAAAGATTTTATAAAAATCTTTTTTGATATCAGTTTTGAGAAAGTAAAAAAAATATTTATTTTACAGTTTTGGTAAAGTAAAAGAAATATTTTTATTAAAAATACTGCTTTATGCTAAAAATATTTATATTAAATCTTTAAACATCTAAAAATGCCATTTGTAGGAAAAATCTTTCCTTCAAATGGTCATTTTACAGTTTTGATAAAGTTAAAAAAAAATATTTTTATTAAAAATATTTATATAAAATCTTTAAACATCTAAAAATGCCATTTGTAGGAAAAATCTGTCCTTCAAATGGTCATTTTACAGTTTTGATAATGTAAAAAAAAAACTTTTAACAATGCAATAAATTACATTCCTTCTTCTTACTTTTAAAGAAAACGTTGTGTATTAGTACAATAAGCATTTGAAAAAAATAGTTTTTATTGTTGAAATTAAAATACTGCTTTATGTGTAAAAATATTGAATATTGTAAATGTGAACAGAAAAGAGACAGCTATAACATAAGTAATAAAAAGTTAAACATTTCCAAATTAAAATATAATAAAAACATACAGCTTAACAACTATTTACATATGAATCATTATTATAATTTACTTGTGTATCACTATTATTAAAAAGTTTTGCATATACAATAATTTAAAAATATCAATATCTGAGTTAACAACATTATTACTTAAAGCGAACATAATTACAGTGAGGTAGCTAATGTGCCAAAACATTTATAAAGCACTTATTGACTCATGACAAATACCTACAGCTGTATAGTTGTAGTTCAGGAGAATGTTCATGTTTTTCGTAATAAATTACATTATTAGTATTTAGATTACCTTTAAACCATAATATTTAAAACAAATATTATACACACACACACTTTATTTTATCCAATTAAACCCTTTGTGATGTTTTTGTAACCATTCTCTGAAGATAAAAATTTCGATCAATGAACAGTGTAGTTCGGCTACAGATCGTTTATAGAGTTCATGTCTAAGGCATTTTGTGTGTAACTGTCTCGGAATTCTATGCTTTATTTCGTTCTCTTCAACGAGGATTCTTGTAAATTTAGGACATCCTAATGTTTCGATATTGCAGCCTGGGAATCCTAATTCTCTGAGCAAATCTCGCTCGTATGTGCCGCCCTTATACAGCCATGTTTTAGGTTGCACTTCCTTATCAATTTGTTTAAGACGATCTTTTAGTTCCTCAATTGCTAGGTCCTCGGGCTCGTTTTCATATTTTAGACCATGGATATTATTTTGCACATATTTAATAGTCTTCTGATCTTTGAATGTTAGCGCTTTGATGTTGACTTCAGGCAGTTGAGCGTAAAACAGCCAAAATATCTTTTTCTCGGTATGCATCACGGCAACTTCTTTCATGGTAAATTTTCCGTTAATCATGAATCCTTCTATGTCAATTATTAGTGCCATGCTTAACGAAAAACAATACTCAAACAACAATGACAAAACAACAAATTTAACTATGGTTATGATTTTTGCATGAGTTTATATCCCATCTACTAATTAGATTAGAAAGTTAGGAGTGCATGTAAATTACGAAATCGTTTATCAGTAATAATTAAGTTGAAATGTCACATTCCAGCTTGACTATACGAATCTAACTTGTTGATTATTTATTTTTTACTTTTTAGTAAAGGAAATGTATTTTTCTTTACTACGAGGAATAATTTCAACTTCACTGTCATAAAAATTAAAAACATACAATTTTTACTCAGAAACTTAACAAAACATGTTTATCATATAATTATTTAAATCTAGGCATACTACAATATTGAACATTTTTATTAAATAGACATGACTTATAATTCCCCATATTCATCTTTTTGGTAATACTTTTGTCAACACCTTTCGCTTTTGCTGTGCAACTAGATTCATAATTAACGTTTTGAAAGTGCATATCAATACTTATCCGATATTTAAAAAAAAATTACTTTGCTATGAATTTATCCTCGACATCAAAAGCATACATTTTGATCTTAAACCTACCAATTCTTTTAAAATGTTTTAATTATTTTCTTTTTTAAATAACCTAATTTATTTTTACATCTTTTTTGATATCCGAAAACATTATTTGAGTCATAGTCTGATGTATCAAAGTATGTAGGGAGGTCTAGTTTTATATTATCATAAAAATCATTTATAAAAATTTGATACATCAAACTATCAGTATCTGTATATACTTAATAACTTAACTTTGTCGCTGAACTTTTTACAAATGTAGTTATAATGACAATCATACATAAGAGTTTTTGAAATATCTAAAATACAAAATCCTAAATAAATTGGTTTGTTATAGGTACTTATATTAATTTGGTTTTCCACAATTGAACCACAACAAAATTTTCTGAAAATATTGATAACCTATGGAACACTGTTTTTGCAATTAAATCTTGAGCAACTAAAATTTTATAGTGATTTTTTGCCAGTGTGTTACTAATTTTACATTGACCCTTTTTTCAATATTTTCCATCGTCTTACCAAAGACAGGATTGTTCATTAACTTGTAAGTCTTTTTCAAAATCTGATTTAGTTAATGTTTGGTTTTAATGAACTTTATTCACATTTTAATACATTGTTTTAGATTTCTGTAATGAATTATATATTTACATTTATTATTTAAGTTAGGCACTAACTTCGTTTCTTTAGTACTACCCACACAAATATTTTCTGGACATAAAGGAAAGTCTGAATGTAAGTCATGGAGTTCATCAGGGTACTCCAAATCAACTTGTAAAAAATACATCAGTCAAAAGCAAAACATGTGTTTTCAAATATAAGTCTGACTAATCTGACATAGTACTACGACAATGAAAGTGTAGCCAGATTACATTTGCATGATTGTAATCGTCGTTTCTAATATGAGAAACTGTGAGTGAGCTATATAATTGATCTTGGTTGCGTAGTGACGTTAGTTTTAAACAATTATAACTTGTCATAAATTCATATGGATAAACACCTTTCATTCTTAAACGAATACAATTTTGATTATTAGGGAAGTTTCTTTTTAATTCTCCAAATCGATCGTTATGAAGATTTTTAGTTAACTAATGTAAACTACATGATAAAAAAAAATTTAGGAATCTACGAATCTTTAGCAAACTTGTTGTTTTTTTTTTTAACTTTTTAGAAAAGCTAATGTATTATTTCAACTTCACTGTCATCAAAACTTAATCCGTGAACAATAAAATGAGCGTCATAATTTTAAAAAAATAACAAAAATCTCATGACTCAAGTTATGTAAAAAACAGGAATATGACTCCTGAACTCAGAATTACATATTTCATGTGCAACACCTCTAAATATACCTACCAGAATGCCAATCAAAGTCGTAAAAAGGTTTATCTGTTGATTCAGTTTCACAACTATGACAGATTTTATTGTTTGAAATAATATTTTTTATCTTTCTTTGTCCACAGAAAAGGATATTGCTTGAAGCAATTTTTTCAAATATTGTTTTTAGGTCTTTACTTAAACGTTTCATGAATACTTGTACATAATTTTGGACACTATATGTCTCATATTTTGATAATATATCGTCATACGAACACTTTACATAATACCCAAAACTATACACATCATATTTTTTTATATTATGTGTAAAAGCTTTAGATTGATCATTGGGACATGACAAAATTGGCAGTAAAAAATCTTCAGAATCAGCATACATTACAAAATATATTTTTAACATATTTTGGTATTTTTATTTTTATTTTGGTGGATATCAAATTTTATTTTATTATATTTGATGTTGGCTAATCAAACCAATTCTTTTTTTAGTTTCACCATTTGGTAAGTCGGTACAAATGTGAGCGCGTCGTGCTGTTGATGTTTTTTTTTTGTCGGGAAGTAAAGTAAGCATGAATCACATATATAGATAGCATGACAATGATTTGAAATTTGCTTGCTAACTAACCGTTGTACATTTTTGATATGGCAGTAATGATAATTTGAATAGTTGGAAACGTATAATAAATTGATGTGATAAGATTTTCGACATTTAGTTAGTTAAAAATAACGGACCTACAATAGAATGTAACTTTTTTTCTATATTAAATTCTAATCCAAAAACATTTAGACTGATCATATTTAATTTCTCCACTTTCGCCATGTCGGTGATTTTAACTGGAAAAGAAATACCATCAAATGTATGTTTATTTCCATGGATAGCACAAGATGTTACCCTATCAGCGTTTCTATTTACAAGATATAAACCCGAAAGTAATGCCCACTTAAAACATAAATTGTCCACGTTTTTTACGTTTATGACAGCTTTTTAGGGTTCCGTACACAAAGGGTGACAAACGGCACCCTATTACTCTCGCTACGCTGTCCGTCCGTCCATCTGTCTGTCACAGGGCTGTATCTTTGGAACGATAATAGGTAGCTGGTTGAAATTTTCTCAGAATATGTGTTGCTATGACCCCTATCACGACAAATACTTAAAATAAAAAGGTCGATGGGTGGTCCGGAACCCTTCAATGTGTGAGCCCGACTCGTACTTGGCCGGTTTTTGTTTTTATGTCATTTGGAAGGTCAATATATGAGCTACCACGTAGCGGATTAAATTTATTAACATTCATATCGAAACATATAATGCCTTTAAGACTCCAACGACTATCTTTCTTTTCGAATGCTAATTTTGCAATAATTATACTTTTTACAGTATCGTTTAAAGATGAATATAAAATATTTAAATCATCTCCTTGACAAATAATATAATTAAACGTTTGAAAGTCAAATGTATTTATTAACATTTTTAAATGTTTAAGCTAAATTTACTTTAAAAACTGTATATTGCACAAAATTACAAATCTTTCCTCTTTATAATATTAGTATAGATATAGATTAGTATAGATAATTCTATTACCAAAAGCAGATTCAACAACAGTAACATTTGATACTGAATTATGCAATTATTTTTATGAATGTTGCTATTTAGATGGTAAGTAAAGTACAGTATTACACATTTTATATGGCCCACCGATGTACCTGCGCAGATGACGCAATTTAAGCACGCAGGAAATTGGTTAACCTACGTTACGTACACCTTACGGGCATTGCATAAGGTTGATTATATTTTTTTAATATTTCGGGTGTTTTCGTCGATCGTATTTTCGTGTCTGTGCGAACGAAGATTGACGACGCACCTTATTTTTCGTGTTGTACTGTACCTTTTATTAACACTCATACGGTTGAGCACCTAGAGAATTTTATTAAAGTTTTTTTAAAGGAATTGTAGAAGACGGGACTGGAATATGAATACGATTCAGAATGATTTTACCTTAGTTTGCGACAAGCACAGCTTAATGTATTTGTTACATAGATTCAAGGGATGTTCTATGTAGAGTTTTGTTAAATTACTTTCATTTGTATTTTAAGAAGTAAGATTAAAATGGGAATAAAGTTGATTGAATAAAGTATTACATAGTTTTATTTAGATTATTGTAGGATTCGTTTAACTGATACATAGCATAACTGAGCTAGAAACGTGGTGAGTTATAGTAAATGTAAGCCATTAGCAAACCATCAGATGATTAAGAACCTTAAGGAGCTCACCTTAACGAGATTAATTAATAAAGGAAAGTAGAGCTCGATACTGTAATTAGGTGATTACAAATGAAGTAGGTCCTAATGAATGCAAGAAGCTAACTTTCCATCCATTGAAGATATCAAAAAACGGATGCTTGCATTCGATCGGGCGTGGTCCAAAACCCCTAATTTGATATCAAACTTTTTTTTTTTTTTTTTTTTTTTAGTTTGAGTTGTCCCTCTGACGGACGAATAAGGGACTTTGGATCAGTGGTCCAGAACTCTCGAATCCCTACTACTCTCGATGGTGTGTGTATAGTCTGCAAACCCGCACTAAGCCAGCGTGCTAGACTAAGGCCTGACTCTTTCTCATCTGGAGAAGAGGCCTATGCCCAACGGTGGGACAATAATGGGCTGCTAAGTATGTTATGTAAGTGGTCTTGGCTATAAATAGATTTGACTACTGACCATGCTTCTATTAAATTTTTAGTCATGCTGTGATGACTAAAAAGTAAGTATTAAAAGGTTTTCTACATTCCCAAACTAACTAAACATAAGTCGACATAACATATAACTAATAAAGATACGTAGATATGCTCCCTTTATTAAAACTCATTCCGACCATTGATATGAGAAAACATTACATCTTAATTCTACTATAATCACTCAGTTCCTTGTGTTGCCGGACATAAAGAATTGCACTACCCTATATCTTCTCATGGTTGTCGTAAAAGGCGACTAAGGGATTCAACAGAGGATGGGCAGCAGCGTCCTCTGAGTATTTAACTAACCAACTGCGATCGCCAATTGCTTGCCAAGCGATTATGGCATATCCCCCCATATGGGGGAGGCCTATGTCCAGTGCACGTGCAGCAGTGGACTTCTTTCGGCTGAAATGATGGTGATGATGATAATCACTCAGAAATCTTCTGAAAATGTAACAAAACCGCAGCAACCGAGAACAATCTCAAAATTGTCTCCCAGGAACCAGCAATGCTCTAGTTACAGACGTTATATAAATTTGTTTTAACTTTAAACACGCTGTCTGCTTTCGCCAGCTTCTGAAACAAAAATATATTGTAGGAAATGAACAACAAAACACAGAATGAATGTGCATTTCCCTTTGGAACGAAACTTGTTCTTTTTTTTATAAAACCACGTCTGTTTCACACGTTCTTATGATATTAGTAAAGAGGAATGCTCATGGAGAAAAAAAATTGCAACCGATATCCTTCATCATCGTTCGTTTATCTTTATCTTCCGTGAATGGGAAAATAGAACGATATTTGAAAAGCGATTGAGATTTTTACTACACACACCGTGGCATATTTGTGATTGTTCGCAATGCAATGGCGAAATATTGGATCAGTTTGGCGATTGGTTTAACATTTTTCATATTCGCAATTGGTTTCACATTCGCCAAGTTAATAGCTTTTGATCTTGTTGCGCACCTTTTTGAGCAGTGACATCCACCGTTGACGGCCTCAAAGATCAAAGAATACAGCGACCCGTTTCTGATTGGTATACCGTATGCCCTATTCGTTGAAGCAAAAAAGGAATCTAAACATTCGACTACTTTTATGTAAATGTAGTATTTAAATAAATAAATAAAATAAATATTTTTGGGACATTTTAACACAGGACCATCTAGTTCCAAACTAAGCAGAGCTTGTACTATGGGTACTAGACAATGGAAATAATACTTATGTACTTTTTTTTTTGTAAATACATACTTATAATACACAAAGAAACAACCAGACCAACACAAACACTTATGTTCATCACACAAATATTTGTGTCCTGTGAGAATCGAACCCACGACCTCTTGATCAACAGTCCGACACTCGAACCACTAGACCACAGACGTCGCCAACAAAGTGATATCTACTTATAACACTTATAAGTTAAAACATTATGAAAAAAAAATTCGAAGTTGTCATTTACTTTAATCCTTCAACTAACAGGGTATCGAGAATCACATACATAGTTGGTGCCTTCTTCGCAACCGGCGCAAATATTAATTGTACTGATACTGACAGTAACATACAATGTTTTCGTAAATTCGCGACCGCAATTGTGGAGCGGGAATTATATTAAAACAATCATTATTCTGTATCTTTGAACCTACTTAACTTATCATCATGCCAAAGTTTTTCTTCTTGTGCGTCTAATCTTATTACATACTGTTACTTAAAAATACACAAAAGAGAGATGTTTGTATACATAAGTTATTACATTACCAAACAAGGCTATTAGTAAAGTTATAAGTTACAGTTAGTCAAAATATAAGACTACACGTGTGGAAACATATTGATCGGCGACACGTGCTATCCTTGTTTTCTTAGAAAAGGACTTTGGACACGTAATTGAAAATGTATCATAATATGGCAGTAAATAAAGGAAAACGTTGAATTTCTAGCGACTTTCAGTAGGTAGTTGCTAACCAGCGAATCACCTCGGCTTTGCACGGATTCAAATATAAAGCTTCGTCGAGGTAATAGATAGCTTCAGGTGTATCTATTGGTGAAAACTGTAACGCGCTCACAATGAAAATAGTTTTAATTTTGACATTACAGCAATATTTATTGCGTAATACACAGTTGCAGTAAGACAGATTGTCAAAACATACGGAGCAATGAACATTGAAATAAAAATGATCGCGAGTGAGATACCTACACAATTCGGCAACCATTCTTTACTTTCTAACTATTAGCGCACACTCGGACAGACGGGCCGGCACATTTTGTTTTTAACCGACTTCAAAAAAGGAGGAGGACTTCAATTCGTTTTTTTTTGTATGTTTGTTACATTGTTAAGTTCTGAACTTCGTCATTTATAAACCGATTTCGAAAATTCTTTTTTCATTTGAAAGGATTTACTTCCAGATTGGTCCCATTTTTATCAAAATCCAGTTTTGATGATGGAATTCATGTGGAATTGAGGGGTCTCCTCAAATATTATAGGCATACATATAGCGATTTCGGTATATTCATCACCAAGTCAAGCATTTGCATTCAGAAAGTATCATTTAGTGAAGATCTGATGAAGGTCTTTAGAGATAAAGAAGGGAACTCTTCAATGGACAGCTAATCATCCGGGATTGCAGCAAAATCTTGCCTTTCTATTGTTAATGCAACTCAAAATAGAAAAAAAAAAAAAACTTTAAAAAAATAGTAAAAACCGACTTCAAAAAGAATAAAATAATAAAATTTGTGTGAAACAGTTTAGGAAGTCGCTGCCAGTTTTTAAAAAAATCAATCCGATTCAAAGGCACCTACTTCCTAAACTGTTTCACACAAATTTTATTTTATTCTTTTTCAAGTCGGTTTTTACTTTTTTTTTGTGTAGTTTATTATACTATGTAGTGATTGTGATGATGATTGATGTCAAAGCTGACAAAGTAGTTTTTTTTTCTTTAATTATTGCCGATGTAATGCAATGGCTGGGGAAAAGTCTCCAACCATAACTTTCATACCTCAATTTGTGTTGTTTTCTTTAATTTTTAAGGCAAAATCTAAGTCTTCACACCCGCGTTTCCATGACTAGTCTCTGTGATGATGACCCCAATGCTTGAGAAATTTAACGCTTGCCGAATTTGTGGAAATAAAAACTTTGAATCGCCAAAGCTCATAAAACCAAGCTATCATAATAAAAATCTTAATTACTATCCCAGCACTTTCGACCTATTTCTAAGTTCAGCTTTGAAATGAGAAAAGCGCTCATTAAAAAGGTGATATCCAGTTATTTTATTCGAAAAGTACATGGTTTTTGTTGTTTTATGAGGATCGGTTGCCGCCGACGGGAACGATCGTATTATACATGCCTATATTTCTAATTAATTGCCTAAGTCATGAACGTTTGTCGTTCCTACTAGGAATCTAGGTTAAAAACGATGAGCGAAATTCAATAAAGGATAATAGATATCATAGATATACAGGATTTGACATTATTTTTATAACATACAAGCTGTGCCAAGCGTTGCAATGCCACCTTTCTATCATCATCTTTTTGGGCCAGGAACCTTCGCAGATCAACTTGGAAAGGTTTATCACAATCGGATGAATGGTTTAGGAACGCGTAGAGGACGAACATACATAGAAACATTCATTTTTAGATATGTATATAGATGATGAGTTATCGTGTTTCAAATTTAAAAAATAAATAATTATTCCGTCGATACTTAGAGTAAATAGAGCCAGAGTGAACAAATTTCATTCAAGTTTCGCTCAAAGTTGAAGCACAAAAACAATCAATGTGTGACCAGTAACTATTAAGTAATCTGTGGTGTGACCGTAAATGGCACGTAAAATGTTCACCGATACGCACACAAGCGATATTGTACGAACGTAGCCTTTTAAGGCTAACTTCAAGTTGCGACACTCTGCGTGCGACTAATGTGGTTCTATGCCTAGTTATTCTGAGGGTCGATAGGAACTTTATTTATTTTTAGAAAATAAAAATAAATATTTCTTTCTTTCTTTCTAAAATCATTTACCGTTTTTAAGCTCTGAAATACACTTTTTTTTCCTCGAATTATTCCCTTACTACAACATTATAACAAAAAAGTTTCCATTACATCTTCATGAAACTTCTCACTTGACAATAGAACTCCCTAAAGTGGTAAAAATTACAATGTTTTAAAGTAGAACCTTAAAACAAACTTTCAAGCTAATAAGACTTTCTCGTATTTAATTAAGAATAACTGTTGGCACCTGGTTCTGGAACTAGGTTAATAGATTCCTTTTGCTGTCCAACCCTTTTTATACAGCTCTGCGAAAAAATATTTAGATGGAAACTAATGTAGGTTACCTAGTTTTAGTCAATCGATTTTTTTGCATTCGTTTATACAAAATATAGGTTACCTTTTCTCTTCTCGGAAGACCTCAATATACACATAGCCACACCATTGGGGGTCCATAACACGGTGTTCCAGGCCGAGTGCATGGGCATTTCCCTGGCAGCTTCGGCGATTATAGCCAGGAAGGTTAAAGACTACTCAATTCGTATACTCTCGGACAGCATGTCTGTACTACAAGCACTAAGCAGCCACACGGTAAACTCGGGGCTGATACACGAGTGCCAGCAAAACCTCAACCAGGTAGGTAATCTCAATAACATAACCATTCAATGGATAAAAGGACACAGCAGTTCCCGAGGCAATGACGCAGCGGATGAACTGGCCAGAAGGGGATCGAGTATGGTAGTCGTGGGACCTGAACCCATAGTGCCACTCCCCTTTGGATACCTACGCAACTTGGTAAGGAAACGCACCAAGGACAAACACTACAAACTATGGAAAGACCATGGTGTGTGCAGGCAGGCCAAGGAGGCACTTCCCACAATAGACGGCCGGTTTACGAAACAGGCCCTCCGATTGTCAAAACAACAGCTGCGTACAGTCACAGCTGCTATTACTGGCCACGGGTCCTTTAACAAACATCTTTTTGTCATAGGTGTCACGGACAGCCCACTGTGCAGAGCCTGCATGGTGGAAGACGAGACAGCAGCCCATGTGCTTCTAGACTGCCCTGAGGTCGCCACATACAGGGCCAAGTACTTCGGTAACCCAGGTACCCTCAGAGAGATCACCAGCAACACCAAGGCGTTGCTGGCCTTTTTCGAGGAGTTAGGGTGGATCGAGTAAGTTCCCACCCGTACGCAAAATACACGCTTGATCGTGGAGTTGCGGAAACCAGCCCGTTATACTATACTATACTATACTATACTATACCTTTTCTCTTTCGGTGAAGATCGTCAAAAGTGACCAAGGTATTTTGTGAAAAAGATGAGCAGCAGTATCTTTCTAAGGGCTAGGCATGATATCCTGCAATTAATGTTGCCCAAAATCTTGGGCTTGATCTTGCGTAAATGCAAGACCGCAAGACTACGAGACCATGACTTTGCGCAACACTAAACTGGTTCATTATTCTCCAAACAATTATACTGTAAAAGTAAAGTAAGTTGCCCAAAGTCTTGGTCTTGGTCTTACGAAAATGCAAAACCGTGAGACTGCAAGACTATGCTTCGGACAACAATAAAATTGTTTCAGTACTGGCTGAAGTATTATACTGTAAAATTAAAGTAAGTTAACTTGCCCAGTCTTGGCCTTAGTCTTGTAAAATTACAAGACCGCATTACAGTGAGACCAAGACTTTGCGCAACACTCGGTTTTAGTGTTGCCCCAAAGTATTATAATGTAAAAGTAAAGTAAATTAAGATGCCCAAAGTCTTCGTCTTGGTTTTACGAAAATGCAAGACCGCAAAACTACAACACAATAAAACGTCTATTTAATCGAACATTTATATTCTTGACAGTCAATAGGCACAGGATATAACTGACTATTAAAATAATTCAACTGTAGGAACAAAACAGATTCCACAAATTTAAATAACAAAGTAAACTGCCTGAAATGTATTGTTTTAGATTTTTCAACGTATTTATTTTATGGTATAGGATAGCAAAACGAGCTAAAGGCTCATCTGATGTTAAGCGGTTACCTTCGCCCATAACAACTGCAATACCACCTAGGCTGTTGCCTAAATGGTATTGCTGTGCAAAGCTCTGTTATTAATCTCAATCTTACTCATTCAATCTTTAAATCTTCATCTTGGTTTATCAACTGTAAAATATTGTTGGACATAGGCTAACCAAAGTAACCATTTCAAATTACGTACATCTCTGCCTGTGAACTTCACTCCGTTCGTACAACTAACACATACGCGTCCCACAAACCATGGCAATCCAAGGCCAACCAGAGCTTTTTTTCTTCCTTTCCATAACTATATTGGCTTTTATCTTAACCAGAGTCGACTGTTATGTTTTTAAAAGAGGGGACAAACGAGCTTACAAGACACCTGACATTCGCAGAGAGTCCGCAATGCGTTGCCGACCTTTTAAAAAGACGAATGCTCTTTTTTTTCGGGAAAGCCCCCGACGGAAACTGGCTCCATAGTTTTGCGGTTCGAGGCAAAAAAATTGCGTGTAATATAGTCCATCGTGTGGATGGAACTTGGATTTATGGCGGGCTGTACGACGGTGGAATATCAGTTTTTATAATAAAACGTAAAATATACACTACAATTATACAACCAAAGCCCTAAGACGATTTAAAACCTATAAATAAAACAAAGACTAAATTCTATTATTAACGTACAATTGATACACGAAAGTCACCTCTGCCTATCCTTAGAGAGAAACGTGACACTAAATTAGAAGTATCTATCATTATCGTCATAAGCCGAGCTCTGAGGTCGAAACATCTGTCGTGTGACCATAAATTCTTATTATCTCACAATTTTAGCCCTAGACATTGTTCAGCGAGAATTTAGTACTTGAGGGCTAAATTTGTCCCTGAGCTCTGGACAGTCTACTTAAGTTCATATATTTAAAAGAAAATTACGAATGATTTACGAGTATGTTTTGAAAAGTGATCTTTTGATCCTAAGTACTGATTTAGGAGCACTTTTCTGACTTTATGGGAATAAAAGTTACCTTAGTGTTTTCTTGTGTGATTTCAAGAGAATTTAAAAACGTTGTTGTTTCTGTTTGCGTCGATAGAGACCTGTACACGACTTTTTAAATGCCATCCATTTAATGTTCTTTTTCAATGGACTAATGCATTTTTTATATTTAAAACTACAATACATCATCTTTCATTTTTACTAAGTAGCTGATGCCGGCTTTACTTGAATAGTATTTCGATAAAAAGTCCTATATGTTAAATCAGGCCATGGTCTACCTATATTTCATCCAAATCTATTTAGCAGTTTATGTGTGATTTCTTTAACGTTTGACTGTTATCATATCGTAGGTGGTTTTATAAAGTTTTATAGACATAAATTTTATATAGACTGGATAACAAAGGCCCAAACACCTTGACAACCTTTCATATTCTAACTATTATAAAATTGTAATTATCTGTTTGTTTGTTTAAGCATCACGCAAAAACTACGGGACCGATTTTGATATAACTTTTAGTAGGTAAAAGGGTATGAGTGACTTAAAAACGGGTTTGTATTTTATGAAAAGAAAAACACGGTTTTTGTGGAATAGATCTTAAAAACTACAAGAGTGAAGCCTCGGGTCATAGCTCGTTGTAGTATGTATCATTTGGGATTATGAAATGCATACATTTTTAGATTATTACGAGGCGTGGGAGTGACACTTTTAGGTTTTGACTTTCGTTGGAGGTCAGCCATTCACGTCTGACATTTTGAATAAAGCTTCTTATTTTAGGTGTATAGTGTAATGGGTCAAACGCCCACGTCTATCAAACGTCGTATTTACTTGAAATGACAATAAATTACAAGGTATATTAAGGACAGTCGAATGCATGAACACTAGAATTAGAAAAACGCCCTTATTGTTACGAAATAAAGACGCTGTCAATGTCTAACTGTTACCACTGACCTGCGGTTGACCGGTTGGTTTTTATGAAAGATGAAAGAGTTCAAAGCTTAAGTTTTGGTCTTGCGACAATGCAAGGCCGCAAGACTGCAAGACTAAGACTTTGGGAAACAGTAAAACAGTTTTAGTAATGCCCAAAGTATTATGCTATAAAAGTAAAGTAAGTTAAATTGCTCAAAGTCTAAGTTTGTTGGTACGAAACTAGCGACGACCAAGCGAAGGCGAAGGTGATCTATACTCGAGCGGTGGGGTAGGACGTTTCGCCGCCAGTTTTGTGCCCATACTGGAGGCCGCTAGCGGACCGCCGTGCCTTGGTCGCCGCTAGTTTCGTGAACGCAGACTTAGTCTGCAAGACCGAAACTGGGCAATACTACGCAAGAATTTTGAATTTTCTTTTAACTACTTTTTTTTTGTCTTTGTAAGTACGTTAGCAAAGGTATAAATATATGTATTTCAGATGATACATGGCAGAACTTCATGTTGCGGAATGGAACGATTATAATGTTTTTAACGTTTGGTTACGTCAACAATAACAACGAAAATCTTACCATTAAGGTGGTTTCGAAGCGGCGAGGCGAGGATTGGATGGGATGAGCGTGAATTGAAATCTCGCTGACCCTTTCACACCGAAAGTGCTCAAACATCGCGAGCTCGCGCCGTCTCGCGCTGACCAGCCCAGCTCGCGCTGACCGGCGCCGGCTCGCAATGTACAGTCAGCTGCATTCATTGGTTACCCCACTTATGAACAAACTCTCAAATAAAGAAACAGTCGGTGCGAGACATCGCGAGGCAGAGCGTGGCAGAACGCGGCCGAGTGTGTCCGAGCGTGGTAGAGCGAGATCGCACGGTACCTCGATGGCCGGTGCGAGATTTATGTATCCGTTTTACAATGTAATAAATACTCTATTCATGCAGAAATAAAGTTTAATATTGTACCTGCGTGATCGAATCAGAAATGAGGAGATTTGCATGAGAACGAAAGTAACCGACATAGCCCGAAGAATTGCCAAACATAAGTGGCAGTGGGCGGGGCACATTGCTCGCAGAACGGATGGCCGATGGGGCAGTAAAGTTCTGAAGTGGCGACCGCGTACTGGAAGGCGCAGCGTGGGTAGGCCCCCCACAAGGTGGACCGACGACCTGGTGAAGGTCGCGGGAATCCGCTGGATGCGGAAGGCACAGGACCGGTCGTTGTGGCGATGCTTGGGGGAGGCCTATGTCCAGCAGTGGACGTCTTTCGGCTGAAATGATGATGATGATGATTGTACCAACAAATATTTCTATTCTCGCTTCGCGCATCCAGACCTTTCACACTAAAGATGGGCGTGACGACAGTTAAAATTTTGCCATACTAATTTCAATACTCGCTCGGCCCATCCACGCCACGCCTCGCCGGTATGAAACTCCCTTGAATCCCTAATCATCCAAAAAAACATAAATATAATAATATTATGAATTACATAAACACTGCCTTATAATAGTGTATAATTAGATTGTACAAAACATAGCAGTAACTACACTATAACTATGCTATTATTGCATACAGACGCATTTTACCCAAACGCAATGCGCGCGTAGGCTGTTGGCAACAACGGTTACCTAAATGTTATCCACATACATTACCGCACTTTCAGAGAAACAACGAAATGTGAGTCACACACACTACGTTATGTATACGGAACATTATCGAAATAACGCGTTTAATTTACGACGTGCTTTATATTTCCAACGTGGCTTAAACCTTATTAATTTACGTGGAGATGAATTTACGAAAATATAAATTACTATAGGTTAAGTACTTTACCTATAAAAATCAATCGGGAGAATATGATATGTATAACATTTATTAAGTAAAATAAATGCACACCTATGGAGGAAATATTCATCATCATCATCATCATTTCAGCCGAAAGACGTCCACTGCTGGACATAGGCCTCCCCCATGGCCTCCCCCAAGCATCGCCAAAACGACCGGTCCTGTGCCTTCCGCATCCAGCGGATTCCCGCGACCTTCACCAGGTCGTCAGTCCACCATGTGGGGGGCCTACCCACGCTGAGCCTTCCAGTACGCGGTTGCCACTCCAGAACTTTACTGCCCCATCGGCCATCCGTTCTGCGAGCAATGTGCCCCGCCCACTGCCACTTAAGTTTGGCAATTCTTCGGGCTATGTCGGTTACTTTCGTTCTCCTGCGAATCTCCTCATTTCTGATAAGTCACTCAAAGGGCAATGGAGAGGGCTATGCTCGGAGTGTCCCTGCGTGATCGAATCAGAAAGGAGGAAATATTAGTTTTTTTAAATTATGAAAACATACGTGTGGCGTCGGGGATGCCCGACAGAAGCAAAGCTTCTACGCATTTCCAAGCGTAGATATAATGTGCGCGCGCAGAACTGTATTTGTTTTCGTCGAGACAGTAGTGTAGCTGCGCGCCAATGGAGGGGGAAGTCAACGGTGACATTTTTTCTCGGTTTACTCCCTGGTGGCCGAGCGAGCAACGACGAGCAACGCTATAGAATAAAATATAGAACTATAATAATTAAACAGCCTCAGACAAAACACTCGTTCAATATGACATCTGTGGTCTAGTGGTTCGAGTGTCGGACTGCTGATCACGAGGTCGTAGGTTTGATACCCACAGGACACAAATATTTATGTAATGAACATAAATGTTATGTTAATTTGGGTGTTTCTTAAGTATTATAAGTAAGTATTTACAAAAAAATTAAGTAAACAAAGTGTTATTGAAATAACTGAATAACTTTTACTATGGGACCAATCCAGAAATCGCGAAAAAGAAATCAGTTGTCCTCCACATTTTTGTTCACTTGAATCGACAAAATGTATTTTTTTTGCGAATTCAGGGTTGGGGCCATAGTAAAAGTTGTTCATACTGATGAGTACATTAACCCCTTAAGAGGTTTTAAGTTATTTCAATAATACGTTGTATGAGTATTATTTCCACATTGTCTAGTATCCATAGTACAAGCTTTGCTTAGTTTAGGACTAGATGGTGCTGTATGTAATGTCCCAAAATATTTAAAAAAACACACGCGTAGTGGTGTAGCGGTTGGACTAGCCGCTACGAAAATGTAGCTGCCGTAGCATTATCTTTGGTACAGCTACGTCGTAGCAACGTCATAATAAATTTTACTATATTGTCAACAACATGTTATTGTAAATAAAGTAATTCATTAACTTCAACGTATATTTTAGTTCTAGAACATTTCCAGTATAATGGAATGTGGTTTCGTTAAATATTCCACACGACAAGTTAACTTCTTCTATTTCTAGTTTCACATGATATATTTCACTCATAACTTAGTATCGTATGACTGCGTTGTCACTGACTGTGACATTGACAAGAATAAATAACGTGGGCAATACTTAAAAGAGCGAAACATGATACATACCAAATAATCCTATTAAAATTAAAAATGCAATGGTATGGATGTTTGTTTGTTCGTTTGTTTATCCTTCAATCACGCTGAAACGGCTGAACGGATTTAGATATGAGATAGCAATTAGATAGACCATAATCTGGATTAATATATGGGCTACTTTTCATCCCGAGAAAATAAGCAGTTCCCGATAAATATGCGAAAACGTAATTATGTGATAAACTGAAATAACAGCGGACAAAGCCGTGGGCAATGTCTAGTAAGTACATAATAATATTGCCATAAACCCATACCTCCAATTTCTATAAATACGGTATCATACTAAAGCTCAGCTATAATTGAAGATTAAATTAAGCCCGAAAAATATCCCCCAATCTTTTATACACAAGAAGAATAGCAAGTAAATTGATATTAGGTAGCAACCCCTAAATGTACTTGGATTCGGGATTTTATGGCCTCATAAAAATACCCCATAGAACACACTCGTAGGTAGCATTAAGGTAACATTTATTTAAGGGTTTGGTCGTACCCGGTATCTTAATGAAGAGCTACTGGCTAGTTGACTGTACATAAGATACGTACATAATTGTGTGGAGACACCCTTATTTTTACTACTACTGGCTATTTTATGGGTAGGATTATTTGTTATGTTTAGAGTGACGTCAATGTATCCTAGAAAATAAATATTAGAGGTAATAATAAGTTGCCTAACTTTCTACCTAGCCGTGGAAACCTGTAATTGGCTTAGTTGTGTATAATTTTTTATATAGCTGTTAGTTTTCCTAGTTATAAATAAAATAAAGACTTTTACCAAGTAGAATAAGCAAACGCAATTATATGCTGAAGTTGACACTCTTTGACCAAACAGTAAAAATACAGAAAAGTACTCATCATCTAAACTTAGCCTTACATCAATAGAGCCATACCATAAATTTCATAAAAAATGGAGGTATGCCTTCAAAAATTTTGCGTGTTACGGTATCGTCGCTTTTCTCCCACTTGCTTTACACAGAAACCAAAACAATAAGTTGTTATTACTAGGTACTTCTGTTTTTGTACACTTTTACACAACAAACTGGCATTTCGATCATTTTATAGCTCCAGCTTTTTTTTTGTAGCACCATTGCGGTGAGCGACTGAACCGCGAATGAAAGCGATCACGGGTGAAGTGATCATTTTGCGCATAATGCAGCGTCAAGCTTTGTTCTTACTTGGCAAATCTCCCTTGTTTTATGTCTATCTATGTACCACACATAATAGAGCAGACCTAGAAGTAATGCGTTGTTTGGATGAACTTTTAAAACTAAACTTTATACAATAGTGGGATTACAATAAATCAATAACCTATCTACAAATGCACAATATTTACAACACAAATATAAAATAAAAGTACAAAATAAATTTATGTAAAAAGGCGTTCTTAGTCGTCAAAGTATTTCTCCACATCGCTGTCATCTGGAAAAGTGCCCAGAAGACTGGCAGCGTTGCCACGTTGTATGGCATCGCTGGCAACGCTACCAACCAACCTTTATACTAGTTGACCAAGATAATTAGATAACTGGCTAGTATGCGACACGCGAAGTCGCGCAGTCGCTCAGCGAGCTATGGAGCGAGCTATGCTTGGAGTTTCTTTGAAGGATAAAATCCGAAACGAGATTATCCGGAGAAGAACTGGAGTGACCGACATAGCTTGTAGAATCAGTAAGCTGAAGTGGCAGTGGGCTGGCCATGTCTGTCGAAGGACCGATGGCCGCTGGAGCAGACGAGTCATTGTGTGGAGACCTCGAATCGGCAAACGCAGCGTATGGCGCCCCCTTGCCAGGTGGACCGACGACCTAAAGAACGTGGCTGGGGGGGACTGGATGCGGAAGGCAGAGGACCGAGCGTTGTGGCGCAACTTGGGAGAGGCCTATGTCCAGCAGTGGACTGCGATAGGCTGAGTTGATTGATTGATGCGACACGCCTACCCGCTACCCGCGCTTTCGTCTCAGTACTAAACATTCTGCCTTCCCTATCCCACATATTTGTAGATGACGTCACGTTTGACAGTTGTCTATGCGTCTCGGTAGGCTTGTATTCATCTGTTATCACATAAAAGTTTTTGTAATAATAACGGGTGATATGTTAATTAAAACTTGACCCTCTGTTAGCGAAACCTTTGAAAAACATTAAGCATCTGCCAAACCCAATAGTTTTCCTTCATTCACGAATCATTGAGGATATAAACTTTCCATCGAATGTAATCTACGAGATACGGGGCTATATTTTCCTTAACACACACACAACATACACAACCTCACTCACTCACACAGCCCCACAAATACGTTATTTGTATACGTATAATATTATATATATCCTGTTACCCACGAAGGTTTCCAGTGTAGAATTTGCGGTGGGCTTACATTACGTTGAATGACGTCACACAAAAGGATAGGAAATCGGTCTATGAGCCGTGAAGTATTCAGTCCGTAAAGTACAACCTTAAGACTGGCTAACACTGAGATCAATGTTAAAAGACTCAATGTTGAGGTGACATTTCATGTCTTGTATATACTTGAAATAGTAAATGTTTTTTTATATATTTAGCTCGTAGTATATAAGCTGTTTTGAATATCCCAAAAAATAGATCAGCTTAGGGTACCCAAATATTGTAATTATGAATGGTCAGGTCATATTCAGAGAGCTATGGATGAAAGATGGTCACAAATAATAACAAATTGGTACCCAATATATAAAAAAAGAAGGAGGGGTAGACCACTGGAAAGACGGAGTGACGACATCATACAAATAGCCGGCAACCTATGGCCCAGACGGGCACAAGATAGAGCCACCTGGCACGGTTTGGAGGAGGCTTTTACCGCAAAAGGCGGCCCTTACACGGATACACCTAAAAATACTAACCTAATTTAAGGAAAAATTAAATAAAAACTAACATTACTAACAAATAAATAAGTACACACCACAAAATAGTAGATAAGAACTACTTGCTAACTTGTAAGGGATAAAATAAAGCTAATAAATAAATAAATAAAATGAATAAGTAAACAATGGAAACCTGTCATTACAAAGTGTAGTTTCACAAAATGCGAATCGTTAATTTTATGGCAAACGTTTTAGGAAATACCTATCCTAGTATATTTTGACAGCTCACGCATAGAAGCTGTGTTCTTGCGTTCAATACTTTGATTGGCTTGCAACATGTCTTAAGTCTATCGAAACAAACTATGAAAAACAACATCGCATACTAAACCTAACATGACAAAATCTATAGAGATTTACAAAATGGTTTTTAAAACTAAATCGCTGAAGCTTTTTTTATATTGGGAAATAACAAATGCTAAGTTTGGTTAACAGAAAATAAACTTGAAAAAATAGTAAAAACTGAATTCAAAAAGAATAAAATAATGTGTGTGAAACAGTTAAGTAGGTGCCATTGGTTCGGTTTGATTTAAGAAAAAATTGGCACCGACTTCCTAAACTGTTTCACACAAATTATTTAATTTAATTTATATCATATCATAATTATCAAAAAAAAAAAAAAAAATACATAACACGCCCACTCATACATACATAGCTGCACCCACATCTTCACAAATACACACAAATAAAACACTCTCCAACACCCACACACACGCAGCTCTTATACCCACATCACCTTCTTCTCTTACTATTTTTTTTTATAAAAAGATTAAAATAAAAAAGCTGTAAAGTACTTATTAGATTAGATTAAAATAAGCTCTGTTAAATATCTACACAAATAGCATCAATGTAACCACGGAATACTTTATATTCATTTCCTCTATGAATGTAACCCACCCACGGCATATTGTTATCCTTTTCTTATGAGGGGGGACCTGGTGTCCTAAGATACAGGCTTCGGCTTAGTTTAGGCACCAGTCTCCCACAGATTATCTATCTTATTTTGATGCTAATAATTGTTATCCCTACTGGTGTATGATTTGTGAGAGATAATAAAAAATAAAAAATAAATCTATTCGAAGCCGGTTTTTACTTTTTTTAAGTTTACTTTACTTTTCTACTTTGAGTAGCATAAAAAATAGATAGAAGAGCGATTGCTGCAATCGCGGGTGATTTGCTGTCATCCATTGAAGAGTTTGCTTCTTTATCTCCTAAGATCTTTATCAGATCTTCACCAAATTTAAACATAATTTTAAAATCGTTCCACAATTGACGGAGAAATTCGAACATAGAACCTCTTCCGTTTTTTGAAGTCTCATTTCAGGACATAGAAAGGCGTAAGTAATTGAGAGAACACTTTACTTCACAGTTTAGGCAAAAAGTCTAGTCGTAGAGACAAGATATAAGCAGGTGCCACTCTCAACTAAGCAATAAAACGTAGGAACACTTTATTTCGTGACGGTGCCTTATAATGTGTGATATGTGTCTCTTCCAGTCCTTTCTAAGAACACTTAAATACCTATAAAGAAGCTGCTTGTTACATGTGATAAAACTGAAAAAAACAATTTAGTGAGCTTACTTTTAACCGACTGCGCCAGAAGGCGAGTTATGCTTTTTGAGTGTATGTATGTATCAGTGGCGTACATTGCATATAGACAATTAGGCAGTACCTACCCAGTGCCTGCCTCATTCAAATTCAATAGTGGTGTAAGTTACTATATTTTTTCAAAGTACGATGATTATTCATATTTTTACCCGACTTCAAAAAAAGGAGGAGTTATGTAATCGGCAGGTATTTTTTTTTTTTTTTCATTTGTGTATACCGATTTCTCCGAGATTTCTGAGCCGATTTGCGTGGTTGTTTTTTTATTTCGTAGAAGAAGCCCGCGCGGTAGTCCCATATAAATTTTATTGACTTAGGTTGAGTAGTTTTTTAACCAGCTTCAATAAATCAGTTTATTTTAGCTTCGCCTACCTAGATGATCTACTAATAGTTTTGTTTTTTCTGTAAATTATCAACTAAAAAGTATGAAATAAAAACTTTTTGACAAAAAATAAAACCGACTTCAAAAACCTTAACTAAAAAGTAAAAAATAATCCTTGTATGTATTTCAAAATCTCTCACATAAACCAAAATTTTGAAGGCGGCGCGTGACTGTCCCTTTACGTCATGTAAATATAATGTACTGTCGAGCGCTATCTATAGTAAATAAAAAAGTTTAAGAAATTTCTTCCAGCAGACCTTCCGTCTGTTCCTTATTGCAACCACTTTATTAAAATTACTTTTAAAATAATTATTAATATAAACGGTTTCACTCACGTTATTCCATCGGGTGTGCCCGACCTGTTTCAAGTTTGAACGGAGCCTTAATCATGAACTCCAGCAACCAGCTCATATAATAATATTATAATTATGAATATATTAATAAATATGAATTTAACTCACGATAGTTATTATATAAAAAATCATTTTAAAATCAACTTTGTATGGGATCGGAAAATTTGGTAGCGCACACAATACAAAAGTAAATTGTAATTTTGTTATAAAGAAAATTTTTAAACTGTGGTTGCGATAAAGAACAGGTACTGAACCAAAATTAAAATTTTCCACACTCCTTAAAAAATATCCTGTATAAACATTATCCTCTCACCTGCCAGATGCCAAAATTTTAAGCAAATGTTAACTTTCACGATTTTTTATAATACTCCACTATTTTAAAATGATGTTTTGATATCAATCTGTGGGCGAATAAACCCTATAAATACCTAGTCAACTGTGCATCGTATGTTTTTTTCTATTTATTAATAATGTTTTGGGTACAGACGTTACTCAATTACTCGCAGAGCAGCTTCGAAATTTATATTATAATCACAATACCAGGAAATCATTTTCGACTTCATAAGCCCTTAACGCTTCATTAATCTTTCATCTATACACATAATATAAGCTCTTTATACGTATACCTATCTTTAATTAGTAACCACAAATGTTTCACGCTAAATTAACAATGCAAGTACATGCCCCTAACTACAAACAAAGCGATCGATTCTAACCGAACAAATCTATTGTGCAAACACTGATTACAAAGTTTTTCATAAGCTACCCTTATCACCGACACTCGGTCACCCAGCCATCGGCTTAGCTCATAACAAATGCCTTTCGGATTGATGACCTAGAAAAGTCGAATCTTAATCCGTGATACGAGGGCTTCATAAATATTCAGTGTCGTTATTTCACCTCGGCGGATGTCGATCCTGAGACGCGGGCGGCCGGAGCCTGTGTTTATGTTTACAGGGGGAAGGGGGCGCCCAGCTGAGATCCCCGCCTCCCCCGCCCGCGCCTCACCCCCGCCACAGACTGCGGAAAATCGATAGCGCTGCGAGCGCCGCAGACCTCGTGCGGATACTTTACTGAATGACGTGCCTTTGATCCTAACAAGCCAGTATGAGCCCAACATAGACACTCGCCATTTAGCCCTTTAGTACCCAACCAACACCAATCAACTATGAAATTACAAATAAGTACCCTTGCTCCTTTCATTTTTATTCGCCAAATTATCACTCTATTTTCGTTTAATTTTCCCAACGAGTTATCTTATGAAAATAAATGGAATGCTGGGAAAAACCGCTTATGATGCCATTAAGAATACTTTCGGAGGGGGCTTTCGTTAAGTCCTCGCGACTGCCCGAGGCCCCATTACGTCCAATAATGTCAATTTCGGTTTTGAATATTTGAGGTAAGTACTTGGGCACGTCTTTCTTTAAAGTACATAGCTAACTAACTAAGCATCTAATTATGATCAGCCCAAAAAATAAATAAAATAGTTTTTCCTTCCATATAATAATCGTGTATTTAACACGTAGGTTCGTAGAGCGGTTTAAAAGATGTGTATCTCAGCGTGAATGGTAGAAAAATAAATCTTGATCCGCGAGAAATATGGGTGAAGTATCAAAAAGGTTTAGTTTCTCTGAATGTATTAAAGAATGTAATAATAAAACTAGTTTAACCGGATTACATCGCACATATTATTAAAATTGGTTTTCCTGACGTTTTGAAAGCTTTTCAGTATTCGTGGTCGCAGGAAGACTAAGATGACAAGTGTCTTTACAGATATTTAGTTTTTTTTAATCTACAATAAAAATACAAACAAAATTTGTTATTAATTAAAATCGTTTCGATGCACGCAGTAGTCACTCACAGTGCCATTGTGTTTTACAGTGTAGCGTGCTGTTTAGGACTTGGTTATTTTTAAAACTGAGTTCCAAACAGGTGGTAGCTGCCAACCAACCTACCTGTGACCACTAACGCTGCAAAGCTTTCGAAACGTCAGGAAAACCAATTTTAATAATATACGCCAAGTAACCCGGGGGACTGGATGCGGAAGGCAGAGGACCGAGTGTTGTGGCGCAACTTGGGAGAGGCCTATGTCCAGCAGTGGACTGCGATAGGCTGAGTTGAAGAACCCGGTTAAACTTGTTTTATTATAATGTGTAGTGATCGCGAAAACCTAAGAAATTATTCAAATTTAAATTCAAAATTATTTATTTGTCAAACATAGGTAAGATGTACAAGACATGGTGTTATTTTATAAATAATCCAGTGTCACTATGCTTTGCCTTGATAGGCGTATAAATTTGATGACATAAAAGAGTATTTAAATGTTGATATATTACAGATTTGTGGAAATTAATTTTATAATAAACAGTTTCTATTTGATCAAATCATGTGTTTGAGTAGGTTAATGAATAGGTTAACAAAGAAATCGGACTCTTGTATATTTATTTGTTTATTAAAAACGTTTATTAATACCTAAACCAAAAACGGATGCATCTAATATTCATACAGAAGAAGTATGTCAGAAAGAACAGCGACGAGTTCTTGAAAACCGCGAAACTTCGAATCGTTGTTGATGTCCTAGAAATATTTGAAAACTGCAACGTAACGTCCAATTGAAAGAGTTAATAAGTTAATTCATTCGTACTGTGATATTATTCATCAGTTTGCTTCATCATCGTCATCATCATTTCAGCCAAAAGATGTCCATTGCTGGACATAATCCTCCCCTAAGTATCGCCACAACGACCGGTCCTGCGCTTTCCGCATCCAACAATTCCCGCGACCTTCACCAGGTCGTCGGCCTACCATGTGGGGGGCCTAACCACGCTGCACCTTCCAGTACGTGGTCGCCACTCCAGAACTAAACGGCCCCATCAGTTTGTTTATTATGGCATTTTTTTTTAATTTTTTTTTTATTTGTTCAGTGATATACATAACAAAAACATTCTAAAGATCTAAACTTAAACTCATTAGAGTTTTACCGTACATCAGTATCATCGACTATGCAAACAGGTAAACAAAAAAATATAGTTAACAAGGTAGGATATTAAATAAGTACAATGAGGGTAGATACCAGATAATATTTAGCTACATTATGAAGGAGCGAACACCGGTGACTGCGCGAGCCGTCTTAAAAACAAAGTGGTGGAGGGTAGTATTTGTGTTAATACAGGTTGTTCCTATAAAAGCAGCCAACTTTTGAGAATTACAATACAATTAGAATTATTACAATACAATGAAAATGATGTCATTGTATTCACCCCTAACCACAAAACGACTACCTACTCATTTATAATAATTTAAATAAAACTTTATAGGTATCTATTGCGTAATTAAAACTGCATAATAAATCCGAACTGTAACTGTCCAGCTAGGTAAGTCCAACTTCGAGAAAGAGGTCAATCGTCGAATCCGACTCGGTTGGGCAGCGTTCGGGAAGCTACGCTGCCGTCCAATGACTAAAAGGCCGTTAAGTGACAATTTTGTCAAATTTTGTTACATATACTACGAAATGAGCAAATTTTGCTCTCTTTAGTAGTATATGTAACTCAAATTTGACAAAATTGTCACTTAACGGCCTTTTAGTTATTAGACGGCAGTACGCAATATCTTCTCGTCCAAAATACCGCAGTGTCTCAAGACGAAAGTCTTTGACCAGTGTGTGTTGCCAGTAATTACTTACGGTACTGAAACGTGGTCGCTCACTATGGGCCTGATAAGAAGGCTCAAAGTCACTCAAAGGGTAATGGAGAAGGCTATGCTCGGAGTGTCCCTGCGTGATCGAATCAGAAATGAGGAGATTCGGAGGAGAACGAAAGTAACCGACATAGCCCGAAGAATTGCCAAACTTAAATGGCAGTGGATGGGGCACATTGCTCGCAGAACGGATGGCCGATGGGGCAGTAAAGTTCTGGAGTGGCGACCGCGTACTGGAAGGCGCAGCGCGGGTAGGCCCCCCATTAGGTGGACTGACGACCTGGTGAAGGTTGCGGGAATCCGCTGGATGCGGAGGACGCAGGACCGGTCGTTGTGGCGATGCCTGGGGGAGGCCTATGTCCAGCAGTGGACGTCTTTCGGCTGAAATGATGATGATGATGATGATGAATAAATCCGAAGCGTAAGGGGCTTGCTTTCTATAGCAACACAACAAAAATGGCTTTCAATTAAATTGTTAACATAAAACCACAGAATAAAATTAAATAATAGAGTACACATACAAATTATGTGGATGCTCAAACTGAGTGAAAGGTGGCACGATTTGCTAGACTGTGACATACAATAGAGACCTGTTAAATAGGTCAAGCGAATTTAATAATTTCACTGTCTTTCACGTGAGGGATGCCTAACTAGAAGCGTCGCTAGCAATTAATGTCATTTTCGTCTTTGAGATAAGTGTATTTTCTAAGGTAATGAAGAGAGAGTGGGTGAGAGTTGCTGTGAAATCGCGGAGGTGTAGATGTTTTTGTTAGGAACAAGTATTTTGATGCGAATTATAATTTATACGTAACGTTGTTTTCATACGTAATATTGGTAAATGGGTGTTTGGAAATAGGCTTTGACACGTCACAGATTATAGATCTAAGGCACAACTGCTTCTCCGAATCAAGCTGAACCTTCGGAGGTGTAAATGTCTAGTAGCAATACGCAGAAAGGTCTAAACAGATTTTTTTTAAAGTTTACAGATATACAACATTACGAGAATTTTTGTATATGGCTGCCATGCAATGATGGTGGAACGAGGTATTACTTATGGTTGCTTTAAGCGATAAGACAGCAAATTGTTAGTAACTACTGTGCTCATGTTTGTTATAACTTTAGTTTTATTCTTATGGTGTGCAAACAATAAAGTTTACTGTATCTCATCTATCTATCTATTTTCCTCTAAAACAAAAGGAGGATCCTCCAAGCAGTATTTTTGAAGGGCGGCCCGCGGCCCATAGTTTGATATCGGGTGTTTATATTTACGCTCGCTGCGCGTCACATCTTGCTTGCACGATTCAGGATTCGGTGACGTCATCCCAGACTCATCGTTGTCATAGTCAATGTCCCAGTAACAGTACGCATGTAGCGCGATAATATAAATGTCGATAATATAAGATTATAAATCAGTTACAGCTAGTTTAATTCACCATGAAATAAATATTTTTTTCATGTTTTTCCTAAAACATATTTTGAAAACTACATATAATAATCAAAACAACATTTTACCTAACCTCTGCGTTTCGGCCAAGTAACATTGGCTGTGGTGACGAGAAAACTGAAGTATGTGGGTGTATCGTCTTGAGCGGCGGGTGGTTTCTCAATCTACCCGCGGTTGATTAAGTCCCGTAATCATAGTCTGATATGAGTGAAATTCACCGAAAGTTTAAAAACATCTACATAGAATAACTGGCATAGGAGTAAACAACAACACAATTTTCTCTTATATATTCTCTATTACATATTTCCACATGAATCCGCAAAAGATAACAGCTGGGTTACACCACAGACCTAGTAAAAATATACGGTAGCACGGTTTGAGGAGCATGTGTGTACGTAAGCGCCGGTTGTACAAGGAGCATATTTTGTTTGGCTACACTAGATTGTTTGCAACACTTCGTCTATATTTTTACTATGTCTGTGGGTTACACGTGGTCTATTGCAAGTCAATCGCCGCCGAAGCGTAACACTACGACCTATTTCCCTCCGTTGACTCACAGAACTCGTGAAAGGCCTTCCAACATCAAATGTCGACAACAGTACAACGTCCATTGCTATGTTCGTATATAATGGGTTCGTCAAAGTGGTTTGTGATTCGTCAATGGATATTGAATTGTGGCCATTATTGGATGAGAGATGAGATCGTGAGATGATTTTTAACGCCTGCGGCTTCGCTGGTATGTCGATAAAAATTATTCTATGTATTACGATAAAACATGTCCAAACTGTGTGCCTTTCATCCAAATTCTTCTAGCCCTCTATGCATGTTTGAGTATCAAACATCCAACATTTGTACAAACTTCCACATTTACAAGTAGGATTGTCCATGACAGCAATATATTGGAAAGAGATAAGGGATGTCACCAATAATACAATAATATGGGCTTATTTCATAAATCCTACTTCCTACTAACGTAATGTAAATGCAAATTATGGATGTTTAATTTTATGTTTGTTTGTCCTTTAAGTTTCCTTTCTTTTGTTTGTTATTTGAGGGTGTGAGTTCGATCCCGGCCCGCACTTCCGACTTTTCGAATTCATGTGTGGATTTATATTCGATTATCACTTGCTTTAACAGTGAAGGAAAACATCGAGAGGAAACCTGCACACCAGAGAGTGCTCCCGCACTAGGCCAGCGACGTGGACTAAGGCCTAAGCCTTCTCATACTGAGAGGAGGCCTGTGCCCAGCAGTGGGACATAATGGGCTGGTTATGTTATGTTATGTTGTCCTTTAATTACGCTGAAGCGGCTAAACGGATTTAGATGAAATTTGGCACACAGAGAGACCATATTCTAGATGAACATATAGGCTTCTTTTTATTGACAGGCCATGGGAGCGATGCTGCGGGTGTCAGCTAGTAATAATAATGTATTTGAAAGGAGTCATTAGTAGTCATAATAACCAACGCTAATAGAAATTGTGCGCCCCCCTGCCAGGTGGACCGACGACCTAAAGAACGTGGCTGGGGGGGACTGGATGCGGAAGGCAGAGGACCGAGCGTTGTGGCGCAACTTGGGAGAGGCCTATGTCCAGCAGTCGACTGCGATAGAATGAGTTGATTGAATAGAAATTGTGTGATACACAGTAACCAACCATAGAATTAATCTATGTAACCAACGTGTTATTGAAATAGCTCAAAACCTCTTAAGGGTTCATTGTACTCATCAGTATGAACAACTTATACTATGGGACAAACTCTGAAATCGTGAAAAAAAAACTGCTGTTCCCTACATTTTGTCGGTTTAGGTACGTATGTGAACACAAATGTAGGGATCAGCTGTTTTTTTCGCGATTTCAGGGTTGGTCCCATTGTAAAATTTGTTCATAATGATGACAATGACCCCTTAACAGGTTTTTAGATATTTCAATAATACGTTGTATAAGGTCTTACATTACTATTGGCAAACATTGAAAGTGGTGAATGAAGTAACCCGGAAATGACGAAAAAAATATCTGCAGCTCAATACATTTTGTCGATTTGTGTAAACACAAATGTAGGTAACAGCAGATTTTTCTTTCGCAATTTCAGGAATGCTCCCATAATAAATGGTGTTCGTTATGATGAGTAGATTCACCACTTTAAATATTTCCCATTAATAATAATGACCTTTTATAGAAATCTATGTAATTTATTTAGTCATATATAACGGAATCTTCTAGAGAATAGGTTCGTAAGTTCTATATTTAGGTACCTGCTTTATGTAATAAAGTTAGGTCTAGGCAGTAAAGAACATGATCAAGTTACGAACGAATATTTACTTTGATATCGATAGCACTTATGCAAACAGATATCTTCAAAGGATATTAATATTTCTATATTTACATTGAGTCTAGGTAAGCTTTTGTGTCAAAGAAGTATTGAACAAGGCGAATCAATAGAAATATTTACAAGCCAATGAATCTATTTGTACCATAATTGAGTTTTAAATTCAAAGGCTGTCAATATTCAACAGAATCTAAAATACACGTTAACTCACAAAAATGAATTTAAAATTCATATTTATGCTCTAATGTTCATACTCCAACAAAATATGGCTGAAAAAATACATAAATTGCAATAAAATTCGCATTAAAAATTCAAATTGCGAATGTTTGGTGCAAATCTATCGAGTGCATTCACATTCCACATGAACTGACGAAAAAATTGCAACGTATCGCTGAAATATGTTGGAGCGTTTAGACCGTGCGCCGCCCGTAAACTCGAGATTTCGTGCGAAATAAATCTTTCAAGTGGAGATGAATTCGCCGGGACTGCGAAATGATACATAAAATATTCATCCCCGTTCAGAAATGCAAGCATCTGTTTTTCATTCTGTAAGATGTTTTCAAACTTCTTTTTTTTTTGTAATTCAAACTTTTAATCGGTGTTACTTTGAATTACTTGAAGTTTCAGTCATTTGGATACTATGGTATCCACGGACGCAAGTAGCCATTATTTTATGGATAATTTAGTTTCGACGAACGGTTAACGGCCAAAATTAATTTCCAATCTATCCACGTTTTGCCCTACTAGAGATAGGAATTTGACATAAGCTCCATACAAAATATGTCAAATTTCTATCTCTAGTAGGGCAAATCGTGGATAGATTGGATATTTATTTTAGCCGTAAGTGGTTAAGGATGATTTTATCTTTTTCAATATTAAATAAGTCATCGTAATTTGTATTATTATTACTATAAATACTATCCAAACTCTTACCAAAATGTATTAAAACCGGTACATACCTGAAAACGAGAAACATAAATTAGTATTTCATAGTTTAATCAATACAACGTAGGTCCTGAAAACGAAGAAGCACCGACAAGGTGAAAACAGGAAAGTTTATAGTAATATTCTGGCAAAATTAAGGTCATTCTATTGTAGAAGTCTCTGAATGGCTTCTTGGAACATGTTTGCTAGCAAATAATTAGGAAATAAGATACCAAAATTATTTTATTTTATAAATGAGCAAGTCAAGTGGATCACCTGCTTGGTAAGCATTCGTTTTAACAAAAAGTGCCATTTTTTTTAGATACATACCTATGTTTATAAATGTAATGAATATATTAAAAGATAAATAAATGTTCATATTTATTCTCCCATTTCTTCTTCTATCGTGTCGACATGAGCTACATAATAATAACAGCTCATGCCGTGGGGAAAAGATTAGCCAGTCAGCAGGTTGGTAGCGGGGCTGACTGCCCAGGGTGCGCCGGACGATCAATTAAATATCGTCACTCGTGGAGGCTCTCCCATAGAAAGCTTATTGTTACTTTAATTTCCACAACAATGCAACGTATAGATTGGAAGTTCGTTTCATTTCAAGCATAAAGTGTTCCACAATTCCTTATTTGCATAACCTCACAACAACCAATACTGGTTAGTTTCTATATGTAGAAGCCCTAAATCCTACACAAAAGGCAACGTTAACCAGACGGTTTAAGATATATGCGTAGGAATAGACATTGAGTTATGAGATCCAGTGTTTGGTCCTGGCAAACATGTGGGATCGTATGCTATGTGTGATTCTATTATTTATTTGAAGAGGTATACCAGCAACATATTACATCACACATGAATAAATGCAGTTTTTTCAGTTTTTTTTGTGTGTGGCTCCTATAGATTTATACTTTATTTTAATTTGTCGTGATAGAAGCCATAGTAATACATATTCTATGAAAATTTTAACTGGCTATACCTACTGGCAAATAACTTAAGACGCTGACAACACCTAAAAAATCAGACGTCTGCGGTCACTGTCGTTTTTTACAGAACAGAAAGAGAGGCAACGAGCGGAGGGACGTCGGGTGCGTCGCTCAACTTGAATGAAAATTAACAATAATTTTTTTTTAAGAAAAAACTAAAAGCTTATTTGAAAAACAGAAACAGCAAATTTTTAGATTATTGTCTTTCTCAAATGTTTTCTTAATTTTATTTATAATATTTAGTAAATAATGAGATTGTTTGCTTTATAGCATGTTTTAAGAGGTTAGTTTACAATTCTTTTCTATCGAGAAAACTTCAAGAAAACGTGTTTTGGGCACAATACAGTTTCAGAAAATACGATCAAGATTAACATATGTTTTTTTCACTGCCACAAACTGGATAGATACAGCTAAAAATGTTTTTAAAAGAAGCCTATTTGGGGTATTTGGCTGTTGTCAGCGTCTTAAGCGAAGATGGTACCAATGCGCATGTTACTGTAATGACATAAAGGTAATCAAGACAGGAATCGCTCAAATCAATCACTGCGCATGTTCAAGTTATTTTCCGATAACTATACCTATTACGGTTAAAAAGATACAGCCCTGTGACAAACAGACGAAGACAGATAGACGGCGCAGTGGCGTAGGAATTTGTTATGTCTAACGCGGCGTCCTCCGTGAGTGAAATCGCGCAAACACACAGTCGATACCTATTGTTGTGGCCCCAAACGCATGCGGGTGCAGTGCAGCACGGCGCTAAATGTAGCGAAACGTGATCAGGGGGCCTAGTACGAGTTTGACACTTACGAATACTTTCAAAGTATTCGTCGACTTTCATTAATAAATCTGTAGTTCCTCCTCGTATCCTCCAGGGGCGCTACTGATTTATGAATTAAAGTCGACGAAAACGATGAAAGTATTCGTAAGTGTGAAACTCGTACTAGGCCCACAGGTTGGCTTGATATTTTCGTGTAAACTGGATGTATGTTGAAAAATGTACGTACAGTGCCCACTGGCGGCGACAGCGGTGGTGCTGGATGATTCGCGCGCACGTAGGACAAAGACGTCGCATTGAATTAGCATGTCTTTCGCTTCGCTTTTAAATCGCAATCGCTTTGAATCGCTTTCGTAGGCCATAGCCCTATAATCGTTTGAGCAAGAGAACCGCGATCATTGGAACATTTTAAATATAATTCTTTTATTTTTGCTCGCGAGCGAATCCTTCATTCTACGGTTTAAACATGTCAATAATAATATAAATTCAAAAGTCTTGTCAGTCCGTCTGTTCGTTACTAATTCATTACGACTAAACTAAGAATACGTCATATTTTGACGAAACTTAGCACAGAGAATGACGTAACCCGGAAAACATAATAATATAATTTTACTAAGCTTACGCCGTCTGTCCGTCTCCGTCAGTCACAGGGCTGTATCTTTTTACCATAATAGAGTTATCTATAGACTGTATCATTTAACTTAATATGTATTGCTATGGCTCATAATATAGACCATAGTAACACATGGTTTTTAGGGTTCCGTACCCGAAGGGTGCCAAACGGGACCATAGTACTCTCGCTACGCTGTCCGTCCGTCCGTCCGTCTGTCTGTCACAAGGCTGTATCTTTTGAACGGTAATAGTTAACCGGTTGAAATTTTCTCAGAATATGTGTTGTTATGAGGAGTATCATGACAAATACTAAAAACAAAAAAAGTTTAAAACCATAGGGGGTCCCCATACACGAAACCTCAAAAAACATGCATTTTTTTCAACGTTTTTGTTCCTGCTCTATCTTCAAAATGGTAATACATACCAGCTTCAAACTTAGTCAGATTGTAGTGCATATTATGTAGTTTAGCAACAAATACTAAAAATAGGACAAATATAGACATATATGGTGGTACCTGCGTAAGAAAGAGATGCAAAAATTCATATATCGCGCACTGTGCGTTGATATCTTTTGATAAACTCTCGTAAATTAAACCAGTTTCTATGGGATATCAGGTCGATGGGTGGTACGGAACCCTTACTTGTTTTATTTTAACACATCTCCTTACAGCCCGCTATTTTATGGACGTTCGAAAGTATGGCCCGCGACTCCCCAAAGGTTGCCCACACCTGGCTTATATCATGGCAAATACCTAAAAAAAAGTCTATACCCAAAGGGTTCCCATACAAAAAATCCTCAAAAAAAATGCATTAATTCAACGATTTTTATCGATCTTAAAACGGATACATGCAAGCGTCAGACTTGTTCTGTTCACTACAATCAGGGGCCCTATTTAACGTAATTTTTCCTAATTACTCTATACAATACAATACAAATCCTCTTTATTGCACAACAAGGATACATTAATTTCTTAAATAACTAGGTACTTTAATTAATTAATTTAATTTTTGACCTTTAGTGCGAAGTCCAAGTCGCACTTGGCTGGTTAATATCCTGCTGGCTATAATTACCTAACATAGTACTTATAGTAGGCCCTTCTTGATTACGTTAGGTACCACCCTAACAATTCATGTGAGCTTGGACCACAGGACAAATATGAAGAACCCTGATTTAAAAGCTCTATAGTAAGTGAAATGATTTTGTAGGACTTACCTCGTTGCTATAAATAGCTGTCATTATGTTTTATTGTTGTGCCGTAATTAGGGATAGCTCTTTGTCCATTAGAAAATTGGAATAGGCTGAGTTGATTGATTAAAACAGGATCTTTTCGTTAAACAGATTATTTATTCCTAATTTTGTTAAATAAATTTCGATTATTCGTTTATTTATTTATATCAATTCTTTGTGCTCAAAAAGGTACAAAGGCAGTCTTTACGCCATGCGAATTCTCTACCAGGCAACCTTACGGTGATGCTGAGACAAAAACAAATATATGCACTATTATTAATGAGTAAAGGCATGCGTCCACCTATCGGTATCGTACGCATCGGACGGATCGCATTGTATTCCTAAAATGCGAATGGCGTCATTGGGATTCGAATGTCAATACTGAAAATCCGATTGCTCATAGAAATTCTTCGGCAATCTGTACACTGCGGATAGGTGGACGCACTACGCTATACGGATTCGTTTAATGCGATCCGTACGATGCGTACGATACCGATAGGTCTACGCGTGCCTTTAGCTTCCGTTCTTATTAGCTCTATCGTATTGTATCTAAATTGCATACAAGCGTTTTTTAAATATAAAATACATAACTATAACGCTCGAGTGAATATATTTATAAAAAATAAACACTCTAAAAAAAATATCAGTCACTAGAATGTTGAATGTTTCTGCTAACACGTTATGGACATCTGCTGCATTGTGCATATGTTTTGTTGAGATTTTTATCGACCAGAATGTTTGATCAAATTATCTACATCAGATTTATATCACCACAAATCAGAAATAGTTCCTTATAACTCTATCCCAGAAACTTTTATCAGGCAATTACTTCGGTCAGTGTCGCGGGAAAGATGGATTGCACGAATTACATTGAAGCCTTTGTAGAGAACATCACCGGGCGCGGGGAACGAACATTGTGATGTAGATTTATGACGAGCCACAACTCGCGAAAGGGCTGTCGCTTCGTTTTATATCGCAGTAATATATAGCTGTATATGTGTATATGCTATTGTACATAAATTTCGTATGGGACTGTATATCACTGCAGCAAATGGGCCCCACTTAGTAAGAATCCGTTCAGGGTTAAGTTTGTAGAGGAATGAGTTTATGTAATAGTAAAATAGTTTACAGTAAGAATAAAATAATTATTTTTTTATTATTTTAACGCATTTTACGCATTCGAAGCGAATTCTAAAGATATAAATTGTGGAAAGAAAAAATCGCTCACGAGCAGGATTCGAACCTGCGACTCCTGGCTCAGTACGCCAGTGCTTCGCATGCGTAAAATGCGTTAAAATAATAAAAAATAATTAGTAAGGGTAGGCATATCTATACGACTTTGATTTAACTGTAAAGTTAGTCGAGTCGGTTAAGGAACAATGTTTCTTAATAAGATATCGCTGACGTCACCCAAAGACGTATAGTGGAGGATAATTTCGATACCACGAGCAGTGTTCACGGTAGCTTAGTGGCTAAATCAAATCAAAAAATCAAAATTATTTATTCCTCAGACAACAAATTGGTCTATAATGTGTTAGTAACAAATGCAACTTATCCTATGTTAGTACTTAATAACTAGCAGAGATTTAGTCCGGTTGATCAGCGCCCACACTAACGGACTATCAGCCCGGGCGGCTATCGCACGCAGGATGGTGTTGGGGCTGCCGCGCAGCCTGCGCAGTAGCGAGGAAGACTTCTTACGCCAGACGGTGTCGAACCCGTCTGTACGTGCTTCGGCAAACATTGCCGATGCACTACAATAGCGCGGCAGCCGCAACAACACCCTGAACGCGTTATTGTACTGGATTCTCAGAGCGTTGTAAGCCCTTTGGGTATATCTGAACCACAGGGCCCCCGAGTAAAGTGATGTACAATAAGCCTTAAACAGCGTTATTTTCACTGCGGCTGTACATCGGTAGAACCTGCGGACCAGCATGTTCGCCCGGACTGACAACGCTCTGCGTTCTCTCTCCATATCTTCATCGTCCTTAAGCACTGGCGTACTGAGCCAGGAGTCGCAGGTTCGAATCCTGCTCGTGAGCGATTTTTTCTTTCTACAATTTATATCTTAAGAATCATCATCATCATTCATCATTTCAGCCGAAAGACGTCCACTGCTGGACATAGGCCTCCCCCAAGCATCGCCACAACGACCGCTTTTATTTAAGAATAAAATAAATAAAATAAAATAAAGATTTTTGGGACATTTTTACACAGCACCATCTAGTCCCAAACTAAGCAGCTGCCTAATTGCGTAACTCACTCGCGATCGCAATCATTTGGATTTCAATGTTCATTGCTCTGTGTGTTTTGACAATCCGTCATATTGACAACTACGTACCACGCAATGAATATTGCTGTAATTTCAAAATGAAAGCTGATGTCAATGTGTATGCATTACACAATTACCCCACAGAGCTTGTGCTATGGGTACTAGACAATGGATATAATACTTACATTTTTTTTATTTGTTAATGCTTACTTATACCAGGCCCCTCAGAAAGTATTGCGAAAAAAAGTTTTTATATATGGGAGACTGGCCAGTTATAATGTTTTTCGAAAATATGATTATTTATAAGTAAAAATAAGTAAGTTCCAATTTCAAAATTTCCCTCCACATTTTTTGCGAGTTAATTCAAAGTATTGTGTCTCACTGAAATATGGATCTGCGCCGGGAACATTTTAGAGCTATGATTTTATACGATTTCAAGTGTCGCCTGAAACCGGATGAATCGTACTGTTATGACCCTTATTATAAGGCAGTAAAGCCTAAATCAGCACTCCTATTGTTATTGACATAATTGTTCATAGGTATTGTGCTGAGTATCATTTTCATGAGTTGGTCATTATAATATTAAATATATTCAGTTAGAATCTGGGCATCACCGCGTGCAGTACCAAAGTTTGGGAAGTCATACGTAATTCGGTGTAACGTAGTTTGTGTTCCAAATAAATAGTGTTGTAGGTCATTGTAGTTTTTTTTTAAAAAGACAACCGGGGTCGGCCGTCTAACAAATTGGTGTCAGAAGTGGGATACCAGAGACGAAGTCTTACGACGTAGAGTCAAACAGACACTGGTATCCCGAACCTGTGCCACCCCAACCGTCTCTGACCGACAGTAAGACTTGTCCCAAGGTCAAGCCTGCGTCAGCTACAGGACGACAGTAAGCCTCCGCTCTTCAGCGTGAGCCCGCTCCAGCCACAACCTAGGACGACGGTAAGCCTCCGCTGAACAGCGTGAGCCCGCTCCAGCAAGGAACTACATTTTGGACGACAGTAAACCACCGCTCTTCAGCGTGTGTCTGCTCCAACTACATATGCTACAGGACGACGGTTAGTCTCAGCTGCAGCAAGCAGTCTGAGCCCGCTCCAGCCGGATCTCCAGGACGACGGTTAGTCTCAGCTGCAGAAGGCAGTCTGAGCCCGCTCCAACTCGATCTCCAGGTCTAACTCACAACCCATCAAGGTCAAGAAGTTCCACAGTCCCGTGTGAAAATTCCATCGACGACGTCACGGCACAGCAACACGACACCGGTTCCCACCGCGGCGATGTACGTGTTCCTCGTATTACTGTGAGTGCTTCTTGTGCCTATCTTGCAAAATTCAACGTTCAATCGTGTTTTCTAATCATTAATTTTGCAATTTCTAAATCTTTCTATATCCTAAATCAATTCTACTTCTATACAAATAGTTTCCTATTTTTATATTATTTTACAATTTTTTACATTGTTTTACAGTATTTTACACAACTACAACATAATTTTACCTATTTTTATTTTTTGTGCTATTGACAGTTTCGTCCAGCATATCATAATCTTATGACTCTTAAAAAGGAATCCGCAGATAAGAAAAGCGAAATGTCGGACAAAATTACTTTGTCCTTTTTGACTAAATTTATTAAGAGCTATAATGGTGACAGGGAATCACTCCCTGCATTTTTAACAAATTGCGAAAATGCAATGAGTTTAGCTACACCAGATCAGCAGTCAGTTTTATGCAAATTTATTCTATCTCAATTAGAGGGAAAAGCCCAAGCTGCATGCAGTCTTAAGTCGTTTACGAACTGGTCAGAATTAAAAACATTTTTAAGGTGTACATTCGGCGAGAAAAAGCACGCTACACATCTTTTATCAGATTTGCAACATTCAAAACAATTGCCAAACGAAGATGTAATAAAATATTCACTTAGAGTTGAGGCAATTTTAACGCGTATTCAGTCCGATATACACTATAGTTGTAAGGACGACAAGGAATTACCAGGCAGAATAGCAGCCATGGAAGACCTTGCACTTAATTCATTTTTGTTAGGTTTGAACCCTAATGTTTCTAATATTGTTCGGTGTAAAAACCCGGAAACCCTCAGTGATGCTGTACAATATGCCACTGATGAGGAGAAATTATATAATTTATCAAAAAATTCTACTAGGTCTCAAAAACTGTGCTCAACCTGTAATAAGGTAGGCCATAGTTCATCTGAATGTTTCAGGAATAAAAAGCCTAATAATGAACTACAAAAATCTTATCATATTAATCCTCAACCTAATTTAGATAGAGGTTCTAATTCTTATACTAACTCTAATCCTAATTTTAATTCTAATTTCAATTCTAATTTCAATACCAAAAATTGCAACTATTGCAAGAATTTTGGTCACACAATCGAACAGTGTCGCAAGCGTCAATTTAATATGCAGCGTAATCAGAACGCTGACCATGCGCAACGTGATCGTAACTCACCGCGTACTAATTCTACTAAATCTACTAATGCACATGCGCACACGTGTGAATATGAGGCCAATAATTATGTTGATGAAAATGAGCCTTTTGATGATAATAATTTAAACTAAATGAGATTTTGGTACCGTGTCTGCCAAAATCGAATCGAAGTCAAGACACGACTTATGCTAACTCTTATGCTAATTTTACTAAATCTACATCTCAATCTAAACGATTGAGTCTTACTAAATCTACACCTCAACCAAAAGAGTTGAGTCCTACTATATCTACATCTCAACCAAAAGAGTTGAGTCCTACTAAATCTTCATCTCAACCAAAAGAGTTGAGTCCTACAAAATCCACATCTCAACCAAAAGAGTTGAGTCCTGCTATATCTTCATCTCAACAAAAAAAGTTGAGTCCTACTAAATCTTCATCTCAACCAAAAGAGTTGAGTCCTACTAAATCTTCATCTCAACTAAAAATGTTGAGTCCTACTAAATCCTCATCTCAACCAAAAGAGTTGAGTCTTACTAAATCCTCATCTCAACCAAAAGAGTTGAATCTTACTAATTCTGCATCTCAATCTAAACGACTGAGTCCTACTAAATCTACATCTCAGTCAGAAGAACTGAGTCCTACTATTTTCAAAGGCAAAATAAAATGCCTAAAATGTCAATATAACCTTGAAAATTCTAATATTAATAATACATCTCAATCTAAACGATTGAGTCTTGCTAAATCTTCATCTCAGCCAGAAGAGCTGAGTCCTACTATTTTCAATGGCAAAATAAAATGCAAAAAATGTCAAGTTAACCTTGAACATTCTTACACTAATTCTACATCTCAATCTAAACGATTGAGTCTTGCCAAATCTTCATCTCAGCCCAATGAGCTGAGTCCTCCTATTTTTAATGGCAAAATAAAATGCCAAAAATGTCAAGTTAACCTTGAACATTCTTATACTAATTCTACGTCCCAATCTAAACGATTGAGTTTTGCTAACTCTTCATCTCGGCCCAAAGAGCCGAGTCCTACTATTTCTAATGGCAAAGTAAATTGCCAAAAATGCCAAAATAAATTCGAAAATTCTCATACTACATCCATATCTCAATCTAATCGTTTGAGTCCTGCTAATTCTTCATCTCAGCCCAAAGAGCTGAGTCCTACTATTTCTAATGGTAAAATAAATTGCCAAAAATGCCAAAATAAAGTCGAAAACTCTCATACTACATCTATGTCTCAATTTAAACGCTTGAGTCCTATTATACCTACATCTCAGTCAAATGAGCTGGGTCATACTATTTCTACTGGTAAAGCAAAATGCAAAGGTTGCCAAAATAATTATCCTAATTCTAAAAATAATCTAAATAAATCTATCTTAAATTCTACTCCTAATAGTAACTTACATATTTCTAACTCAAATACTATTTCCAAAAATAACTTACTTCAATCTAACTTACATACTAATTCTAAATCTAAACATATGTTCGAAATCAATGATTATAGTAAAAAGGTATCCTTACCTCACACTTATTTATATTCTAAGCATTCCTCGGAAAAATTATGTTTCCTTATTGACACAGGATCAACTATAAGTATTATAAAAGGGTCCTGTTTGCTACAAATTCCATATCTTTCTAATGAAGTTGTAAAACTAAAAGGCATAAATAGCTCAGAAAATCCTGTTGAAACACTTGGTACTTTTCAGATGGAATTTAATATATCTGACGAATCATTTAGGTACAAGTTTCACGTGACAAAGGATGATATTAATTTAAATAACTATGATGGAATTATTGGTAGCGATTTTTGCAATCATTTTAAATCAAATATTGATTATTCTTCTAGATCTATGTCTATATTAAATAAATCTATTCCTATCATTTATACGCAACCGACGTATATTATTCCAGCGCGCTCTGAAGCCGTTATCGAATGCACAGTATCAAATTTCTCGCATGCGCTTTATCATAACAACGAAGCTCTCGTACTAGATCACATCATAAGCGAAGGAGTTTATGTCGCTAATTGCATAGTTTCTATAAAGTCAAACAAGAAAACAAATATTACTATTTTAAATACTACGGAACGTGATATTGAAGTAAAAGATTATCATGTAAAGTTAACACCACTCGAACATGAGTGTTTTGTCTCTGAATCTTGTTATAATATTAATTCTATTTCTAAATATGATCGCATAAATAAAGTATTAAATCTTATTCGCTGTTCTCATCTAAATGATGAAGAACGAAAAGCTCTTCTAGAATGTTGTTCTCAATATACAGATATTTTTTATATTGAAGGTGAGCCCTTGACCTTCACAAGTGCTATCGAACATACTATAAACACAAGCGATGCACCTCCTATTCATGTCAAATCATATCGCTTCCCGGAGTGTCATAAACAGGAAGTTGATTCTCAAATTCGTAAAATGCTAGATCAAAATATCATTCAACCTTCTATGTCGCCTTGGAGCGCACCAGTTTGGGTAGTCCCGAAAAAAATGGACGCCTCCGGCAAACAAAAATGGAGAATAGTCATTGACTATCGCCGTCTTAATGACGTCACTGTTTCAGAAACTTATCCACTGCCACTTATCACTGATATCCTTGACCAATTAGGTCACTCTAAATATTTTAGTACACTGGACCTTACCAGTGGTTTCCATCAGCTAAAAACCTGTCCCAAGGACGCCCCAAAAACAGGTTTCACAGTAAGTACTAATTCAAGCATGTCTGGGCACTATGAGTTTACCAGAATGCCTTTTGGGCTGAAAAACGCCCCTGCTACTTTTCAACGTCTCATGAATACTGTGTTATCAGGCTTACAAGGCCTCCATTGCTATATATATCTAGACGATTGTATAGTATATAGCCAAAATCTACAAGATCACATGCTCAAATTACAATTAGTCTTTGACAAATTTCGCGAATTTAACTTAAAACTCCAACCTGACAAATGCGAGTTTTTAAGGCATGAAGTTACTTACCTTGGCCATATTATCACCGATAAAGGTGTATCTCCGAATCCTGAAAAAGTCAAGGCCGTATCGCAGTTTCCAGTTCCAAAAAATCCTAAAGAGATAAAATCATTCTTAGGTCTAATAGGCTATTATCGCCGATTCATAGAAAACTTTGCTAAAATAACGAAACCACTTACCTCTCTATTGAAGAAAGATGCTGTCTTCCACTGGAACACTGAACAGCAACACGCACTCGATTTCCTGAAAGAAAAATTAACTACCGCTCCTCTTCTTCAATATCCAGACTTCTCGCAAACTTTTAACGTCACAACTGACGCTAGTAATTACGCCATAGGCGCAATTTTATCACAAGGTCCTGTAGGTAAAGATAAGCCGATTGCATATGCATCGCGCACCTTGAATAAACCAGAAGGTAATTATTCAACTACTGAAAAAGAGCTTTTAGCTATTATATTCGCTGTAAAAACATTTAGACCATATCTATATGGTAACAGATTCAAAATCATAACAGACCACAGACCTCTTGTGTGGTTATTTAATGTAAAGGATCCAGGCAGCAGACTTATTCGTTGGCGCCTGAAACTAGAGGAATACGATTATGAAATCGTATATAAACAAGGTCGCTTAAATTCTAACGCCGATGCGTTATCTCGATGTCCTGTAACTGCAATCGATATTAATAACCTAAATAATTCTACTTATGAAAAATTCTTTAAGGACCAATTTACAAACCAACTTTCTACATCAAATACTGTTATCGAAGAATGCACTCAAGGTTTGCATCTGTCTAAATTAAACGCAATCGCGTGTCCAGTCTCCTTAGACTTCGACTACTCTATGCCTCATTGTGAGGAAATACTATCTCAGCTCGATAACACTGCTAACTTACTTGAATCCGAACGCGAGCCTCTTACAATCAAATGCGTTAATGATAAAAATAAAAACTATTATTTTTTATTTACAAAAGTTCACCATTATGAACAAACTAATTTTAGAGATGTTTATAACTTACTAATCAAACTCAGAAATTTATTAATTGATTGTCCGAATATTACAGATCTCGCATTACCAGATTTTACTGATCCATTTTCAAAATTAGCTTATGCTAAAATTTATAACATGATTTCCTATATTTTCCACGATACTAACATTAAAATTCATATATACAGAAATCAACTTATCTATCCTACTCCTGTAGAAGTTCCTAAAATATTAAAGGAAAATCATGACTCTGTTATCGCTGGTCACCCAGGGTCACAACGAATGTATTCACGTATCAAAGCTGCCTATTATTGGAAGGGCATGCGCTCTGACATTGAACAATATGTTAAAAAATGTAAGCTTTGCCAGATCAACAAACCTTTAAGGAAGTCAAATAAAGCTCCAATGGAGATAACTTCCACATCTACAAGGCCGTTTGAAAGATTAGCCCTTGACGTCGTAGGTCCCTTGCCCGACGCTGGTTTCCAAAATTTTAAATTCATCTTAACTCTACAAGATGACTTAACCAAATTTACAAGTGCTTATCCAATGGCTTCGGCTACTAGTGAAGAAATAGCCCGAAATCTCGTACATTTCATGTCTCTTTTCGGTTTTCCTAAAACTATTTTAACAGATTTAGGTACTTGTTTTACATCGGAATTATTCAAACAATTGACCGATATATTAAAGGTCAAAGCCCTTTTTACCACTCCGTATCATCCACAAACGAATGGAGCTCTTGAACGCTCACATGCCACTCTAAAAGAATATCTGAAATCATTTGTTAACGAAAATCAAAACGACTGGCATTGTTATCTATTCACTGCAATATTAGCATATAATACTACACCTCACTGTACTACTAATTTTACTCCTCATGAGTTATTATATGGTTATAAACCATGCATTCCGAATTCCTTGTATGAAACCTCCGGTAATACTACATACAATGAATATATTAGAGCCTTACAATATAGAATGCGCTTTAGTCGCGAAAAGGCTATCCAAAATATTTTAAACAGTAAGGAAAAATCAAAACAATACTATGATGCTAACTCCCGTGAAATAACATACAAAGCAGGAGATATGGTGTATCTAAAACACCACCATAGACTTCGTAAAGCCTTATCGCCTATATGGAAAGGCCCTTACAAAATTATTAAAGTTCATAATAAACATAACGTGACCCTACAAGTAGGTCGTAAAAACGTCAAGTATCATACCAATGAGATAAAACCTGCTACAACTTAACCTATGTACTTATGTACCTACTATGCTTCTTTTCAGAACGCTATGCTGGCATGGCACTTTATGTCACAGCCGCACCGAATCGAGCATCATTCCAATATATCATAGTCCAGGAATTTATTTTGAACCTATTGTTAATATTAATTTTTATAGTGATTATTGGAAAGTCGTAACACACGTCGACTTAATTTCCTTAGAGCCCTATCTTAATAAAATAGAAAAACTATTACTAGATACTTTAAATCTTTGTACCAAAATTCAATCTCAAGATTTGGATATGTGCAAGGACATTTCTAGCCCTATCGAAGTTTTAATTCAATCTAATTATATCAAATTACAATCCTTATCTGATATCATCTCCAATCGATCAACAAGTAAAGTAAAACGTTCTTTAGAATTTGGAGGTGAAATCTTAAAGTTTTTCTTTGGCTCATTAGATGCAGACGATGCTAGAAAATATGATGCTGCAATTGAATCATGTAAAAAGAGTGATACAGAATTATTTCATTTAATGAGAGATAATATTCATATAATTAAATCTACTATAAATAATTTTAACACTACTATTTACAAACTCAATCAAAATGAAATTAAATTGAATTTCCAAATTAATAAGATGAATGAAATATTTTCTCAAATCACGAAAACAGATAATTTACTGTTTTATACCTCAAAGTTAAATAATCTTCTCAATATAATCGAAGGTTCTTTACTTACTATTTCTAATTTGCTAGATACTACATTAAATTCTATTTTATTTTCTAAGGTTAATGTATTACATCCTAGCGTGATAAGTCCTCTTAATCTATACTTAGAATTGTCTAAGCATAGTAATCAAGTAAGCAAAAGATTAGATTTTCCAGTTCCTTTAAGTATTGAAAATATTCATTTTATAATAGATGTTTCCGAATTTAGCTCTTATTATTATAATAATAAAGTCATTTTTATTTTGCAAATTCCTCTAATAACACCTGACAAGTTCATGGTCTATAAAAACATACCGCTACCTACTCCACATGATGACTCACATAATACATTCGCATTGATTCAACCTTCTGATTCCTATACCGCTTTAAGTGACGACAGGATGCATTATGCTATGCTGGACACTCTTGATAAGTGTAAGTTTATTAATAACAATTATTCTATTTGTGTATTAACTACTATATATTCATGTCTAAGTAATCCGAATTGTGAATCTAAATTATTAACTGAAGTAACACTGTCGTTACCTACAGAATGCAATGCCAAAATTGTATATGGTCAAATTGAAATTTGGCAAAAGTTAAGAAATAATAAATGGATTTATGTTCAATCAAATACAAATAAATTAACAGTTAAATGTGATGATGATATTATTGATTATTCAATTGTTGGCACAGGAATTGTAAAATTAACAGAAAATTGTATTGGTTACTCTAAAACCATCCAATTATTGCCAGTTAACACTTATTCTTTTACTATTAAATCTCCTATAGATATAAGTTTCGATATAACAGCTGATAACTGTTGTAAAAAGGACATATTTAATAAAAGTTTGCCACACTTGTCGCCGATTTCTTTAAGTAAAATTAATTTAGACTCTTTAAAATATGCAAATCATCAATTGGATAATTTGGAACAAGAATTACTAAACTCAGAAAAAGAATCGCATTTTATTAAATATGGCCCATATTATTCAACATTCACTTATATTTTAATTGTGTGTTTATTTTTATATTTAGCTTATAAGATATATAGGTATATTATGAAAAGAAATTCACCCAACACTGGATGCTGTGTCCAAATATTCAATCAGTGCTATAATAGTAAATCAGTTAAGCATAAAGCTAAGATGTCTAACTCTATAGAAATGACAGAAATGTCTTCGACATCTGATGATGACAAAAAGTCAGTACAGTCTTTGCCAATTCGGCATCAAAATTATAAATCAACTGTTGTCAATAAAGTTCGATTTCCATCAAATCGGAATATAAACTTTTAATCTTTTTATTTAAATTAATCTATGTTTTTATAAAGGTTAATTTTGTTTTATTTTTATATACCTACCAATATAATGTTTGTTGTTTAAGTTCAATTCCTCTCAAATAGGAATTTAATCTTTTAATCTTTGATTATAAATATTTAATCAATATTTTTTATAAAGCTTAATATTGTTTAGTTTTATACCTACCTATTATGTAATGATTTTAAATCTTAACGTAATACAATGAATTGTCATATTAATGCAATTTTTAAAGTTTCATATATTTTAATTTTCTCATTCTTTTAAATTTCTAAATTTATATAATTTCTAATTCTTTTAAATTTCTAAATTTATATAATTTCTAATTCTTTTAAATTTCTAAATTTTTGTAATTTCCAATTCTTTCTAATTTTTATATTTTTTGTAGTTTCTAGTTCTTTAAATTTCTAGTTCTTTAAATTTCTAAATTTTTGTTAATGACTCCCTAATCTTTTTTCACTGCATCATTTAATATCTTATCTACTTCGCTTCATCTAAAAAAGATAAAGCTTAGTCAAAAGGGGGGAGCTGTTATGACCCTTATTATAAGGCAGTAAAGCCTAAATCAGCACTCCTATTGTTATTGACATAATTGTTCATAGGTATTGTGCTGAGTATCATTTTCATGAGTTGGTCATTATAATATTAAATATATTCAGTTAGAATCTGGGCATCACCGCGTGCAGTACCAAAGTTTGGGAAGTCATACGTAATTCGGTGTAACGTAGTTTGTGTTCCAAATAAATAGTGTTGTAGGTCATTGTAGTTTTTTTTTAAAAAGACAACCGGGGTCGGCCGTCTAACAGTACGATAGACTTCAAATGGCATTCATGGATGAAGGCCCTTCCAAGGCAACCGTGCATCGTTGGTATAACAAATTCAAGCGCGGTCGACCAACTTTGGGGGATGACGAAAGAAGCGGTCGCCCTTTGACGGCTGTTACCGAAGAAAACGTGCTAGCAGTGAAAAATTTAATCCAAGACAATAGGCGAATTACATATCAGGAGATTCAACACATATTGAAGATTGGATCGGGAAGCGTTCACGAGATTCTACACAGCCATCTTCGCGTGAGGAGGATAGTATCACGCTGGGTGCCGCACAACCTCACCGATGCTCAGAAGCAGGCCCGGGTGGAATGGTGCCGTGATATGCTTAACAAATTTGAAGCAGGCTCGTCTCGGCGTGTTTACGACATCGTTACAGGTGATGAGTCCTGGATTTATCAATACGACCCGGAAACCAAGCGCCAGTCGACTGTTTGGGTGTTTCAAAATGAGCCAACGCCTACCAAAGTGAAGCGATCTAGAAGCGGGGGTAAGATTTTGATCGCTAGCTTTTTTAATTTGACTGGCCACTTGGTATCAATTCTCTTACGGGATCAAAGAAGCATTAATGCCGAATGGTATACTACCAAATGTTTGCCAGAAGTTTTCTCTGTTATAAGCAACAAGCGACCAAACACAGGGCTCCGCGGGCTACTGCTCCACCACGACAATGCACCTGCGCACACCGCACTCAAAACGAGGGACTTCCTGGACAGCACGCCAGTCAAACTCCTGGGTCACCCTCCTTACAGCCCTGATCTAGCACCGTGTGACTTCTTTTTATTCCCAAAAATAAAAAATCAGCTCAAAGGGATACAATTTTCGTCGCCGGAAGATGCGCTGGCTGCGTTCGAGCAGGCTGTAAACGAGGTGTCTGCGGCGGACTGGAAAAAGTGTTTTGAAAACTGGTTTAGGCGCATGAATCTTTGTATAGAGGCTGGTGGAAAGTACTTTGAAAAGATTTGATAAAAATATATGTACGTATAGAACAATTTTTTTTAGTTTCGCAAAACTTTCTGAGTGTCCCACGTAATACATAAGAAACACCCAGACGAACACAAAAATATTTGTGTCATAATGTTTGTGTTGTTTTATAGTATCGTTTTCTGTTTGTAACAAATATGTCTACTGTCTTGTTGGTCGGGGTTACAATTTCACAAGCATGGCCGCAGAACGTTTACTTCCAAATCTAGCCAAGTGTAGGTATTTGTCCCACCCGAGAAATTAAGGCAGCTATTACGCTCACCGAAGGACAAAGATCCACTAGGTATTTTTCTGTTAGAACCATTCTCCGTAGCAACCCGTAGCCTAGAACTGCGCCTGTTAAATGGCAATTAGTTCGCTCGCCAACTTAATATTGTCTACGATGAAATGTGTGGGTGAACACGTCTAACTCATTTAATTACGTGTCTCTTACTCGAAGTCGACTGCATGATTTTTTCAAGTTCTTTACTGAACAATGGTCATTCTAGGGCTTAGATTGGGTCCTTTTGGTCTTATTATATGATCAATATTGAATGTCCAGGACTTAGGCTTAAAATCCTTTTTTTTTGTCTTACTCAAAGTCAGATACAAGATTATTTCTAGAATGGTACAAGGTCAGGCTCTTACACAATCCGAACCATGATTAGGTATATTATCCTAGGACTAATACTTTTGGTTTTGTATGAGGGATGTCAAACGTTCAGGTATATATTTATGATCATCAATCGTTTCATCATTTTTATTTATTATTCATCATCATTTCATTTCAGCCGAAAGATGTCCAATACTGGACACAGGCCTTCCCTAAGCATCGCCACAACAACCAGTCCTCCACTTCCTGCATCCAACCGATTCCCGTGACCTTCACCAGGTCGTCGGTCCATCTTTATACCCTCATATTATTATAAGTCACGGGATATTTACCATACAAATCCATCAGTTTCCGATATTTTTCCACTGTACCCTCTCTTGAATCCTTCCTTACTATTTTAAAAAGCCTAAATTACATCATAACAAAGAAGCTGCGACTATCAACAAGGACATTATCGTATTAATTCCTCTTTCAACAAAATGTAACGCAGTTCCCACTATGGTACCGACCCTTGGCATTTACGGTTACGTTCAGACTTTAAACGTGGACTCAACTTTGTACCTAATTGGCTTGCGATTCGGAAAACGCCTTTTGATTAAAAATAGGCTGGCTACACGCAACATGGTAGTTGTTAAACTGAAGGTAAGCTTCGCAAACGTATGTAATAAATAATTAATGTCGTGTACAAGTGGGTTTCATATCATTTCTTAGAATATAATTTACTTAGGTTCTAATTTAATGCCGTTCTGTGACCTTGAACTAGAATTGTGAAGGCTACGAAAACATTTCTCCTTTTAACATGCATGTGGAATATTATTAATGCTTATAATATTGTTACGACGGAGGGTTAAGCAGAGTGGACTGAAATACTTCAACCTCGATTTTCCTGGACTTAGAGACGTTTTCAGCAGGCTGAAATGCATTTTCAGTCCGTATCAGAGGAGGCTCTATCACATACCAAAGAATCGAAATTTTGAGTAAGTTGCCGTTGTTTTCAGGCGCCTGAAACATGTTTTCAGGCCGTTTCAGGAGCCAACAAATCCGATGCCGACATTTCCTGAAAACCCATTTTCAGGCGTTTTCAGGACCCCTTATGGCCATTTGACACCCACATGTAAAATTGTTGATGAGTGAGCGAGATAGAGCTAAATATCAGACAAGGATAGACGAAGAACCTTCTAGAAGAGAGTGAGCAGGATAGAGCTAATATAAGACAAGGATAGACGAGATTCGACAAGCTTCGAGAACATTCCATTCTAGAAGTGAGTGAGTGAGATAGAGGATAGATAAGGTTCGACGAGGTTCGAGAACTTTCTATTTCGAGAATGTGCAAGTGAGAAAGAGTTATCTTATGACAAGGATAGATGACGTTCGAGGACTTTCCAGTACCACGACTCGCGGCCTATATAAACGGCGCAGCTGAGTTCAGTTGGAGTTCAGTTTGAATCAAGCGATACAAGCGATAACATCGAAGCGATACTCGGAGCGATTTAACTAGTAACTTTGTGTGTTAATTAGTAGTTCAGTGTAATTGTGCTGTAATAAAGTGTTCTCTACGCATTTAATCGGCTTTCTATCCATATACGAACCCCCAGCTCGTAACATTTGGTGTCAGAAAGCGGGATAGAAAATGCCGATTACGCCAAGAGACGAGGAACCGACTGGTAATGAAACGCCGAGTCGGATGCAGACGAGACAGTTAACGGCGAGACAGACAGCTCAGGACGCATCAAGAACTATGAATCAGGAGGAGGTCGTCCAACAGGGACCTCAGCCTCAAGGTGGAAACAACGATATTGCCAGCTTATTCAACTTGATGCAGCAAATGGCAAGAAGGCAGGAAGAGCAAGTACGCGAAACACGCGAACTAGCCACAAGGCAGGAAGAGCAAGTACGCGAAACACGCGAACTAGCCACAAGGCAGGAAGAGCAAGTACGCGAACTAGCCACAAGGCAGGAAGAGCAAGTACGCGAAACACGCGAACTAGCCACAAGGCAGGAAGAGCAAGTACGCAGACAGGAAGAGCAAGCCGCAAGGCAAGAAGAGCGGTTCTGTAGAATGGAGAAGATATTTGAGCGAGGAGCAATATTGGAGGAACTCTATCTCTCTGCTAAAAACAAACTAGATGAGGTGGAGATCAAGGTAGATGAGGTGGAGATTAAAGTAGATGAGCATGAGAAAAAGGTTATGGCTCATGACCACCGGATTACGCAGTTAGAAAAGAAGGTCAACAGTGCACACCTTGGACCAGTTCCCATCGTTTCCGCTGGTAATACAGGGGTGTCTTTAGGAAGGTTTAAGGTTCCACCCTTTGACGGAACCTCCTCTTGGACCGCATATAAGCTGCAATTCCAATCGGTGGCAACAGCAAATGGATGGACCAATGACCAGACGAAGACTGCTCTTATTTTAGGGCTTCGGGATCAGGCTTTGACGGTGCTGGAAGCACTCGGTGAGAACGTCGCCTACGAGCAGCTTTTGGAGGCCCTAGAAGCACGATTTGGTGACGCCCATTTAGAACACGTCTTCCGGGCCCAACTGAAAGAGCGTGTTCAGCGCTATAACGAAAGCTTACAGCAATGGGCGCTGGAGGTGGAAAAGCTTGTACGGAAGGCCTATAGGTCCACGCCTGTGCTCATCGATAACCTACTAGTACAGGCCTTTATCGATGGAATACGAGATTCGGAAGTTAGAGCGACTGTGCGACTCGGACATCACCAGACATTGAAGGACGCACTGGCACATGCACTGGAAGTAGAAGCTGTTCGGACGGACCCTAAGACAAGTCGGATCCGCGAAGTGGCCGAACGCAACAAAGCAAGTTGGGGACCAATTTGTTACCTGTGTGGAGAACGGGGTCACATCAGAAACAGCTGTCCGAAGCAAGCCAGGCGCGAGGAACCTCGTCGGTTCACAAGCAGAGCGGTGGGAACAGCCACCACCGAGCCGCTACAGGGAAACGAGTAAACGCCAGGACCGAGGGGCGGGTGCTGGCTGGTGTTCAAAAAGCCCCGAAAATCAAGATTAGGCAAGCCCAAGACGGAAATAGCCTGATAATCGACGGTGAGATTGATGGAATTCCCTGTGAAATGACAGTAGACACAGGAGCGTCACATACAATTATCAGCTTTGGGCTAGTGAAACGTCTCGGCGGGAACCAACCTTGTCGGAACAGAAACGTTCAACTTGTGACAGCCACCGGCCAGCACATAGCCGTCCAGGGGGAGAGGGAGTTGGACGTAAAGCTTGGTGAGATGATGTTTACGCATAAGGCCATCATTGCTGATATCGTCGACGACTGCATTATTGGACTCGATTTCTTAAGAGCACACCACTGCCAGATTGACATAAAGCATGGTGTTTTAAATTGCGGATCAGAAGAAATATTCCTGAAAGGAGGATCTGTTGGGAATGTTTACTGCGCGAAAGAGACCATTTTGCCTCCATGGTCACAAACAACGGTTCCAGTTCGTTTAGCTCGAGGTAATATTGGAAACAATCATCGCTGCGTAATTGTGGAAAAAGTGGATAACAATAGTCCTTGGATAACGGCACGAACGCTTATAAAAGGAACAGGCATGGATGTTGTATCAATCCTGAACTTTAGCGATACCGAGCAAACCATAAAAAGGAACACAGTTGTTGGAACCTGCGGCCAAGTCTCGTGGTTGCGCAAATGTCAACAACCGTGCGGAGGAGAAAACATTGCGCAACCCAACATTGACATAATGTCACTGCTGCAGGGCTGTCAACGGGATCTGTCAATGGAAGAGCTTTCCCAAGCTAAGACATTGCTGCAGCAGTTCAGTGACTTGTTTTCTTCAAATGATGCTGATCTTGGAAGGACTGGACTTGTTCAACACAAAATTGACACTGGTGATAAAATTCCAATTCGTCAGCGAGCACGAAGGGTGCCAGTCGCACGTGAAAAGGAGGTTCAGAACATGATTGAGGAAATGAAGAAGAGTGACGTCATTGAACCATCATCAAGTCCGTGGTGCTCTCCTGTGGTTTTGGTCAAGAAAAAGGACGGAAGCATGCGGTTTTGTGTTGATTATCGTCAACTTAATGACATTACGAAGAAGGACAGCTACCCTTTGCCGAGGATAGATGACACTTTGGACACGCTGGCTGGGATGAAGTGGTTTTCAACACTAGACCTAAAAAGTGGCTATTGGCAAGCGGAGATAGATCCTAAGGATAAGGAAAAGACAGCCTTTTCGACAGGAGGGCTTTGTCAGGGCCTTTGGCAATTCAAAGTCATGCCTTTTGGCCTATGTAATGCCCCTGCAACTTTCGAAAGACTAATGGAAATAGTGCTCGCTGGATTAATTGGCGAAGCCTGTTTGGTGTACCTGGATGACATTGTGATTGTTGGGCAGGACTTTAACAGCCATCTTCGAAACTTGAGGTGTGTTTTGGAAAAGATTCGTGCAGCAAACTTGAAACTAAGTCCCAAAAAGTGTTCTTTTTTCAAGCGAGAAGTCAAGTACCTGGGACATGTGGTTTCCACTGAAGGGGTTCGCACGGATCCAGAAAAGGTGGCGGCTGTTAAGAATTGGCCAGTACCAAAGGACAAGACAGGAGTTCGAGCGTTTTTGGGACTTTGCTCATACTACCGACGCTTTGTGAAAAATTTCTCAGATATAGCAAAACCTTTACATAAGCTCACTGAAGAAAAGAGGGCATTTGTTTGGGATGATGCCTGTGAGGCTGCATTCAGGGAACTGAAAAACCATCTGTGCAATACACCCATTCTTGGATACCCGGACATCGAAGGCGAATTTGTCGTAGACACTGATGCCAGCAACACCGGTATAGGCGGAGTGTTGTCACAACGCAGAGGAGATCAAGAAGTAGTTATAGCCTACTTCAGCAAATCTCTGTGCAAACCAGAAAGGAACTACTGCGTTACTCGAAGAGAGTTACTCGCTGTGGTCAAGACTTTGAAGCACTTCAGTAAATATTTGTTAGGGCGCCAGTTTCGACTTAGAACTGATCACGCTGCACTAAAGTGGCTACTTCAATTTAAGGATCCTGAAGGGCAAGTGGCGCGTTGGATAGAACAACTGCAGGAGTTTAATTTCACCATTGAGCATCGTAGTGGGAAATTACATGGGAATGCAGATGCTCTATCAAGGAGACCATGTCCAGACGAATGTAAACACTGTACAAGGCAAGAGGCCAAAGAAATAGCGTCAGTTAAGATGTTAAGGACGGACACAGTGAGTGCGGAATGGAGTGATGCATCCATGCAAAGAGCGCAACTAGAGGACAATGATTTACGACCTCTCGTAGAATGGATGCAAGCTGGAAGTCCCAAACCCAAATGGAGTGATGTCGCCAGAATGAGCACTACAACAAAAAGCTATTGGGCTCAATGGGACAGCTTCCTTCTTCACAATGGTGTTCTATGTCGAAAATGGGAGAATGCACGAGGAAACGAAGCGCACCTACAGCTAGTCGTGCCCAAATCAAAAATTTCTGATGTCTTACGGGAGTACCATAATGGATCTTCGGGTGGTCACCTAGGCGTCAAAAGAACTCTGTTAAAGATACGAGAACGGTTCTACTGGGTTCACTGCAGAGACGATGTGGAGGATTGGTGTCGCAAATGTACCAGTTGCGCAGGTGTAAAAGGGCCACACACTCGTACCAGAGGATCGTTGAAACTGTATAATGTTGGAGCTCCATGGGAAAGGATAGCATTGGACGTGGCTGGACCATTCCCGATATCAGAAAGCGGAAATCGCTATTTCCTCGTCGTGATGGATTATTTCACCAAATGGCCAGAAGTCTTCGCTATACCTAATCAGGAAGCCACAACGGTAGCAAAAAAATTGGTCAGCGAAGTGTTCTGTCGTTTCGGGGTACCATTGGAAATTCATAGTGATCAGGGAAGAAACTTTGAGTCCCAAGTTTTCCAAGAAACTTGTAGAATAATGGGCATTCACAAAACGCGTACAACATCTTACCATCCACAATCTGATGGAATGGTGGAACGATTCAACCAGACCTTAGAGAGGCATTTGGCAAAAGTAGTGGACAAGCATCAAAAGGACTGGGACGAGTATATTCCACTGTTTCTTTTAGCTTACAGAACTGCAGTACATGAAAGTTCATCGGTAACTCCAGCCTACGCAAATTATGGGAGAGAACTCCGTTTACCGGCAGACCTTCTTACCGGATGTCCACCGAATACACCTAGTAACATAACGGAGTATGCAAATGAATTGCGAAACCGGATGAATGACATACAAGAGCACATGAGAAAATCGGAGTTCCAGGCAAGTGCAAGAATGAAAACGCGGTATGACAGAAAGCTGAACCATGAAGTATTCCAGGAAGGTTCCAAAGTTTGGTTGCACAATCCGGTACGCCGGAAGGGAAAATCTCCAAAATTACAACCTGATTGGGATGGGCCGTATATAATCATCACGAAGATCAACGATGTCACCTACCGAATCCGAAAGGACGGACGCAATCAACCGAAGATTGTACACATTGATCGACTGGCCCGGTACTACGGAGATAATGATGCTCGGGACGAGCATGTCTTAGGAGGGGGTAGTGTTACGACGGAGGGTTAAGCAGAGTGGACTGAAATACTTCAACCTCGATTTTCCTGGACTTAGAGACGTTTTCAGCAGGCTGAAATGCATTTTCAGTCCGTATCAGAGGAGGCTCTATCACATACCAAAGAATCGAAATTTTGAGTAAGTTGCCGTTGTTTTCAGGCGCCTGAAACATGTTTTCAGGCCGTTTCAGGAGCCAACAAATCCGATGCCGACATTTCCTGAAAACCCATTTTCAGGCGTTTTCAGGACCCCTTATGGCCATTTGACACCCACATGTAAAATTGTTGATGAGTGAGCGAGATAGAGCTAAATATCAGACAAGGATAGACGAAGAACCTTCTAGAAGAGAGTGAGCAGGATAGAGCTAATATAAGACAAGGATAGACGAGATTCGACAAGCTTCGAGAACATTCCATTCTAGAAGTGAGTGAGTGAGATAGAGGATAGATAAGGTTCGACGAGGTTCGAGAACTTTCTATTTCGAGAATGTGCAAGTGAGAAAGAGTTATCTTATGACAAGGATAGATGACGTTCGAGGACTTTCCAGTACCACGACTCGCGGCCTATATAAACGGCGCAGCTGAGTTCAGTTGGAGTTCAGTTTGAATCAAGCGATACAAGCGATAACATCGAAGCGATACTCGGAGCGATTTAACTAGTAACTTTGTGTGTTAATTAGTAGTTCAGTGTAATTGTGCTGTAATAAAGTGTTCTCTACGCATTTAATCGGCTTTCTATCCATATACGAACCCCCAGCTCGTAACAATATGTTAAAACCACTAACATATTATAAGCCCATAAACAGTATTTTCAGAACATAATAACATTTGGTATCCTAAAAAATCGATAACAATAAATAAACTGTCGTGAAAGAATATTAACATAGTTGCTACCTACGCTTGACACATAAGTAGATACCATTTTTTTGGGTGGAAATCCTCATGTATTCACTAATTCTGGGGAAGGCGGGGGGGGGGGTATGTTGGACTCTTTCTAACTAAAACACACGGTGGCCATCCTCACCACAAAATATAGGAGCTCCGGGAACTCCAGTGGACCGCGCCGGTGCCCCTCGAGTGCTACGCCTTTGGCACGTCCCATGGAAACGAAAATGTTTCCCTAACAGAAGCAAGTGGCCAAAACGTGTGGCTGTTCCCCCCAAGGTCAATTAATGGATGCCTTAAATTCCCCTACTTTTAGCGCCCATGATCTTGAAGGCCATATCATGTGACGTTGGGGGGTGCGGTGTTTTGCCCTATCTGGGCCTCGAACCGGAGCGGTTGCCTCTCCGGCATTCGTCTGCGAGCGGGATCGGCCCTTCCCCCATTCCTGCTCTGCAGCCTCCTTCTGGACCATGACGGACTCGCAGAAGGTATAGCCACGGCCCCCCAAGGCGTCGGCTCTGCCAGCATAGTCGACAATACTGCTGGCAGAGAAAGATCTTGCCCGATCTCGCTGACCAAGTTAGAAGAAGACTGAAATTCTGACAACTGGTCTAGCCTTAGGATGTTGGTATTACTCAGTCCCTGGGTAGAAAGGGTCTGATGGCAGTCGCTCCGTGTAAAATACTTATGTTTAGCCGCATCTGGTTAGACTGGAAGCCGACCCCAACTTAATTGGGAAAAGGCGAGGTGAAAGAAGAAAAGAACTGCGCTGTGCGAGGCTAAGACTCCAATATCGAAGCTGTGCTGGCTAACAAAATGAAGCAATTCTATTGGTGGATTTTTCCTCGCTTACCGCTTAACTTACTCGCATAACTTGGAAAGCCCTCCTAATTCTCGTACAGCTTGCGAAAGAAGAAGACCTGAAACCTGCACTCAAATTTGGGATATTTCTCTACAATAGATCTTTGTTGATTCCCTGGCACTTCTACCATTCTCTCGAGCTAACTTAAACAAGCTAGCTAGTTATTTTATTTTAATACCTTCGTCGTCCGCTGCAGCGCGAAACTTACAATGGCATGTCTCTTGTTCACAAACTAAACTTATTTTAAACTGTCGCTCTCTGTTACTAATAGTAGATACAAGAAAGGAATGGCAACAATTTTAGTGCTGCACTGTCAAATTATTCGAAATTATCCATGCAAGTTTAGTCGTGATTTCGAAACGTGCCGATAATACGAAGAAGTGTAACACGTAAACTAATTTGACAGTTTGAACATTCTTGCTAACTCTTTCTTGTTTTCACTTTATAGTAAAAGAGAAAGATGGCTTAAAACAAGTTTAGTTGGTAAACAAGAAAATCAAACACCATTGTAAGTTTCGCGTTGCAGCGAACGACGGAGGTATCAAAATAAAATTACTAGCTAGCTTTATTAAGTTAGCTCGAGAGAATGGTAGAAGTGTCAGGGAATCAATATAGGGGTGCTGGCCAGAAAACCTCCACGTGTGTCTGACGGCTGCTTGTCCTTGTTGGGCCGGTGCACCCTGGGCACGGGCAATATGTCTCCTTTGGACCGGGGGACCTTATTGCCTGTGGCGAATATTCTGGCACGGGAGGGGCCCGATTTGGGCCAATGGGATGTTGCTCCGCGTGACCCTCTGAGAAAGCAGAGGGCACTGTGGAGGAGCAGGGGCGGGCCCGGTGTGCACTCACCTTGCCACTGGGCAGGCAGAGGGAGGACTGTCCTTCCCTGCCCCCGTCGGTCTCGTAACCCCAGGAGTGCCTGCTGAGTAATGTTCTCGCGCCTCTTGGGACCGAGGGTCTTGGCTTTACCGCGCGGACCGCGAGGAAGAAAACCTCTATATAAAATTACAGGAGGATGAGCCTGCGAGCAGCAGACTCGGGGTAGTCTGCTGCCCGACCAGCAGCTGGCGTAGCTGGCACAGCTAGCGTAGCTGACACAGCTGGCGTAGCTGGCATGTTGGCCTGGCGGCATGCTGGCGTAGCTGGCACAGTTGGCGTAGCTGGCGCAGCTGGCGTAGTTGGCGCAGCTGGTAAAGGCCCGTGAGGTGAGGTGGCGTGCAGTGTTCCGTGAGCGCCGCAGAGGAGGGTGCGGCCGTCGTTAGGCCGCACGGGGAGAAGGGGCTCGCCTGCTTGTGGCGGGCCGGGACGTATCGGGGGTGGTTGTGTGAATACTCACGGGTTCCCACGCCCCCGGCTAAGGTAGTTGAAGGAACACCGTGGTGGTTTTAGTCGGCAAGAGTCCGACACTGGCTCCGCCTACCTCGGGCGGAGTGCGTCCATTAGGATTTCCCCACAGCAAAAAAAAAACTATTGTAAGTGTAGGAAATGTTTTGTAAAGAAGAGTATTATTTGTTTTGAGGGGAAATCACAAATTTTAGTTCAGGTTTCAGGTCATCAACACAGTTCATCATCATTATCATTTCAGCCAAAAGACGTCTACTGCTGAACATAGGCCTCCCCCAAGCATCACAACAATAACCAGTCCTGCGTTTCCCAGTTACTTAAAGTTATTTTATTGGCCAATTGTAGTGATTATAGTAATATTCTCTCACGAACTTTCATTGGTTCGTTCGGTTTAGAACGCTTATCATACGAGGAGACGTATGTTCAGTAGTGTATTTTTTTAAACAAATTGTCCATAATTTACCACAATCCGTCTAATATATTCCTAACATAAAATTGAGTTAATAGTTCTTGTTAAAATCATACCCAGTGCTATAAATATTTTAGCAGAACATTTAATATTAAATTTGCCAAAAGCCGTACTAAAAGCATACAAATGGTTTTTGTAATAAAAGTCATCAAATGGATTCTTCATTCTTCATTCTGAACGTAAATCACGGACAATTAATTGCAATTCTTAATTGTAAAAGAGATTATTTTTCGTTTTGCTACTCCTACTGAATATTCAACAATGTTTTAGAACTAAATCAAAGGGACATTAACATTAGAGTGTTATCTGCAAACGAAATTTTCCAATTTCTATAGAAAAATAAATGCAATTATCATCACGTTTGGCGGGTGGCTTGAAGATAACAGATTATAGAATGACGTCATCAATATAGTTTTATTTTTCGATGGCTTCGCACATCTTGTTTATTTCACCAATGACATTTTTGTTTTATTTTCGAAGAACAACGAACATAATAAAGTAAGAAAAGACTTTTCTTTTCAAACGGATCAGAAATATCTAAATTTTAGATAAAATCAGGACAATGTAAATTTACAGATAAATCGTGCTGAATCCTACCTACTACACCAAATATTACCCATTAAGACCGCCCATGTACCCATAATTTGTACGTTGTTCCTGTTTACTACTATTTTCATGGTGTACAATAAAGTATATTCTATCTATCTATCTATTACCTAACTACACAGACCACTAAGCCTCAAAGACGCCACATAAACAAAGTTTTGCTTAAGAACACAATCGTAAAATGTTGGCAGGGTCCGGGGGGCGGATGACGCGTTATGATTGGTCGGCTCAAAAGTTCGGTGGTATGATTGGTGCCACTCGCTGACGAACTGACGTCCTGATTGGCGGCGGGGCGTATGATATGCAGTGGTATTGCATATGCGTGGTGACAGGGGGTGTCCGGCTAATCGGTGTCTAGAGGCTTACTGTTCTGAGCCTAACTATAAATCTCGGCTGAATATTAATTTCTCGTATAACTGCCCAAATAAAGAAAATTAATCATTTTTATTATTACTTATGTTTGTGATACATGCATAATAATAAAACTGGCCACTCGTAATTCGACTTCAAAACTAGAACAATACTTTATTTCAAAAATAGAACAATGTTGCAAGACAACGGCTTCCAGCGATGCATGATTTTACGCACTATACGACGCCACGCACAGCTGACGATCATGGAAAGCCACGAATTGCACCGAGGCTTTTCTCACGATGCGCGGTGCGAGCTCGTGCGTGCCAATTTGTAAAATCACGCGTCGTTGGAAACCACCGTAATGATCACTTTCGATCTGATAATAATTTCAGTCTATGTTTCACTAAGAACCGAAGTAAATAGACTATTCTTAAGGGACCACGCAGTCGTTATCAATATATTATATTATTACATACAATACAACATACAAGTAGAATAAACTTGCGAAAGCAAACTTCGCGAAACATCGTCCTAATGTAGATAGGTCCCTGCTACTTATATAATTACGAACTCATCTCGACTCGGAGTCATCTCAAAGAGTCAAACTTGTATTGTTTCAGTCGGCTTGTTTACAAGTCTCCGACGAACAAATGAACTCTGAGTATTAATCAATTATACATACAACGTTCCCTGTACAATATATCTGTCTACAATATAATTTTCTCTGTTATTTACGACACTATTCGAGCAAAATACAAATACCAGGCCCCTCAGAAAGTATTGCGAAAAAAAGTTTTTATACCAGGCCCCTCAGAAAGTATTGCGAAAAAAAGTTTTTATATATGGGAGACTGGCCAGTTATAATGTTTTTCGAAAATATGATTATTTATAAGTAAAAATAAGTAAGTTCCAATTTCAAAATTTCCCTCCACATTTTTTGCGAGTTAATTCAAAGTATTGTGTCTCACTGAAATATGGATCTGCGCCGGGAACATTTTAGAGCTATGATTTTATACGATTTCAAGTGTCGCCTGAAACCAGATGAATCGTACGATAGACTTCAAATGGCATTCATGGATGAAGGCCCTTCCAAGGCAACCGTGTATCGTTGGTATAACGAATTCAAGCGCGGTCGACCAACTTTGGGGGATGACGAAAGAAGCGGTCGCCCTTTGACGGCTGTTACCGAAGAAAACGTGCTAGCAGCAGTGGCGTGCATTGCATATAGGCAAATAAGCAATGCCTACCTCGTTACAATTCAATATTAACTACTACTAAATAAATTAATCAGAGTATTAAATAAAAACAATTAACATAGGTATTCAATAATAATGTATGAATTCAATGCGAAACTTTATACTAGGTGCAGGCATTAGGCAGGTCAGCCGCACGAATGCCTGTAACTTCACACACAATCAAACCTTTTGGCGTAACTATATACACACGCACACTACTTTAGCGACGTAATACGACAAAAACATAAATCACGTTACGGCCATGCGTAACACTCTAACATTTGACAATTCGCAATTTATCCGCAATATCAGCTCTACAGGTGTAGCCTTGTCGACTCGTCGCGTCATAGGTCGTTCGTAACGTTTTTCACACGTAACCGTTTTGTGTGTAACTAGTTATTTCCATACAAACTACAAAGTGTTCGTTATAATAAAACTATACTCAACATTAGAAAAATAATGGCGAAGTAAAGATAGTAATTGTTTTATATTATTTACATTTAAGTGTAAATGGTAAATATATAACAATTTTTTTTTTGTACAGTCGATTGCATGACAGTGGTAACACTTACAAAACCATCCTTACTGCTTACGAAATAAAGACGCTGTCAATGTCGAAACTGTTACCACTGACATGCGATCGACCGTACATTGCTACACATTTATCGTAAAATGACGAAACTTAGTATACGCTTAAAATATCGAATTATAGATGGCGTTATAACGTTATTTATCTAATGTTATAATGAATTGAATATAATAATTGTGTAAAATATGTTGTTTTCGTGCTCCGTAAATCTATTTTGTAACTTTGTTCGTAAATTAATCGTTATGTTACTACATCCACAAAACTACTATATAAACAAAACGATTATCATCACCCTCGTAAGCATTTTCTCTAACCGACGTTAAATAACGCCCAACTCTAATTTATTTGCAGTTGACATTGACACATGACAGTATTTGACATTCTTGTTTCTATTTGCGCGGGTGAATTGCATAAATCGTGTATAAATTACGTAGACAGAGAAAAACTAATTAGGTAGTTTGTTTTATTGTGATTTGTGAAGGTTTTTGTAAAGAAACTTATGTAAACATGGATGAATTACAGTGCTCGGTATATGTGTTTAGAGAAATTACGAGAAACCCTTTCAGTCAGTTTTCGTTTGTTGACAAAACAAAAAAGTGTATATCAGTAGACAAATACGAAATCTGTCTTTGACTCAAGAAAAGGTAAAATGTAATGACTATTACACGTTAATACAACTGTAACTGGACTAACTGGGTGCCGTCATTCAAATGTAATGGTCTTTTACCAGTGTCTCTTACTTTAAAACGTCGTTGTTTGTATGAAATATGTGTACGAGATTTTTTAATTTTATACTAGTAACTTGCCCTGTCTGTTTAGTGCCTGCCTACCTAGGCTGAAATCAATGCACGCCACTGGCTAGCAGTGAAAAATTTAATCCAAGACAATAGGCGAATTACATATCAGGAGATTCAACACATATTGAAGATTGGATCGGGAAGCGTTTACGAGATTCTACACAGCCATCTTCGCGTGAGGAGGATAGTATCACGCTGGGTGCCGCACAACCTCACCGATGCTCAGAAGCAGGCCCGGGTGGAATGGTGCCGTGATATGCTTAACAAATTTGAAGCAGGCTCGTCTCGGCGTGTTTACGACATCGTTACAGGTGATGAGTCCTGGATTTATCAATACGACCCAGAAACCAAGCGCCAGTCGACTGTTTGGGTGTTTCAAAATGAGCCAACGCCTACCAAAGTGAAGCGATCTAGAAGCGGGGGTAAGATTTTGATCGCTAGCTTTTTTAATTTGACTGGCCACTTGGTATCAATTCCCTTACGGGATCAAAGAAGCATTAATGCCGAATGGTATACTACCAAATGTTTGCCAGAAGTTTTCTCTGTTATAAGCAACAAGCGACCAAACACAGGGCTCCGCGGGCTACTGCTCCACCACGACAATGCACCTGCGCACACCGCACTCAAAACGAGGGACTTCCTGGACAGCACGCCAGTCAAACTCCTGGGTACCCTCCTTACAGCCCTGATCTAGCACCGTGTGACTTCTTTTTATTACCAAAAATAAAAAATCAGCTCAAAGGGATACAATTTTCGTCGCCGGAAGATGCGCTGGCTGCGTTCGAGCAGGCTGTAAACGAGGTGTCTGCGGCGGACTGGAAAAAGTGTTTTGAAAACTGGTTTAGGCGCATGAATCTTTGTATAGAGGCTGGTGGAAAGTACTTTGAAAAGATTTGATAAAAATATATGTACGTATAGAACAATTTTTTTTAGTTTCGCAAAACTTTCTGAGTGTCCCACGTAGGTACTATTGAGTTTTTCTTTCTTCAAATGTTTAATATTTTCATTTTCACGAGTTACTTCTAATTTATTATTCAAATAAGAAGGCGTTTGCAGTTTTTCTGTAAGAATAACGAGACCACAAATTACTAAATATAACTCAAATAAATATGCTTTTTTTGTAATTTATATGTTAAACTTAAAACCTTTAATAACAGGGGAACTTCATAGATACGTTTGCTAAATAAATATAATATTTAAGATACGTTTGCTAAATAAATATAATATTTATATCAAACATTGAGCATTCTACCTCATGCAGCTAAAACTATCAGTATAGAAAAAAAAAACTCTAAATACCTTAATACAAGCACTGATTTCACGTCCACTTAATGAATATTATAGCTTTTTTATGTTTTACCCTTACGACCAAAGAGATATTTTAATACAAAAAACCGACATATATATCTCTGTATTCTCTGTAAATGTTTAAGGGCGCATATTGTACCGAGCCCAGCCCAGCCGAGTGACAGTCGGTGCGCGTTTATGTATTCCTCCCACCCATACACTAACCACGGCGTGGATGATTTCATAAAATGTGTAAAGTAAAGGCTCCACACACACATGCGCGAATGCGATTTAACACATTGCTGCCATAATTACGACGCAATAGAAGTATGACGTCTGCGTTTATGCGTTCTGCGAAATTTGCGATATCAGTCCTTAGTATATTTTATAAAACGACGCGTACGATCTTCCACACAGCTACTAGTTAGCTATATAGATATTGCGCTCGACTGTATATTACATGACGCAAAGGGTCAATCACGCGCCGCCTTCAAAATCTTGGTTTATGTTAAGATTTTAAAATACATACAATGATTATTTTTTACTTTTTAGTTAAGGTTTTTGAAGTCGGTTTTATTTTTTGTTAAAAAGTTTTTATTAGTATTTGTTGTTAAATAAAATAGTATGCACAATAATCAGACCAAGTTTGACGCTGGTATGTATTACCGTTTTGAAAATAGAGCAGGAACAAAAACGTTGAAAAAATTCATTTTTTTCGAGGTTTCTTGTATGGTTCCCCTATCATTTTAGTTTTTTTTTAGTTTTTAGTATTTGTCGTGATATGCACCATAGTAACACATATTTTGCGAGTGTTTTGCGTAGCGAGAGTAATAGGGTCCCGTTAGCACCCTTTGGGTACGGAACCCGAAAAAGCGAAAGGTTGCCAGTCTCGGTTGAGCTGAGCTGCACAAGGGTTGGATCACAGAAAAAAAAAATGTAAAAAATATTATTATTAATTTATTGTCTGTGGGCTGGATTCATTAAGTGGCGGGCTTAACTCTTGTTCACACTACGATCAAAGGCAGTTCTATAAACTTGTTTTGATTTAATTGTACTTATAATAATTAATGTAAATTACATACAACGTGTATCAGAAATGCGTGAGCTCATTCAGGGGATGCTATCGATCAACTTTTATTATGGGGTCGACCCTGAAATCGCGAAAAAAATATCAGCTGATCCATAAATTTTGTCGAACGACATCGATGATTTAGTAGGAAACAGCTCATATTTTTTTCGCGATTTCAGGGTTTGTCCCATAGTAAAAGTTGTTCTATGCTATGCTCTGAATGAGGTCTTCAAATATGACCACGCATTTCTGATACACGTTGTATATGTAAATGCATTAAGTACCTATAAGTTACTTCATAAAATCTTTCCCTGAGCTGCATTGTACGGAGCTCCCCAACAAAGTTTATTTTTATTACGCAATCCGAAGCACAATAGTCGTAAAAGTTTAAAAAGCAAACGGCATTATGCTTTTTACGAATCCAAAAACGGTAAAATAAAAACCAACAATTCCTTTAATTTTGTCATCGGAAAACTCCTACTTTATCGGCAAAAGTTGGGGCAATTTTTTTTGCAGTAATTATTCTGGAAAGTTTTCGAAATAAGACTAAGGAGTGCCAAATCCATAACTATTAGGAAAGAGAAAAGTCGTCAAAGTAATCGTGAGCTCGATTTTTCAAAGACCCGCTTGGTAAAGGTAGGTAGTCGAATTAATTTTTAGCTCCTTCAGACTAGCGTTTCTCTGGCGTAGGCGTTCGATAAAAGTATGCGTAGCTCAGACGCCGCGCCATCGCAACGTGTGCGTCGCGTTGTTGCTTGTAAACTACGCTTGTAAGTGATAATACCAAACTATACCGGGATCGCAGCGCGCCTGCGCGACAGTAAAGTAGGCGCCCCCTACGCGATGCACACATCACGTTTTCTAGCAGCGCGTGGCGTCTGTGTCTGTGCTGCGCATACGTTTATCAAACGCCTACGCTGCGCTGGAGAAACGCTAGTGTGAAGGGGCCCAAAGCGGCTAATATTATATTACCTTGTTTGCTTGAACTTGACTGTCCAGACATTATACACATATTCAGATGATATCAGGTGTCATAGTAGTACTGTCAACAGCTAAAGTCGATGAATAATTAAGAATTTCAATATTAATACCCTTTAGAGTTAATTGTTTATCTAAAACGATTATAATAATATTCTATTTAGGACTCGCTACTCTGTCATCATTTGTTAACAAACATAATAATTAGCAAGTTTTCGTTTACAAAACAATGTTGAAACTTTGAACAATCATCACTTACTTTTAATGCTGACTGTATCTTCCATTACTAGCAATGTCAGACAGAAAGAATAAACAAAATTATAGGGTGATTCAGCGAAATTTAATAAAGAAACACTTATTTTGCTTAATGCTTCATAATTATGGCTCAATTTTCTAAATTAGTTGTAGTAGAGAAGAGCCATTGATTTTAATTATTTCAATTAGTATAATGTAGTGCTTTCTCATTCTGAACATAAGATGTTCATTGATACGATCAGTACAGTAGATTTGCGATTGACTGTTGCACAACGGGTCTGGGAATAGATTTATTTATTTATTTGGATTACCAATAGTTATTACACTATTTGAAGTACTCACAAACAAATCATTACGCGCCAAAACTTACAAGCTAAATGCATAACCAATTACAAGCAAACACCACTATATAGATACACTGTATTTAGATAGGTACAGAAGTTTTTTTATTTTATTTTGCTAGCCTTTGCCCACGGTATCGCCCGCGTACTGAAATAAAATAAAGCCTATATTATTTTTTGATAAAGTAGCTTTCTAATGGTGAAAGAATTATTACCCATAATTACCCATGCTCATGTACCCATAACTTATACGTTGTTCCTGTTTACTACCATTTTCATGGTGTACAATAAAGCATATTCTATCTATCTATCTATCTATTCAAATCGGTTCAGTAGTTTCAAAGTTTATCATCGTTAGTTTATCGATTGCAACAAACAAATAAATCTTTCCTCTTTATATTTTTTAGTATATAGATAATTGTGTAACTTCTAAACAACTTGACCGATTGAGGTCATATTCACAAAACAGGGTGCCCCTAGCGATATGCTTCATGGAGAGAAAGTACTTTAAATATTGGAACTATGAAATGTTACGAATTTTTGAATGCTGCAAAGCTTTCGAAACGTCAGGAAAACCAATTTAAATAATGTACGCGATGTAATCCGTTTAAACTTATTTTATAATAATGTGTAGTGATCGCTAAAACCTATGAAATTATTACATGAAATTTTACTTAAAGGAGACTATTTAATTTTTTTTAATAAGAAATACTGCATTCACAGATTATTAAAATATCTATTGTCTGAGCTGAGAACCGAACTACCGCGTAGAAGTTTCACCATCCAAAAATTGACGATTTTAGACTACACTCAAAAGAAAATAACTTAACTAATGAATAATAAAAGTTACTAACAATCCAATCTTTTAAAAGTTAAGTGCAAACATTCAATTATAGCAAGAAGAAATCACTTTGTAGCAAAACCCCCAACTGTTTCTGAGCCAATAATTGAAACTGGCTATTTACTAGAAAACTCTCAAAGAAAATTGGCCAGTTTAGTTAACATTGATTGCTTCAATAGCATCTTTTAACAGTACATTTTCACTTTACTTAAAGCTGCCAAAGTTAATAAAGATGTATAACTATTATATATTAAGGAAAAGAGGGAAATAGAGGGGTGTCTATTATCATTTTGTATTTTCTTAATGGATTCTGACTTTTACATTCATTTAATGGAAATAATAAGCAGTTTAGAATCTTTTGTCGGAATTTTAATAAATAAAATCTTTAATGATATCTGACAGACGCGCTAACGGCCAAAATTAATATCCTATCTATCCACGATTTGCCCTACTAGAGATAGAAATTTGACGTATTTTGTATGTTGTTAACGTCAAATTTCTATCTCCAGTAGGGCAAATCGTGGATAGATTGGATATTAATTTTGACCGTAAGTCGTTCAAGGGTAAGCGGGATGTTGGGCTCAGATTATTTACTTTTACGTATCATCTGCTGACACGAAGAGACAGACAAGGTGAAGAGGCTTGATTTAGGTAGATACTCTAGCAACCTATCCTTCGGGAGGTACTTTAAGTATAGTATTCGAGTGAGAGTTAAACATAACTATTATGTTATTAAATATTATAAAATATTATTAAATATTATATATAAAATCATTCTCATCAACTCAGCCTATCAAAGTCCACTGCTGGACATAGGCCTCTCCTAAGTTGCGCCACAACATTCGGTCCTCTACCTTCCACATCCAGTCCCCCCAGCCACGTTCTTCAGGTCGTCGGTCTACCTAGCGGGGGGGCGCCCTACGCTGCGTTTGCCGATTTGCGGTCTCCACTCAAGCACTCATCTGCTCCAGCAGCTATCGGTCATCGACAGACATGGCCGGCCCACTGCCACTTCAACTTAGTGATCCTACAAGCTATGTCGATCACTCCGGTTCTTCTCCGGAAAATCGAAAAAAAGATCTTAGCTTTTGCTAAGGTAAGATGCAAGGTACGTTTAATTTAAAAATTCTCCTCTAAGTAGAGAAAATATTTGCGTGAAAAATCATACTCCAACGAAATTGCAAGAAAAATTCCTAAGAAATAGAAATAGTTACCAGCTAAGTAAGTATTTATTAACATTATTAATGTAGGTACATCAATACATTTAGAAATTTCAAATGAAACGTTTATGTACCTTTCAATGTTTCTAATTTATAGTAATTTTACTAACTGTCAAACTGTTTAAATTAGATTAACAGAGTTTTAAATTAATAATTATTATGTTTAAAATTCGTTTATAATTGTATGTTATTGAGGTCACGAATACAGTCAACACTTTCTAACTATAGTATATTAAGGTTGGCGGGAAAATTCGTAAAGATCATATTGTGGATTTTTTATTATTTTCCAAAATTTGTGTTTCTTCGAGTGTTAATGTGTAATAATGGTGGATTATTAAATGTTAAGTGCTCGTTAACGTGTACAAGTGTGGATAAATGGTACAAAGTTGAAAATCATGACTTTCGTATTATCTCATCATCCCCTCAGAAACCCAGTAAAGTTTCCATCACTTTACTAGGATACAAGTTTAATATGTTGTACATATACCATTAATCTGTGAATATGTTCAATGATTACGACTGAAGGACATGTATCCATGGTCATGAATAAAAAAAATAAAAATAAATAGTATATTAAAAGTATTATGGAAAAACTACGTCAGCATACTCATCAAATATTCAAAATGGCCGTTACTTTTGAGTTTATAGGTAAATGAAATCCAATTATAAGTAACTAGACTTTGCCCGCGGTTTCACCCGCGTATAATTTTCAGCTTATCACAGAAAGACTTATCACCAATGATAATAATGATATGATAATGATGATGATATTTTTTGTCAGCGGTCACGTTCGTAGCTTTATTTGACGCGGATTAATAGAATAACGTCCTATAGGATGTTTTCGGGTCTTCAGTTGCGAGTGCAAGTAACATATTTGTACTTTGAAATTTTAATATCAAAATATTATTGCTTATCACGCATCCCTCAGGAACTGTTTATTTTCCCGTTTATAGCTTTTATTATAATTTGGGTTGTGGTCTATATGTGTACCAAATTTCATCTACATCCATTTAGCCGTTTCAGCGTGATTGAGATACAAATTTCCAAACATCTTCATAAACTTGCAATAATAAATTAGGATATAGGATTAAATTGTCTAGTACACATATTACAAGCTCTGCTTTGTTTAGGAATGGTGCTGTGTAAAATGTCCCAAAATATTTATAAACAATTTCAATGATTATCACTGAGTTTTAGTCAGTAAGCTCAGTTTTTGATCAGTTATAATTCAAAAGTTTCTTTTTATTTCAAATAGAACAGTTAGCAGGTGTAAAAAGAACCTATTTTATTTTATTTTCCTGCACTCTGAATGAATTCACAAAAATTACATTGTACGTGTTATGTTTGGCATAATTAAGGACCACACTACCGCATTGGGAGTGTCCTGTAATGGTAGTGGTGATTGGAATAAATAAATATTTTTTTAAGAAATGTCAAAGCTAGTTACATGGTTTAAATAAGTAGGTCCTATGAAGAAGAACCGGCAAGAAACTATCATATCCGTGACTTTTAAAATCACTGTTTTTACAATAAGCATTCAAGTAATATGAAAATAAATAACAATTTCAAAAATAAGTAGACAAGAAAACAATGAAAATGTGGCTTTATGCGAGACGTGGACACTGACAGTTGGGCTAGTCCACAAATTTAAAGTCGCTCAGCGAGCTATGGAGCGAGCTATGCTTGGAGTTTCTTTGAAGGATAAAATCCGAAACGAGATTATTCGGAGAAGAACCGGAGTGACCGACATAGCTTGTAGGATCAGTAAGCTGAAGTGGCAGTGGGCTGGCCATGTCTGTCGAAGGACCGATGGCCGCTGGAGCAGACGAGTCCTTGAGTGGAGACCGCGAATCGGCAAACGCAGCGTAGGGCCCCCCCCCCCCCCCCCCCCCCGCCAGGTGGACCGACGACCTGAAAAACGTGGCTGGGGGGGATTGGACGCGGAAGGCAGAGGACCGAGTATTGTGGCGCAACTTGGGAGAGGACTATGTCCAGCAGTGGACTGCGATAGGCTGAGTTGATATTGATATTCAAGTAATATGAAAATAAATAACAATTTAAAAAATAAGTAGACAAGAATAACAATGAAAATGTGCCTTTGTGAACTATCTAAATAAAAATGAAAATGTCAACAATATTTACCCAAAAACTCACAACTTTTAACAGAATCTCGAAAACAAAACAACAAATTCATAAAGCTAACACAATGTCTTTGTACTGCATTTTAATTCAACAATCATCTAACCCATATGACACAACTTAACAACCTGTAAACGCAAATTGCGAAAGAAACCAACAACACTTGCTTCATAATAATATGTTCTAGCTCACGGTCCGTTGAGAAATGCTTTCGCATTCAAGTAGCGTAGCTACCCTGGCATAGTGAGGTTCAATGCACCCTGTACCCTGCTACTACCCGACAGAGAAAAACAAGTGAAGACGCTATGTGCATAGTCGTTTACTCCAGTCAGTATTCAATGTACTGTTAACAAAAGAGTTAAGTGTACACTGTAGATAGAAGCAAACAACGAAAATCAATACACTTACACGGGCAATAATACTACCCATGCTGTTGTAGATATTTGTATACTGCTTTTTTTCTCTTTTTTTTTCTACAACATAGGCAAACGAGCAAGCGCGTCATCTGATGGTAAGCAATCTCCACCGCCCATGGGTATCCGCAACAGCAGGGCAGTCGCCGATGCGTTGCTGACCTTTTAAAAAGACGCGAAGCCGTTTTAGAATAGCCGTGTACCTTCTTTGTGCAAGCAAAGGCTTGATCAATCAACACAGACAAAATTCTATTACAGTATGAATGTAATTAGTAGTCTATTAGTATTTGTAGGCACAGGACCGGTCGTTGTGGCGATACTTGGGGGAGGCCTATGTCCAGCAGTGGACGTCTTTCAGAAACTGACATGATGATGATGATGAGTAGTCTATCAACTTATGTTTTTCGTTCATTGTACACGACTTCATTTTTCGCAGTTGTTTCGCAGTTGCACTACGACAACGATCTACATTGTTGAGCTAGCAAGCTTTTACGTAATATAGTTTTAAGGTTCATGTTTGTTGTCTAAGTTACAACAAGTGTATGTTTCAATGGAGGAATGACAATGAATTTACATTGCCGTGCTTAGGAATTTGTTTTGTTGTGAAAAAATAAATAGCTTTTTGGAACTTCAACGTAGAAACATGTCGTTTAAGGTTCTGAATGAGGTTTGGTTAGGTTGGAGTAAGGAATTTTATAGATATGGAAATCTGAATTTGAAATTATAGTATACCAGACGTTGCCTGCGGCTTTACCTACGTCTAATTCGGCTTATCACAGAATGACTTAGCCTTTATGTTAATCTGGGTTATGGTCTATCTGTGAGCCAAATTTAATCCAAATTCGTTCATCTATTTCAGCGTAATTGAGTAACAAATATCTAACCGTCTTCACAAACATTTACATTTATAATATTAGTAGGATCTATAACTGATCAATTATATTTTGAGACTGAATTTGATCTTTTTGTCAATAAATGGGGACAATAAACTCATTAGTTTGCTAAGGAGTAAAAAGATCTTCAGATCTACAAATCACAAAATGAAAAAAAAAACTTTAATAAAGATAATAGTTTAAAAATTTCGTTTAAAAGTCGCAACAAGTGAAAGAGTTTAAAAATTGCAGTCGCTTTTAATAAACTCTATTAGACAAAAAGTAGTAAAAAAGAAGTAATAACTTAAGGAATTCCACTCTGAGGTCCAAATATCTAATCAAAATGGCGATAAATTCGAACGAATCACTTAGAAAGTCTTCACTCCGGTTTTACGACATGAATTACAAATTCACGGATCAAAGGTACCATTAAATGTAATCTTCTACAACATGAAAATTTTGTGACTAGAAAATTTGCTCATCATCATACATATTAGCCTATAAACGTATACTGCAGACAATTTAGCTCACAAAATTACCAGCCCATTACTGTCCCACTGTTGGGCATGGGCCTCTTCTCAAAATGAGAAGAATTCATCCCTTGATCCACCACGCTGGCCTACTGCGGGTTGACGAACTACACACCACACCATCAATACTTTATGGAGAACTCTCAGGTGTGCAGGTTTCCTTCGCCGTTAAGGCAATTGAAAATCAAATTCTAAATGGGGCATAAGACCAAGAGGCTTCAGTCTGACTAGATTCGGTTAGGGAACATACTAATTATAGAGTCGGCACTCGGCACTATAATCAGCACACAATACAGCTGGGCTGGGCAGCATTCGGGAAACATCTACGAATCTTCTCGTCGCCTATTCCACAAAGCCTTAAGACTAGGACTTCAATCAGTGCGTCCTGCCTGTCATGATTTACGGAGCCGAGACGTGGACACTCACTGTATGGTTTACCACAAACTTAAGGTAGCTCAGCGTGCTATGGAAAGGGCTATGCTCGGAGTTTCTCTAAAGGATCGCATCCGCAACGAGGTGATCCGACAGAGAACCAAAGTTGTCGACATAGCCTACAGGATTAGCAAGCTGAATTGGCAGTAGGCCGGCCACATTAGCCAAAGAACCGATGGCCGTTGGGGTAGACGGGTTCTTGATTGGAGACCGCGAATCGGTAAACGTAGGGTAGGATGCCCTCAGGCTCGGTGGAGCGATGATATTGCCAAGGTGGCTGGTAGCAACTGGAAGCGAGTGGCCGAGAATCAATGTCTGTGGCATGCCATTGGAGAAGCCTATGTCCAGCAGTGGACTAATGTAGGCTTATGATGATGATGATGACTACAATTAGACCAAGTTTGACATTTGTATATATTGCCGTTTTTAAGATAGAGCTGAAACAAAAAACGTTGTAAAACTGCATGTTTTTTGAGGTTTCTAGAATAAGGTTTCTTTTGGATTTTGACTTCTAATTATTTTTCATTTATTTTTAGTATTTTTCATGATAGATGCCATAGCAACACAATAATAAATCTGTGAAAATTTTAACTGCCACTGTTTGAATTCTTGATCTCATTAAATACTCCTTATTTGAATTAACTGACTTTTACTTTGTCTAGCTAATTCTTTACCTTTATCATAAAGGCCCTGGCCAGAAATATTGAGTAAATAATAACACATAACGTTGTATTTTATATAAACCTGATCATGACACCCCCTACTCAGGTATGTTTAGTAGTTCGAATGTTTGAAAGCAACATGCAAACTATACCCGACCAAAACCCCATGGGAAGTCTCCACAAGGTACATTTAGGGAATACGCCGTACAGGCAGCGTAGGCAGGGTCCCATTGGCACCTTTTCGGTACGAAATCCTAAAAAGATTTCCAGAAAACACACAGAACCGAATGTTGTGTGTATTGTACGTGAGTACTACTAGCAATTACAACTAATCGCTTGACGACTGCGACTGGTCGCTGATCGTAATGGAGTCATTAGGGCGACATAGTGAAGCGTGCCCATCTTATGTGATTGCTGGTCGTTATGCGTAGATGTGGCTCAAGTGGGTGAACCTAAACTACCTACTTTGTCGGGGTTAGGTACATAGATTAATTGCCAAATTTCGGTCACCCGGACGCTTTTAGGAAAAAAAACTTGAATGCATCAAACGCTGAATGTCAACTCGTGGAAATGATAGCTCCATGTCATAATAGTAAACTGCGGTATTTAAAATACTGCAGTGGCTAAATACGAAAGTCTTTGACAAGTGTGTGTTGCCAGTAATTACTTACGGCACTGAAACGTGGTCGCTCACAATGGGCCGACTCAAAATCACTCAAAGAGCAATGGAGAGGGCTATGTTCGGAGTGTCCCTGCGTGATCGAATCAGTAATGATGAGATTCACAGGAGAACGAAGGTAACCGACATAGCCCGAAGAATTGTCAAACTTAAGTGGCAGTGGGCGGGGCACATTGCTCGCAGAACGGATGGCCGATGGGGCAGTAAAGTTCTGGAGTGGCAACCGAGTACTGGAAGGCGCAGCGTGGGTAGGCCCCCCATTAGGTGGACGGCCAACGAGCAAGCAGGTCACCTGATAGTAAGCAATCTCCGCCGCTCATGGACATCCGCAACACCAGGAGGGCGCCACGCCGAAGCGTTGCCGACCTTTTAAAAAGACGTAGGTATGCTCTTTTCTTGAAGGCTCGCATGTCGAATTAGTTCGGGAAAACCGCTGACTCAGTACTTCAGTACTTTTAGGGTGCTTATGGAACTGCCTCGTTTCTGTAGCGCATCAGGGATGTTCGCAGAAAAGCAAGTGGTTTGCTTCTATTCAATAATGCCAAATACATATACATCCTTGGAGTGCAAGGTGCGAGCTAGCTGCAATAGCATCCTGTGCATGGTTTTTTAGGGTTCCGTACCCAAAGGGTGCAAACGGGACCCTATTACTCTCGCTACGCTGTCCGTCCGTCCGTCCGTCCGTCCGTCTGTCTGTCACAGGGCTGTATCTTTGTAACGGTAATAGATAACCAGTTGAAATTTTCACAGAAAATGTGTTGCTATGAGGTGTATCACGACAAATACTAAAAACAAAAAAAAGTCTAAAACCAAAGGGTCCCCATACAAGAAACCTCGAAAAACATGCATTTTTTTCAACGGTTTTGTTCCTGTTCTATCTTCAAAACGGTAATACACACCAGCGTCAAACTTGGTCTGATTATAGTGCATACTATCTAGTTTAGCAAAAAATACTAAAAACAGGACAAACATAGACATATGTGGTGGTATCTACGGAAGAGAGAGACGCAAAAATTCACATTTCGCGTACGTGCGTTGATGTCTTTGGATAAACTCTCGTAACTTAAATCAGTTTCTAGGGGGTATCAGGTCGATGGGTGGTACGGAACCCTTACTGCGTGAGTCCGACTCACACTTGGCCGGTTTTTTTATAGGCTGGATTGCTGCCTTATGAAGCATTACTCTGAATTTCAGCTGAAATCCTAAAGCAGATTCAATAAGTTTATTAAGCTTAATATGGTTACTAACACTATGAGGCTTGGTCACTCGGAATAAATAATTATTATTATTTGTATGTCTTTCTTCAATCACGACCTATCTTCCTTCAGGAAGGGGTCCGGACCTTTGAGAGGCTCGCCAGAGGACACAGGTCAGGCTAGCAGTCGCCCCTTTAACAATTATTATACTACTATTTTATTATTATTACTATATTTCCATTTAGTAGTATAGTATAGTATAACGGGCTAGTTTCCGCAGCTCCACGTCCAAGCGTGTATTTTGCGTACGGTATAGTAGTCCTCTGCGTTCCGCATCCAGTCCCCTATATTTCCATTTATTCTCCTGTAATAAATCCTTATTTAAACCAATACCGTGGGTGGTGGATATTACGGAAACGATAGATGGGTATTATGTCATTATTCGATCAGTCTTCAAGTCGGCTGACGTTTCTCAGAAATGGCGCCACAATGCCCGCTCTTCCGCATAAATTTCCTACGTAAGTACTTTCATAGTGAAGGTATACCTTACTTGCGTAGCGGTATAAATATAGTATATTATGTAAATATCAATAAATATTGATGACACATGCAAAACGTGTCTGTCGAAGGACTGATGGCCGCTGGAGCAAACGAGTCCTTGAGTGGAGACCGCAAATTGGCAAACGCTGCGCCCCTCCACCAGGTGGACCGATGACCTGAAGAAGGTGGCTGAGGGGACTGGATGCGGAACGCAGAGGACTGAGTTTTGTGGCGTAACTTGGGAGAGGCCTATGTCCAGCAGTGGACTGCGACAGGCTGAGTTGATGATGCGATAACGATTTTTGTTACTAAGACAGGCTGGCCTATGATTCAGTATCTGATGTTAAATAGCCGCTTATTTTCAGTCCTAAGACACATAATGGTGACGAACAGTATATTTGTATTTTATATTCATAGGAACCTATTTCTCTCAACAAAATTTTCATTAAAATAAACATATAATTTGACCCTAAAATATCCTAACAATGTTTTGAGAATGTGTTAATGAAGACCCTTTTTGCTTTTACCTCAAAAGTCCAATATTAGTTTCCGAAAATATTTTCAAAGGGAATATTTTATGTGGGAGATAGGCCTTCAGATATTTCAAATAACTCATCGACCTTGAGAAAGGTCATATAAAGTCAAGATAGCTTCATAGCTGATGTTTGGGAAAAGCACAACTAGTTTTTATGACAAAAAACTCTACAGTTAGCTCATATGGTGTCTTCTACTTTAACAGACAGGTTCGTTTATTATTATAGTGGTACCGTATATTCGAGGAAGAACAAAACAGAAGTTAAATAAAGTAAGTACTTAAAATCCATTTTAAGCAGAACCTGTCTTGTATGGAACTTACATACTTAGCCAGTTCCGCTTACTATAGTTTCGTTATCTTTGATATGCCGTTGACTGTACGTTAATACATATATCATTAACATCCTGCCCTGGTCCCAAATTACTTGTAATTGGCGCAATACAATACATTTTCTTCTTCCATTTTCCTCTATCAGCCGTCTCTCATCATTTACTCCCTTTTCATCCGTATCATTCCTCACGCAATCCATCCATCTTTTCTTTGGTCTTCCTCTCTCTCTGTCCATCTATGTACATTCATATTCATCACTCTCTTAGTAACGCATTTCATCCCTCATCACATGTCCAATGTCCATCCAACTTTTTTTATCACTGGCGCCAGTTTCATTGCAAGCTCCCTGTAACCTCTAATACATATATTTATTTCTAACTTTTTCCATTCTTGGCACTCCACTCATCCATCTCAACATTCTCATCTTTGCCACATGTAATCTCCTTTCATCCGTCTCCTTCATAGCCCAACATTCCGATCCAAATAGAACGACAGGTCTTATGACGGATTTGTAAATTTTGCCCTTTAATTTGAGGGTCCGTGGGTCACAAATTGTTCCTGTGTCCTGTCGCTACTTCATCCATCCTGATTTGATCCGATGCATAACGTTTCTATCCACTTCATATAATATGATTAAACTGATACCAAGTTTCTTTGACGAGTGTGGGTATGAGATTCAAATACCAGCATTGTCATATACGCCTCTGCTTTAACCTTTTTGAGTTTATATAATTAATTATCATGTGTAAGTATTCTTACAGTCAGCTGTTGTAGGCCAGGCATTCTTGGAAGCAACCGTTTTGTTTGTAATAATGGATGGAACCGATGGAATCGATTAGAGCGTGCATTTCTCCGAACTATGTACAAAGTCGAATTTATTACTCTTCACGCAATATATATAGATCCTACATTATTAATCCTAAAATATTTGAAGTGGTGAATCTACTCATCATTATGAACAACTTTTACTATGAGACCAACCAATATGCTGAACGGTGGCCGTTTTGCGCGGATGTGACGCATATCTTACCACACTTCTTGGCTCTGTACCTGTATTTGTTCTGTGTTCTTGAAATTTTTTTGGTAATTTTGTGCGTCACTTTAGAAGCAATTTTTTTTTTATCTTTTTTTCTTCTTTCTAACCCTGAAAACGCGAAAAATAATCTGGTGATCCCTATATTTTATCGATTGAAGTGAACACAAATGTAGCGACCAACACATTTTTTTTTCGTGATTTCAGGTTGGTCCCACAGTAAATGTTGTTTGTTATGATGAGTAGTTGCACCACTTCAAATATTTCGGATTAATAATGTAGGACCTTATACAACGTGTATCAGAAATGCGTGGTCATATTTGAAGAGCTCATTCAGGGCATAGCATAGAACAACTTTTACTATGGGACCAACCCTGAAATCGCGAAAATAATATCAGCTGTTCCCTCCTAAATCATCGATGTCGCTCGACAAAATGTAAGGATCAGCTGATTTTTTTTTCGCGATTTCAGGGTTTGTCCCATAGCAAAAGTTGTTCGATAGCATCCCCTGAATAAGCCCTTCAAATATGACCACGCATTTCTGGTACACGTTGTATATTGATAATGTTCAATATGGTTGTTGGCTTATAGTTTATAATTTAAGTTATAGCTTAAGTTTTATTAACACTTTAACAGCAATCCTTGAAATAATTCAGACAAACAAGCATCCTTTTCGAAAATTTTATAATATAAACTTTTCAATAACAATTATGCCACAATTATAATGAAACAAAACTAGGTCATTTCCATTAGAGGCAACCAGAAATAAAAACTTTGTAAAAGACCTGTGATTTTTATAATTAGGCGCGGAAGTCACTTTGTTAAAATTCTCTTGAGAATTAATTCTCAAAGGTCGTTTTTTAATTCATCATAAGTAAAAAAAAGTTATAGTTCCGGACCGAAAGATGAAAATAAAAGTTATAGAAATGTTGGTATGTTGTGTTATTATTTGTATATATTTATGTACTTAGGTTTCATAATTATGTGTTTAAATATTAAGTTTTATAAATAGACCTAGGTATATAGTTCTGCCATGCTTATGATAAGAGCGTTATGTGCGTGAGAGCAAGTTTTGAGAAAATGGCGCCTAAAGTTTAGAATTGAATTTTCGTGTTAACGCCCAGAAAATTGTCGTTTTTAGGGTTCCGTACCCGAAGGGTGCCAAACGGGACCCTATTATTCTCGCTACGCTGTCCGTCCGTCCATCCGTCCGTCTGTCTGTCACAGGGCTGTATCTTTTGAACGGTAATAGGTAGCTGGTTGAAATTTTCTGAGAATATGTGTTGCTATGACTACTATCACGACAAATACTAGGAGGAGACATGAATACCCATACAAGAAACCTCGAAAAACATGCATTTTTTTCAACGTTTTTGTTCCTGCTCTATCTCAAAACGGTAATACATATCAAACTCAAACTTGGTCTGATTATAGTGCATACTATTTAGTTTAGCAACAAATACGAAAAATAGGGCAAACATAGATATATGTGGTGGTACCTGCGTAAGAAAGAGTTGCAAAACTTCATATTTCACGCACGGTACGTTGATGTCTTTTGATGAACTCTCGTAAATTAAATCAATTTCTATGGGGTATCAGGTCGATAGGTGGTACGGAACCCTTACTGCGTGAGTCCGACTCACACTTGGCCGGTTTTTTTATACCTATGACTAATGTAGAACAACTGTTGTACTTTATATCTACTGAAAAAAATTGTCCTGAGAAATAGATATCTATTAAAAAATAACCAAAAAACCGATGTAGTAAGGAACTGATGTAATAGTGATGAATAGTTAAAATGAGCGCCTTAATCAACACAGATATAGCACACATGCTATGGAACTTATTTTACGGGGCTTTTGACAGAGAGTCAAAGGAATTGAATAATTTAAAGCTGTTATTGTACGTTGTGTTATGAATTTATGTAAATACAGTTCCATAATGTAACCGCAGCAAGCGGCGATTAGGATGCTTATTGTAAGAAAGTAGTGGCCCAAACATAGTAGGGATTTCTTTATTATCATAGCATCATAAGCAGTTAACGTGGTTATATAGTATAGTTAGCTATTATGAGCAATTTTTTTAAGCATTGAAAGAAGAACAGCAGCGTAAGGCGTTTAAGGCTGATATATTATATTCGAAGGAACATGAGATTTTTTGTAATTACCGCGCTTATACTAACAAGAATTGCCCCTTACAGGCTTTTTTTATTAAAATTGTCAAAGAGAAAGGTTGTAGATCTCGATGCGGCGATTCCGAATATGTTACTCGTAACCTCAGACCAAGTAAAAACTCTCGAAACTCAATTATGACAAAACTGTTGGTTACGGCGGTTATAATTAAGACGGCAGAGTTGTACACTGAAGTTTATCCTCAGCTTCTTTTCTGCAACCACTCCATCGCTCAAAGATTTGCTGGTAGAAAACTCATTTTTAAAAGACAAAAAAAGGAGGAAGTTCTCAAGTCGACGCGTATATATTTCGAGTGTACATTTATGATTCTCTTTACAACCACCGTGCTTTCATACTGGGTTTAAATTAATGTCATCGAAAAAACGGGATTTTCTGTTCCCTCACGGGATATCTATGGGATCAGTTGCAAAACCCCTGAAAATCGGACTTATTTATACCTCTCATGGGACGTATCATGGGGTAAAAGTCACAAAACCTTTAAAATTGGAATTTTTGCCATAGCTTATGGGGTTGTTGCATTATATGCTGTATAATACATACAAACATAATAATAGGTACCTATTTTGACTTTAAAAATAATAGATAGAATCACAGGTTTTTTACAAGAAAAACTATGATAAGTACAATAATAATCTGAACTTTTATGTATCGCAAAGACAATGAAACGAAAGAGCAAAAATGCTGTCATTTATATGTGTTACGGGCGCAGAGTCCACAGAGGGTGCAGAGTCAGCACTGTCCTGGCATTGTCGATACAGCACAAGCCCTCTGAGCAGACCGAAAATTTTAATTAGTAGCAAGCTCTGCCCAGTTTATAATAGGCATTGTCAACCCTGACCGAATAACGGTGGGCTCTGTTGAATGATTTCATTTATTTGCTAACTTGCATTACTAACTTGGTCCAGTAGTGGACGTTTTTCGGCTAAAATGATCACTAACTTAAAATGTCTTGAAAAACATAGGTCTTCCATTCATCACTTTGGTATATAACAGAATTATACTTTGCACACGTAGAATTAGAAATAGCAACTATGCCCAATCCAAGTTAGGCAAAGTACGCAAAAAAAATTAATCATTCAACAGTGCCTACCGTCACTCGGGCAGTGTTGACAATGCCCGTTATAACCTAGGCAAAGCCCGCTAATAATTCATATTTTCGGACTTTGCTCAGAGGGCTTGTGCAATGTTGATAATGCCCGGGTAGTGCTGACTCTGCACCCTTTGCGGACTCTGCCCGTAACATATACATGAAACGTCGTGAAATATACAACGTACATTCAAGATAAAAATAAAAATCCCATGTTGAATATTTATGAAAATCACTTGTCGAAATTAAAAAGATATTTTTTTTTAAACCGGCCAAACACGAATCGGACTCGTGAACTAAAGGTTCACTCCCCGTAGTAACTGATTTATTTTATGAGAGTTTACCAAGGTGCAGCACTGGAGTTGATGTCTTCCATATTTGCATCTCTTTTCACCACCAAACCATGTCTGTGTTTGCCTTGTTTTTATTATTTATTGTTAAAATATGCAGTATGCACTACAATCACACAAGGTTTGATTAATACCGTTTTTAAGAAAGAGCCGGACCAAAAAACTATGAAAAAATGATTTTGGTTTCTAGGTTTCTTCTATGTAAAAAAGTCTAGACTACAAGACTAAAAGACAATATTCGTAGTATCCCAGCCAAAGTGGTTACATACCGAATGAATAAAAACTTCGCATCTCTAATTACAACACATTCCCTCAACAATTCAACACTCCATTGACATTGTCACGTATCCCTTTGTGACAAAACACACATTACCGCTCTATTTGTTGGAAAGTGCACAAAAACTGTCCTAGTTCGTTCCCGTACCGGTCTCACCCTCATCTAGTCACCATTACGGTCATACATTGTTCATTGAATTTCTGAAGGTATTTTTTGCTACGTTATGACCTAGATATAGCGGTTGGCCGGTATTTAGGACGAGTTTGAGTTAGGTGCCTCCGTAATGTTGTTTAGAACATGGTCCTTACAGATATAATTAGTGTTCAAACTTGGAACCATGTTTTGCACAGATCTGCCCTTTAGTAACATTGTTAAATTAATCCTCTTATGTCTTGTAAGGCTTAAAACAAAAGTGCGACTGTTTTATTACAATTTTACTAATATTGAGGCATCTATTTAACTCCATAACTTTCACAGACATACAAGCCGTCAATATTATGTAAGTATGGTTGTAGTGTCCACAAAAAAACAAAAAAAAACGAACGCACCACCTCGGCAATACCAGCGTTTGTGAGTGCTAGAATCTGACCACGCCAATTCTGCGTAAGTAATATGGCAACACCGTACACAATAACAAACAAAATATCTGTAACAATTTTATTATTCCAATGCAGAGTTGGTTTTGTCAGACTAATGGCCGGTATTTCAATAGTCTGATAACTTTTAACTGCAGAATAAATATGACGTCTTGACAGATTTTCTATACTACAACTGACCATTTCTCCTCCTCATCAAACCATGCTTGACAACTTGGGTCGATGCAATAAAATGTAGACTTGTAAGGTACGATAAACGGCTGATATCTCTACAACTCGGTTACGCTAAGTTTGCACCTCGTGTCGGTAACGTCATCGTATACCATAACAATATTCGACCAAAAATTTAACAATTAGAACATTTAGAACACGAAAATAGCAAATCATTAAGACGTGTATTGGCAAATTTACAAACCGTAATGTTGCGAAAAGACAAACGTGGGGAGGTGAGCGAGGAAGAGAAAAACGTCGCATATGTGCAAACTTCCGCGTTGTATGTACTATCAGAACACTTTCCAGTGAACCACCACTAAGGCTAAAATCGCTTGCGCTCAGTGTTTGACGGCAGCCGTAGGTACGTGTAATGTAGCAGGATTCGTTCAAGGAACTTTGTCAACAAAATGTATCACCGGGAAGGATCGTGACTGTACATCCTATACTTTACTTGACTCTTTAAGTAGGTACCTACCAGATTTTTTTAATATGGCGGGTCACCCATAGATACACACAAGTCGGAGCGACACGCGCCTGAACGATTTTAGCACCGCAAAAACTTCATTCAAGCCCAAAACATCAAGGACTAAAAATGCACACAATAAGACTGGGAAGACGAGAAAACTGACATTTTCATCAGAATAATTTTATTTCAGAAATCCATTCCAAATCCCGTTAAAGCACAAGTTAACTGCATTGCGATTTACTTATTACCCAAAAAAACTCGCTAGTTTGAATTCAGAATTCGAGTGAGTTCCATTTTCGAATGCTACATGCGATCATAGTAAACGTGTTGCCAGCCTTAAAAATGCTGTTTCCTCGAGTTACAAGATAAAACGGCTATAAAATACGTATCGATTTCTCAACGCGTTGAATAAGTCTAGATGTCATAAAGTTGAAGGAAATCTCACTGGAACATTCCTAGACTGTAAAATTTTGGAAGGAATCTTATTCGTGTCATATATTATGAATACATAAGCGGTACGCCATCTGTGATCTGTCATAACTATTTATCAGCGTCTTTCGAGGTAGGACTCTCGGATCTCAATTTTTATTTTGGGGACAGACTTTGTTTTTTGCTAAGTTCATAGAGTAAGCCTGCCTATTCAATAGTTTCATTACATACTGCTTATCACAACACAAAGACCTGCTGCCTAATTGCGTAACTCACTCGCGATCGCATTGATTCGGATTTCAATGTTCATTGCTCTGTGTGTTTTGACAATCCGTCATATTGACAACTACGTACCACGCAATGAATATTGCTGTAATTTAAAATGAAAGCTGATGTCAATGTGAATGCATTACACAATTACCCCACTGTATCTTGAAAAATATGATGTCCCCATTCGACATAAACAATGTAATTAACCTAGCCCCATTACTTACAAATAGAACAAAAGAAGCTTCAAAATTTATCTTAACGACATCCAGCCTAACAAAAGTTAGCGATAAAAAGATCTAGAAGATCGCTGATAGGCAGGGAAAAATTAAAATTAATTAAAAGAACAAAACATAAATTAGGTTTGCCAGTGACAAAAAATGTCGTTGGAACGCGGTCGCGGGCGGGTCACGTTCGGAAACCGAGCTGTGAAATGAAAATAATTACACGTCAAATGAGTTGAATGACGCCTATTTAAAATGGCGGGTGCGGGTGAGGGGGAATAGCGCACGATTTATACCCCACGTCACGCCGGGGAGAAACGTTCTCCGTTCCTTTTTTTAAACTCAACCTAAAATATGTATTAAGTGTAGCATAAATAAAATTGATAAAGTAGACTTGGGAAATTTCACGTAGGTACGGCCTTCTTTTTTTAATACTGCCTAAAATATATGGCCTTTCTGTTCCTCCGTCTGGCGTTCCAGTTTTGGTAGTTTCCTCTGTTCATAGTTTTTCTTGTCGAAATAAATTATCTTTAAGTCAAAAATATTGTTGTTGCTATTGCGCAATAAAAGGAAAGGTGCTTACCCAATAAGAGGAAAGTCGTAAGTATATTGTTCGTCGTATAGTTTGCCAAGGCATACTGTGTAACGTCTAAACTTCTTTACAACGTAATGTAAAGTTACAAACTTATATAATTTTGCAAGTGCCCAAGCATCAAAGGAAGTCGTTACAAAGCTATATGGACCATCGAAACACTCTCTCGTATAAATTTTACAGCACTCTGTAGCCATGTTAAAGGAAACACATTTCATTTTTAACGACGCGACAATACTAAGTCATCATAAAAAACGCATTGTAATTGTTTTTCATTCGAACATGTTCCTTTATAGAAACCCCGTTTACTTCACATTATGGTAGTGGTACCTATCAAAACTCTAGCGGAAGAAAAAAGGCCGTATATTAACATACATTTATCCATGAACTTCGTTAGGTGTTTAAGCACTTCAGATGTACAATAGCCAGGTAGTAATATTAGTAATGCGGAGCATAAATAAATTTTAAGCAAAGAGTACTCTGAATTATTTGTAAAAAAATCTTTGATAAAAATATAAAATAACCCTAGGACTGAAAATAAAGAGCAGGAATACTGAAGAACGAACAAAATGCATTTGAACTCACAAAATTCATTTAAATAAGTGCAATTAATTAATTAATAATTCAAATTCAACGTATAATTACTTATAATTACATCGTCGCATTTACATAAAATTTAAACTTTTGAATTACACTCAAACCGAACCTGAAAACGAGAGATCTTTATTAAAACCAGACTTTTTGATTCTTTACCTCATAAACCGAAGAACCCATAACTTTCCCTTTGGCCTGTAAATAGGGTAGAATATAATCACGCCGTAAGTAAAGTATGACGATAAAAATCTGCGCCGTAAAACGTGTCAAATGAGTTGGCGTCAGCCATCAATAAAACTTGGGTTTGAGAGGCAAATAACGCCCACGAGAGGTTATTGACTTTCTAAAATATTATATGTACAATGTACACACAGATACCCAAATTCGTACCCAGCGTGGTGACCAAGGGCCTTATTTCAAAGAAAACCTGACGTCCAGTCCAGGTGTGGGCTGTGATAAGCCGAGTTGATTGATCGGATACACATTCGTACCATATCTAATCCTGTAAACTGGACTGATATCGATTAAATTGCCGTCAAAATGTGAACAGCATCTTAGCTTAATCATATGTGGGCTACTTAGAATAATGGTTTTCGCTACGGAGCGCAGCGGGCAACAATTATTAATGTATGGAGGGCCATCTTAAGATGTTTTATAAGTCTTTGACATCTCATAAGAGTTGTCAAAATGTTACTTATTTAGAGTAATCTGGTACACAAAGTGTTTTTACAAACCCTGCCATGTTGCCTATTTTTGGGAATTAGGTCTATTGAATGGCACATAACGCCCACGAACTGACTTTCCAAAATAGTATATGTACGCAAAGATACCCAAATCCGCCCAGTGCAGTGTGGTGAATAAGGGCCTTCTTTTAGGTAGAATCTGACGTCCAGTCTAGGTGTGGACTGTAATAAGCTGAGTTAATTGACCGGAGCCACACTGATATTTGTTTTTATATCTAATCCTACTCTCAACAACACTTTAGGCCTAATTTACACTGGAAAAGTAACTCCAAGGGAAACTCGTTCTGACATTGTCTTTCTAGGCGAGCAAAAAACAAGATGACACTATACATGCTGAAATTTGAATCGCTTATTTCCCGAAAAGGGGTAATTGTACTCATCATTAAGAACAACTTTTACTATGAGACTAACCATGAAATCGCGAAAAAAACATCAGATGGTCCCTACATTTGTGTTCATTTAAATCGATAAAATTGTTAGTTGCTGCCATAATGTAAACGTCAAATTGTTTTAGGTTGTCAAAACCATGCATAAGATGACATGAGAAATGGTTATGTACTTATTACTATGCATTCATAAGAAATGAGAGTGATTCTAATACTGGTACCTAAAATCATGCTTCAGCACTTACATTTTATTTCAACGTAGGTACTTTTTTTTTTCTTGATTTTGTTGTTTGTGCCAATAAAAACATTTTATTTCTTTCTTTATTTTTGATTTCAAATTGACAAAAGCTTATTCAATTGGATTGGATTTGCAACGTGAGATGTGATCTAAAAATTGAAAAAGTTCTCGTGTTGTGTAGATATATTTTACTATCATACTTAGCGAAGCATGATAGTAAAATATATCTACACAAACAGATTTCATCTCCACCATTTATCACGATAAATAGCTATCATTCATCTTTTTCGCGCGAAAAAAGTGACAGATAAAAGCGTCATTACAGTGTTCGTTGAAAATGTTTTCATGGATCCAAAATTGGATTATATAGTGCATGCAATATCATACTCTAAGTTTCAACATGGAGTCTTGAAGACGCACGCTGTGTTTGAGAACGCGGAGCAAAAATGGATCAAAGTCAAAGTCAAAAGTTTTAATAATGTGTAGTGATCGCCAAAACCTAAGAAATTATTGTCAAAAGTTTTTATTTCAAATAAGCATTTACATGCACTTTCAAAACGTTAATTATGAATCTAGTTGCACGGTTCCAAAAGTTGGTCCTATGGAGAAGAGCCGGATAGTTAAATGTAACCTATCATAAGAACAAGAACTACCTCTTTCGTCTAATTGTCGGAAGCGTAACTGACGAAAGTGAGGTTTATGGGTCGATCAGACAAAGTTTGCTATTTTCTGTAAGGATAGTTTTAGTAGCAACCTGTACCTCTATTATTAGAGTTTTACATAATGTTAAAATCTACTGTCGCTACAGACTGTAGAAAAATATTTGCAATCTTATTGGCTTGGACATTGACAGTGACATTGCCCAAGCCAACAAGAGCGCAAATATTTTTCTATAGTCGATAGTGACAGTAGATTCTATCATTTCGTAAAACTCATAATCAAAGACTTTGTATATTGACGTAACTTTATGATACTGACGTAATTTATGCTCATAATAGAGATACTGTTGTCTGGTCTGGTCTCTGTCTCAATTGTGCCCAATAAACGGAAAAAGCCTGCCTCCTTTTACGTGTAACCAAATTTTAATGCCATCATCAAATTGTGGATGTACAAGCGTGTACCTCCCTGCGTGACGAAGTGTGCCCCCAGCTCTACACGGTGGCCTGAACATTGGCGCCAACGCTCTTCGGCCAACGTGTGAATCGGGAAAATGGCGCGATGGCGTTGACCCGAACGTTGGGGCGAGCGTTGGCAATTGGCCGTCGCGTGTCGGTTTTATCAAAGGAATTATGCGCCAACGTTGGCGTTGGTTGCGTCCACATGTTGGCGGTTTGCTCAGTCTTGCCGCAGCACTCATGCAGGAAGGTGCATCAAATGAGCTTGTTCCTACGATCACCGCGGCTTGAAAATATCATCCGCGTGGATGGACGCAATAGTTATAGAATTTCTATAAAAAAATATTTATCTTTATTGAAAAATAATAATTATATATCGGTTTAAAGAAATTTATTTTCATAAAGACAAAATATGCCACTTACATGAAAATATTGAACTATGTTTACGGGACTTGTCGCGCACAATTAAATCAAAACGGCCAATGCAACTTGGCCGAAACGTCGAGGATAGTCAAAATGTTTGTTATATTTTGATTTAATTGTGCGCGACAAGTCCCGTAAACATAGTTCAATATGAGTGAAATTCGCGAAAGATTATAAACTTCTACATGAAAATAGTTTTAACATTTTAGTAAACTTATTCTAATGGTCGCCGAACACTCAGTCAATAGTTTCATAGCCTCAATATAGGAAGGTGAAAAATATCCTCTTGTTTGTCAATATTTTTTTCAAAGACGACGTCCTTTGTATAACTATTGTGTTATTTTAATTGACAGTTGAGCTCTTAAGCACTCAATAATCTTAAAGTGCCCAGTGCAACTTCTATTTCAGGCGTCTTTACATTGGCTCTGATGGGACTAAACTAACGTTATCTCGTGTGGACGCTAGGCATAATTTACGGGCCAACGCTTGTACCAAAGTTGGGGCCAACATGTGGAGCCGGCCTTATAGGACTATAAAACACGAATAAAGTTGTGAGATTTTCTAGATATAATATTTATGTCTAAATTAGCAAAAAAACACGGTTGCCACACATATATCATACAACTATACCTGACTAGTACCAATTTATAACGCGGGCTAACTCGGCTGTTGTCAACGCGTGATTCATGACTGCAGAAAACTGCGACATTTAAAAAGCAGGCCATTGAAAATGGTGTGGACGCATTCTTTCAGTTCAGTCTATATAGGTTAATGCATGCTCCTATTTGCTGTGATAAACAAGCGCTGAACGGAGGTACGTACTACGTAGGTCTGTGAGAAACCGCAGCTAAACATTATAGCGAAAACTGCGAGCGTAATGAGGTTTTGTAAGTTTCTGCTAGTTAATGGCTTGGTTTGATGGAATGGGGAGATACGGTGATGAATTTTGTTGTAATACAGTATGTATAGCGAGGCTTAGCCGCAGATAATTAGATTTGAAGCCGATTCTATCATAGTTTGAAAAGGGCTGGGATAATTATAATCTAAAAATAGAACACATAGTAGGTTTACGAAAATGATATTCATACCCAGCGTGAAACTACCATGATACATAATTTAGCTGTCGACTAATTAGCGAAAACATACGAGTATGTAGCAAACCCACAAACATTAGATCTCCCGACTCATTTATATCAAACAACCGACCGCAAGTAAAAGACACGATCGAACGCAACGCAATAAAATTAGGCTTTATCCCGTGCGGACGCAGTGAAAGCGACAACACTGGGGGGAGACGGGCTAGAGGGAAGCGGGGGCAGTCGCCGACCCGACCTACTTTCCCGTAGGTCCCTCACCCACAACCCTACCGCACTTCAACGACGCGCCAGCATCGCAACTCTCCCATCGCCGCGTTTATACCACCTACCGACAGCTCCCAGGGAATTCGCACTTCAATGTAAAGCTGACAAAGTGAGAAGAAAAGCGAGTCGCGAGCTAGGACGATCGATCGCGGACGAGTGCCGATAACCATTCGTTTCGGAGGAACGGGATCACAATTAGCGGTGACGTAACGCGGTTACTGGCTGAGTGATTGATGCCCGAACCCCGAGAAACGATGTAGAAACACGTTGCGTATGAAATTAATTCCATGAAGATTATATTTCATGTTTTCTGTACTGTGTAGTTTTGCTTAGGAATATATCAGGGCCTTATCCTTCCCATGGGTATCATTTAAAGCGGGGGAGTTTGAGTCACCCACCTACACTGACGGACGTTATTAATATAACACCATGCTGCAATCACAAATCCATCCGTTCGTCAGGCAATATAATATGGTGATTATGGCAATATTTAGTTCTGGGTCTTTCATCGTAGTCTTAGTTGTAGTAGCAATGGGAATTTGTGGGTTATCTTCCTCATTCTCACTGTTATAAAACTGTAATTGTATGTTTGATTGATTGCTTGTTTGTTTGATCAAGTATCACTCAAAAACTACTCGGCCGATTTGGATTAAATTTGACACACATAACATAACATAACATCACGCCTGTATTTCACCGAAGGGGTAGGCAGGGGTGTAATAGTACACCCTCATTTCGCCAGTTATGTTATAGTCCCACGTAATACGGGGCGAGCCTATTGCCACTTACCGGGCACAAATCCAGACTCCGGGCTGCTACTGAGAATTTCCTAATGAAAAAACCCAGTTACACTTTGCCCGATCCGGGAATCGAACCCAGGACCCCACGCTCAGCAGTCGCGCTTGCGACCACTAGACCAACGAGGCAGTCACACAGTTACACAGATAGGCCATAACCGTGATTAATAAAAATGTAGAATACTTTACTTTTTATACTACGGGAGCGAAGCCGCGGGTATTATAATAATGGTTAGTGCATCTGTTAGTAATCGAGTAACTTCTGAATTACTTAACCGATTGATGTCATATTCACACAATATATTTGTTTTGTCGAGACAATGCTTCATAGCTATGCCAGAATCCCATATGTAACGCTGTAATCAAGTCATTAACAAATTCTATATTTATGGACCAAAATTACTCATATCCACAATATATGTTGGTTTGGTGCTAAAAAAGAATGTTAAGTACAAAATCTGGACCTGATAGATGGCGCTGTGAGTGAAGCCGCAGGCATCAGCTTATATACTTACTAATAATATGACAGTATAGCATTTCAACTCCTCAAATATATAATTATCTACGAAAAGGGTTACATGTTCCTGGAAACTCTGTCATTATTTCATATTATTTTTGTTATCATAATTTATCATCATCATCATCATTTCAGCCGAAAGACGTCCACTGCTGGACATAGGCCTCCCCCAAGTATCACCACAACGACCTGTCCTGCGCCTTCCATCATAATTATCATAATTAATTTACAGTAATTGTGAATGTATAACAATCCTAATTATAAAACAGAACCAGACTTGAAACATTTAAACCTTGAACAAATAAAAAATTTAAACTAAATTAATCGTAATTATGTTCCTCTGTAATGTTCCGCAGAACAAAATAATTAATACGCAGATAATGATGCTATTAATTTATTTTATTCGAAAGGAAAAACGTTACAATATAATTACAATTGAAGGTACAAAAAGACAAGATAATTTTGTTTATTAATAAAGTTAATATTACCTGACTGGAACTTAAGCAATGAATTATCTTGCGAAAATATTCAAAATTTCGACTTAAATGCTTCAGTGAATCAGAAATAGAATAAATATCACTCCATTAGGTCTTCACGCCTCCTCTGTTCAAATTTCAAAACTTTCAAGGTTATACCATATATCAATGTAGATATTATGTTATAAACATCAAACTTTTGTATTCTGTTAAGCCTTGTTTTTCTTTGAGCTCTGCCTCAGAATATTTTTAGGGAACAGCTGTTTTTCGTCGAACTTTTTATCTACATCTTAGATGGGCCTTGTTTCCTTTCTGGAAGCCTTTTTACGTCATACTAGTAGGTAGCTCGCCATAAATGTAAACACAGCGTCATTAATTGGTCACCCCACATGTTCGAGAGTTTGTTCGTAAGTGGGGTAACCAATCGGTGCAGCTGACTGTACCTAAGCAAACTAGCAAGATAAGGACTTTCAAATCTAAATAACAAAGTTACTGTTTTAAACTCAACTGTTCGTGTAAACTCATAACTGAAATACAGCAGAACTGAATAAAACAAGCTTAAGTAAAATGAACTTTCCGTGTTGAACATTAAATGTAATGTGTTATCGCACGCTTCTCACAGATTGAAGAACTGTAAAACTCGCAAGAAGCCATTTAGTTTGTACTCGATCGCGCTTTGTACGTGATCGAAACTTGCTCGGCTCTGTGTTCAACAGAAACAAGTAAGCACAGATGTGTATAATCCTTGTATTTTATTTAATCTCACTGTGTAAACTTTGTAGCTGTGAAGCGAACGTTATCAGAAAACTTTGAAAAAACTAAAAAGTAAAATGGTACTATGTCGCCTTTGTTACTCTAGACTTCAAGAAACAGAGAGTTTTAGACCTTCAGGACCAAAGTACGACCTTCAGTTCAGGTGAATATTACCTACAATTGGATTGTTTTGTTAGAATTCTCAGTTACGTAAAGCCCAGCATTGGAATAGTGTACGACAAATGGAAATAATTTCAAGTTGAGATGTTGGATAAAATGTTTATTCAATATTTCAACGGAAATAGTTTTACAATTTATTAGGTTCCCTTTTCTTTTCTCTGACGTAAGATTTAATTACAGTAAAATTTAGTTTAGAGCCTTAGTTGTACAAAAATAAGACCCAAAACCCAAAAACATAAATATCTTAATTACGTACGTTACGTTTTATTATGCATGTTAAATGTGTCAATAAAATTGTTATAGGCATAGAAATATATATGTCTTATTATAGGTGTACTAGATTGGTAAATAAGAGTGTTGGTTTTTTTTGTTAAGTTTGTATGGTATTTGGTATGTTTAACTTTAGCTGATAATGCAGATACGTATAGGTAGTTGTAAATTAGTTAATTAGTTGCTTAGTTAGAGCGAACTAATTAGTATTGCTGTTTGAAAGAACTATCGTAATACAGTTGATTTCCTCACTATCGCATTAGGTTTAAGACCTGTAAAGATAGTTAGACCCAGCTTTGCACAGCGATGTGTTTCGCGAGCAACTAAATGCGAAATGCGTTATTTGATCATATTAGGTTAAGTATGAGCGTCATGCTCAAAGTTTCGGCGTGCCCGCCCCGCCCGCTTAGCCTTTCTAACATTTAGTTATTTTTTCTGTGGATAGCACTATTATTGATGTGATTGGTTGACAAAAATATTGACGACCAATCACATCGCTTACTTGAGATTTGACCGTTGCAGTGATATAGGTCAAACGTGTAACATAATAAACACAAGTCCTGAAAGCAGTTTGTTCAGAATCACTAGGAGAATCGGTTGGTGTAGTTTTTATACATACCAATTAACTTTTTTTTTTTTTTTAAATACTATGAATAAATAAATGTATCAGCAGATCCTGAACAGGTCCTTGAGGTCAAGGAAGACCAGCGAATGCATTTCCGAGTGTTAGGTAACCCCTAAACTGCACCATACAGCTATCCATCAACTGACTCGGGCACTACTGATGCAAAAAAAACATGTAGTTTTGGAAAACAAAATGCCAGATAGTATTAATTGAGTTGTCTGAGGTTAGATGGGTGGTTGAGGTTATTGAGGTGAGGTAGTGTTTATTCTGTTACACGTTGTATGTATATCGTTGCAATCCTACTTACGTAGTTATATGATAAATGCGAAAGTGTGTTTGTTGGTTTGTCCTTCTTTCACGCAGCAATGAAGCAACGGATCGAGGTTTTTTTGCATAGAGTAGGTTTATGGGCTTAAAAGGGACATAGGCTACTTTTTATACTGAAATAATGCACGATTCTTGTGGATTAAAGAACCACGAGAGCAAAGCCGCGGGTAAAAGCTAGTCTACCTATAAAAATCGACAAAAAAATCATAGAATTTTAATGCAAGCAGCCAGACTTAAAAGCCAAAAGATGAAACAAACATGTTCTACGAAACGTTCGAATTAAAATGTCAGCTTTAATTTCCAATAGTCAAGTGTGATCATCGAATTTCACCCGCAACACTACAGAAAATAAATCTCATTCCAGCGTAAAATTACACAAGCAAAACATTGATGGATAAAGTTAATTACAGCTAAAGCTGAGCTCACATAAGAATTAATTTGTAACTTGATTACATATTAAAATTACACTGTAATCAACATACAAGTGGCGTCAACGTGCCATTGCCAACGGTTACGCGTTACGCAGTATAGTCGGGCCTCGTTTTAGCTTAATCAAAACTCAATTTAGTCGAATTTAGTTCATTCGCTCGAAAACAAGCCCTTTTGGGGTGGAAAACTTTACGTCTTAGTGATTAATTATCAGTTAGTAACGCCGTGGATGGCACGTGCTATCAGATAGTTTCGCAGATTTACGAGCATAACTTTTGATGCGCTTTTTAAATGTATTTCGGGTTGAAATTCATGGCTGGTACATAATTATTTTATTATTTTAACGCATTTACGCATGCGTAGCGAAATCTAACGATTTAAATTGTGGAAAGAAAAAATCGCTCACGAGCAGGATTCGAACCTGCGCCTCCTGGCTCAGTACGCCAGTGCTTTAGCCACTAAGCTACCGTGAACACTGCTCGTGGTATCGAAATTCTCGAATCGTTAGATTTCGCTACGCATGCGTAAATGCGTTAAAATAATAAAATAATTAGTAAGGGTAGGCATACCTATACGACTTTGAATTAACTGCAAAGTTAGTCGAGTCGGTTAAGAAACACTGTTTCTTAATAAGATATCGCTTACGTCACCCAAAGATGTACCAAGTGGATGAGAATTTCGATACCACGAGCAGTGTTCACGGTAGCTTAGTGGCTAAAGCACTGGCGTACTGAGCCAGGAGTCGCAGGTTCGAATCCTGCTCGTGAGTGATTTTTTCTTTCCACAATTTAAACCTTTTAAGAGTTTTGGCTGTTTCCGTTGTGTTGGGGCATTACGATAATGAGTTATTTATAGTGAATGGATGTTGTGCCTGTAAGCTGTAATGAGCCGACGGGCTAAATGATATTCGAAACAAGAGAAAAAAAACTTTAACTTTATTTATAGTCCATCCTCCCAAATAGTGGCGGTGTACTCAAATGGCAAGCCTAACACATTCACTGTCCAGTCACTGTCTGGGAGCATTAAAAGAGCCTCTACGATTGATGATATTTAATTGATCGTTCGGCGCACCCTAGGCAGTCAGCCACGCTACCAATCTGCTGACTGGCTAATCTTTTTCCCACAGCATGAGCTATTACCATTATGTAGCTCATGTTGACACGATAGAAGAAGAAAACTGTCCAGCCAGCAGACATAATAGTTAAACTATCATCTGTTACTCCAAATGTTTATTAATAATCTGGACTAACTTTCACTATGGACTGTATAAAGAGTGGTAGGAAAAGTGTGTCGTAAATTTTTAATTAATAAGAATAAAATTAACATGGCTGGCCACATAAAATAAAACACTATTCTTCATCACTAGAAATGTCCTTGAAATCATAGAGAGCCACTATTTCAGCGAATGGACTATACTCACTTCTCCATTCCACTTATCAACGATACAAACACAACCACAATTTTATTGCTATAACTATCAGCTTATCACACCTTTCTACCTCACAACTGGGCAAATTTCTTCTCTACTAGGACAAGTAATTCAAATCACGATAACACTAACAAGCTTATCAGATTTCAGTTTCTAAAGGACATGAAAAACAACCCTCAGATTTATCGTTCGAAAATAGATAACGGACAAAACAATTACTTTGATTAACCCGAAGTAGGGGACCGCCATAACAATAAAGCACGCCATACTGACTATAACTAAAGACATTAAGCCGTACCCATGCATTGGGGGAACTGCATACATTTTCCATAACTCTCCTCCATGTTATTCCAAGCTGAAATATTTGGTCTTCGCGGAGCTTGATTTAGATGTGAGCTCTCAGAATAAAAAGTACCACTTTTCTCACAGCCATTTTCCTTATGGTGTGTTTAATTTACGGAGTCTACAAGTTAAAATGTATGAGAATCACAATTGCTACTCAGTTTTACTTGACTCTATAATTTAGCTCTCTTAATATTTATAAGCTATGCTTACAGGATGCAGGATCAGCAAGATTTTATTTTATAGTATTGGATGGCGAAACGAGTTAAAGGCCCACCTGATGTTAAGCGGTTACCTCTGCCCATAATAACTGCAATACCACCTAGGCTGTTGCCTAAATGGTACCGCAAGTTGGTTCGCTAAACTGAGACATGAAGATGGAAAGTTACATGTGATTGTAACTTCACCGAAACCCGTACCCTTCAGACCGAAACACAGCAATGCAAGCATCACTGTTTGGCGGCAGAATTGGTACGGTGGTAGTACCAAAGACATTTCCAGTATAATAACTCTATGGGTAGTACTTCCCCGGACGAGCTCCTTCACAAGGAGTTCTACTACTACTAAAAAAGCTGAAGTGGAAATGGGCCGGCCATATTAGCCGAAAAACTCCAACGATTATCGAATCATTGGGACAATCATTGTAGACATGTTCTTGTTGTTTTTGTTCGTCCGTGTGGTGCCGGACGCAAAGAATTTCACCACCCTATATCTTCTCATGGGTGTCGTAAAAGGCGACTAAGGGATTCACCAGAGGATGGGCAGCAGCGTCCTCTGAGTATTTAACCAACCAACTGCGATCGCCATCCCGCCTGCCAAGCGTGGCGATTATGGCATATCCCCCCCCTCTTGGGGGAGGCCCATGTCCAGTAGTGGACGTTTTACGGCTGAAATGATGATGATGATGTTCTTGAGTGGAGACCGCAAATCAGCAAACGTAGGGTAGGACGCTCTCAGGCTCGGTGGAGTGATGATATTGGCAAGGTGGCTGGTGTTAGCAGCTGAATGCGAGTGGCCGAGGATCGATTTCAATGGCGTGCTATTGGAGTGGCATATATCCAGCAGTGGACTAACATAGGCTGGCAACGATTTTAGGACAAGCAGCTGTTCTAGAAAACTCAATACCTAAAGGATTTTTAGGTTTATAACGAGCTAAAACTTTGTGTGTGTTTATTGTAAATTTAATCTCTTTCTTTTACTCATAAATTTTAAGTCAAAAGCTAAATTATTTAGTCGTAGTTACGTCTATTTGCCTTTTCTCCCGAAATCAGAAGTATCACTTTCCCTCCAAGAATTTTCCTTATTGAGTACGGTGTTATTGTGTACAGAATCCATTTTGTATACGTTTGTAGAAGATATTTCCTAAAAATTCGTTTTATATTTGAAGTATGTTTGTGCCTTGGTCCAGAAATACAAACGAGTTTTTAGATAATAAAAGAAAATACATTATAATAAAACAAGTTTAACCGGATTATAATGAGTACTGATCGCGAAAACCTAAGAAATTATTATTAGAAGAAAAGACACTTATTGAAAAATTAATACCATAGGAAACACTATAAAGTTACGATAGGTAAATAAATACATCATCTTTCGAACGTTACCATAATATACTTTTTAATTATGTACTTCAGATGTAACCAGTGTCAAGTAATTTTTTTTTTACTTTTTTTTTTTTTGTAATTTATGTTCATTTGATGAGCCGGATTTTCGTAGTTTTTTTTTAATAAAGATCCATGCACGAATGAGTATGGATATACAAACAGAAAATAGGAAGACAATCATCATAAAAAATCTATTTGTACTTCTCCTGGTTCTTTCGTGACACACAATATTTTTTGTCTCTAAGATTACCTGTTTACACTTGATTATTAATTAATTGATTGCTTTCCCGTCGGTCTTATCGGGATCTCAAATGAAAAGTAAAAAGTTTAACATTTTTCCTATGAATTTCCTTCATAGCTCGAGATATTGTGTCGTGTGTTGATCGATACTGCAGTGCCCTGCACACAATGGGCGATTGGACACCAAGCATCCATTGATGGATGGCCAATCACTCTAAAGGGAATTGTGTAGGAACAGTACGAAATGTATTCAACTTTGGCCATTGTTTCCTCAACCTAGAAAATCTATTGGTATTCTAAAATACAAACGCTATTTTCAGATTAATTTATTTTTTCTAGAATTACAAACATCATAGTTATTTTCGGATTTCATGGTTTGAACAAACGCCGCAAAAACTGATACGTCTCAAATTTATATTTTTAATCTACTGAATATTTTTGTGAGTTAAAATATTTAGCCGTTGTTGTCTAACTCACACACACAGACCAAAGCAGTCGGTATCAAATAATAATTATTATTAAGAGCCTGTACTATCTCACTTAGCCGTTGGGGTAGACGAGTTCTTGAGTGGAGACCGCGAATCGGTAAATGGAGGGTAGGACGCCCTCAGGCTCGGTGGAGCGATGATAATGGCAAGGTGGCTGGTAGCATCTGAGTGGTACTGGTAGCATCGTGTGTCATACGAGTGACCGAGGATCGATTTTTACTTTTTTTATTTTATTTATTTATTTTATTTTATTTATTTATTTATGTACACACAACACATTTTATTATAGATAACATACAGAACAAACACTTGAGCACAAAGGTACTGCTTATCTCTAAAAGAAATTTCTTCCAGCAGACCTGCCTTTTATTTCAAGTATCATGAACAACATTACAGTTTAAATGAAACTAATGCTTTGTACATATATATTTTACTTATATAAGTAAAATATAAACAATTATGTATAAAAATAGAAAACAAAATAACATAAAACCATAGAAATGGAAATAATAACATTAATTTATTAGTCATCAATTATCTCACAAAAACTTAAACATTCACGACACACATCTATCGAAATCGCACTCAGATGCCGAAGTCAGGAGAGCATTTAGCATCGTGAGCGCACGAACGAGTGGGGAGTTAGCATGCGACACAGTGCGTGTTTCTGGCACAGCTAATAATGGGTGGATACGTGGTTTGAGTTGGTATGTAGGCACGATTGGTATAAAAAGACGCACTACTTGAGACACTAGTTCTGGACAATCAGCTTTACCCCGTAGTATCTTACAAGCAGAAGTCAGCAAGCAGTAATTTCGCTTTACTTCGAGATAATTGGATTTTAACATTCCCAGTAAAAAAATTGTTGGGTAGAGGAAAGGATAGTATCAAAACTTTTTTTTTTTAAATCTAATATGTGCCTTTTGTACTTTTTCCAATAGTAAGATGTAAGTACTTTCATGTGGATTCCAAATGTCGGACGCAGACTTGAGCTTATTTCTCACTAAGGCCATATCAATTAATTTAATTGCAACAACGTTGTCAAAGGGATTTACCAGAGGATGGACAGCAGCGTTCTCTGAGTATTTAACCATCCAACCCGGTGATGATTATTGGCGTGGTGATTATGGCATATCCCCCCCTTTTGGGGGAGGCCTATATCCAGCAGTCTTTCGGCTGAAACGAAGATGATGATGATGAAATAACTCATTGTACATCAAATTGTTCCTGATTAAAAGTAATACAGTTCTTTATAATGAATTACAATCTAGCTTACAAGACTAATAAGTTCTCAGACTAGTAATAATATATTCATATCTAATCCATTATTAAGAATAAAAATGTTTGTTTAACCAAGCAAAATGCGTCTGGGGATATTAGTACTTAAGCTTAATCCAGCAATATAACTTCGGAAAGCCATTATAAAGTTTCTAATCATAGTTTTACCTCTTCCAAGTTCATTAAGTGTGTTTAACGATTTTATAAAATGTTAGAAACAGAAGATGAAAATAAACTTGTGAATAACTGAATAAAAGCGTTACTGTCTTATCTTTATCATTAATAAATTAAGCCTTGAAATTAAGCAAATAATGTAGGTATTTCAACAACAAAACTATATTTTTCAAATGTGTTGGTTAAGGAAATGCATTCAGCCTGTCTTCGTTAGCCAAGACTTGGCATTTTCCGTCGAAAATGTTGTCCCAATTTTTTTTTTTTTGGGCTTGAAATTATTTTAACTCCTGCAAAACACTTAAGCGCTTATCTTCCATATAACATAACAATTACAATTCAATGGTGCTAGCTGGCCTCTTGCCCAGCCATATACTTTAACAAGGGCCGTTACAGACGTGTTACATCAACGCCACAGCGGAAAAAAGTCGCCGGTCGCAAAATTTCATGAAAACGGCATAGTTTAATTCACTCGAACGACAATCTGAAGTCGCTTTCAACGGCTGCTGTTACGAACGTGTGGTCAATACCGACCAACCCGCGACCACCCTACGCACGCACCGTAACTACCCAATCAAACGCAACTACATAACCTGACCGCGACCAAACCACAGCGACAAAAATGTTTATTTCAATAAATGCAAATCCATTTTCTCTGTTAGATAAACATTGATTATAAATATTCTAATGGCTTTTAAAACCTGAATAGTGTAATTTTTTTCTTAAAATACCAGAGTATCAATGAGATCAAAGAGTGTAGTTTTACTTTTCGGTACCTAGCGTACTAAATAATTGATCTTCTTTTACGTATTTATACTTAATGAAAATAAGTTTGAGAGAACTTAGTTCTTCAATGTTTCAATAAGCAATACGTATAGTCGTGAACTCAACGTGGGGAATGTGGTTACATGCATAATGTATCAGTTCTGTTATGTTCTGAAGGGCTAAGCACGTAAATTATGTACGAATTCCTTTGTTTATAACTTTATACTGACTTTTCTTCGGTTGGGAAGTTTACGGTTTATGAATTTGGCAGTCGAGTCTCTGCCAATAAGGTAGAAAACTGGAGAACTATTATAAAAATGACGTCACCATACCATCGTTAGTATCACGGCAAAGATATGGAAGATTTTACTATTCCGTGGATGGTATTAAATAAATTTCATTGGCAAAATCAATTCAAACTGCTCTGATTGATTGTGATGATACCATCAAGCGCATACCCATGACGATACAACCAGTATAAGCAGAGCCTGTCTTGTCTGAAACATAGATACGAAGCCAGTTCCACTTAAAATGGTTTAGATACCTTTGATATGCAGTTGACCGTACCGACCATAGAAATCTAAATAATAAGGGAATAGAAATAGTATCTGCTGTCTATTAATACCGGAACGCGTGTCGTCGATTTTCTGCTACCAACACATAGGCACGTAATTACGCTCACCATATTTCTAGCATTCAATGCAAAATAAATTAAGCCTAAAAATATTCCGCTAATAGACATGATGCAAAATACAATTTTTGTGACTCTGCGTCCAAAACAGAACTGATAATTAAGAAAGAAAAGAAAGAAGAAAGAAATAACAATAATTTATTAAGCAAAAGGTTCGCAACGTTCGACAACTTTACGCGCCTTTGCCACTTCTGTTACCTTATGATTGAGATTTCTATGGTACTGCCGGTACCGGCCAACAAGGATGCTGCCGCCTGCTTTGGTTTTTGTTTGTCTCACAGTTGACGTTGGTAGATAGTAATAGATACCGTAACGTGTCAATGCGACGCGACATTTCGCTGTATTGACGATTAAACGACCCTGCTGAATCGATTGTTACGCACTCGTTCACACATTTTTATCAACAACACGAAGTCGTAACAACTAGAAATTTACATGCCGACAAAATTTCGGATGTGAAAGTAACGCGGCCAAGTCGCTAATGCAAAGTCATTCAGAGCAATTGGGCTTCGATTGTGAAACTAATCGAAATGGTAGAATGTGACTGCAAACTGCATTGTGAGCTTACCAGCTTAGGGCGCATGCAATAGATATTAGTAAGACTAAAATTAATTAATTACTTTCTGTTTTTAGTCAAAGTTGATATTGCAATGTCATCCAGTTCTGAACTATGCTTAAATATTTAAGTCTCTAGCTCATCGGTAAGTTAGTTTAAAATCAACTGCAAAATTTGTACCGAACAGACAGACAAGAAAACGAGTTAATAAAAACGTGGTAAAATTTAATAAAAATAGACTCTAAAACCTCTACTCTTCCTACTTTGCAAATCCAACTCCAAAAAACAAAAACACAGTCAATACCAAACAACTGAAACTTACGTCTTATTACTTTTAATTTTTCGGTAAAGCAGTATCTGGTAAGAAGGAACCTCGCATTTGGCTGCCAAGTCCGTTGAGCGTCGGCCAAGTCCCTGCCAAGTCTGAACGCGGCCTATCGTGATCTCGGTAGATAGCTGCACCCTGCCTCGCCAACACCCTTGAGTGATTTTAAATTAAGCCTCGGCTACGTTTTTGGGGCTTGGCGATAGAAGCTTGTTTATGGTCCGTTTTTGTTGCTTTTTAACCGCTAATGTACAGTCGACTGCATGACAGTGGTAACACTGCAATTCGAAAACCGCCCTTACTGCTTAAGAAATAAAGATGCTGCTAATGTCAAAGTGTTACCACCGACGTGCGGTATGTACATATATATCTGAAGTATTCAAAATATTGATCGGTAATCGAGATATCTAAATCAGACACCTTTGGATGTGGAATAAATACTTGAGTTACTAAAAATTATCTCTACTCTTTTCATTACTTAAAATTTTCTTTCTTTATTTAAAGAGCTTTTTCGCTAATGCGAATATGTCACTCTATAGGTACAAAGCTCTTTAAATAAAGAAAAAAAAAAAAAAAAAAACTTTCAAACTTAATAGGAGGTACCTACGATTAAAAATGAATAACTAAGAAAGTAATGTGTTTATTTGATGTTTTGTTAAAAGCAAACCGATGATATTTCAATTTCTTATGAGTATAATGGCTGTAAACTGTTTTAAAGCGTTTTCTGATAGTCTATGTTTTTCATTAAATTATCGCTAAATAATAGGTACTCCACCTCACTAGAAAATCTGTCACATTTTATAAAAGCAATTTCAATAATTAATCGCACCGAGCAGAAATAATTACCAAACAGGAACAAAACGGTGAAAAATATTAAAAGCATTCCATGTAGGATCGATAAAAAATAAGGTTATAAGGTCATACACCACTGCGACTGCAATTTTTATGAGCTAAGCAATACTGTGTACAGAAATAAATAAAAATGCAACGTAAGTGTCAAATTTAATTCAAACGGGCACGCGACACGTACGTACTTGCACTAAAAGTACACAAGTACTGGCCAAGCTATTTTATACTTAATGCTGTCGGAATAAGGTAGCTGTTTTAGCTAGTGGTAAATTTTAAGTGGTTGGGTGTGTGCTGTGACAGCATATCGACGTTGCAGGCTTCCAGCTAACAACTGGGTCGGTCAGAAGTTCAGAACACTCGACCCAAAAGCAACATTCTCGTTGACAACAACGAATTCTGCACACAACACATTTTAAATCTTTTAAGATTGAGTGACGGGAGGAAATGATGCTACATGTGCTGGAAATACAGGAAACGAATATCACAAGTTTAATTAAAATTCCCATTTGAAGTTTCGTGCTTTGTTTCGATTGCGTGAAGCGTTTGCATATTATTTTCGCAAATTGAATACTTATCTATTTATTCAATATATACAGTACGTGATCAATACTTGAGTATTTAATGAATTTATAATCAAATTAAACCAAACATGTCCTAGAATTCAGCGCTCTAGAATTCAGGTCAATGAGAATCTTGTTTTCGCGGGCTGAGCACGGAGCAGTCCCAAATGATCCTAATAATGCAATGATATTGCATTATAAGGACCACGATGCAAAGATAAAATATTTATTCCGAGAATAACTTTTTTACTTGAGCTTAGTATCTATAGTTATATACAGAATGAAATCAAATCATCCTCCGAGCCTTTTTCCCAATTATATTGGGGTCGGCTTCCAAACTAGCCAGATGCGGCTGAACATCAGTATTTTACACGGAGCGACTGCCATCAGACCCCCGCAACCCAGTTACTGGGTAATACTGACATTCGGAGGTTAGACCAGTTGTCAGACTTTCAGGCTTCTGACTACCCGTAACGACTGTCATAGATATTCGTATGACAACCGGGACCGACAGCTTAACGTGCTCTCCGAGGCACGGAGGGGTCTCGGTGTGTTACGAAACGGTAACGCATCCACATACTGACCGCGGCAAGGGCAGCTTAACCTCGCAGATCGTACAATCCACGCAGTCGTTGCTTCGCTACGAACCCCTCAACAGAATGAAATCAAATACAAAAATCAATACAGAAATCAAATACTTCTACAGAATGAAATCAAATACAAGCGACAAATGTTAAAGGTCGATTCTATTAATGAAAATGAACTTTTGCAAAAAAATGGGTTGTCAGGGGAAAAAAACTTTTGAAGAAGATTTTTCAATGGGAAGTAATTTTATCGTTTGACTACGTTAAATATTTCGCAACTCAAGAATAATAATACAGAAATTATTAACATAATACCTAATGTCCCAAATATATTTATTATTTATTTATTATTATTACCTACTATTCTTTGGAGAATTCACTTCTATATTGTCTTGTCTTGGTTATTGTTGAGGGGCTCGTGGCTAAGTAGCAACCGCATGGATTGTATGATCTGCGAGGTTAAGCTACACTTGCCGCGGTCAGTCCGTGGATAGGTGACCATTTCGTTGCACATTGAGACTCCAACGTGCCTCGGCGGTCCCGGTTGCCATACGATTATCTATGGCGGTGGTTACGGGTAGTGAGAAGCCTGACAGCCTGACAACTGGTCTAACCTCCGAATGCACAGTAACTGGGTTGCGGGGGTCTGATGGCAGTCGCTCCGTGTAAAATAAGTACTGATGTTCATCCGCATCTGGTTAGACTGGAAGCCAATCCCAACATAGTTGGGAAAAGGCAAGGAAGGGATGATGATGATTGTTACTTGTTAAACAAAAATATCATTCATAAAATAAACCACTCTGAAACTTTGAATAATTATAAATTTTACTAGAAAGACTTATCTAAACCATTTAAACCATTTATTTTTGCCACACACACATAAAAAATACATATTACATGAAAAGGTAACAGGACAAATTACAGAGAACACATCTGCCCCTAAACAGCTGAAACATGACGTTTCTTTTTAACTCCAAAAACCAGTAGTTTCACCTGTTATCTCTTTATACAACATTCAGTAGATATACAGCACAGATAAGCACGGCATCAGATACTACGAGCTACTTAGTATATCGGTAAACTGTTCGTATAAAAGTCAAGAACTGAAATTAAACGGTCAGAAGTTAGTCGACTTGTTCCATATTGCACGGAAGTTTCAAGCGGATGCCGAGTATTTTACTTAATACAATAGCACTTCCTTAGCACAGGTTCTTATTATTCGAGTTCTAAGTTCTTGTGTGAACTTGGGCAATTCGTTTCAATATTCAGTGCGATGCCTAGAAATAATGTACAAAGTTTACTAAGAAGTGGTATTCTTTACACTTATAGTTTTAAGTTTTCCATAGTTCTGCGATATTTTAACGGATAGAGATACGCTGCGCATTAAAATTAAAATCTAGTGTTTATACCTTTTTTTTTACCACGGTGGAGGGGTATGTCAAACTCTTACCGACTAAAACCACACGGTGGCCATCCTCTGCACAAAATAGAGGAGCTCCGGGAACTCCATTGGACCGCGCCAGTGCCCCTCTAGTGCTATGCATTTTGGCACGTCCCGGGAATACAATATTATTTCTCCCACAGTAGCGAGTGACCACCACGTACTGCTGTCCTCCCCAGGGTCGCTTTATGGACGCTTCAAGTTCCCCCACTCTTAGCGTCCACTATTCCGAAGGTCACATGTGGCTGCAGTTGATGCGGCCCTTCGCCCTATCTGGGCCGTGCGCCAGGGCGCAAGTGTTTGTACCCATACAAGTTTCTGTGCACATCTGGGGTTCCTTAAAATAAAGTTTATTATGTTTTCACGTAGATTTGCATTAAAGGGCAATGGCAACCGAAATATGCTATCGTGTTAAATTTCAATCGCATATTCTTGAATTGACACGTCCTCAACTCCAAAAATAGTAAGTACTCGGAAACAACACTTTATTTGTTTATAATTCACCTCGACTTAAGAGGTTCACTGGCCTATAATAACTTAAAATTCTTCTCTAGAACTGTAATGTCACATAAACATATGGTGCTTAGAGAAAGAAAATCCTTATCTCGGAGCAACGTCCCTGAAATTTCTAGGATCTAACTTTGGGATAAACTTAGATAAAAAGATGGCTTATAATCTGCTGCCAAGCAAAAGAAAGATAGAAATGCTTACAGAAAAACTATATTTCAGAAAAAATTGTCATAAATTAATCAAATTACAACATTTATGAGACAAACTGAAGTATTTCTGAATTCCAAAACGGATTTAGATAATTATTCAAACAATCTCGAGAATAGTTTTGATAATGGCTGCTGCATAGGTTGGGTTAATGACCTACAATAATATAATTGGTTTTTACTATTCAACGATTATCTACGTAGGTAATACAAGTTTTCGGGCAAAGTGTTATCGGGTTTTTTCATTACGAAATTCTCAGTAGCAGCCTGGAGTCTGGATTTGTGCCCGGTCAATGGCAATAGGCTCGCCCCCTATTACATGGGACTGTAACATAACTGGCGAAATGTGGGTGTACTATTACACCTCTGCCTACCCCTTCGGGGAAATATAGGCATGATTTTATGTTATGTTACAAGTTTTCGTGAGCGCTTCAAGACTAGATAGTCTAGAAGATTTAAATTAAGAACTTTTATGAAGATGTAGTCTGAAAATATTATTTTTTAGATTTATATGAAGCTGTAGTCTGAAAATATTATAATCCAAGACTTACCCCAGTTTCCGAAAGGCTAATCAACACAAAAAATAACTAATCAGCAATCAAATCTCCGGTCAAGCAATATGATTGGCTGTTAGTATTTCTGCCGACCAATCACTGGAGCTGACATTAGATTTGACAATAGATCAAGTTGATCAGCTTTCCAGAAACTGGGGGATAGTTTATCTGTGTGCCAAATTTCATCCAAACCGTTTAGCTGTTTCAGCGTGGTTTAAGGACAAACAAATAAACATCACTTTTCAATTTACAATATTAGTGGGATAGGATCGTCATCGATTAGCTAAATAAAGCATAGACCTTTTAATATCCTTTTATGAAAGTTGACGAGATTTTTTGCACAGTGACTGCGTGATTGGTATTCTGCGATAAGGGTCGCAGGTTCGGAACAAATCTTGCATCAACTAGTTGTTGATAATGGTGTCGATTCTCTTGTTCACGAACTAAACGTATTTAAAACTATCGCTCTCTTTTACTAATAGTAGATACAAGAAAAGGATGGCAACAATTTTAGAACTGTCAAATTAGTCTAAATTAAGATTTCCATACAAGTTTAGTCGTGATCTCGGAACGTGCCCACTAAAATACAAATAAATGTGGCACGTAAACTAATTTGACAGTTCTAAAATTATTGCCGTCCCTTTCTTGTATCTACTATTAGTAAAAGAGAGCGATAGTTTAAAATAAGTTTAGTTCGTGAACAAGTGAATCGAAACCCTTGTCAACTAAATAAATAATTCATGGTATATGGAACAATATATATAATAAATATTTCTATGTACCTTCATACGCATACATCACAATATTGTTGTGGCGATGCTTGGGGGAGGCCTATGTCCAGCAGTGGACGTCTTTCGACTAAAATGATGATGATGATATAAAGTCACTTGAGTTTAAGATAGCGTTCGTAAAATGGTGCGTGAAAAGAAAATAATTTTCTTTTATTCTTTCTTCTGTGTTTGTACTGTTTTTCTGAGAAAAATAAATAAGTAAATTGTATGACGCTTCACGTGTAAAGTTAATTACCTCCCTAACTATCTAGCTACAGAGAAAGATTCAGTAATACAGTTGTAGACGGCTTGTTTTAAGTTTCGTCTTTGTTCTGTTCATCTCATAATTTTATCTCAATTGTTAAAACATACAGCGAAGTCTAGACTAACTGAAAGGTACTAGACTAATATTATTATTCAAACAGAATCATTGTAACAACTAAAGACGTAGACAAGCCAACACAGCTTCGCTTGGGTGTTCTCAGTTCTCTGACTACATTAGTGTTTTAAAGGGTTTTTTAAATTCTTAACATAACACAACATAACATCACGCCTGTATTTTCCCGAAGGGGTAGGCAGAGGTGTAAAAGTACACCCACATTTCGCCAGTTATGTTATAGTCCCATGTAAAAGGAGGCGAGCCTATTGCCATTGACCGGGCACAAATCCAGACTCCGGGCTGCTACTGAGAATTTCATAATGAAAAAAAACCCAATAACACTTTGCCCGACCCAGGAATTGAACCCAGGACCCCACGCTCAGCAGTCGCGCTTGCGACCACTAGACCAACGAGCAGTCTTGGCAATTAAGGTGGCCACTGACTATGCTTCCAACCATGAGAATGGCGTGGCCGCATTCTAAAATCTATCCGTGAATGTTGAAAACGTATGTTATTTTTAGAACAAGTCAAGGTTTTTTGGAAGTCGTCATTAAAACGACGTCCGAATGGATACATCGTCAGTGCCCACCTTTAGATATCTCTTATTATATTATCAATTCACAGTTTTGAATATGAAACTTCGGTTTTGGGATAGTTGGTACAAATCGGCTGCTATTAATTCATAAGAACAATTAATTAATTTATTGTTTTTATTTGTATCAGATGCATTTTTAATCATTTTGTTCACATGTTTATGTTTCATTTTATTTTATTTTTATGAATCAAATTGTAGATGAATTAATTATCAATGGTTTTAATGTTAGCTGATGTTTTAATTTATATTGACAAATTTTGAAATAGTGAGTTTTATTGTTTTATTATATTATGATGAATAAAAAAGAGATATATATAATTTTATCTACACTCGTATCGTAAAATTCGAATTATGAACTCGAAAGTAATGTCATAATGACATACTTTACGCACATGCACCTGTAATGAATTTAAAAAGTTTCATTACGATACAGTTTGCTGAACAAAACAATGCGGTAATTTAATTTTTTTTCCATAACCGCACACTTCAGCCCAACTAAGGAGTTTTTAATGCCATTTCGACCCAACCAAGGAGTTTTCAAACCTTTTTTTTAGCAGTCATACAGTTTGGCACCAATGAGTACACAAAATTCAGGGTGGCGCCACTTGTCATACATTGAAAATTTTTATCGTTTAAAATCCCGTTTTTGGCAGAACTTTTGATTGTCATATTGCTTTTAATTATATTTAAGTGTTTACAGGCATATTTTTTGTATGATAAAACAGAGATTGACGGAATCCTGACAAGGATAGAAAATTAGTTCTGATTATAATGTTTTCGCCAGACTATATTTTATTATCTGTGTAGGCGCGCGCCACGGCCAATATATAGTAATCTATGGCCACGGCCTACTGGATTTGGTCATCGTTACTTGTTTTATTGTTATTGTTTACGTTATTATTATGGTTTTGTGTGTCGAAAGTTTTATTCTGGGAAAAAATATCTGACTACAGCAGTGATACTGAATTTCTGGATGCAGCAACGTAAATGACGAACAATCTTTTACCAGAGAAATCAAGAAAAACAACGACAATGTTACCAAGATTTTGACTTTGGTATTTTATTTAAAATTGTACGAGTTTAGATAAAATAGTGTATGAAACTGACATAATTAGGTATTAAAACACTCGTGTGATACTATTAAAAACCTCGCCTACGGCTCGGTTTTTAAACTCACACTCGTGTTTTAATAACCCCTATTATGCAACAGTTTCATAAACTACTATTAACTAATTAGCGATAAAATGTTTATCTGTTAAGGTGGCAAATTGTTATGACAATAACCTCTAACCTCCTATTTTATTTTCTGCTTGATTTGTCAAGGAACGGATAATGGGGTGCTGGCCAGAAAACCTCCACGTGTGCCTGACGGCTGCTTGTCCTTCTGGACACGTCTGGAGGGATCGGCAGTTGTTTGGCCGGTGCATCCTGGGCACGGGCAATAAAATCCTGCCGAGGGATTAACCTTCGGGGGATTTTATTGCCTGTGGCGAATATTCTGGCGCGGGAGGGGCCCGTTCTGGGCCAGTAGAGAGTTGCTCCACGTGTCCCTCTGATATCAGCAGAGGGCACAGTGGAGGAGCAGGGGCGGGCCCGGTGTGCACTCACCCTGCCACTGGGCAGGCAGCGGGGGGACTGTCTTTCCCTGCCCCCGTCGATCTCGTAACCCCAAGAATGCCCGCTGAGTAGTGTTCTCGCTCCTCTTGGGACCGAGGGTCTTGGCTTCACCGCCCGGACCGCGAGGAAGAAATCCTCTATAAAAAATTACGGGAGGTAGGGCCTGCGAGCAGCAGACTCGGGGTAGTCTGCTGCCCGAACAGCAGCTGGCGTAGCTGGCACAGCCGGCGTAGTTGGCGCAGCTGGTAAAGGCCCATGAGGTGAGGTGGCGTGCAGTGTTCCGTGTGCGCCACCTAGGAGGGTGCGGCCGTCGTTAGGCCGCACGGGGAGAAGGGGCTCGCCTGCTTGTGGCGGGCCAGGACCTGTCGGGGGTGGTTGTGTGAATACTCACGGGTTCCCACGCCCCCGGCTAAGGTAGTTGAAGGAACACCGTGGTGGTTTTAGTCGGTAAGAGTCCGACACTGGCTCCGCATACCCCGGGCGGAGTGCGTCCATGACTATTTCCCCACGGCAAAAAAAAAAAATACTATTGTTTTGCGGACGCTATGCTAATACTTTTCCCAGGACACACTGTGCTTCACTATCTTGATGTTTGTCTGGTTAATCGCTATTTTTGATCCTGGCATGCAGTAGCAGCAGTGGTTGATGTAATTCAAGCTTCTCTCTTTCGACAACCTCTGTGGTCTAGTGGTTCGAGTGTCGGACTGCTGGTCACGAGGTCGTGGGTTCGATTCCCACAGGACACAAATATTTGTGTGATGAACATAAGTGTTTGTGTTGGTCTGGGTGTTTCTTATGTATTATAAGTATGTATGTAGAAAAAAAAAAAAAAAAGTATATAATTATTATATCCATGGTCTAGTACTCATAGTACAAGCTCTGCTTAGTTTGGGACTAGATGGTGTTGTGTAAAAAAATGTAAAAAAAAAAACAAACATCAGATCAGAAACGAACAGGACTTTAATGGCTATAGGAAAAGAGGAAAACCAAATAAAAGATAGATGGATTCTGTGGAACAGATATGAATAAAAATAAAGTGAACACTGAGATGACGGCTGATATATAAAGATGTATGGAAGAAAAATACATGCTGTGCCGACCACAAATAAATTGCGATAAGGGCAGGAGGATGATGACGGCAGAAACGAACAGTCAGGCGCATATAGATGGTGATAAAACCAGTATAACCAGAGATAGATAGTTAATCATCATTGTGAAGTTATCGACAAAGCACATCGCAAAGAATAGCCTGAAGTCTGTTACAAAGATAAAACATATTACGACAATTACATTGCGTAGTTTTCTTTCTTACTATTCATCATTTTATCGTAATGCGGACAATACAGTACACATTTTTTTATACAATAATAACGTGAGCTGCTATGATACTGCATTTGACTTAATATTTTTGACCAATCCCTTGTGAGTACTCTGTGGTTTTGTGAATAAATAATATGTTGGCACCACTGTTAAAGATAGACAATGTCTTTTAAGCAATTTCACATCTATAGGAATAGAAGAGTAAAACTGTTTAGTTGCTAGGCAACCACTTGTTTGACATACATTTTGTAAGCAAAAACATAACCTCAAAACAGTTAATATTTTAATGAATTAAACATTTGTGGAGTACTGTCCGTTGCAACACATTGCTCTCATCGAATTGTATATTGGTGAGCATTATCTTCTATTCATAAGTACCTTAGGCTGGGCTTTAATAGAACTTAGCAATGTCCTATAGATGGGAATTTTACCAGCGCCACCGTGTGCGTATTTGGAACTAAACAATGCCCTTACAATATTCGTCGATAACTACACGATAACGTGTGAACTATACGATATCGCAAAAACTCATGCTAGAGGCTCAGAACCTGTCTTGTCTGAAACTTACATACTAAGTCAGTTCCGGCTATAACAGTTAACAGTTAACAGTTACCATTGGTTTACCGAACATAACACTATCTTAAACTTTCAGCCTATAACAATATACGTCAGCATACGCTTTATGAGATTATTAACAAGAAAACAATAGACACACGTTGAACTTTACCAGTCATAATACCACACTGCAGGTATAGTCTGAAATTCTATATAAGCTTGAGTTCTCAAGTTCGTATCGCTTTTGTTTATATCCTTACTCCTTAGTTTGCACTAATCCGATACAAGAACTTGTTTGGCTGCAACTCTGGTATACGCACGACTAGGTACAGATAAAGCTATACTATTCCAGTATAAGATGACCTCTCATTTTACCGAAAGCCTTTACAATGCGAGGTCAGCTTATACTGGAACGTTGATGGGTAGCCGTGTGTACACCTGCCCTTTGATGGTGCATCAGTCAGCGAAGTCAGTGAAGCGACTTACGGCCGGTTTCTGATTTGAGAAAACTCAGTTAAGTGGTACTTAAGTGTGGTTTGAGTATGGGTTTAACGAAATTCTGTTTCTGATCTGAGTATTTCTCAAAGTTAAGCATTCAAGGATAAGTTTTCTCAAATTCCCATTAAATTTTGACATTACGTCCGCTTAACTAGAAAATTGCGTTTCACATCACCTACTTACGGAGTACTTAGGTATCATTTGAGTATGGTTTTAAGGAAAAATCTGAGCATTTCTCAAAGATAAGCATTCAACCGTCAGTATTTTTAAAATTTTAAATTTCGTTCGCTTAAATCAAATTTTGCATTTCACAACTCGTTACCAACGCTCAAATACGTACTTAAATCTGATTTGAGCGGAAGAAATTTAAGTATCCGAATTTGGCTACTTAAACTCCACTCAATATATTTTGGAGGCAAATAATAGGGGTTTTTTCGTTTCCCTGCAATTTTATTATGGTTATCATCTAGCACATTCTACGACCTTCCCTATATATTCGATCCATCTTTGATGCCATACTGCGTTCATTTTCCTAATGGAAATCGTTTCAGATCTACTTGCTAATTTTATTCTTAAACAAAGATGATGACCTTATCATCTTTACTCCCAAAGTTTACCCACTGAGCAAACCCCTAACTGAAAAGCTATTCTTTCCATAGCTCCTTGAGTAACTCAAGCTCTTTTATGAGGAAACCCTAGAGAACCTAAATAACCCAAGTCTTCCACCTCAGCCTCCTTAAATTGCAATCAGGGCAGGAAAAAGATGATGATAATGAATAAAAACCACACATTCTGTGAAAGATTGTCTTTATTTTTATTTCCACAAAATCACTGTCTTAAATGTACCTACTTGTGTTATTCTAAATAAAACATAGGACTATAAATAATAAGTAGGTTCTACAAATTACAAAATGGTACAAACATAGGATTTATAATAGATACGTAAAAGCGACTCTCCTACAATGTAATCACTAGAGACTAGTCAGGCGGCGGGACACCCCGAGTCCGCCACCCGCAGGCCACCTGGGCACCTGGTGTCTGGAGGCCATCGCCTCTCGAACCCTCTTCGTCGCCTCCTTAGCGAGCATCACCTCCTCGCAGAAGGACACGACGCCTTCCCAAGCGCTCTCACTCCCGACCATAGACAAAACCACAGTCGGAAGCGACAGATCGCTGCCGCTTACTGCAGTGATGAGGTCATGGCGCTGCGTGACCCAAGCTGGGCACTCTTCCAGTGTGTGCCGCGCCGTGTCCTCTGGGAAGTTCCTTAGTGATGACACTTGGGCGTCGGCTCCCGGCCTATGCGACACAGATACTTCCCGACGCAACCATGCCCCGAGAGAATCTGGGTCAGCCAGTAGGTGAGGACATCATAGCACCTCTCCAGCCACTCCTCCATAGTTTTAACCATACTGTTTATACCAATTGGATTGGTAGCCAGCATGATTAAGGCTAGAACTAGTTATATCCAAATACAACTGGCTTTAATTTCAATAATAGAGTGGGCAAACGAGCAGGTGGGTAACCGGGCGGAGTGGTGAGTGATCACCGCCACCCATGGACATCGGTGACACCAGGGGAAGGCCAGCTGACAGTCGCCGCGTCGATGCGTTGGGTGTAGCCGCACTTCGGTTTTAGTCGTAAAGTCGTAACGTATCAATTAATTTGCATTACTTTACAAAATTTTGATCATTATAACATAAATAACATTGCTTCAAGTTCATACACTGTTGTAACCCAATGGTTATTAACTTTCAATATCACTGGCACTATAACAAATTTTTTCTTAATCCTTGATTACACTTAGGTCTACGCCTTGGTAGTCTGCTTGGCTGGAGAGGTCAGACATTGAATTGATTTATATCATGAAGCGAGTGAGGACTTCACGTCGTAGCTCAGACATCTGTATAGACAGCAGACTGGAGGAGAATCGCTGATCTTTGTCGATGAAGTAATAAAAATGAGCAATTTATACTGCCCAGAGGCAGGTATATAATCAAAGACTGCTCAACAACGTACCTACGGAATTCGCGTCGCATTTATAGCTGCAATAACATGGGATAACTTTCTCACATATCAACCAATGGTTGTAAATCTTGTAATTCTATGTTACAATAATTATTTCGTATTCCAATTTACTAGACTTTCGTAAGACGTTAATTTTTTATGTAATTAATCTTATATTACTCGATTTCACACGTAGCTTATACTAGACGTAGATACTACTATGCGTACACGAGTACTGTAGAAATAATTTAATTTATATTATTTTAATTCAAATTTGTTCAACTATTCGTGTTAAAATTATAGAATTTTGCAGTTGACATTTTTTTGATTTATTGAGTTTTGGACGTTAGTGCAGTGTTGCCAATAATAATTTTTAGGCAGCTGTGTACGTTCGGTAGACAAGCCGTGTTTATATGGAAAAGATCAACGGTCGGCCGAAGCACCACAGAGTACTTTGCGTAGCACTGCCAAAAAAAAGGAGATACGTTTCAGGATCAACCAAATGGCGCTTTGTTTAAGTTTTTCGTGCATATTTAATTGTTCGTCATTTTTCTTTTTTTTTTCTTTTTAATAAAAAAAGTATTAACAACATTTCATTTTAAATGGGTAATCTAATCGGGAAATACTTGTCCATAACACTCACTCACAATTACTTTGCAAAGTTGGAATTCGGATTTACAAGCAAAGATGAACACGCACTTCATTATACACGGTACATTTGGATACATGGAGTGATATATTTATCGAAAACATGATTACCGTGACTGAAAGCCGTAGATTTTGCTACGGCCATGGGGTTACAGCCGTAGGCCGTAGATATTGTAGTTTTTTAGCCTGAAAACCGTAGAACACGGTAATTGCCGTAGCATTGGCAACACTGCGTTAGTGATTTTTTTCTCTGTTTGACGCAAAGGTTTGACGTGGCCAAACTGGCCAAGCACGAAACAAGGTCGGCGAGGTACATACCAAAGAGTATATAATATACTACATTTAGTTCATACATTGTGCATTCAATTTATTTTATGAACGCCTTTTTATAGAAATTTTCAATGGTTTTGGAATAATATTAATAAAAAAACGATGTATCGATTGCTATACTAACATGTAATTATTATTTTTTCAAATCGTTTTCGATTTGGGTGGGTTGAAACTATACGTAGTATTACATCCTCTTTGATTGAAACGTACATTGATGTTTTCCTGAACGTTGGTACTGCACCCAGGCAGAGTTTGAGAAATACTTAGTTGATGGACGATTGAGCAGAAGAGTTTTTGGCGTGTGAAACACAAAATTAGTTAAGTATTGCTCAAAATTTGAGTGCCGCTTTGTTAAGTGTAGCTGGTATTCTCAAAACAGTCATTATAGTCCAGAATTGACCATACAACACCTTGTTGCAGTAGTGTTTTTTTTTCTAGTCGTTCTAACAAAGTTTTCTATTGGTTAGGTTTGAATAGGTATTAACGGTTCTTTATTAAATAAATGATAGTCAAACCCGTCCGTGGTTTGGTATATAGGTATATTTCTAAATGAATTTAACTATTAATAATTAATTTTTAATTTATGAATGAAATATGACGTTGCTATGAGGGGCTCGTGGTTAAGTAGCAATAGCTACTGCGCGGGTTGTATGATCTGCGAGGTTAAGCTACAGTTGCCGCGGTCAGTCCGTGGACGGGTGACCATTTCGTTGCACATCGTGACCACACCGTGCGTTGCATCCTCCACTGTGCCCTCTGCTAACTTCAGAGGGAACCGCGTGCATCGCCCCACTGGCCCAGATAAGGCCCCTCTCGTGCTAGAATATTCACCACGGAAAATAAAGTACACCGAAGAAGAGTTATTTCCCGTGCCCGGGTTGCACCGGGTCATCAAACTGCTGTTCTTTCCAGACGTATGGAGAAGGACCAGCAGCTTTGGGTCGGGTGCTGGCCAGAAAACCTCCACGTGTGTTTGACGGCTGCCTGTCCCTCTGGACACGTCTGGAGGGAATGGCAGTTTTTAGGCCGGTGCATCCTGGGTACGAGCAATAGAATCCTTTCGAGGGATTAACTTTCGGGGGATCTTATTGCCTATGGCGAATATTCTGGCACCGGAGGGGCCCGATGTGGGCCCAGTGGGGCGTTGCTCCACGTGTCCCTCTGATGCTAGCAGAGGGCATAATGGAGGAGCAGGTGCGGGCCCGGTGTGTACTCACCCTGCCACTGGGCAGGCAGCGGGGGACTGTCCTTCCCTGCCCTCGTCGATATCGTAACCCCAAGAGTGCCTGCTAAGTAGTGTCCTCGCGCCTCTTGGGACCGAGGGTCTTGGCTTCAGCGCCCAGGCGGCGAGGAAGAAAACCTCTATAAAAATTACAGGAGGTGGGGCTTGCGAGCAGAAGATTCGGGGTAGTCTGCTGCCCGATCAGCAGCTGCAGGCGTAGTATGACCACTGTAGACAAGCGTTTTGTCTACGAAATAATAGACAAAATGACAGATAAAGTTCTACACAATGTAGTTTTGTTGATTCTTCCGTAGACAAATCGGTTGTCTACAGTGGTCATGCTACGCCTGCTGGTGTAGCTGGCACAGCTGACGTAGTTGGCACGGCTTATTCCCATGAGCTCCAAAACTATTGTTCTCGTCAAAAAATGTTTTCATACATTGGTTCCCGAGAGCTCCAAATTTTGTAGAACAAACTAAATAAATATTAATATACCTACCTATTTTTGTCCCGAGAGCTCCAAGCGAAATTGTGTATGGTTAGCAAAATAAAACGCTTATGGCTTACATTCATATTTATAATTTGCTGAATATAGTTTAAGGCATCAGTCACAAATCGACCGATAGGTTACACTTATAGTGTGAAATTCAAGAGTGAAAAATAGGTAATTAAAAATTTCTGTCATCACAAATCGACCTAAAAATTTATAAACATCAATTACAGATAAGTTCAAATTAGCCAGGAATCAATGTTTCTGATATCAGAAATCGGCCTTATGTATATTTAAAATGAAAATGATTTATAAGTAAATAAAATATGCCACGTTGGTCTAGTGGTTGCAAGCGCGACTGCTGAGCGTGGGGTCCTGGGTTCGATTCCCGGGTCGAGCAAAGTGTTATTGGGTTTTTTCATTAGGAAATTCTCTGTAGCAGCCCGGAATCTGGATTTGTGCCCGGTTAGTGGCAATAGGCTCGCCCCCTAATACATGAGACTATAACATAACTGGTGAAATGTGGGTGTGCTATACACCTCTGCCTACCCCTTCGGGGAAATACAGGCGTTATGTTATGTTATGTTAAAATATGAAAAATGGGTTTCTGATTTTACATGTCGATCTTAGACATTATTATGCTACTGGTCAGGTACATAAAATATCAATTGCACAAAAGTAAAAAAAACACAGTTTTGGATATCACAATCTTCGATCGATCTTATGCTATACAAAAAAACGTAACGAGACGCAGCGACGATGGTGGTGTGAACTGCATGGTCAGATTTTTCTTTTTTGCCTTGGTGTAGTCCTCATAGACGTACTCCGCCCGGGGTAAGCGGAGCCAGTGTCGGACTCTTACCGACTAAAACCACCACGGTGTTCCTTCAACTACCTTAGCCGGGTGCGTGGGAACCCGTGAGTATTCACACAATCACCCCCGACAGGTCCTGGCCCGCCACAAGCAGGCGAGCCCCTTCTTCCCGTATGGCCTAACGTTGGCCACACCCTCCTAGGTGGCGCACACGGAACACTGCACGCCACCTCACCTCATGGACCCTCAAGACCCTCGGTCCCAAGAGGCGCGAGAACACTACTCAGTGGGCACTCCTGAGATTACGAGATCGACGGGGGCAGGGAAAGACAGTCGCCTCGCTGCCTGCCCAGTGGCAGGATAAGTACACACTGGGCCCGCCCCTGCTCCTCAACAACTCCCCACTGGCCCAGAACGGGCCCCTCTTGCGCCAGAATATTTGCCACAGGCAATAAAATCCCCCGAAGGTTAATCCCTCTATAGGATTTTATTGCCCGTGCCCAGGATGCACCGGTCAAACTACTGCCGTTCCCTCCAGACGTGTCCAAAAGGACAAGCAGCCGTCAGGCACACGTGGAGGTTTTCTGGCCAGCAGCCCTGCATGGTCAGACTCACATCTCGCAGTTCTTTAGTTCGTTAGTATGATTGCTTCATCAAATAAAAAATAAAAAACATCTTTAACGTATTAACTTTTATGCAATCTGTACTTTGAAATCCTTGGAGCTCATGGGACCGATTTTTTAAATTAATATTACAATATTTTTTCGTTTTGGAGCCCGTGGGAAGGAAATCCTGGAGCGCGCGGGAATAAGCCATTTATTAGCTGGCGTGGTTGGCGCAGCTGGCGTAGCTGGTAAAGTCCCGTGAGGTGAGATTGCGTGCAGTGGTCCATGAGCGGCACCGAGGAGGGTGCGGCTGACGCTAGGCCGCACGGGTAAAAGGGGCTCGCATGCTTGTGGCGGGCCGGGACCTGTCGGGGGTGAATACTCACGGGTTCCCACGCCCCCGGCTAAGGTAGTTGAAAGAACACCGTGGTGGTTTTAGTCGCTAAAAGTCCGACACTGGCTCCGTCTACCCCGGGCGGTGTGCGTCCATGAGGATTTCCCCACGGAAAAAAAAATGAGCAGCTTTGAGTTTTCCGAACGAAGTTCCTTAACGAGGCTTGCAGTAGGTGTGATTCTGGAGGAAATGTAACGTCACGTAAGATTTTTGTGATATGTGCAGGCATGTACGCACACCGCACGTTCTCTCTTTCTTTTTCTTTCTAGTATGTCTGTGTGTGTGTGTGCGTGAGGAATCTTTCCTGACCGAGGGTCCCCTGGCCGCATAGGTTTTTTTTTAAATTAGCAAATTCTCAGTAGCAGCCCGAAGTCTGGATCTGTGCTCGGTTAGTGGCAATAAGCTCGCCCCTATGGGACTGATAACATAACTAACAAAATGTGAATGTACCTATTATAAACCTCGGACTACCCCTTCAGGGAAATACCTACAGGCGTGATATTATGAATGTATGTAAAATAGAATACCTCGTAAGAATGAAGTCAGTATTCTATGGTAAAACGAAAAGTTAATAACAAATCTTTTTGTTTGAATATTGTTATGCAACCTCTTTAGGTATTTTATGGAATCAATGCCACCTAGAAAAACGAGAAAAAACAAACCATACGTCGTCATGGTGATACATTTGTTGACTTCAAAAATATTGAAAAATTATGTAAATAAATCTATATGAAAATACTTGGAAAAAACCAATGTTTATGGAAAAAACTAAGAACCATTAGGTCATACATCCATGGAACCACACATGGAACAAACATAATATTGTTTTGATGAATGAAAAAACACACTATGAGTCTGTCATTTTTATTTCCACATGTTTGTTGGATCTGGAGATTTATGATAGATACCTTGAATGTCTTTGATCTGATAAGTAGGTATTTGAATAAATAAACTATGAACATTCGGTACTTATATAACATTAAACTGTTTTAACTTATGATTGTAACTTTTACTGACACTATCACTGGTTTTTCCCAATCCTTGGTAGACAATCCCAATCCTTGGTGTACTCGGGTCCACACCTACGTAGTCCAGATGGACAAACAGATGGGCAGATGCCCAAAGATAATATAATCACTACCATCTGCCTAGCTGGAGAGATTTATTTGTCTATCACGATCGGCGCAGACTGGAAGAAACTGGTTCAATATTAGTTGATGTTTTAATAGGAATGAGATATTATCAGCATGTACTCCTCCGAAAGACAAACATGCTTGTACGGCCTGCAGATTGATTCTTCGCGTCTCATCTTCGCAGTTCACTAAATCTGTGACGGCATATGTCCACTATCTCACATATTGAATCAACCAATGCAAGGTTGTAATCCAGTAATAATATATTTATGTTATAATTCAACCAACGACCCCAACATAACGATTTTATTATTAATTAATAGTATGTTCGTATTCCAGTCACTAGTTATAGGTAGCAGGTTAAGATTTAACGAAGTTATATCATTGCTGGATTTCTCACACGTTTCTTGTGTGACAAGATACGAATACCTACTGCAGAAATAATTTCATTTCTATTGATGTATGTATTTAAATCAATAGAGGTACAAATGATACAGTAAATTAAAATACCGTGGTTTTCTTTAAATAGTTGACGTAAATTGTTGACGTTGGGATTGGGAAGTGCAATCCATTCTAGGCATATCGTGCCGCTGCGTTCTAAAATTATACATCATACTTTGTTAAAAAAATAGAGAATATAATTATTTTTGTAGCATTTTATAATTATTTCGGCATAATATTATTGAATTCTAAATGTCGATACTCTTTTCTTTAGACTTACATATGATTGAATTTATCGTTTCATATCCGGTTTCCGCACATGAATCGAAACGTAGAAATGTTTGCCTGAACGTTGGCACTAGACTTAAGTAGTTACTTAGTTAATGGAGGTTTGAGTGGAAAATTTTTCAACATGTGAAACACAAAATACTTAAATATTCGTTTTAAGTAAACTCAATTTTTGAGCGCCGCTTAGTTAAGTAAAGCTGAAATTCTCAAATCAGAAACCGGCCGTTAATCTTTGTCTAAGGTTTGAATATGCATTTTAGACAATCGTCTTAAGTTGGTACTTGACAAATAACTAAGCAATGCCTCGTTAGTCTAGTTGTTGCAAGCGCGAATGCTAAGCGTGGGGTCCTGGGTTCATTTCCCGGGTCGGGCAAAGTGTTTCATTACGAAATTCTCAGTAGCAGCCTGGAGTTCGGATTTATGCCCGGTTAATCTTAGTCTTTATTGTTATTATTTTTATTAAAACAGACAACAATTTGGGTCTAGTATGTTAGTAACAAAGAGACTTAGATATTCTATGTTAGTACTTAATAACGACGTCTGTGGTCTAGTGGTTCGAGTGTCGGACTGCTGATGACGTGGTCGTGGGTTCGATTCCCACAGGACACAAATATCTGTGTGATGAACATAAGTGTTTGTTTTGGTCTGGGGGTTTCTTATGTATCATAAGTATGTATTTACTTTCAATGTGATCTAAACACAAGAATAGGAATTGCCCGCACATGTGTCAGTGCAATTTCTTCTAATATCTGTAATGACGTTATATGGGGTGAGCGAAGCTCAATACAGATTAGTGAATACCGTGAGCTCTGTCATGCAGGGCTGCGGGACGTACATTTCCCTTCAGAACTTAGTGATTGTGCTGACCGTATGTGCTGTGATATGAGTCATAGGATTGCATTGGATAAAATGTACAATACTCTTATCGGAATATTGTCAGAGGCTTCAATCAAAACATGTAGCAAGAAACCTTGTAGGAGGGGTGGGTACATAGCGGGCTGGAATAAACACGTTGCCAACTTTCACAGAGAGGCCAGATTAAAGTATCAAATGTGGCTCTTAGCAGGTAAACCTATAGGTGGCATAGTGTATAAAGAAATGATTGAAGCCAGAAAAATCTTTAAGGCTAAACTAAAATGGTGTCAAGATCGGCAGGAGCAGTTAAAAATGGACAGGCTCGCCTCTGACCATACAGCCAAAGATTTTAGAAAGTTTTGGAAAGGCACAAATAAACATAGCACAAAGTCAGGTCTCCCTGTGAATGTCGATGGCAAAAGTGATAGTATAATGATTGCAAATGTGTTTAGAGACCAGTTTGAAGTGGGTACATGTACGTTTACCAATGGGGTGATCGATGGGGGGATCGTCAAAGATGGGCAAACTCTGAATTTTGGAGCTAAAGATGTGGCTAATATCATAAATAAAATGCAAAGAGGGAAGTCTCCTGGGCACGACGGTCTCAGCATCGAGCACCTCAAGTATGCGGGTCCGCACCTGCCTCGTGTAATTGCTATGATGCTGTCACTTTGTTTAAGTCACAGTTATTTGCCCGCTCCTTTAATACGAACAGTAGTGGTACCTGTTGTAAAAAACAAGACAGGAAATGTGGGGGACAAAACTAATTACAGGCCCATCTCCCTCGCAACAGTCACAGCCAAGGTATTGGACAGTCTGCTTAATCGCCATCTTACTAAACACATTAGCTTGCACAGTGCACAGTTCGGTTTCAGGGCCGGACTGTCAACCGAAACAGCTATTTTAGGCCTTAAGCACACTGTCCAATATTACACTAATAGAAAGACTCCGGTGTATGCGTGCTTTCTAGACCTGTCTAGGGCTTTTGATTTAGTAGAATATGACAAGCTATGGGACAAGCTGGAAAGCACGAGTGTAGCCGGAGAGTGCATTTCTCTACTGAAATATTGGTATCTTAACCAAATTAATCAGGTGAGATGGGCCAGTACTATGTCTGATGAATATAGACTGAGATGTGGGGTGAGACAAGGTGGTCTATCTTCCCCAATACTTTTTAATTTGTATATGGACCAGTTGATCTGCGAACTCAGCAGGATACATACTGGTTGTTACATTGACGGAGTCTGTTTTAGTAACATCAGCTATGCAGATGATATGGTCCTGCTGGCTCCGTCGATCAACGCCCTCAGAATTCTGGTCAGAGTCTGCGAAAACTATGCAGAGGCACATGGATTGAAGTACAATTGCAAGAAGAGCGAGGTCCTCATCTTTAAGGCTGGTAAAACTGTCCAACTGAAGTCCCACCAATAATACTTGGTGGCTTAGCTCTGAAATTGGTCAATAAATTTAAATATCTCGGGCATATTATAACCCCAGACCTTGAAGATGACGAAGATATAGAGAGAGAGCGGAGGGCGTTGGCAGTGAGGAGCAATATGTTGGCTCGCAGGTTTGCACGGTGCACCAAGGAGGTAAAACTAACATTATTTAAAGCATATTGCACGTCATTTTACTCCAGCAGCCTGTGGGTCAAGTAGTCGCGACGAGCCTACAACGTCCTCCGCGTACAATATAACAACGCGTTTAGGATGCTGTTGGGACTATCGCGGCGCTGCAGTGCGTCCGGAATGTTCGCGGAGGCACATACTGATGGCTTTCACGCTATAATCCGTAAGAAGGTGGCGTCTCTTCTTCTAAGAGTGCGCGGTAGTAACAACAGCATTCTAAAAGCGATTGCTGAGCGCTCTGACAGTCCTATATTAAAGCATTGGGTGGGCTTAGTTATAGGAGCTGTTAAATAAAATCTGCCTGTAATGTTACTAACATAGTTTTTAAGATTTTACTAACAAAAATATGGATAAATGTAAATAATCTGAAATAAATGAATAATAATAATTTACAAAAAAAAGTATATAAGTATTATATCCATTGTCTAGTACCCATAGCCCAAGCTCTGCTTAGTTTGGGACTTGATGGTGCTGTGTAAAAATGTCCCAAATATATTGATTTATTATTATTTATTTATAAATAGAGTGACTTGGTCCGGTTGACCAGCGCCCACACTCTAGCTACCAACCCGGCAGGCGGCTATCATGTGCAGGATGGTGTTGGGGTTGCCGCGCTGCCTGCAAATTAGTGAAGCGGACTTACGCCAGACGGCGTTGAATCCGTCGGTACGCGCTTCGGTAAATGTAGCCGATGCACTACAATAGCGCGACAGCCACAACAACACCCTGAACGCATTATTGAATTGAATCAGCAGAGCGTTGTAAGCCTTTTGGGTATATATCTGAACTACAGGGCCCCCGAGTACATCAAAGGCTATTTTAATACACCCCATACCAGAACATAATTTTATTTATTTATTATGAGCTTGTGCTGTCCCACTCCTGGGCAAAGGCCTCCCTCCATTTCTTCCATTTTTCCCGATCCCGTGCCTCTTTCTTCCAGTTTTTAAGGAATGCATCCATTCCCCCATCCCCGCCCACCATTCCCCATCCCCTTCGGCGTGATGTTATGTTATGTTATGTGTTATCTCCTTCGCGGCCTGCCGCGACCTCGTGTAACGTAAACGGCCACTTTTGGCACTTTTTCTATCTACAACTACAGCGAACTATAATTTACAGAGTTAATAGTTTCTGATTAAACTACAGTACCTGTACTTCAAATAGTTAACAACGAATTATCGATAAATAATAATTATCGACTCAGCGAGTAATTACTACTTTACTGATGGGGGCACCACTTATCTCTTAGTAGGGTCTTAATTTGGATAGTTTATTGAAAATGGCCGTTAGCTGAAAATCACATATATTCCATACATTTGCAACTGATGCTATAGAATTGTTATAGATGATACAATATAACATCAATCTCTTACATGAAATCTATTATGTCATTAAAAGTGGCGTTATATGTAGAAATAATAATGCTACTATTTTATGTAGATTATTCTGATTATATTAGACTGAAGAATTCCAAATATAGTTAATCGCAAACTTTAATTCCAATACATTATGCATTCTAAAACAAATATCTTCATACGTAAGTTTAACATTAAGTCCTCAGGGTATTGACATTGCCAATGCCGACGAAGATTTAATATAACAAAATGTGATGAACTTAGCTTTTGATTTTAAATATTTATTCGATCAATAAATATTTTGTTTAGTTTTGTGTTTATAAAAGCACTTTTTGAGAGGTTAACGCACCTCTCTCCATAATTTTATTGTCTTTCTATAACAACATTTGTTTATAATAGATATTATTTTAATCTTCGTTTATTTGACTAGCCAAAAATCTAGTGACTCATCATATTTTTCAACTAAATCAAAGTCAAAGTCAAAGTATTTTATTGTGAGACAGTGGTTAAAAGGTTATTTATGGTTAAAAGAACTTACCTGTAAGTGAATAATAATACGAGTCTACCGAGAGGATATTGGGTTAATTCTACATAGAGCAACAGTAGCTATTATACAATTAAATAGCTTGGTTAATTCTCTTCACCCAAAATCCACAGAAAGAAAGCAGTGTTAGCCTAGTGGTTGAACGCTTGCCTTCCATGCAGGAGGGTGTGATTTCGAACCCGACCCGCACCTCTGACTTTTCGAATGTGCGGATTTATATTTGATTATCTTATTGCTTTAACGGGAAGGAAAACATCGTGAGGAAACCTGTACACCTGAGAGTGCTCCATACAGTTCTCAATGGTGTGTGTAGTCCGCCAACCCGCATTAGGCCAGCGTGGTGGACTAAGGCCTTAGCCTTCTCGTACTGAGAAGAAGCCCGTGCCCAGCAGTGGGACAGTAATGGGCTGGTTATGTTATGTTATGTAAAATCCACAGCATTTAATTACTTTAAGGTCATTAATGAAGCTACACAATGCCAAGTTAAGTGTATGTCATTATTACTGGTTTAGACAGCTGCCAAGGGCACCAGGCGATTTGGTATAGCGCCAACGTCATAGTCTCAAGCCGCAGACTTACACTTTGTACTGCATGATGCAGTGTGTGTTGAATGGAGCTGGCATTTTGACATGAAAAAATATACAGGGTTATCTATTGTTATATTCATTAGCTATGCTTTAAGGCATGACTGTACCCAACTTTAATCATGGGACCAACCCTAAAAACGCGAATAAAATCAGCGGTTTCCTACACTTTGTCGATTTATGTGAACACAAATGTAGGGAAAACTTGTATATTATAGAATAGATAATGAATTAAAAATTATCCTGTATACAGGATAAATTTTAATGAGTGCGGATAATTTGCATAGCGGTTCAGTATCTGTATATTATCGCAAACACATTGTTAAAATTTACTTTTGTACGAAATAAAAATATGGCTTTGTATGGCATACGCTACAAAATATTCTGAGTCTCCCATACAAAGTCGACATTTTATTTTGTTTTAAAGTGAATTTTGGTAATGTGTTTGCGATAATGAATAGATACTGAACCGCTATGGAAATTATCCGCACTCATTAAAAATGTATCCTGTATATTGTTCTAGGTCACAGCCTCAAATGGAAGATATGTGTGAAGACTGAAGTACTGCTGACGAGAGAGCGATACAGACCCTTGACACTGGTGATGTGGTGAAGGAATTGAAAACTGGCAAAAACCACATTCCTACCAACATTATAAATGCGAAGTATAGACATTTGTTTGTTTATCCTTCAATTGCGCTGAAACGGCTGAACGGATTAAGGTGAAATTTAGCGCGCAGATAACATGTCCTGGACAATCTAGTGATTCTTAAGATAAATTTTATCGACACGGAAGCGAAGCCTCGGTCATCGTATAAGGACTATTTACTATGTCATATTTTTTTGTCGAAAAGCAAGATTCACTTTATGCAGATAAACTGAACATGTATGTAAGACAAAGTTTAAAGATAAAGATAAAGATACATTTATTTGCAAAAACATGTGTAGATAATAATACATGGTTGAGATGCTTATTAAAGATATAAATGATGGTAAACCGGATTAAATCGCGTATCGCGAAAACCTAAGAAGTTATCATGTACCTATGTAAGGTTTGTAGAAATCTATATAGTTTTTGATTTCATATATCATCATTTCAGCCGAAAGTCGTCCACTACTGGACATAGGCCTCCCCAATTAAGGGGGGGAAATGCCATAATCGCCACGCTTGGCAGACGGGCTGGCGATATTCATTAGATATCATTATATATTTTCATATATAATTATATCTAATGGGCTTGCGTTTGACCACCACTCACCTGATGTTAAGCGGTAAGGCGGTTGGTCGGAGACATTTATTATAAGTGTGCCAAACATCTATTGTGAACATTAGTTATAAATAATTTCAGTCAAATTAATACAATACACATTAACGATTTAAATTGTGGAAAGAAAAAATCGCTCACGAGCAGGATTCGAACCTGCTACTCCTGGCTCAGTACGCCAGTGCTTTAGCCACTAAGCTACCGTGAACACTGCTGGTGGTATCGAAATTTACCTCCACTTTTTGAACATCTTTGGGTAACGTCAACACCACCACGAGCCCCGAGCAGTGTTCACGGTAGCTTAGTGGCTAAAGCACTGGCATATTGAGCCAGGAGTCGCAGGTTCGAATCCTGCTCGTGAGCGATTTTTTCTTTTCACAATTTCAATCGTTAGATTTCGCTTCGCATGCGTAAATGCTTTAAAAATTATAAAATAACAATACACATTATCTCACTCGTAGTATTATATAAATTAGAGAAAACAAGCTATAATTATTGTAAATTAGAATCTTTTAAAGTACATCAAACCGTATAAATTGCCTAAACATTAATTACAGCGCACAATGCATAAATTATTTCCAAAAAGAACTTAACAATGACATTAGAACAATTAAACAGCAATTATATGAAGCAATGCAATTACGTATTTTAATTAACGACGAAACTTCAAAGGGCATACAAAATTACCTATTACAAATCGCTAACAAAAAGGTCCGTTATTCTCAGAAGATAAATTGTCGCTGGATTCAAAAACTCCTGCTTTCCACTTCAGTTATATTGTCCCTAACATCTGTCAAGAATAGAAATTCGGTTTGTCCCCCTGTTGTTTGCTATCTGTAAAATAGGCGGACTTTATAACCCCTTACTAACTCTTCTCCCTTCTGAGCACGCCACGGCCAAAAGAACACTGATTTTAATCTTTTTTTTACAAAGTATCAAAGGTACGTTTGATTTATTTACGGCCAAAATTAATATCCAATCTATCCACGATCTGGCCTACTAGAGATAGAAATTTGACATATTTTGTATGCATTTTTTTTTTTTAAGGTCGGCAACGCATCGGTGACTCCCCTGGTGTTGCGGATGTCCATGGGCGGCGGAGATTGCTTACCATCTGGTGACCCGCTTGCTCGTTTGCCCCCCTATGTTATAAAAAAAATGAAAAATAAAATGCAGCTTATGTCAAATTCCTATCTCTAGTAGGGCAAATCGTGGATAGACTGGATATTAATTTTGGCCGTTAGAAAGTTCCAATAGAATTTCGTCTTTTCTAGAATACGTGGGACACTCAGAAAGTTTTGCGAAACTAAAAAAAATTGTTCTATACGTACATATATTTTTATCAAATCTTTTCAAAGTACTTTCCACCAGCCTCTATACAAAGATTCATGCGCCTAAACCAGTTTTCAAAACACTTTTTCCAGTCCGCCGCAGACACCTCGTTTACAGCCTGCTCGAACGCAGCCAGCGCATCTTCCGGCGACGAAAATTGTATCCCTTTGAGCTGATTTTTTATTTTTGGGAATAAAAAGAAGTCACACGGTGCTAGATCAGGGCTGTAAGGAGGGTGACCCAGGAGTTTGACTGGCGTGCTGTCCAGGAAGTCCCTCGTTTTGAGTGCGGTGTGCGCAGGTGCATTGTCGTGGTGGAGCAGTAGCCCGCGGAGCCCTGTGTTTGGTCGCTTGTTGCTTATAACAGAGAAAACTTCTGGCAAACATTTGGTAGTATACCATTCGGCATTAATGCTTCTTTGATCCCGTAAGGGAATTGATACCAAGTGGCCAGTCAAATTAAAAAAGCTAGCGATCAAAATCTTACCCCCGCTTCTAGATCGCTTCACTTTGGTAGGCGTTGGCTCATTTTGAAACACCCAAACAGTCGACTGGCGCTTGGTTTCTGGGTCGTATTGATAAATCCAGGACTCATCACCTGTAACGATGTCGTAAACACGCCGAGACGAGCCTGCTTCAAATTTGTTAAGCATATCACGGCACCATTCCACCCGGGCCTGCTTCTGAGCATCGGTGAGGTTGTGCGGCACCCAGCGTGATACTATCCTCCTCACGCGGAGATGCCTGTGTAGAATCTCGTGAACGCTTCCCGATCCAATCTTCAATATGTGTTGAATCTCCTGATATGTAATTCGCCTATTGTCTTGGATTAAATTTTTCACTGCTAGCACGTTTTCTTCGGTAACAGCCGTCAAAGGGCGACCGCTTCTTTCGTCATCCCCCAAAGTTGGTCGACCGCGCTTGAATTCGTTATACCAACGATACACGGTTGCCTTGGAAGGGCCTTCATCCATGAATGCCATTTGAAGTCTATCGTACGATTCATCCGGTTTCAGGCGACACTTGAAATCGTATAAAATCATAGCTCTAAAATGTTCCCGGCGCAGATCCATATTTCAGTGAGACACAATACTTTGAATTAACTCGCAAAAAATGTGGAGGGAAATTTTGAAATTGGAACTTACTTATTTTTACTTATAAATAATCATATTTTCGAAAAACATTATAACTGGCCAGTCTCCCATATATAAAAACTTTTTTTCGCAATACTTTCTGAGGGGCCTGGTATGCTGACATAGTTAAGCTAACAGACATCTTGCTTGATAAATATTTTCATAATAAAAATAATTTCTGTTTAATACCTTCTCGGTATTTACGAAACACAAAAAAACACCAGTGATGACATAACTTTTAATTAAAATTATTTTCAATGTAATTTGAACTTTGCTCGTTAACTTTACCATAAGTTACCTTTTAGTTTATCTCAAAAGTAGGTACGTATGACTAATCGGTATGAAAATGTAAAAAACTACACGTTGCTTCAGTGACATTTTTTATTATTAAATAATACAACATTCTCATAAAATTATAATATAATATTGTTTATTGCGTACTGGAAGGCGCAGCGTGGGTAGGCCCCTCACAAGGTGGACCGACGACCTGGTGAAGGTCACCGGAATCCGCTGGATGCGGAAGGCGCAGGACCGGTCGTTGTGGTGATGCTTGAGGGAGGCCTATGTCCAGCAGTGGACTTCTTTCGGCTGAAATGATGATGATGATAATAATAATACAGGTAACGGTACGGTACGGGGAAATACAGGCGTGATGTTATGTTATGTTATGTTGATGATAATATTGTCTTCCTCGGAGAAAGTAATAATATTGAAATTAAAAAATGTTATTGAACAAAGTGACACACAAAAACAACAGTAACTCATAAGTTTTATCTAAAAATATTGATTGAAAAATATTTAGTAAGTTTACTAGAGTAGACATTACGAACAAAAAATATCGCGCAACTTGCTGGCCGCGGAGCACGCGCGTGGCGAGTGTGGCTAAGCGAGTGAGAGTGCAGGCGCTCTAAAACGTGCTACAAACATTTTGTTCGAGGTGTTTTATCTAGTACTAAACGTATAAAATCAAGTTTCGATTTAAATTGCATCTAGAGCCATTAGCCACAAAGCTTTCAACTTCAATCTATAGCTTTTGAATGTCGTAAAAGGAACTGTAAAACAGAACCCATTGAAATAAAATAGTTACCATTGCCAGGGAATTACAAAAGAAAAAAGGAAAATATATGTTCTCTGCTTTATTCTTTATTCAATCTTGTACACAATGGATGTTGGCCACACTTCAACGTCGCTTGCTCGATTCGTATACACAAGAGTTTAATCTGAAAGTTTTACACCAATGGACGTTAAAATGTGACCAATCTTGGCTATTAAAATAAATAAATATCTTTGGGACATTTTACACAGCACTATCTAGTCCCAAACTAAGCAGAGCTTGTGCTATGGGTACTAGACAATGGATATAATACTTTTTTTTTTTTTTTTTTGTAAATACATACTTATAATACCTACATAAGAAACACCCAGACCAACACAAACACTTACGTTCATCACATAAATATTCGTGTCCTGTGGGAATCGAACCCACGACCTCGTTATCAGCAGTCCTACACTCGAACCACTAGACCACAGACGTCGTCAAAAGCTGAAGCTAGTTTTAAGCTATTGCTTAAAAGCCATCACATAAATTGTAAAACGTCAATAACATGAGCTTAACCCACAACTTTCGATACCTACACGTTTAAAATGGGCTAATATCAACCCAACGACCATACAGCCCAATAGACGCCTAATGATAAATATAATGCGTACAATAAATTCTGCCACTAACTGAGGCGGGGGTACTGCAATCCGATTGGTCCTACAAAGGTGACTATTGGCTAACCACTAACACGGCAGTTTGACGGCTCATGTAAGTGGTCGAAACTGACTTGAAGATTTCAAGTGGCGAATAGTGTCGTCCTATATTAGTGAAATTTCATAGATGTGTTGCAGACATCGGTCGCCTGTTATGAGGCGTTTATGGGCTGTATGGTCGTTGTATCAACCATTGTTTACGGGAGCTGTTACTTACATACCTTTCATAATTAAAGTTACACCCTTACACTGTGTTACAACCTTCAACTGCTCTAATTATAAATGTCAAAAACATTACAAGCAAGCAACAAGCAAAGCAATCATAACCAAAGACTTTGTTTAAAATAATAACTCTATGATCATAACAGACGCTCGATTTTTGAAATGAATGATGTCGAATCAAAATGGCTGCCGCGGATGTAAACAATGAATTGAAAAGATTTCTCCGCAATATCGCGTTGTCAAGACTCCACTCGAGATACACTCATATTGTTTGATAATTAATGGGCGTAAAGATCGTCAGATATTACGAATATTAATCACGGTGCCCACGCAACGGGTAAAAAATGAATAAATTTGACGTCACCATGGAGTAATTAATGGTGGATAGATGGATTAGGCGGTTATCGCAGAACAATTTATTACTTAGGTTTAAGGTTATTTTGATTATTGGACTTGTTATCAAGGTTTCATCTTTTTTTACTACATTAATGCATGATGACATTTTAAAATATCGTATATAATAATCATTTAGTACCTAATAGATATGTATGTTATGTTTTCAGTAGCAGCCCGGAGTCTGGATTTGTGCCCGGTCAATGGCAATAGGCTCGCCCCCTATTACATGGAACTATAACATAACTGCGAAATGTGGGTGACTATTACACCTCTGCCTACCCCTTCGGGGAAATACAGGTGTGATGTTATGTTATGTTAGTTATGTATTACATGATAATAATAAGCATATCATCAAGATAAATCTTCGACAACTGATATCGTTCCAAAAAGTCAGTGACCTTTTATATTTAGTACTGAAGTGCTAAAATAGCCGTTAGGAGAACACTACATAGGGACAGACCATGAGGGTCCGACGATAAACGAGTTAACGGGTGTGCTGCGCGACAATTACAAGGAAACAGAAAACTTACCTGCCATCCTTGGTACCTGCAGCCATTCGTTGTCACGCCGCCGTTCTTCGACTAATTTCACGAGACGATGGTTGGACTGCTGGAGTTCTCACTGGGTGAATAGTTCAGGGAGGTCACGGATTCACTCGCGCGGGGCCCTGATTTTACCTCAATGAGATTTCGTCGCTTCGCCGGTAAGTACGTGTGTTCGAAGCGGACGCCGGTAGTAGTAGTCTTTTTCGTAATGGCGGTCAATAGTGTTGCCAACTTAGGACGGCACGTATGACCACCGTAAAAACGGGGTCGTTCTGTTTAATGCAGATCATCGCAACAGTACACCGATACTCGTAAGAATTTACATGATGACGAAACAAATACTTTCTATTGTACAGATAATAATTATCATAAATAAAATATGCATTAAATCTTAACAACCCAATCAGATAGAACATTAATCAAAGTCAGCTTCATTCGACCTCAATAGAACGTTTGTTTATTTACCAGTAACAACAATAACGTTTCACAAAAGCCAAATAAATTCCCATTCCAATAACGTCTCCAACTTCTCACAGCTAATAATGCACTTGCTTTTATTTGGAAAACAAATCGATAAAGCAAAGACGATCGGCAATCAACACAATCGGAGCAAGCAAGAGTCCCAATCAATTGGACCGGGGAACTAAACGACCTGCACCCGATCATTTGATCGAAGTGATCGAACAACTTTAATTGGTTCTAGTTGTTGGACGAATCAGTAAAACTGACTGAGTGTAAATTGAAATAATAATTGCATCGAGTTTAATGAAAAAACAATTCCTGGAAAGTGAATGTGGATTTTACGACGATTGGTACAATAAGTCGGATTAAATTAAATATAAAATAAACTTTGAATTTTGTAGAAATGTCTGGTTTTGAAATTTTAAGGCACGCGTTGTCCTATCTGCATCGTACACATCCTACGGATCGCATTAAACGGATGCGTATAGCGTAGTGCGTTCACCTATCCGCAGCGTACGGATTGCCGACGAATTTCTATGAGCAATCGGATTTTCAATATTGATATTGGGATGCCGATGATGTCATCCACATTTTTTAATACAATGCGATCCGTCCGATGCGTACGATACCGATAAGTGGACGCGTGCCTATAAAGTGCAAAAAGTAATTTTGAACTTTATTACACGTCTGGCTATTTTTACTGCGTTTAAAGTAATAATAATTTTGGCATTAATTTAGTATGCTTGTTCAATTAAGGTATTTCTTATCAATGTATCAATGTATTTTCAGCCACTACACTACACACAAAAAGTTAATTAGTTACAAATATAAAAAATATCACGTGTTTAGAAAAATATATAAATCACACGAAAATTTCATAATAAGAATTAATAAAAAAAGGTAAATTTTCATTTAAAATGCATATTGTCTTCAAATTGAGCTCTTTGCTGATGAAACCAATTTCGTGAGCAAATGCTTTAATTAACTAGGTACATAGAGTAATTGAATACGCAAATAGATTGCTCGTTTTAATTAGTCCTGCGAATGTTTTGTGTCAAACAGTTTTTGTCTCGTAAATAAAGATTAGTCCATCGTTCGTTGACTTTCTATTTCGTATAACAACTTCTTCAATGCAAGACTTTTTTGTTCTCTGTTTTTTTTTATTAGAAATACAGAATTTGAAGGATTTTATTCCGAATCAAAAGTTTGGTAGGTACTCCAAGGTATAAAGCATGATGGAGTTTTAACTGGTTATGTGAATAAAATTGATAAATATGGATTGCTACATTAAAGGGGCTCATGGCAAAGTGATAACCGCAAGTAATGTACAATCTGCGAGGTTAAGCTGCACTTGCCGCGGTCAGTCTGTGGACCGTTTCGTTACACATCGAGACCCCTCCGTGCCTCGGAGAGCACGTTAAGCTGTCGGTCCCGGTTGTCATACGAATGTCTGTGACAGTCGTTACGGGTAGTCAGAAGCCCGAAAGTATGACAACTGGTCTAACCTCTGAAAGTCGGTATTACCCAGTAGGTAACTGGGTTGCGGGGATCTGATGGTAGTCGCTCCGTGTAAAATACTGATGTTCAGCTGCATCTGGTTAGACTGGAAGCCGACCCAAACATAGTTGGGAAAAAAATGCTCTTAGGATGAATCCAGTACCTAAATAAAAATTTGAAAACATTAACAAAAGTTGACAACAAAACAAGCATGTGCATGTGACTATAAAGCAATTTCACGGTCGACTATACACTGTGAGAAAATCATAAAAATAAAAATGTGGAAAGAAAAAATCGCTAGCGATCAGGATAGGATTTATGACTGCGCTAAGCTACTTCTGATTATAATGTGTATGCAACAGTTGGTATGATTATTAATGTAGCGATCTACCTCTCTAATATATAAAATTGAAATGTTATATTACAAATAGTTTTAATTTATTACTTTAAACAATCATATTCACAATCTAATACAATAAAAATGCATGACACATCTTTCACTTGTATATACATATGACATAATTATATAATTATATTTAAAACAATAATAATAAAATACTAATAGTATGTAGTAGCCCTCAATATTGCAATGCTTGCAAAAGGCCACTAAGTTTTAAGCACCAAAACAAAATGTAACACCAATCATGTACTACCTACACTTAGTATGCAATAAATCTTTGAACCTTTGAATCTTTGATTCGATCCTGCCACTGGTATACTGAACCTGAACAAACGCCTAGATCCGGAATAATGTTATTTAAAGAACTAACAATCACTTGTTCATGTCGTCAATTGGAATGGAATTGGTAACCGAAGTACCTTTTAACAATGTCGTCTCCTTTTATAGCACCTACGGTATGGTAAGGATGTGGGTGGCCCATTCTTTGACTGGATTTACACGATGACGTGACAAAAGCAAAGAATAAGATAATATAAAGCCAATTTTCTCTTAGAAATACTTGGATTTTATTCTTTGACGAGAATTTTAAATGCAATCGTCGAAATAGGAATCGTTTTTGTAACTGCTAACAGGTCTTTGGCATAAAGTTTAAGTGCATCCAGTAAAAAAAATATTGCGCTTCTATGCTGTATCTTTTTATGTTGTTTTCATGTACCCCATTTTAAAAGCTTCAGCACTTGTGGTTCTATTCTAATATATTTGATGCTGATTCAAAATTGCTGAATCATAAATGCAAAATAGTCATGTTTATTAACGCAGTCGGGTAAAAAGCGGAAAATCTATAAGATCATGATAAGACCTGCTGTCGCGTATGGATCGGCATGTTGGGCTACAAAAAGAATGAATGAAAGACAACTGCATGTAGCTGAGATGAGAATATTAAGAGGAATATCTGGTGTAACGAGAAAGGATAAGATAAGGAATGAGTATGTAAGAGGGAGTCTGAAAGTAGCGCCAGTGAACAGACTATCGTGGTATAGAAATGTGATGAGGAGCATGTAACAAGGAAAATTTTAAGTATGAATGTGGATGGCTATGAGTAAAGAGGCAGACCATAGAAAACAAGGATGGATTGTGTGAAAGATGATATGAATAGAAAGAAAGTGAATACTGAGATGATGGCTAATAGAGATGTGTGGAAGAAAAGTACATGCTGAGCCGACCCCTAATAAATTGGTATAAAATAAAATAATAAATAAAATAAAATTCATTTATTTCAATCAACATTGGATCATAGGAATAATTTTATTGAAATGAATGAAAAGGTACATGAGAATTGCAAAAAATTAAATAAAATAAATTTTAATCAAAAATATAAATTAAAAGATATAAGTGCAGGAGGATGATGATGATGATGATGAGTGGTTTACTAAAACTAATCTTTATAACAAACTAATTGACAGGCAACGAATAGCAACGACCACTACCAAAAAAATGAACAAAAATGGCTTTCGAAGCAATTTATCCACAAGTACAGTCGACCTCACGTCAGTGGTAACAGTTTGACCTTTACAGCGTCTTTGTTTCGTAAGTAGTAAAGGTGGCTTTCGTAATTCAAGTTTTACCACTGACGCGTCAAATGTGAACACGACTGTACCTGTTAACCTAAAATAAAATAAAAAGGTTTAACTGTTATTTGAAACTCTGTCTTCTTTAGTATTTAGTATTAAAGAAGGTAATAATAGAAATGATAATCACGCTTAGCTCATTTCAGACTTACAAATGAGGCGTACGTAGTGAGTAGACTAGCCTGCTTAAATTAAAGACCTTGGCAAGCCTAACATTTGTCGGACTATTATAGATAGTATGGAACAGATGAACTTGGGCCTCTCCTTGAAATATAGGTACAGGCTGTATTATTAGTATTATTTTCCATGATGAAGTTGCTTAGCCAGCTAATTGTAAGAATATAAGAAGCTTTCAAAGCAAAAATCAAAACCGGATATTATTCTTTGACTTACATAATGATTAATATAAACGGTTTCACTCACGTTATATCATCGGGTGTGCCCGACCGGTTTCGAGCTCGAACGGAGCCCTTAATCATGAGCTGGTTACGCGGCGGCGTCGCGCACCAAACTGTGGATTTAGAGGCCACAGCGCGCCGCGTAGCGCTGCGCTCGCGAAGACGGTGACGGAGCGCCTGGTTTCGGTGGTGGTCGTGCATCTTCGTCGCTCGTCGTGTCCGAGTCTTCAGGTGGATTATCACCGGTACACACACTGCTGACCGTGTCATACTCCAGGCTCAACGGGACATGGCTGTTTGATGAAGACCTGAGAGCTGGTTTCCAGGCAGGTGGCAGTTTCCAACCTCCGTCTCTATTGAAATTTGGGTGACGACTGATTTCAATAGCTTCACGTACTTTCCGCGGTATAAAGTACTTCTCCCTCGCTAGTACGGAAGCTTTGTCAAACCGTATGAAATGAGCCGTACCCGCATTGCACACGTGTTCTGCTACTGCTGACCTATTGCTGTCCATGCTTTTCATACAGCTTATGTGCTCGCTAAGTCTGGTTTTAATATTGCGCCGGGTTTCCCCTATATAATTAAGGCCACAGTCGCACGGTATCATGTATACGCCAGGGACCCCTAGAGGATCTTTATCTTTTGCTGAACGTAACAGCTGCCGTAATTTCCCGGGTGGGTGGTAGATTGTCCTGATGCTATACCTTCGGCGTAACAGGTATCCAATCTTGTCCGTAATGCCCCTCACATACGGTAAAAATGCGGGGGTACGTTCCACACCAGCCGGTCGCCTCCGTACAGTGTTAGTATTACCCAGCATGCGGGTGCATTGCCGCCACTGATAACCATTACGCTCCAACACTTGTTGTAAATGCTGTAATTCAGCGTCCACGTACTTGGGGTCGCATAAACTTAACGCCCGGTTGATCAGTGACCTAGGCACAGAAGACAGATGTGCTGGATGATGGTGTGAGTCTGCCCTAAGATATCGGTCCGTATGTGTCGGTTTCCGATAGACGGTGTGTGACACACGACCATCTGGTTCTCTTATAACTAGGACGTCCAAAAACGGCAGAGCTCCATCCTTTTCTTCTTCGAGTGTTACCTCTATCTTCCTGTGCATCCCATTCAGATGTCTTGTGAAGTCCACCAGTGAATCCCGGTCTATAATGGCGAACACGTCATCTACGTAACGCCACCAGTGTCGAGGCCCCTGAGAAGTGGATTCTAATGCCTGCTGTTCAAACCACTCCATGAAAATATTGGCAACCACTGGTGCCAGCGGTGACCCCATTGACACTCCATCTACCTGCAGGTAGAAATCGCCCTTCCATAGGAAATAGCCACTTTTTAAGCAAAATTTTATGCACTCAATGTATCCAGTAGGTAAACCAGTACCTTGCAATAGGGTAGAAATAATTTGGATGACCTCATCTACTGGAACATTGGTAAACAGTGAGGTGATATCAAAGCTGACCATGATTTCCTTGTCTTGCAGCTGTACATCCTCCAACAAAGTGTCTTTGACTTACTACAAAAAACGAAAGACAGAAAGATAGATAATTAAATTATCTTCATAATGGTGAACGATTCATAAAAATACGCTTGAGAAGCTTTGTGTGATTCTCCTTTCTTTATCCGCGTTAGACATAAAATATTGAAAGACAAAATTATTAAAAAAACGTTCTAGTTTAACATGATTTTTTTTCAAATCGTATTCCGACTTGTTTAGGTGATCTTGAGTTTAAAATCATTAAAATTCTCTTATCGTCGCCTTAATAAAATGAATAGTATGGCCAGTGTTTCACACGTATGGTTTCTTTGCGGTATGGTGGATATCCTGGACATTCACAGACAGGCGTTAAACGATTACATTATAATCATGAATGATGGTCTATTCTCCCGCTTCTAGTAAATTATCCGACCTTATAAAAAGCGGTTTAAAAGGTCAACCATGGAGATGTAACAAACAAATAGACGGACTGACAGTCACAATTCCAAATTTAGAACATTAGTCCCTAAGGATGTATCAACGTGTAGATGTATAGAAATAAGTGGTCATATTTGGAGAGCTACCAGTCAGGGGATAACATGGAACAACTTTTATATATGACGACACAACCATAATCGTAAAAAATAGTTTTGTTTTATTGAAAAGTGCAATACTTTTCGACTGAAATGTATGCAAGGGCTGATTTATTTTTCGCGATTTCAGGGTTGACCCCGTAGTGTAAGTTGTTCAATAGCAATCCCTGAATAAGCTAACCAACGACGCATTTCTGATATACGTTTACATAAAATCTGATGCCAAACTATCAATCCAAAACTGGCAATTCGGCATCCTTTTGAATTTCATTGCGTTAAATGGCTCGTCGAAGCCTGACAAACGATCGAGTCATTAGCTCATTTGGCTCGACATTTTGCTCGGGAGATGCGCGAAATGCATTATCGACCGTGGCTATTGCCTGTTGCCTTATCGAACTTCACTACAGTTGGAAGCACTGATTTGGATGGATAGAGATCATCATCAGTAGTTTATGTTTACACTTAATTAATTAATTTAAACGTTTCATAGACACATCCCTAATAACAACTTATAGCGATCATCAATCTGTCTGCAAAATAGGTGTTGGCAATATATGGTATGACCGTAATTTGTGGCAGTGATTATGAAGAGAGATAATCATAGAACTTCTTGAACATGAGAAAGAGATCCAGGCTAACAAATTAATATCTTTAAAAAAGGACATTACCCTCTCCTGCTAGCGGCCTGTGGTTTTAAAACAAATATTTTGTAACCTTATTTTTTTTTAATAAGACTAGTCATACATAGAGAGTAAACAAAATTTTATATTTTGTGAAAATAATGCTGGGAACAAAACAGAAAATCTGTATATGCACTTTTAATAAAATTATTTCCAATAAATAAATATTAATAAAACCATCATATTTTATCTACGTTGTCAGTTTCATTATATTTAAATTTTAGGTTAGGTATATTAATAGGTAGTATTAAGTCTGCCCCGATTTCATGTTTTCCCATTTTTGAAGTTTGGCTCATTGCCATCGGAATTATAATTATTATAATATTTTTTTTTTTTTTTTTATAAATAGAATAGATAGATAGATATCTTTGGGACGTTTTTACACAGCATCATCTAGTCCCAAACTAAGCAGAGCTTGTGTTATGGGTACTAGACAATGGATATAATACTTACATACTTTTTTTTGTAAATACATACTTATAATACATAAGCAACACCCAGACCAACACAAACACTTATGTTCATCACACAAATATTTGTGTCCTGTGGGAATCGAACCCACGACCTCGTTATCAGCAGTCCGACACTCGAACCACTAGACCACAGAGGTCGTCAATTCAAGATTACAACTCAATTGCAGATTTAACTCGGGTGCTGACTACAGACGGCCAATTTCATGACGCGCCGATCAAGTTGCATTGACGCTGCAGTTCCTTTCTGAGAGCGATTGTTTTGATCGAAACATAACTGCAACTGGACTTCTTTAGTTACGTGAATTGACCTTCAGGCTTCAGACTTTAGAAGAGCGTCGTGCAGAACAGAATTTAGTATTCTTGTATAAAATTAATAAGGGCCAGTATGACTACCCTTATCTTCTCAAGTTTTGGCTATCCACGCATAAATGCACAAAAGAAAACTCTCTTTCGGATTGTTTTATCTCAAAAAAACGCATGTAGTTTGTATAAATACAAAGGTAGATAGTTTTCACCTTTCTCTTCACAAATTCAAAATTTGTAAGTAATAAAAATAATATGGCATCAAAATGTTAACAATTCAAAGTTTAAAAAACAATAATGTAATAGTTCAACTTAATGTAAATCTTCATTATTTGTATGATAATTTCTGAGGAAACTGTTTCTGGATATGTTGTCAAACAAAAATTCAAAACCACATCTCCCAGAAGGTTTAGTAATAAATTACAACGGACTTCATCTAATAATTGTTATTATACTTTCACTAGAATTTATTTCCATCTGCCATGTTTATACCAGATTAAACCTCTATTTTATTCTAAAAAGAAAATGCCTCATGAGAAATTCCTTTGAAAAACCTACCACTTAAAGATCATGACATGGATCGTTTGATGTGTTATTCATCAAAATCCATTCAACCGTTTAAGTCCGTAGGGACTAAAAAGCTCATAGAGTACAAAAGTTCAACATACCATTGTAAATAGTGATAATACCTGCAAGAGAAAGTATTTTTAATAGATATAGAATTTCTAAATAAAATGTTTTTTAAGAGTAAACTTTTTATTTAATTGAGTTTTTGAAAATCCCATTGTGAATGAAATTACATGATCAAACAATCAGAATAACATGTATTTCAATATTAAACAAAGACAATATTGATTTTTGCTCCATACAGAGAGGTCAAAAACCTTTACAAAATAATTTTGAAATGACCTTCATGAACTATTTTATGTAAGAAATCTCGCAAGAAAACCTTAGTTTCTCTTTTAAAGTTTTAAAATCTTGAGCAAATCTCTGTAATTTGAGCAGATTCTTTGGATTTTAAACTTCTGCAATATCTTAGTCTTGTTAATTCATTGTTTTCCGAGTCTCAGAAGTCGTGTTGACTTCATAATTGGTTTATAAAGTGTTGTGATGTCGTAATGATTACTGATATTTACAAAATAAATGAGATTAAAGTTTACGGATTATTACAGTTTTAAATTGTACAGGCCACAATATAGCGAGTATATAGTTTACGTGCAACTTTTTAGGTATATTGCGATACCATTAGGTAATAACCAGTCTACTGCTTTGTAGTTGGTTGGTAATGCCGATGTAGAAAATCTACGATGAGCTTCACAGTATCTCATGTTTTTATCTTAGATTCTTACCACAAAATCTCATTTAGCAAAATCAAAGGTTTACCGTGAAAACTTTATTTTAATTTTAAATCAGTTGAACATTTGGAGATACTTTTTGACCACAATATCCGGCTAAATTTGGCTTAACATGCCGAAAATTTACAAATTAGGAGGTTTTCGCAGCAAAACCTTGAAATATGAGTTCAAAAACCTCAAAAAAATATGTCTAAAGTGATTTTGTGAAAATGTTAGAAGATTTTTTCAGCTTATCATCGGAATGTAAAGCTGTGCTTTGCTGGTATTTGCAATACGCATTTTCTTTTTTTGTTGAATAAATAGTAACTGTAATGTCTGCCGAAGGACCGATGGCCGCTGGAGCAGACTAGTCCTTGAGTGGAGACCGCGAATCGGCAAACGCAGCGTAGGGCGCCCCCCTGCCAGGTGGACCGACGACCTACAGAACGTGGCTGGGGGGACTGGATTCGGAAGGCAGAGGACCGAGTGTTGTGGTGCAACTTGGGAGAGGCCTATGTCCAGCAGTGGACTATGTCCAGCAGTGGACTGAGATAGGCTGAGTTGAAATAGTAACTGGATATGAGCTGAGAAGTGGCGCAGACTCAATACATAGGGACTTAAACACAACTGCTACAACAACAACATAACTTCACGCCTGTATTTCCCGAAGGGGTAGGCAGAGATGTATAGTACACCCACATTAAGCCAGTTACGTTATAAGTCCCATATAATAGTGGGCGAGCCTATTGCCATTAACAGGGCACAAATCCAGACTCCGGGCTGCTACTGAGAATTTCCTATTGAAAAAATCCACTTTGTCCGACCCGGGAATCGCAAACCCTGCACAATCGTCAAACCTGCTTACGCAAATGGAAAATAACAGCTTAGCATTACGGCAATAATAATCAGGACCAAATACATAAGTAAAACATGCATTTCCCCAAGATGCCATAAAATATTCACTCAATAATATGAAAAGAGCTAAGCGAAAGAAGATTATTTGGTCCGTTTACGTGTTTTATTCTTGTCACGTTCCCTCCGAGTGCGTACTATACACGTTTACATAATATGTATATGTGTGTAGGTACCTAACGCTTTTCCTACGTCAATAAGCTAACTTTAGATTATATCAATACAAAAAGACGTAGATATTGGTAGGTATGATACATATGAATATACTAATATGTAAAGGTTATCATCGTTAACCTTATTGTTAAGTATGTAAAATTACAGTGTGAGGTATGTATAGGTACGTACAATGTTTGTTAAGATGTATACCTATCTCACTTTTCTTTCGGTCCAAATTAAATAAATTATTAATTTGGTATAATACACATATATATACATTTTGCCGATTTATGTGTACCTACACAAATTACGTAGCGAACAGCTGATTTGTTTTTTTGCGATGTAAGGGTTAGTACCATAGTAAAAGTTATTCATAATGATAAGTATAGTTGTCCACCAACCCGCACTAGGCCAGCGTGGTGGACTAAGGCCTTAACCTTCTCATACTGAGAAGAGGCCCGTGCCCAGCAGTGGGACAGTAATGAGCTGATTATGTTATATTATAAGTATAGTGACCCTTTTTCTGATTTAGTATAAACTAAAACTGATGTTGTATACAAAGCAATAATTAATATTTTAAAGGTTATGGTGAGAAATCGTTAAAATTCTCGGAAAATCAGCCACTTCCTAAATAACAAGAAAACAAGATCAATTTAGTGATGGCTGCCCTACAGTAATTTGTCAACGTCCGGATGCAATATCGTTTACGTCATAGTTCTACTTAATGATCACGGTAATGATGAAAAGCTCTCTATGTTAATGAAGCTGCTACTATTTGTGGATGAAATCGGTTTTAGGTTTGTACCAAACATCATTAGGTTTATCGTAAATGAACGGTACACGGGAAGAAGGTTTCTAGTTCATTTATTATTATTATTTCTATTACTACATCATCATCATCATCATTATTTCAGCCGAAAGACGTCCACTGCTAGACATAGGCCTCCACCAAGCATCGCCACAACGACCGGTCCTGCGCCTTCCGCATCCAGCGGATTCCCGCGACCTTCACCAGGTCGTCGATCCACCTTGTAGGGGGCCTACCCACGCTGCGCCTTCCAGTACGCGGTCGCCACATACTACATATTACGGTATATTTAGGCACAGTGTAAATTTAATAAACACAAAGAATACGCAAAAGAATATAATAAATAAATAAATCTTTAGATATATAATTCTTCTGTGCGTGTGTATGTGACTGAACTCCTCCTAAACGGCTGAACCGATTTGGATGATATTTTTTGTGGGTGTTTCAGTGGATTCGAGAAAGGCTTAGATTCACAATAGGACCCGGTAAGTGGCGCTGCTTTTCCGGGTAGGACGACGTCTTCCGGGGCCGCTAGTAATAAATAAATCATATACTATGGGCACAAAATATCTAATAGTTGCTATGGGTTTCCCGATATTTCGTCACTGTTACAAACGCCATATACGGTCATGGGAAAACTATAATATGTGCGATTGGATGTTAATAAGGATTTACATGATAAATATCTCGTGATACACAACCTTCAACCCTATTCTTAGTTTAAACTAAACCACTTAAGAGGTCATTGTACTCATGAACATTTCAACTGTCTACCTATTCCGGTTAAAAAGATCATCCCTGTGAAAGACAGACGGATGGACGGACGGGTAGACAGACGGACGGATGGACGGACAGAAAAACAAGCGAAGGCATAGTAATAGGGTCCCGTTGGTATCCTTACTATAAGTAATGGCACCCTAAAAAGAAAATATTTTTTAATAAATTTTATCAAAACTAATAATACTGACAAAATTTAAAATATTTATTTGGTCCTTCCCCTGGTCTTTCTTTATCTTAACTTAAACCAAACCTAATGATATTTCATACAAATCGATTAAACTCTTAGTATACTAATGAATATGGGTAGACATGTCAGTACTTTTAGTCTCATAGTCTAAACAAAAAGTAGGATATGTTTTGTCCACAGACCAGTAAGTTTTGTCTTACCGGCTTTCGACAGAGTCCGCCTACGATATCAATTTATACCTGTTTCGTAAATTGTGGGAGAAAAAACACAAAGCCTTTTTCTGCTTTAAATATGACTAAATATAAACTCACAAAGAAATATTATACTTTATGGCACATTTCTGTTCATATGACAAGATTCGGGACAAACGTTTGAAAGGACAAAGAATAAAGACAAATCAAATAAAAATACAAGGGAATGAAATATACCTTTCACCAAAATATACCTATCAATCTGCAAATATTATTAAAATGTTCAAAGATTCGTCCTTTTTGAATATAAATATTTTGCATAAAACGATCATAAATCAATACATTCAGAAAGTTAACTTTTTCATCAGCAGATGGTTTTGAAATATGAAAAATAACATATACCTATACATAAAAAGCTAATATGTACAAAAAGCAAATCATAAAATATAAAGTGAAATATTTTGCCAAATGTAGAATTTTTGTTTGGTCAGCAAAACAGCAGTTTTATAATCATGTGCTGTGTAAAAATGTCCCAAAGATATTTATTTATTTATGTAATACTAGCTGTGCCCGCGACTCCGTCCGCGTGGATGTCGGAAAATAACATCGCGTCATAATTATGAACACAATGTCTTCAAATATATACATATAAGCGCCTACACAGACGATTAAACTATTTACCGACCATACTATATTTTGTTTTTACAACCAACCGGCTAAGGTGATGGAATTTCATGGAATTAGCCCTAAACTCCCTCATTCTGAGAAGACGCTCGTGCCCAGCAGTGGAAAGTATTTGGGCTGATTATGTTATTCTATAACACTAACCACATCTCTTCTTATGCTGAGAAGAGGCCCGTGTCCAGCAGTGGGACTGTAATGGGCTGGTAATGTTATGTTATTCTAGAATACTAATAATATCCAGTTCATTAACTCTTCTCATTTTGAGAAGAGAGCCATACCCAGTAGTGGGACAGTAATGGGTTGACTACGTTATGTTATTCTATATTTTCTAGTTTCTTAACTCTTCTCGTTCCGAGAAGAGGTCCGTGCCCAGCAGTGGGGCAGTAGGTAATGAGCTGATTATGTTATGAAAATCTATTACACTAACAATATCCAGTTCCTTAACTCTTCTCATTCCAAGAAGAGGGCCATGCCCAGCAGCGGGACAGTGATGGGCTATGTTATGTTATTCTATATTTTCTATAATACTAATAGAATCCAGTTGTATTTTTAGGAACCTGCAATCAACCAACAATCATGACCTCTACTTTGTATGCAACTTAATACAATAGAGGGGTCAAGCTGTATCGCTGGACCTACTCAACCGATTCAGATAAAACATACCCTATATTTTAAGTTAGACTAATACCAATACAAATGCTAAGTTTCATTACGATCCGTTCAGCCGTTTTCACGTGATGAGGTAACAAACAGACAGACAGACAGACAGACAGACAGACAGACAGACATAAATTTTTTAAACGATTGATTCGTGTTCTATAGCTTATTTCTAGTCCCCCTAGCCGGTTTTCGCGAAAAAAAACTCAATGTACAGACTTTTCGACCTTTACAGTTTTATTATAGTATAGATTTTCGGATGTGCCCATTTTCTTGGAGATATTTTATTCATCATTTCAGCCGTAAGACGTCCACTGCTGGACACAGATATTTTATTAGTACAGCTAAAATCCCAAAACACATTGGCCCACCAAAGCCTGCACCAAATATGCATCTGACTGATTGAAAAGCAGTTTAAAAAAAACACTATTTTAAAAGAGGTAAGGATATAAATTGTGGAAACAAAGATTCGCTCACGGGCATGATTTGAACCTACGACTCCATGTTCGGTACATCAGTGCTTTATTGGCTATGCTACCGTGAACTCAGCTCATGATATCGAATTTAACTTCCACTTTGTACCCGTCTTTGGGTGACGTCAGCTACATCAGGAACAAACAGTGTTCCTTAATTTATATCTTAAGATTTCGCTCCACATGTTTTTTTTAACGCATTAATATGCGTTAAAAAAAGTCTTAATATAAACAGATTCGCACAGAAAACAAGTAAAAGTACATTGTGATCAAAACAAATTTAACCAACAAAGCCAAAAAAAAAAATTTTTTAAACCAATAGTCAAAGTACGCATGTAGCAGCCAATTGGCGCCCCCATCAGTAAAAAAATATTACTCGCTGTTTACATTTATCGAAAATTCGTTTTTAACAATTGAAGTACAGGTACTTGGTATTTGAAATTGTTTTGATTATTATTATTTTATTGCAGGAATGTTACTATTTAATTAATGATTTGAAAATGATAAATTCTAGTTTTACTATTTAAGTACCTACCTAACTCGTGACATACCTACATATTTTTATATTTTATTCAGTTTAATGTAATATATTTGATTATTGTTTTATTAGTGTTATGGATTTTAAATTTAATTGATTAATTAATTAAACTCAAAAATGTTTGCATGCCTCATTCAAGGTAGTTTGTACAAGGGTCACTCTACCGATAACACCTTTATGTCATGTACCTACATTCTTTGCAAATAAATTATTATTCTATTCTATTCTATTCTAGGTACTGTAGCTTAATCAGAAACAATTAACTCTGTAAATTATAGTTCGCTGTAGTTGTAGATAGAAAAAATTCCAAAAGTGGCCGCTTTTCGCACCTGTAGTAGTAGTACCTAGTAGTAGCCGTCGGTGCTGCGCCTGATCTCTCTCCGGTCGCGTCGAATTGCCGTCCCATCGGATTATGAGAGTGAGGGAATAGTGTTTGCGCACACACTTGTGCACTATAACATGTCCCGCGCAGATTGCTAGTCTTGCCAAGATTGGCCACCGTGACCGAAATTCAGCCGGGAGGACATTATTATTATTAGTAGTACCTGTACTTCAATTGTTAAACACGAATTTTCGATAAATGATGTATTCAGCCATGGTATAATAACACCAGGTAGTCTCTTCCCGTGACAGCTAGGTCACGTGATTGCCTCCGTACTACGTCATCGGCCGTGGAGCCAATAGCGGGCTGTTAGCGTGACACTTGTCAGTTTGATGTGCTGCCACTTTGTGAAAATAAATTACCCGAGCAAAATGCATTTATTCATTTACTTTCTTCTATAAAGAATCACTTTTTAACTAGTAATTTAATATAGTTTCCTTTATTAACTAATTAGATGAATAACACGAGATAACAAATAGTTAGGCTAGTTAGGAATTTATTTTATATTCATTATGAACAAAAATCTCCTTAAGTATATTGAAGATATCAACCAATGGCAGCACTGATCGTGACGTAGCTTGGAGGCATCGCGCTGTCATTGCGGGAAGAGAATACCTGGTGAAACATCTTATTATACCATGTATTCAGCGAGTAATTTTTTTTATAATTATGGGAGCGCGACTTTGCTGCTACATGCGGCTTAAACTGTATTCTTCTGTTCAGAATTTAAAAAAGATTCAACAATAGCCAGTCATAACGACGACGACGTCTGTGGTCTAGTGGTTCAAATGTCGGACGCTGATCACGAGGTCGAGGGTCCGATACTGATGCATCTACCTTGTTTTTTTGTCTCTGCATCACCCTAAAGTTTTCTAGTAAAGAACACCTATAGCGTTAAACCGCCTTTGTACCCAGTTGTGCATATAAATAAATAAATAGGTAATCTCACAAAATATCAAGACAATTTGTTATTGTTAGACACTGAAATTTATCTAGCTAAATTACCATAAATAAATCATCACAATTAACCAAAGATGTGGTTAATGCAGTGCATTACAACGTCATCAATCAAGTGGTAACGTAGATGAGCGGGTCAATGAACCCTTGAGTTAGCCATTTTCGGTCAATTGAAGATTAACGATCAAATCCTAGTGTACTTGAGTGCTGTCTGGTGAAAACGCATTTATTATTTGGAAAGCTTGCCTTCCATGCAGAAATTGTTGAAATAAAATAAAGTGAAATTATTTATTCTGCAAATATGTTTACAAGTCCGTTATTTTAAAAACTAGATGGCAACTGAGAAGAAATACTGAAACAAATTCAGGGATCGAAGTCTCTTTTAAAGTCTTAAATAAATAATAAATATTGACTTATTTTCAATTTTGTGTATGATTCACAATTAGATTATAATAATAATTTAAACGTTATTTTTTGTATAGTGCAAACCTCAAACACCCCGTCAATCTGCACTAGGCCAGCGTCTACGCCTAAAACTCTTCTCAATTTGAGAAGAGGCCTGAGCTTAAAGCAGCTAAATTTAAATAAACTTTTTTATTTATCACAGCAATATTTCAATCGTAGGATTAATAAATATTTGCTTTTTACGGACAACGATTATTCACGCACAACTCAGCTAAAAAATAGGATCTCGAAAAACAACATTTATGTTTTTATTTTAAAATGTATAAGAATACAAACAACAAACAAGAAAACTGGAAAAAATAATGCTCGAGAACAATGAAAGGCAGCCATTTTTTGTGTTCACCACTGATTCGTACGCGAAAAATCCTCCCCATTGTTTAATTTGCATCAGACAGCCAATTATCAATTTTTTGTTCATTTTTAATTAATTATAATTTACACTCGTTGGGTAAATAAATTAATAACTTCATTTAATCATGTTTTGTTACTATTTCTTCGTTTATTTTTTATTACTTTCTTACATTTTGGTACCATTTTTTTATTACTTTTAATTGTGATGTGATAATATTTAAAATAAAATAAATATACGCATTTGTTAACCGAGACTGAAAACGAGCTTGACTTGCAACATGTATGCCTAAAAGTTTTAAGTTTCTTATTTTAAGATGAAGAAAGCATTAGTTACGTAAGTAGATAGTGGTAACAAAATGTACCTGTAGGTAAAAACCTATTTACCAACCGCTGAAAAACATGTTGTTAAGTACACTAACGTAGATAAACAACAAAAATCAGAGAGCTCGACCCGATCTATCACACTAAAAAAACAGTTAGGGTTTAGCGCAAATGGATCTTTCGAAATGAAAGTAATTCATTTATCTTCCTTATTCGCTTGTTTTGCTCAGCCCTACATTTTCAGTGAGCTTATCAATAAATTACGAACCTTGTTTCCTTACTTAGGATAATTTCTTTTACCTTTGCTAGCCCTGCCGTTGTTCGCAAAATCATTTTGTATTTTTTATATTGCATTTGTAGGGTTGCCACGAGACGATACGTAGTAACACTTGAAATGGCCGCAGATATTGCTAAAGTTGTATAGTGTTGGTAACTATTTTAACGCAAGCCTCATTCGATAAAAAGAAAATTTGATTTATAATATTATTTTTATTCGCTTGTAAACACATTATTATGGTACCTTATTTAAATAGAGTTTCACAATAAAAACAATTCGGACGAGTCAGGTAAATAAGAAACAATACACACTAAGTAAACAGTTTCTTTCAACAGTTAATGTAGCAAGCTCAGGTTTTTTGTTATAATCTCGACTGCACTTTACTATAGAATTTCCATGTTATACAACGTGTTATTGAAATAACAGAAAACCTCTCAATGAGTCAATGTACTCATCAGTATGAACAACTTTTACTATGGGACCAACCCTGAAATCGCGAAAATAAAATCGGCTGTTCCCTACATTTGTGCTCACATAAATCGACAAAACATAGGGATATTTTTTTGCGTTTTCAGGATTGGTCCCATAATAAAAGTTGTTCACACTGATGAGTACAATGACCCTTAAGAAGTTAAGTTATTTCAGTAACACGTTGTATACTTCGCGTAGAGATGGGTTAATCTTTAAGTTTAATCATATTTAGGAATAGACCTTCACCTAAGAAAACACAATTTTGTCTTAGTGGAAAGAAAAACAACAAAATGCGATAAGCTTTATTGGTCTGTTGGTAGAAAGCTTAAATTTAATGTAAGTCCTGAGTTTAATATCTAGATCGGGCAAATGCAGCAATCGAATTTTCAACATCCCCCTACGATTGTCCATTGTAAAGTTTTTTTCGTGGCAATAAACCATTATGATGCTAGAAAACTCTCTGCGAATGTCTAAAATTGGACTCTGCCCAAAATTGGTGAAAGGTTCATCGCTCATTCTATCGGACCTATTAAGTCGATAGCAAAATGTGTGCGAAAAGCTAAAAGCTAGATTAAATAAGTGACAGCCCTGATGACTCGTTTAGCTACAATACATCACAGATTCCTTTTCGCTTTACAGGAAAAGTATGATAAGCACTTTATAGGTTTTAGGAAAAGGGTTTGGGACCAGATTTCTAGACACAAAAAGGTTAGGACACAAATTTCTGCCCTGAAACGGGTAGAGGGTTGATAAACTATATTATGGGCGAGTAGTTTATCTTGTTTGTAGGTCAAAATATATTTTGAATCTCCTGTGTATTATTTTAAAGATCAAACGAGAATTAAAAGCGCCACTAGCTATAGATATATTAAGTGTATAATATGATTAAATAAGGTAAGATGGAAAGATGATGGCTATTTGGGGCATTCTTTCCATATAAGAAACACAAGGTCGTCTAAAAGCTTTGTTATATGTTTTTGTCCAAAGACTTCCTTGTTACAAAAGAGCTGCTATGGCATGTGTGTAAAAGTTTATAATAACATTCCAAATAGATTTAAAGAAGGCCCCATACAGCTAATGAGCAAAAAATTTAAAGTATGGCTACTAAATAACTGCTTTTATGATGTAAATGATTTCCTTAATTTTGCATGTTAATGTGTGTTAGCAAAATAGAGAGCATTATTATGTTTTTCTTAATTGAATAAGATCTTGTGACCAACCTATTTCATGCAAATAAATACTTAGAATACTATACGACCGAACTTCAAATCCCAGAAAATCCCGGTTTTCGTTTATCTGATCAGGTAGTGAAACCATGATCTTTTAAATTCACAATCAATATCATATTAGAATCAAATGTCATGAGTTTTTATTTTTGATAAGAAATGAAAAACAATAAAAAATTAAAAATATAGTAGTAGGATCTCTACTTTAATAAAATACATTCAGTAATAGCCGTCATGTGCAGAAACCATAAAAGAATTCGCAAATAAAGCAATTTCATTGTAATTGAACAATAGGGACTCACTCACTCTAACAAGATAGAAACATGAACGAGTTCACGAAGAATATGAAACCAAGTAACCATGAAGTTGAACAACGAAGGCTTAGGTAAACATGACATGCTATTTACCTGTGTAGGTACTAACGTATTTTTTTCAAGAAAACACTGAATATTATTTCAAGAGGAAGCTGACTTGTTTAAGGATAGAAAGGATTTATAGGTTCAATATTTTAGTAACGTCACCTCTTCACCTCGAAAGACTATTTATCAAGAACAATAATTTGGTTACAGTATAATATATTAAACATAAAGGTACGCGTGGACCTATCGGTGTCGTACGCATCGTACGGATTACATTAAACGAATCCGAATAGCGTAGTGCGTACACCATAGAAATCTAAATAATAAGGTACCTAATAGAAATGGTAAAGGCGCGTGAACTTGTCGCCGCGTACAGGTGTCACATAGGACAACAGTGCGCGAATCGTTTGTTTGATCATCAGTGCTGTTTTGGACGCAGAGTCACTAAAATTGTATTTTGCAGCATATCTAACAGCGAAATTGTTTTTAGACGTAATTTCTTTTGCATTGAATGCAAGAAACATGGTGGACGTAATTGCCTATTTATATGTTCATCATTTCCGCTGAAAGACGTCCACTGCTGGACATTGGCCTCCCCCAAGTAGCTTGGGGGGATATGCCATAATCGCCACGCTTGGCAGGCGGGTTGGCGATCAGCAGTTGGTTGGTTAAATACTCATGAGAACGCTGCTGCCCATCCTCTGGTGAATCCCTTAGACACCTTTTACGACACCTATGAGAAGATATAGGGTGGTGCAATTCTTTACGTCCGACTTCACACGGAACGTCCGACACCACACGGAATTTATATGTTGGTAGCGGAAAACCGGCGACATGCGTTTCGGTTGTAAAAGACAGTAGCTAACATTTCTATTACCTTATTATTTATATTTCTGTAGCGTCCACCTATCCGCAGCGTACAGATTGCCGACAAATTTCTATGAGCAATCGGAATTTCAATATTGACATGCCGATGACGTCATACGCATTTTTGAATGCAATGCGATCCGTCCGATGCGTACGATACCGTTAAGTAGACGCGTGCTTTTAGGTTTTTTTTTTTTTTACAAAAATCTGGACAATGTAGTACATTCATGATTCATAATTACAGTTTCATATCAACGAGATAAGCCGTTTCTAGGTTAATCCTGTAATATAAAATCATATTACTATTAATCTTATATCATAAATGATATTATAATTTTAGGATAATTGGGAATTACTCCATAACGTTGGGATCCGTATTATATAGAGTTTCACTACAATCTATATGAAATAAGATGTTCACATATTTCAAAATTCCGTTAAACATGCAAACGGAATCCAATGTCCCGTGGGACTATAAAATACTGTGTCAGCAAACAAGTCCAACGGCCAACACGAACCTAACTACCTACAACCGGCTCAACCACTCGGATTAAAATTTAATCATTAAACGCAATAACTGAGTCCAAACATGGGCCTGTTTTGTCCAAAATAAACACTTCTTTCGTAAATCTCAAGCCTTATATACAGCTGTTTGCTGAACTACTTTCCTACAGAATGATTGATCTATGTACAGTCTAACGGCCAAAATTAATATCCTATTTATCCACGATTTGCCCTAAACTTTTGATTTGACATAAAATGAATGGAGCTTATGCCAAAGCCTGCCAAGCGTGGCGATTATGGCATATCCCCCCAACCCCCAATATATGCTTGGGGGAGGCCTGTGTCCAGCAGTGGACGTCTTACGGCTGAAATGATGATGATGATGAATGGAGCTTATATCAAATTTCTATCTCCAGTAGGGCAAATCGTGGATAGATATGATATTAATTTTGGCCGTTAGACTGTACAGACTAACAAAGCAATTAGTATCCAGGGTTGCCAGATATAAATTAAGTTTTCTCAGAAGATTATAGATGTTTTCGAGTGAAATATCATTTTAATAATGGACAAAGTTTAGTAAACTGTGTTTATACAAAACCCTAATCAAACCATTCTATAATAATTTCCTGAGAAATCTTCATCTATATCTGGTGACCCTGTATACTAATTGCTTTGTTAGACTACAGCTTGAGATGTTCAAAAGAAGTGTTTATTTTGGACAAAACAGGCCCATGTTTAGACTCAGTGTATCAATAATATCTGCCTATCGACGGTTTTAAAATCGCAAACAATGGCTGTATGACTTATGGATAGAGAGGATTAATATGTGTCTATGTATAGAAGAGATTGACCTACTACCCATAGTATATTCATTCGGTTGCTAGTCATTCAGATAATAGGGACAATTTTAAACCCGTCGATAGCAGTTAGTATTGCTTCTGACTGTACCTATACCTACTTTAGCGAGCTAAGCTCAACAAATATACTTATCTACTCGATCAGAATTTAGAACTAGTCATGTTGTCCTAAACCCAATTTCCCCCGAGTAATAGAACGTCAAGTCTTCAAAGAAATCAACTAAAGAATCCCTAAACTTTCGAAATCGACATTTGAATAGGCACACGAGAAACTTGAACGATCTAACCATTGTAAGTTGTTCACGAAAAATTTCTCTATTTTTCCACTAAACGGTAGACTGAAACTAGGCAAAATCATATAATTCGTAGCTCATAAGAAATGCATATTCATAAAGCTCATTCAGAGCATAACATAGAACAACTTTTAATATGGCGACAACCCTGAAATTCCGAAAAAGAAAACAGCAGTTTTAATGTATATCCATACATTTTGGGAATTCCTGTAATGGTAGCTGTATGTAAGTTAATAAAAAAATAAATGAATTAAATTAATAAAAATTTCGATCGAGAGTTACTGTATTTTTCTATAAAACAGCTGTTTATTTTTTCGCGATTTTAGGTTTGTCGCCATATTAGAAGTTGTTCTATGCTTTGCTCTGAATGAGCCTTCCAAATATGAAAATACATTTCTTATGAATTACGAATTATGTATACGATTGTCTAGTTTTAGTCTACCGTTTAGGGTAGGGCTAATTAAATTTTCGCGATTTCAGTGGTGAGCCCATAGTAAAAGTTGTTCGATAGCATTCCCTGACTCGGCACTCCGAGTAGCAATACGTGGTCTTATTTGGAGAGCTCACTAGCTCTCCAAATAAGACCACATATTGCTAATACACGCTGTATATCATAAAGTTACAAAGTACTATCAGAAAACTTTCCGGTGAACCACCACGAAGGCTAAAATTGCTTAAGCTCTGTGTTCGACGGATGGATGGGAGGGTCGTTCATGGGACTTTGTCGAAAAATATATCACCGGGAAGGATCGCGACCGTACATTGTGTTGATCTTTGATGATTATGTTTTGTATGTGTATACAAAAACATATAACAGAAAATTGAAAAATAATTCTCAACGTAGTACTTACTTTTTGTCCATAGAAAACCTTTCAACGGGATCCATGCGAGAAAACACAAACTATACAGGAAACATTTCCTAGTCACTCACACGATAGTTTATATTCACCAAAACTGCTAAAACTTAACTCTGAACACATGAATAATACAAATGGTATGTCACTGTAATTGGGACTGGAGTTACTACACGCGATACGATGACACGCCCCAATCTTATCAAGATAGCTCACTTCACGTACTGATAACGTACAGGTACCTATATCAGTACATTTTCTTGTAAATACCGATCGATTAGAACTAGATAATATACAACTACTGTTAAATGTACAAGATTACAAGTTTAACAATATTTATATTATGATGACTTTCCATCTTTAGGTCTCAGTCTGACGAACGCGATTAGCAGTACCATTTAGGCAACAACCTAGGTGGTATTGAAATTAGTAATGAATAAATAAATGAAATGAAATGTTATGGGCCACCAATTAATATCAGGTGGGCCTTAAGCTTGTTTCGAATGCCTATGCCATTTTATGTTTACATCCGACTTCAATCTTAACGCTCTGATTGCTCAACAACCGTTGATATTTTTTACACCAAAATAAACCAATTTGTCAGCTTTTGTCATAAATTTTTAAGTAATTATGATTAGACTTATAAGAATTATATATATACCTAAATTATAACTTGGCCTACTGTACGTGTTGGGCAACTGTAAGTACAGCAGGCAGCTGTTAAATAAGAAATAAATTAATAATGAAAAGTAAATATTGCAAAAGTTATGCCCCTGTACTATGTTTCTTATTTTGGACAAAAAATATAAGTATTTGACTTAAAATATAATATAAAATTTAATTTAATTGAATAATAATGTATTTTTAAAATAATATAAGCTATTCTAATTCCGTATTGATGTTCTTGTTAGTATTAATTGAAAATAAAATACTGTAACTAACTTATAACTATGGGTGAATTTACCTGATATAAAATGTTTTTTTTAAAGTGATCGAGTGTATTGTGGATTCTCTTATTCATATACTAAACATATTGCTATCGCTCTCTTTTACTAAAAGTAGACACAAAAACGGGATGGCAACAATTTTAGTGTTGGCAAATTTGTTTACGTGTTCCTTCGTATTTCTTCGTACTTTTAGTGGGCACGTTCTGAGATCACGACTTTTAATTCCGACTAATTTGACAGCACTAACATTGTTGCCATCCCTTTCTTGTATCTACTATTAGTAAAAGAGAACGATAGTTTAAAATAGGTTTAGTTTGTGAACAAGAGAGTCAACATCAATGTGGAATTTCCTTGAACACGATCATGCGATTTTCTTAAATAGAGCGGTAAGTCAAGGCAAATATGAAAAGGTCAATTTAATTTTCGAACATATTATGTGTAGCAAGTGTTTTTAAGTGTGTAAAAAAATACATTGTTATTATGTCTTTTCTACGTGCGAACTGTCGTAAAATGATATTTTATTTTGTCATTTGTATAATTTTCGTATTTTTAAGGATAAGACTATAAAAATGGTAGCTCCAATTCTTGTTATGTTATACATTATGAAATACTAGATTTACCATATTTTATATATTTACAATTCAAATTGTGATTCAATAAAAGTGTAAATATTTAACGAACCCTAAATAAACAAATAACATTAGGAGTTTGAACACTACGCCTCCCCGAGCTTTGGACTCGCTTTAAAAATAAAGTTTATATGAAAAAAGTTTCACATTAAATTACATTGTTGAGTGATTTCAAAGCAGACCTTTTTAAAATAACATTATAGGTACCACTTATGAAAAAAATATGAATAAGTTTTATAAAGAAGATAGGTAGAGATGGAGTATACTTTATTGTTTGCAGCATAACAAACATCAGCACAGTACTAACAATCGGCAAGCAACAGACATCATTTTTCATCATCATCATTTCAGCCGAAAGACGTCCACTGCTGGACATAGGCCTCCCCCAAGCATCGCCACAACGACCGGTCCTGTGCCTTCCGCATCCAGCGGATTCCCGCGACCTTCACCAGGTCGTCGGTCCACCTTGTGGGGGGCCTACCCACGCTGCGCCTTCCAGTACGCGGTCGCCACTCCAGAACTTTACTGCCCCATCGGCCATCCGTTCTGCGAGCAATGTGCCCCGCCCACTGCCACTTAAGTTTGGCAATTCTTCGGGCTATGTCGGTTACTTTCGTTCTTCTGCGAATCTCCTCATTTCTGATTCGATCACGCAGGGACACTCCGAGCATAGCCCTCTCCATTGCCCTTTGAGTGACTTTGAGCCTTCTTATCAGGCCCATTGTGAGCGACCACGTTTCAGTACCGTAAGTAATTACTGGCAACACACACTGGTCAAAGACTTTCGTCTTGAGACACTGCGGTATTTTGGACGAGAAGATATTGCGTAGCTTCCCGAACGCTGCCCAACCGAGTCGGATTCGACGATTGACCTCTTTCTCGAAGTTGCACTTACCTAGCTGGACAGTTTGTCCTAGGTATACATAATCGTCAACAACTTCGAGTGTAGATTCTCCGATGCTTACGGGAATGGGTGCTATATGGGAATTCGACATAACCTTTGTCTTGTCCATATTCATTTTAAGACCCACTCTATCGGAAGCTCTACTGAGGTCATCGAGCATTGTACCGAGGTCCTCCATGGTCTCAGCCATGACTACTATGTCGTCGGCAAACCGAAGGTGAGTGATGTACTCGCCGTTTATGTTAATGCCTAGCCCATTCCAGTCCAGAACCTTGAAGACATCCTCCAATGCAGCAGTGAACAGTTTCGGAGAGATCACATCTCCCTGTCTCACACCTCGCTGCAGAAGGATAGGTTTCGAGGCTTGGTCCTGTAATCGGACTGACATAGTGGCGTTTTCATACAAAGACTTTAACACTTCGATGTACCGATAGTCAATCTGGCACCGTTGAAGAGACTGTAGTACCGCCCATGTCTCGATCGAATCGAAGGCTTTCTCGTAGTCCACAAACGCTAAACAAAGAGGCAAGTTATACTCTTCGGTCTTCTGTATAACCTGACGCAGCGTATGTATGTGGTCTACGGTGCTAAAGCCTTTTCGGAACCCGGCTTGTTCGGGAGGCTGGAAGTCGTCAAACCTGCGCGAAAGACGGTTCGTAATGACTCTCGAAAACAGCTTGTAGACATGGCTCAGAAGTGAGATGGGCCTATAATTCTTCAGTAGAGCATTATCGCCCTTTTTGAAGAAGAGTACCACCACACCTCTGCTCCATGCCTGTGGCGTTCTCCCCTCGAGAATGACGGAATCAAATAACTTCTGAAGGGCCTTAAGGATCGGTTTTCCACCCGCCTTCAGGAGTTCGGCCGTAATTCCGTCATCACCCGGTGCCTTGTTGTTTTTGAGCTGCTTTAGAGCCATCCTAATCTCGTACAGGCTGACGTCCGGGATATCTTCGGTATAGTGTCGGGTCAATCGAGCTCTTGGGTCATTAGCCCGATTTACAGCGGCAAGCAACAGACAACCATACCAAAAAGTTTTTATTTATTTATTTATTTATAATTTATGTACACACAATAACATATGAAAGGAGACAGCATTAAAATCATTTAGTACAAAGGTACTGCTTATTTCAATGAAATTTCTACCAGCAGACCTGCGAGAGGAGAAATAAGTAAGAAATGTAGACAACAGTGTGTAAAAAGATAGGAAACTTAAAATTAGTTCTAATAAAGCAATAGATACTTAAATAAATACATATAAATTATATAGGTATAGGTAAATATGATATAAATATTATATAACAATAACAAATTATGAGGAAAGGTAATGCTCCTTAACACGTCTTTCGAAGACAGATATGGATTGAGAATTCCGTATGTTAGGCGGGAGTGAGTTCCATAATCTTACTGCATGCACAGAGAAGGCATACGAATAAAAATCCGTTTTGTGAGGTTGAAATTTAAGAAGAGTTTTAAGGTGAGATCTTTTTACTGTGACATCGGAGCCTAAATATCATCCTCCGAGCCTTTTCCCAATTATATTGGGGTCGGCTTCCAGTCTAGCCAGATGCGGCTGAACATCAGTATTTTACACGGCGCGACTGCCATCAGACCCCCGCAATCTAGTTACTGGGTAATACTGACATTCGGAGGTTAGACCAGTTGTCAGACTTTCAGGCTTCTGACTACCCGTAACGACTGCCATAGATATTCGTATGACAACCGGGACCAACAGCTTAACGGAGCCTAAATATCTATCTATCTATACATATATAATTACACAGAGCCTAAACCGCTGGTGCTGGAAACATGAAATTTTGACAATAGATACCATTTATAACGTAAGTATCCACAAAGAAAGAATTTATAGAAATTCCAACCCTAAGTAGGTAAAATAAGAGTTGCAAGTTTGTATTAAAATCCGTCATTCTTAAGTCAAATATATATAAAACGGTAGGTTTTTGGTTAAAAATAAAGAAATACGTATTTCAGAGTTTTTGTAAAATCAACCCAAAAAAAATGAAAATAGGTAAAATAGGGGTTGAAAGTTTGTATGAAAATTCGTCAACATATGCGAGCGTAGCCGCGGGCAAAAGCTAGTTAAAAATATGTACGAAGTCGCTATATAGATTTTTTGTGAGCGTCTAAATTTCGTTGGCTTAATCTGACACTGACAGATAGCAAGACAAATTATAACTTTTAGCTTCGAACAACTTTAGATGTTACCTATCAAAGGAAAATATTTGTAATTAAATAGTCACGAACTATTAACTTAGTTCATATTTTAATTAAAGTCTGAACAGTTTTCGTAACACTTAGGTATATTCTTGCTCTTTAGGCTCACGAAGTATATGACACTTACAGAAGTAATAGACTACCTACATACTTGTACACAGTCAATGCTAGCACCAAACCTATCATTCGGCCACATACAATAGGTACTCAGAATTCAAAATTACTACGGTATAGAGATAACTTCGTACATAAAAGAGTACAATGTAATCACTATTAAAACTTAAGGATTTACGATGCAATAATGAGATAATATGTGTAATATTATTAAACTATGTATCGAAATTGCACATCTGACAACCCCATTTTCTGTCCAGTTCATTCTTGTCCATCCTAAGGTTGCCTGGAAGAAATCGCTGATAGCGATAAGGCCGCCATTTGTACAATAGTTTAAATGCATATTCAATGTAATGTTTTTTTATGGTGTACAATAAAGCATATATAAATAAATATAATAAATATAATGTAAAACAGATCTATGTAGGACACTTAACCGTTCTGGTATAATTTCAAAAACTTTATTGTAGACTCAACTCATGAATTTTTTACGTTTAAGTGTACATTTGGAAAACGGTAGACCTAGCACGAACCATTTCGACGTATCGAAACGTAAATGTAAGTGAAATTTGATCTGAAATACTCGTTTGAGACTTAATATTTTTAACATTTTTTCTTTTTACATACTGTTGTCTACATTTCTTACTTATTTCTCCTCTCGTAGGTCTGCCGGTAGAAATTTCTTTGAAATAAGCACTACCTTTGTACTAAATGATTTTAATGCTGTCTCCTTTCATATGTTATTAAGTGTACATAAATTATAAATAAAAAAAAGTAAGTAAGTAATTTATTCGCAGAAGATATGGTACTTAAGTTCTTAATAATACATGTTCAATAGCACATCGCGCCTGAAAAAAAAAACCTAATAATACCTTTTCGCCTAATAAATAAATAAACTTGAAGATTTTAGCCATATCTCTGAACAATACAGAGTGCGCATTATACATAAAATTAAACTAAAATGTAATAGAATGTTGTATGTTTGATTAAAAAAACGCTTACATTTCGATACGTCAAAATTATTCGTGCTAGGGTTACAGTCACAGATACCTAGTTACAGTAGATTAACTGACCACTGTACTCCAAATGCTCTGATTAGTGAATACAAGTCATCATCCTCCGAGCCTTTTCCCAATTATATTGGGGTCGGCTTCCAGTCTAGCCAGATGCGGCTGAACATCAGTATTTTACACGGAGCGACTGCCATCAGACCCCCGCAACCCAGTTACTGGGTAATACCGACACATTCGGAGGTTAGACCAGTTGTCAGACTTTCAAGCTTCTGACTACCCGTAACGACTGCCATAGATATTCGTATGACAACCGGGACCGACAGCTTAACGTGCTCTCCGAGGCACGGAGGGGTCTCGCTGTGTAACGAAACGGTCACCCATCCACAGACTGACCGCGGCAAGTGCAGCTTAACCTTGCAGATCGTACCATCCGCGCAGTCGTTGCTTCGCTACGTGATTAGTGAATACAAGTGCCAAATAGTAAACTACTGCAATGTGATACGTGAAAATAAAATGACGACATAAAAGTTATAGATGAAGAATTGGTAACATAACATCCCCAATTATTGACACTTTAAGGGAAGATCCCAAGTATTTTTTAAATACATTGTTTTCGTGATGATTTTTTACGTACTTGTGGTTCACTATGTAACAGTTCAATGTTTATTAGATAATATTAAACCGTATACCAAATTATAATTTTGCTCTTGTTTTCAGAAATTGGTTGTTTTTTTGTCGAACAATGGAGCACTTTCGGTATGCGGGGCTTTTGCTATAATTGAAAGATTTTTTTTATTGAATTGAATTTGCTTGTTTGAAATAAATACTTCAGGAGAGCAAAGATTCGAGAAAAATTTTATGAATAGAGAGAAGTCAATACCTATTCAGGTCATAGTAAAGACTAACAGATGCGACACACAATGTCATAATGTTCGTCGAACATTTAGTGAAATGTTGAACATTGACGCAAACACGGTTGGTAGATTAGGGGTCTTTTTCGCAATTTTGGAGAAAAAAATCGTTCTTGGGGAAATTTTGGGGACTGAAATTCTTGGACAAATTTTGGGGAAAGAAAAATACAGATACAAAACAGATATTGTACTAGTTTATTTATTGTCAGTGGGAAAATAATCGAGTGTTTGAATACAGACGAAGTATCGAAAGTTTTAAATATAATCCACGATACAAAAATTAAAATTAAAATTTAAAATTAAAAAAATTGGAAAAAAAGTTGCAAAACGTATCATTTTGGGGGAAAAAATATATGAATATAGGGAAAATTCAGAAACTCGATCTAACAACCCGGGACGCAAAGCTAATCAGTGCGTGAGTAGCTCACAAACGTCGATCGTTAGCGTCCGCCATCAATCACACGCTATCGGTATCATCCACAACATATTAACCAATTACAACGGCTCAGCTTTCGCTACCATCCGCGAATTATTAAAAACGCTTTTATTCCAGCCCACGTCGAGCTACGCAGTAACATGTAGATGTAAAGAGCTATAGAGATCTATTGCGCATGTTGTTAATCACCAGCTTGTGAACAACGACACTTGTTATAATGATTTCATTATGAATAAGATATTACCTACCTACGTCAAATGGTTTAGAGAGTGAAGTAGAGTAATTGCAGTCATCAGAGTTAATAAAAAAACTTTTTTTATTTGTTTTGTTTCGCTAACTGGACGTTACGACATTACATTCCATAATTAACATGTGCGGAAAATCATGGTAGTCAAACGGCCTTAGAAAACCTAGAAATTTAGAATGTTTCCCTATTTGTAAGGTACTTACCAATCATGTGGTGGTTGCGGTCGTCTGCGAGCCTGTACGCAGCAAGGTGGCTCCTGTGGCTCGCAGGGTAGCTGCAGTGCTGGTGGTGGTGGCGGCGGAGGCGTGCAGGCCAGGCGTCGCGCGGCCGCCGCTCCCACGTACTCCACGTAGCGGGAAGGCGGCGGGGAGCCTGCGATGTCCTCGCGGCACGCGGGCCCGCAGCACTTGCGCGGTGCTGGTGGCCTGCACGCCAGCCCGCAGTACACCGGCGGAGGCGGCCGCAGCGGTGCGGGCGGGCGCGGCACGTACCGCTCCACGGGCACGTGGGCTGCTGGCGGCACGTAGCGCGGCCGCCGCGCGCGCTCGGCCTCCGCACAGCGGCGCACCCGGCGCGGGGACGCCGAGAACCGATCTGGCAGTGGCGCGGGCGGCGGCGGGCTGAGCCTCTCCGGCGGCGCCACGCTGAAGGCGCCCGTCGCCGGGAAGCGCTCGCACGGAGAACGCGCGTACTCCTCGCCCATGGCGCGCGGTCAGCCGGGCCCGCCGCCGCCCGCGCGCCCTCCCAACCACGCCAACACTCTGTCTCACATGCCGCGCGACCACTCTAGCACTATCACTGGGCGGGCGCTCCGCTCGCGTTCGGGGGCTGCGGCGCTGTCCCGATGTCCGCATTCACTCCGCGGGCGCCATGACGCTACCGATCGATAGCGGCGCGGGGCGGCCTCAGAGGGCGCTCGCCGCGGAACCTGCTCCACGACACATCGCTCGTCCCTCACAGCTTATAATATGGAGCTTTCAAAACGAACTTTGAAGCTGGGGCGAGGCGAAAGTGCGTCCTCGGCCAAGATGGCCGCTCTCATCATGTCCGCTTGCGGCGCGCCTGCGCTAATGCTGTGTGATGTGTTTGTTTTCACCAGGTACTGATTTTGAAAGGGTCTCAACACTGGGTGGTTCTTGGGACTTTTCTTGATGGGGGTTCACAGTAAACAGTCACGGGGGTGATGGTGCGCGTCGCGGTGTGGTGGTCGGCGCGGCTCGGCTCGGGTGCCGAGGGTGTCGCGGGTGTCGAGTGTGACGTGCGCCGCTGGCGGGGTGCGGGGGCGGCGCGCGCGGGGGAGGGAGCGCGGCGACGTCAGGCCGGTGCGCTATCGACGCCGAGCGCCGCCGCGCAGCTCGCGCCGCGCCTCGCAACACACTTCATACCGCTCCGACACAAACACTCGATTGCAAAACGAACGACCATCGTCGCATGTAGCCTATTTTTATTTCCAGTGTCCTGTTCACACGAAACCTTAATTTGATCCAATTTCATTGAAATAATCACGATTCCCAATTTCAGAATAAGCTTTCCTCGTAAACAGAGCATTAATTTTCAGGATGCTTACGTCTAAATGAGCTACACACGATTTTTGTTGAAGGGCATAAAAGGCGAACTCAGACATTATCTATGTATGATTATGTGTTGACACGTTAGAATAACAAAGCTGGGGCTTTCTATGAAACGAGAAAGCAAGCTAAAAAACCTTTAACATTTCAGATATCAATTAGATCAGTAAAACGTAGAGATAAAGAAATTGCTCACGGCATCGGCATGACCTTCCATCCAGCTAATTTTCTTACAGTCTTTTTATGTTATCGAATGGGCTCGAACGGCTGTGTCGCCGTCCTGTGAAGCTGTAGAACCACTAGCTAAATAGGTTAAGAACCTATTTCGTGACATTACTATTTTAGGATAAACTTTTCGCGCTCCCTCTCTGTTTGTACGCCAATATTGACCCAATTTTATGTAAGTAGAGCGCTTCGATTATTATGAATTGAAATTCAGAGTTTTCAGAAATAAAGTCGAATATTCTACAAAGGAGATTAATTTACGTAAAAAATATAATACCTACTTTTATTCGAAACGAGACTGTAATCTTTCAAATTAAAACGTTAAAATAAGTACAACAGTGAATTGTGTGCGAAACCGGATAACAACAACAAACTTATCAATAAAACAACAAACGAAGAAAATTAGTAAGGGGACACGAATTCGTCATTACGAAGGTGTATTCACCGTTCGTGTAGGTACATCACTCGGCTTCACTTGTAATGCAAACTCGTTATGTATTATTCAGGATATGTTAAGGATAACACACATCCCCAAATTGACGTCAGAGAACGAGACGTTCGCACCCGTTCCTACCTGGTTAGGAGAAATGTGCCGACCAAATTAAGTAAGCAAGACCTAACTGAGTTAGTCGAAGGCCGAAGGAGACATTCGAGTCACGTTTTGGACCTACCAGTTGTCAATTGTTGCTATTAAGGAGGTCAAATTAAGAAAAGCTTGTTCTACGATGGAACTTTCTGGATGCTGTAGACGCCATTAAATTGTTATTGTGAGGCATTTGCGATTACCCGCGTGTGTTGACTCTGCGTTGGCGTAATTCGATAATAGATGTTGTGTTCATTGTGATAGGATATATTTTGTATAAAAGAAACGTGTAATCGATTACGTTGTTTTTGTCTGCAGGACTGTTTTTCCATCAATTTTTATTTGTATATGTTACAGTCAAAACTCTTTCCTAGGCAATACTAAGTTAGTTCTGACTAACAAAACAGTCAAAACCAGTTTCGACTAACGAGGTTGGTCAAAACCAGTCAAAACTATTTTAGAATAAAAAATATCGGTCAAAACTGGTTTTGACTAAGAATGTTAGTCAAAACCACATGTAAGTACTGGAGTCATTGATCCTGGCCCTAAGCATGCGCAGGTGTTTCTGAGTTTTCTCCGCCAGAAGACTCAAAACCATAGAAATCTGAACAAAATAAGGTAATAGAAGTGGCAAAGGCGCGTGAAAATGTCACCGCGTACAGGTGTCTCATAGGACACCAGTGCGCGAACCGTTTGCTTGATCATCAGTGCTGTTTTGGACCACAAAAACAATGGGAAAACGAAAATCCCATAGCTGGTTACTCTAACAGGCCTTAATCACGCAAGCGTTCACGCTAGAACAATAGTATACCAAGGTGCTCTGATAAATACTGGTATTTTACAGTGCACACATGTACAGCACCGACAAAATTGTTTGTATTTTTTTTACCTCAAATATAAATAAATAAATATTTTTGGGACATTTTACACAGCACCATCTAGTCCCAAACTAAGCAGAGCTTGTACTATGGGTACTAGACAATGGATATGATACTTATACGGTTTTTTTGTAAATACATACTTATAATACATAAGAAACACCCAGGCCAACACAAACACTTATGTTCATACAAATATTTGTGTCCTGTGGGAATCGAACCCACGACCTTGTGATCAGCAGTCCGACACTCGAACCACTAGACCACAGATGTCAAAGCCACGGTAGATATTAGAAAAATCCTACTTTATAAATACGAAAGTATGGATGTTTTTTTCTTTGTTTTTCTTTCAATCAAGCTGAAAATGAAACATTAAATCACTCCAACAAACATTGTGTCCTAGATTGAAGGAAGACCATGAAATCTAACATAGCTTAAGTACATTTCTATCATACCAAGATAGTAAAATTTACTCAAAAACACCTTACTTCGTTTGTAGTTTGTCCATATTTCATGGACTGCCTTTAATTTTAGACTAGGTGTGTTGGACAGATTTCATACTTATTATTGACCCTATCAAGATCCATCAACAGAAGCCATAAAATACAGGTGGTACTTCTTCGCGATTGTGTTTGTTTGATTTCTGGCTCTGGCAAGATATTTTTAATAATCTAGGAATTCAGAATTTTTTATTTAAAAATAAAATGAAGTAAATTTAACATATTTTCCCTCCATGAAGCAAGAATTATACACCTGTATAATTATTATGTAAGTCGTAAGAAACCCGCTTATAATAATTACGCTTTTGAATCGGCTCCCTGAATAGAATATATAATATACGGCTGTACGTGCACCATATAAATTAATTATATTAATCAAAATAATAAGGCAACTAATTATGTTCGTAGTTGGAGTAATGAAATAATTGAAGTTTCAGTAGCTAGGAAACATAACAAACTCTGTATAGTTTCCAAGAATGGATCTAACTAACCTCCTCTTGACAAGATGTCGTGACTCAGGGATTTCACCAACAGGATGGGCAACTCAGCATAGCGCAGTGCTGGACCTAGCTAAACTCGGTCCTCAGCCTTTCGCATCCAGTTCACCCCAGCTAACTTCTTCAGGTCGTCGGTCCACATAGCTGGGTAATGCCCCCGCTGCGTTTGCCGGTTCTGGGTCGCCACTCAAGGACTTGTCTGCTCCAACGGCCATCGGTCCTTCGATATTCTGTCTGCTAATAAAAACAAACTGCGATCACCGATTCGTCATGTCAAGAAAGTCAGTCGTGGATTCATCGTATTTGCTCTTTGATCCATTTATGAGTCCATTCAACAACACACTATTTACAACACCCACTACGCCGCCGCACCGGTCGAAGTCATTGTGTCAACTCTGGCCGTCACTGAAAACCAGCGCTATGGCTCCGCTCCGTGCATGTGCCACACAATTTGCTGTGTGATTGTCGATTTGCGCGGATGGGACGCATTTCTTCCCAAACTTTCTGTTTTATGTATTCTTCCTATAACATAACATAACATCACGCCTGTATTTCCCCGAAGGGGTAGGCAGAGGTGTATAGTACACCCACATTTCGCCAGTTATGTTATAGTCCCATGTAATAGGGGGCGAGCCTATTGCCATCAACCGGGCACAAATCCATACTCCGGACTGCTACTGAGAATTTCCTAATGAAAAAACCCAATAACACTTTGCCCGACCCGGGAATCGAACCCAGGACCCCACGCCTATAATATACTTATTAACTTAATTTACTCATGTTATTTGTTGGTTTTTTGCGTCACCTAGCCTAAGCCAAGGCGATAATTGAGCTGGAAGAAGATTATTTATATATTTAATTCTTTATGCACAACTGTCAACTGGGTACAAAGGCGGTCTCAACGCCATAGGCGTTCTCTACCAGACAACCTGCAAAAACTTAGCTGCGAGTAGTTGCGTTGTGGCCGCGTTGAGGCCACGTTTGTGGTGCGTCTAAATGGAACCTATGAGCACCATGTTCAGCATGTCTGTCTGGCTGAAGCATCATCAGATTTTATTGGACTCTATTATTTCATTCACTTCATCATCATCACATCATCATTTCAGCCGAAAGACGTCCATTGCTGGACATAGGCCTCCCCCAAGTATCGCCACAACGACCGGTCCTGCGCTTTCTGCATCCAGCGGATACCCGCAACCTTCATCAGGTCGTCAGTTCACCTTGTCGTCCTTTAATTCACTTATAACTTCATCATCATCATCATTTCAGCCGAAAGACGTCCACTGCTGGACATAGGCCTCCCCCAAGCATCGCCACAACGACCGGTCCAGTACCATCCGCATCCAGCGGATTCCCGCGACCTTCACCAGGTCGTCGGTCCACCTTGTGAGGGGCCTACCCACGCTGCGCCTTCCAGTATGCGGTCGCCACTCCAGAACTTTACTGCCCCATCGGCCATCCGTTCTGCGAGCAATGTGCCCCGCCCACTGCCACTTAAGTTTGGCAATTCTTCGGGCTTATCGGTTACTTTCGTTCTCCTACGAATCTCCTCATTTCTGATTCGATCACGCAGGGACACTCCGAGCATAGCCCTCTCCATTGCCCTTTGACTTATAACTTGTAAATATTCTGGAGGCAAATTACCTATTTTAGATTGAAATAATTTCTTCCCTTACTGTTTTACACTTTTAATTTATTATATAAACTTTTATTTACATTTCTGTGCTGTAAACAATCACATGGAATGGAAGCTAATATTTTCTGAATATTTCAGACCTAATTACAACAACAACATAACACCACGCCTGTATTTACACGAAAGGGTAAGCCGAGGTGTACACTCACATTTCGCCTCGCATTTTCCTTTTTCAAATACCGATATTACCAAGCGGTACGTTACTTTTATGGAGAAGACCTTTAAACTGAGAAGACGACCAAAAATTTATTTTTTGTAAGGGCTGTCAAGTAATGTAATTTTGTCGAGATTCTCTAAGCAAAAAGTATAATTTTATTGTGCTGTAGACCAGGTACGTACTGCTTTCCTGTCATCCCAAAAACGGTGACTACGTGAAGTTCAAGGCGGAAGTAATCTGTCACCTCGGCTCCCACACTGTCTCTCCACAATTGGCATTTTATGCCCTTTTAATGTAAGATGCCCTATTCCTATCCTAAAATATTAGTGCCATAAATACATAGTATATATACTACTTTATGTATAAATGTGTACTTACATAAATACAATAAAGTATCTTTTTGTGAACTTTCAAATGTCATCTACGTATTCAAGGAAGCAAAAACTTTGTTATTATGACAGCTGATTATGCAAAAAACAAAAGCGATAATTTTTTTGGTAGTAACTTATTACCTTTCATTTTCGCTTACATGAAAACTGTATAGGTAAAAACATTTTATAAGAATATCCCACAGATAAATACCTAGGTACCGTGTTTCCGTGTCACGACTGTCACGAGCATCCTTCTCTTGCAACGATATCCGTTGAAAATCTTTATATTTCTGGTACATTTCTACAAGTTTGTATTCGAGTCCTTCCGGACCATCCTTTCTAGAAACAACTCGACCTAGTTTTGACCTCCAGTAACCTTGTACCTTTTATTGAAAATTACATGACTTCGATGGTTTTCTTGAAAAAAGTTGTAATGTGAAAATGGAATTGTTATAATGTATGTATTACTTTTCTACAAGCTTGTTTTCTATGCTTTCCAAATCTTCAGAAAAAATAATACTTCATTATAGCCGCATGACTCATCATAGCCTATTTATTATCCGAATATTTACACTTTCTTTAATTTTGCGTCAAGTTTTGTGTATAGTATATCCACCTAAATAGTGGCGGTACACCTAATGTAATATAAAAGGTGGCAGCAAATTAATATGGCTAAATACATAAAATGTAACACCATTTCTCATGACTACAAGTGCCCTCCACCCGTGTTTATAATAAAATAAATGTAAAAAAAAAATCGGATGTCGTTTACGGTACGGTATTGTTTGTTTTCCAGGTGACGCTTTTATTTTTAACTGTATGCGCTTTGCGGTAGTTTCAAAAGGGCGCTACTATTTTAGCTGATGGACTATAAGCTAAAGAAGAACCACCAAACCCATTAACATACGTAACTTTCGTCCTACATATCCAAGACAAACATTAACCATATTGTTTTGTTTCCAACAGAAGTTGAAGTAACCTTTGATATTCGAACTAAATATAACGAGTGTAGCTTGAACAGTAGCACCACATATTATCAGTCGATAGTTTTGGTGAGCAATATTATTATAGCAAATATTGAGCAATTATTATTGTAGCAAATATTGAGCAATTATTATTATAGCAAATATGTACCTATAAGTATATGGCAGCGCTGACAAACGATACAAACAGTCGTATAACTACGACTGTCAATCAATAAAATATAATAACGAGTGATGACGTCACTGAATCCTATGAGCAGGATTCCCATCTTCTGCGAAAGTTGATATCACCCTTGAAGTGCATCCTACCGTGTGCAACCAATGACCAAAGAGCTTAGCAGTGGCGAAGGGTCCATATAACACGATTTCCACCAGCTTCCCTTTAGGAATTGCATAAATACAAATCAACGACATTTATACGCTATTTATCGTTCTAAAGTTTAAAAAAAAAATTACAATTTAATTAAAAGTTATAGCAGTGATACCCTAGCGGTTGAACGCTTGCCTTCCATGTAGGAGGGTGTGAGTTCGATCCCGGCCCGCACCTCTAACTTTTCGAATTCATGTGCGGATTTATATTCGATTATCACATGCTTTAACGGTGAAGGAAAACATCGTGAGGACACCTGCACACCAGAAAGTGCTCCATTCAGTTCTCAATGGTGTGTGCAGTCCGCCAACCCTCACTAGGCCAGCGTGGTGGACTAAGGCCTTAGCCTTCTCATACTGAGAAGAGACCCGTGCCCAGCAGTGGGACAGTAATGGGCTGGTTATGTTGGTTATGTAATTAAAAGTTGTTAAATTATTTTATTTTATTTTATTAACGTGCGATGCCAGCTATTTTAGGATTTTTAGGTACCTACGGCTTCCCTTTCCCAAAATATTCACCCTTCGCCACTGGAGCTTAGACTTTGATATAATCGAACGATGACGGGATACGAACGGGACGAGTAGCAGCGTGACCAAAAGATAATAATATATTGATACCCAATACTATCAGCAACTTTATTGTTCAGGTGGCGGTCATAATTTGAACCAAAGTGACAATTAAACAGGTACATTAGGTAATATTAAGGTACCTAGATACGGATGGCCGATGGGGCAGTAAAGTTCTGGAGTGGCGACCGCGTACTGGAAGGCGCAGCGTGGGTAGGCCCCCCACAAGGTGGACCGACGACCTGGTGAAAGTCGCGGGAATCCGCTGGATGCGGAAGGCACAGGACCGGTCGTTGTGGCGATGCTTGGGGGAGGCCTATGTCCAGCAGTGGACGTCTTTCGGCTGAAATGATGATGATGAAGGTACCTAGGTAATTAAATAAGTCGTTTTTGTTAAACACTTGTTTTTATCGTCAACATCTGTATATCGTTCTAACTTAGAGTGATAGAGAGATGTTGATATTAGACAACTCAGACCAACAAAAAACTATTTACAGAACCATCGTAAACATCGTGGCAAGTTTTCCCAGAAGACTTTTTTTAAACAAGAATTGTTTTTGCTGCAGTTTATGACACAGGATGGCATAATTTCTATTTTTTATTTTAACAATTTCTACGTCACGCGCTGTCGTTCGGTCGTGGCAGACTAATGACTGGCCGTCTTCATTTGGCGGAATCTTCTTCATATTACTGGCCTCATTTTAAGTGCGGATGGTTCTGTCTATAGTTTTTTTGTTGGTTTGAGTTAGACAACAATTTGTTTTCTAGCAGCAAACCTTCGAGCCTAACTAAGCCTTAAAGGTTACTGCTAGAAAACTCACTTTTGAGTCCAGCCCGCCGACGCACATAAACACTGTACTGTACTGTAACATAACTTTTATATAATTATGTGTGTACAGTGCAAAATAAGTAAGAACAACTTGATGAAAAAGTTTTTTTATATAGATAGATAGATAGAAGATAGAATATTCTTTATTGTACACCAATAACATTATTAAACTTAGGACTAACATGTAAAATAAGGGTACATTGGCGGTCTTATCGCTAATAGCGATATCTTCCAGACAACCTTTGGATGGACAAGGAAGACGTGAAAAATATATGGTAGCAGTATGTGGTGCACTTTCATAAAGTTTACTAATATTTAATATTATAAATAAATAAATATTTACCTGCCATAGAAAATATTACATGTATAAATATATAAAATAAATACCGCATTTTTAAAACGAAACCAAGTTAATATTGCATTGTCATCCAGTTCTGAGCTATGTTTAATGTTTTTTGAAGTCTCTAGCCCATCGGGAAGTCAGTTTAAAATCGATTGCAAAATTTGTACCGAACAGACAGACATGAAGGAAAAACGTGGTAAAAAACGTGGTGGTTTTGTGAGTGTGAGGGAGAAAATAGTTGGTTTGTATTACCACTAAGGCCCGTATTACAGAAAGTTCCTCAAGTACAGTTTAAACTTCAATGGTTGTAACTATGAAAACCCTGTAATTTTAGTTTAACTTATTGGACAACAATATTCCATTTATTTCAACATTTAGGTAATTTTTAACCATTACATGGAAAGTTGAACTAAATGGAATAGTTCCAATCAAGCAATGTATTTACAGAGAAAGAAAGTTCTTGGTAGATCCACTTCTTCAAAATTGGTTCCAATGAGAAAAATAATTCCCGATAGATCCATTATGGATCTCATAGATTTACACAATGGATCTAACGAGAAAGCAAGTTCTCTATAGATCCACTTTTTAAAAATTGGATCTAAAGGGAAAAAAAATCCCGATAGATCCATTATGGATCTAGACTATGGATCTAACGAGAATGATCCGAATTTTTATTTGAGTATCGGTCTTATTTCAATACGGTAGTTATAAACTTTAATTCAACAACATAACACACGAATTCGACCTGAAATATAATAAAAATCTACTCAAGCATAGTCTGGACCACACTAGAGTGATTACAGGTCAAATCTTTGTTCAAACACCGAAACAGGTGATAGTATAAAGTAAAGCTAAACTCAGCTGAACTGTGATCAATAAATCTCTGCTTGAGGAATGTTCTAAAATTAAATCTCAACTCAAAACTAGTTTTAAACAGTGATCAACGCTTGAGTATCGTTCTGTAATACGGGCCTTAGTAGCAATGTCGTGAACTTATTAATTAATTCACTTAGAAATAAATATTGGTGATAAAACATTTTTGCGATATAAGTAGACTACTATTTTCATGGTGTACAATAAAGTATATTCTATCTATTTATCTAGTATTAATGTTTAGAGGGGCTCATGGCAAAATAACGACCGCGCAGATTGTACGATCTGCGAGATTAAGCTGCGCTTGCCGCGATCATTCTGTGGATGGGTGACTATTTCTTTATACATCGAGACTTCTCCGTGCCTCGGACAGCACGTTAAGCTGTCCGTCCCGGTAATCATACGAATATCTGTGGTATTCAGAGCCTGAAAGTCTGACAACTAGTCTAACCTCCGAATGTCTGTATTACCCAGTAACTGGGCTGCGGAGTCTGATGGCAGTCGCTCCGTGTAAAATAATGTTCAGCCGCATCTGGTGAGACTGAAAGCCGACCCCAACATAGTTGGGAAAAAGCTCGGAGGATGATGAAGTAATGTTAGCAGCAGGCAGAGCTAGAGTTCCTTATACTGTGGCAGTAAAATGCTAAAATGTGATGAACTGAAAAGATAACTATGACCATGTAAGCCTTCACAGGCTTTGCTCCTATTTATTTATTTGATCAATTATTAACTGTATCTAATTCTCCACAACAGACTATGCCTATTATCGACTTAACTAGACTATCGATTTTTCCACAAATTATCTACATTGCCAATTGCAAACAGTTTAAATAAATCGTTCGTCGGTGCCCTAAATGTGTTAGAAAATCAGTGTTCCCACAGAAACTGACGGCTATTGGCTATAATTCGTGCGTAATAATCGTGATTGGTTCATGCTTTCGCTTCGTGCCTAAACGCCGGATAATCTGTTAAATATTACCCACATTTATGTAGATTACTTTTTAGATGGAAAGAACATCTCTCACTAACGCTATAAAACGTGATGGTAAATAAAAAACGATGTTTTATTTTTAACGGGATCTGAAAAGAAAAGCTGAAATTTATTATGTAATAGCTGCAATCTGTCTGCTGCATTGTGAAGTTGTAAAGTCTACTCATAATTGGTTAATATAATGCATTCAAAGAAAAATCTTTTAATTTTCTGTAATATTCTTGCACCTTTTTGTAAAAACTATTCTGATTAGGTACAATTTTTCTGAAAACAAAACAAGACAAGACGATGACACCCACATACTTCAGTCTGCTCGTGACCACGGCTATACATAGTTGTAAAATAACGGTAGACTACCGTTATTAACCAAACATTTCCGTTAGCTACCAATAAACAGCCGGTTAGCTACGGTTATTTATCCGACTGCGACGTGAAAAGGGTGGTTGAACAGTTTTTCAAGCATGAATTATTTTTAATGCGTTCGTTTACGAATATTGTAGCTACTCAAATATAAATGTTAATCAAATGTAAATTTTACTATTTTTATTATTATTTTAATTATTAATACTTATTCAATAAATAAATTAATAAATATCTGAAATAAATATATAAGATTTGATTTAATTAATTAATTAATAATGTGTAGTGATCGCGAAAACCTAAGAAATTAATAATTAATTAAAAATATTATTGTTTTTTTTTTACTTTATAGAAATTATAATCGAAAACAGTTGATCATACGAAAAACTAAACTAGAAAGAGAGTATGTAGAAAAAATATTTATTATTATTAAATAATTAATATTTAATTTATTTAATTTTTGTTTTATTTTTAATTTGGTTGATTTTATTTGATTTGATTTGATTTGATAAATAGATAAGAGATATAAGTAGATTGTGTATGTTTGAGAACGAGCAGTGGAAGTGTGAAGTCTTGTCATGTGTGATGATGATGACGACGATGATGATGACGATGATGATGATTATGATAATCAAGATGACGACGATGATGACGATGATGATGGTGATGATGAAGATGACGACTTTGATGACGATGGTTATCACGATGATGGCGATGATGATGATGATGATGATGATGAAAGCAGCTACTTTCAATGCTCCATACCAGAACGGCTGCTCCTCGAACCGATAGGAACTTTACTACCACTAGCAGCTTTACAATTTTTGTGTAAAAACTAACACGTATACAATTATGTAATTATCAACATGTCATATAAATGACAAGGACTATAAAGCTCTTATCGCGAATATCCTATTATTGTCACACTTCGAATCAGTAATTTTTTCGAACTTAACCACAAAATATTAAATAAGTACCAAAAAGTGCGAATTACTGGTACCCATTTTAAACAATTAGTTATACGGAAAGAGTATTTTATTGTCCTTCAAATACCCTGGGTTTGGTTGTGCGACATCAACTTTTGATGGGTAGACTAAGTGCCATACATTAGAGGGCATTGTCCTTTAAAAATATTTTCAATAAAACAAAGTAGGTATATCCATTATCTAATAATTGCATGAGGTGTAATTTCGATTCGATAAAAAAAACATGTTAGTAACCGTCGTAACCCGAAAAAGTGGTTACTAACCGTTATTAACAAGAGTAACCGTTAGCTACCGTTAGGTTAAAATCGTTATTAAGGTTTGCATCTATAACCACGGCCAATGCAACTTGACTGAAACGTCGAGGTTAGTCAAAATGTTTGTTATATTTTGATTTAATTGTGCGCGACAAGTCCCGTAAACTTAGTTCAATACAGTTTTTCTGGTCTACTGCTAAAAGTCGACTTATTTAATTTGTATATTAACTAGCCTATTCCCGCGACTTCGCCCGCGTGAATGACGTTTACCGCGCATCCCTCAGAAACTGTTTATCTTCCCCGGATAAAAAGTAGCCTATATGTTAATCCGGGTTATTTTCTATCTGTATGCCAAATTTAATTAAAATCGGTCCAGCGGTTCTTGAGTTACAAATGATGTAACTAACCCGACTTTGTTTTATATATTAAGATTTAGGAAAAATATCGTGTAGAAAACAAACTTACCTTACAAAATTAATATACTTAGTAAAGTCGTCACATAACCAGGTAATAAGCAAAACAACCATCAAAAGTGTGGAAGGAGAAAATGGCATGATCAAACAATTGTCCAGACAATTAGATAATGTTAATTGAACGCGCCTGAAAGTGGACGGGTATTAATGAGCTTACGACCCAACTCGTTACTCTCACGATTGTAACGCTATTAATGCTTTATTAAGTTGTCGCTTCTTTTTCATTTTCAATTTTACGTTTGTGTAGAAAGTAGGTAGGCCTGAAAGTGGGGCGCGCTGGTTGGGTCGCGAACCTCGTACGTAGCAGTTTTCGTGGCCTATCCAGTCAAGGCAAAAGTAACTATATATCAAAACCCATGGCAAACGCGCGCCGCAAGGTGGCAGATCCACGCGGATATAAATAAATAAATATTTTTGGGACATTTTTACACAGCACCATCTAGTCCCAAACTAAGCAGAGCTTGTGCTATGGATACTAAATAATGAATATAATACATATATACTTTTTTTTGTAAATACGTACTTATAATAACTTAAGAAACACCCAGACCAACACAAACACTTATGTTCATCACACAAATATTTGTGTCCTGTGGGAATCGAACCCCAGGATCAGCAGTCCGACCCTTGAACCACTAGACCACAGACGTCGTCATAGCATAGCGTCATAGCGTATAGCAGGACAAGCTGGACTCCTTCAAAAAAGACTAGTCCGTGCAGCAATGGATAGACAGAAGTAGAAAGATGGCTGCTGGATAGTGAATGGTGCTTTACCCTTCAATCGGATACGATTTGAAAGAATGACGCTACAAACCAAAACATGCAGTTTCGACGAAACAGTGGCTGCTGTAATTGACACGTTTTTGATAGTAAAAAAAAATAATAAAATAAATTAATAATTGTTATATAATAATTGCTCGTAAATTTCACTTTTAAGATATACTATTGTGCATACCTACATGCACAGCAAATACTGAGCTGGATCACATATTATGTTGTATACATGTTGTGTTCTCTGTAATTTGTACTGTTACCTTTGCATGTAATATGTATATTTTATGTATGTGTGGCAAAATAAATGGTTTAAATGGTTTTTTTTAAATGTATCAATACAATTTTACTATTACCAAGAGACAAGCTTGTAAGTTTTTTCTCTCCCACTTGCTCGGAAATGGGTTCATTATTCAAAAAAAAAATACGACAATCGGCTCTTTTCCGTACGCAACGAAATAACCAGCATTTCGCAAACTTCGCCTCCTTCTCGTCGCCTATATACTAGGTACAATGTTTGAAAACAGAAGTCTTCAACCGGTGCGTTCTGCGTGTCATGGCCTACTATGTCGAAACTTGGACACTGACAGTTGGGCTGGTCCACAAATTGAAACTCGCGCAGCAAGCTATACTTCTTTGAAGGATAAAATAAGATCCGTAACGAGGTTATCCCAGACACGCACCAAAGTAACTGACATAGCTTGTAGAATCGACAAGGTGAAGTGGCAGTAGATGAGTCCTTGAATGGAAATCTTCAAATGTAGGTTAGGACGCTCCCAGTCAGGTGGACCGAAGACCTAGAAAAAGTATCTGGGGTGGACTAAATGTGGAAGGCGGCGGACCACCGAGTATTGTGGTGAATCTTGGAAGAGACCAAAAATGTCCAGCAGTAGACTGAAATAGGTTGAGTTGCATAGCATCGTAAACCATATCCATGCTTTTCGGCATATTGGAAGAAAGACTGAAGATCACAATCAGCTGCTGTTTATTTGTGTACCACGAGAAGGCCTTTGGGCGGGTTTCGATACTCTTTCGAAACTTTTCACTGAATCTTTGGAGGACGTCGTCAAGAAACTGGATTAGACGGGGAAGGGTAGTGACATAAAAGACGAGAACATCTCACGTCTCCGCTTTGCCGATGATATTATTGTAATGGCAGTCTCTGAAACAGCTGAGCGAGATGCTGCATATCCTAAATGATGTCACTAAGCGTATCGGCACAGAATTTCTAATAGTGCTGTCGTAGTATCGGTCTTGTTATGAATTTGGACAAGACTTTGGCAGGCAAGGTCATGTTCAATACGCATGTTGCACAGCGTGCCGAGTGCCGAGCTCACTCGGTCTTCCTCAGAGACGACGCTAGAGGTTATGCAGGAATGTGTCTACATAGGGACCTGTTATATTCAACTTGGTAGACTAGTAGTTAGTATAACTTCAAGAAAGAACCAACAGCCTGTGCGACTTGCCTGTCATGACCTATAATGCCGAGACGTGAACACTGACAGTTTGGCTAGTCCAGAAATTCAAAGTCGCTCAGCAAATTATGGAGCGAGTTATACTTGGAGTTTCATTGATAGATAAAAATATCCGAAAAGAACCAGAGTGTCCGACATAGCTGGTAGATTTAGCAAGCTAAAGTGACAGTGGGCAGGCCAGTCTACCAATACGACGACGGCTGTTGGAGCAGATGATTCTTTGAGTGACTGAAACTGATGAGGCCTATTTCATAAGCGAATTTCGAAACTGAAAATGTATGAAACTGCATGCCCTAGTAGGTACTAGACAATGGATATAATACTTTTATACCTTTTTTTTGTTTTTGTATAAACATAATAATACATAAGAAACAAAGGTAAATAAAGGTAATTATACATTTTAAGATGTATTTTACGCATGTATATCTACATACAAACAATATATTCTTCATTTAATATACATATAACTTGTCATGATGTTTCATTGAAATGTTATTTATTCAACTTACATTCCGGCTTTGTATTCTGCATCTAGAAGAAGCCAATGAAAAAATCTAATCGATAATAAAATAAGAAGTAAAATAACAAAAGGGATAGGTATTTTTAGTATAAAAAAACCTACTGAATAAATACGTGTTTGCTCATACTTAGGTACCTACATGGTATAATAAGATGTTTCACCAGGTATTCTCTTCCCGCAATGACAGCGCGATGCCTCCAAGCTACGTCACGATCAGTGCTGCCATTGATTGATAATCTTCAATATATTAAGGAGATTTTTGTTCATAATGAATATAAAATAAATTCCTAACTAGCCTATTTGTTATCTCGTGTTATTCATCTAATTAGTTAATAAAGGAAAATATATTAAATTACTAGTTAAAAAGTGATTCTTTATAGAAGAAAGTAAATTAAAAAATGCATTTTGCTCGGGTAATTTATTTTCACAAAGTGGCAGCACATCAAACTGACTAGTGTCACGGAGGGTTGGCGGGAAAATTCGTAAAGATCATGTTGTGGATTTTGTATTATTTTCCAAAATTTGTGTTTCTTCGAGTGTTAATGTGTAATAATGGTGGATTATTAAATGTTAAGTGCTCGTTAACGTGTACAAGTGTGGATAAATGGTACAAAGTTGAAAATCATGACTTTCGTATTATCTCATCATCCCCTCGGAAACCTAGTAAAGTTTCCATCACTTTACTAGGATACAAGTATAATATGTTCAATGATTACGACTGAAGGACATGTATCCATGGTCATGAATAAATTTAAAAAAAAAAAACAAGTGTTACGCTAACAGCCCGCTATTGGCTCCACGGCCGATGACGTAGTACGGAGGCAATCACGTGACCTAGCTGTCACGGGAAGAGACTACCTGGTGTTATTATACCATGGGTACTTACATCTACAAGACTTATGCCTACAGAAATCTATACTATAAAATTATTATCACATTATTTTTTTAGAGTTATGTTGTAGCACAGATAATATAATACTGTACTAGTTGTAGGTAATCGATTTGCAAGCCATTGCGCATTGTTATGAGTGTTTTATGATGACATACAATGTGGAAAAAATCGTTCACGAGCTGGATTCGAATCTTTGACTTATCGGTATGGTTTTATTCTTATTAAATTGACAACATTTCCATTGTAAAAAAAAACAATCCCGTATTATTCTGCTTCGAAATTCAAATGTGTCGTCTTGACATAGACTGTGATTGTAAGAAATTGTTGAACAGAATGGACATTTTGTTGCTAATGACTTTGTTTTAGGTAGCTATTATAATAATCAATAATAATTCATAAGGAACTTGAATCCATAAGGACACAAGTTCCTTATCAACTTGTATCCATAAGGATACATGTTTTTTTAATCGTCTTTTATTAGAAATATATTCTATTTTGGAAGTGATTACTACAAAATATACTGCTTTGCGGTGGCGTCCAGTGAAGTCCAGTCTTATAAATTTCTTTGTTCACGGCTTGAGGTAATATGTACTTCGTACTGGAGCAGACATCAGGAACAAAAAATTTAGCACAACTTGCTGGCCGCGGAGCACGTGCGGCGCGAGCGAGCGATGCAGGAGCTCTAAAACGTGCTACAAATATTTTGTTCGAGGTGTCTTCTCTAGTACATATTACCTCAGTGGTTAACGGACAATAAATTGCGATCCAGTTGTAGTCTGAAATTATTAGAAGGAACTCTTTACTTAAAAATATAATTATTTTATTATTTTTATTTGTTTTACTATAATGTGTACCTAGTGATCGCGAAAACCTAAGAAGTTACTATAATTATTGAATCAATAAATAGATTTATATTGTTTTATAACTAACCACATTATTCACAATTAAGTTTTTTTGTAGGTATTTGGACCTACATGTCCCATCTGCATTTTTTAATCACTAGTTCAAAAATCTGGGTTCGAATTTTGAAAATATTATCAATAAAATGTCTTCAACCTTTTTAAATGCATTATTCATTCAAAACTGTTAAAAATAAGAATTTGACGGTGTACTTCTACAGACTTTATTTTATTGCATAAATCATAATAAAAATAATTATGAATTATCATGATTACAGTATGTTTGTTGGTTCTTCTTTGATTTCTAGCCAAATCTCGTCATTCCCCTTTGGTAAACTAAACTAATGAAATAACGAATCCGAAACCCACTTATTCTCCTTAAATACTTGATAAAATCCTTACAGAGTCAGTGTATCGAATAACACTACGTTTTCTTACATCAGAATAGTGTGTTCTGTCCTTCACAACCCAATTAAGGGTAATAAGGCCTGACTGTGTAACGAATGAAGACACCTGACACCTAATAGCATTACCCATCTGCACACTTTATGACCGAAACTACACGAGTATTTATGATAAGGTTATAGAGCGCGTAGAAAAAGAACCTACATTAGAAAAAATATTTTTTTTTTTTTGGAATGTGTCTTAATAAAATTATTATTTTGATCCTGGTTTTACTAGTCAAAGCCAAAAATCATGTATTCAAAATAGCCAGAATTTAATTAGTTCTTTTTGAACGTCAGACACTGACACCCATATTCTAAGTTGTTTCCTCAAACGTTTCTAGACTCAAACTCAGTCAAGGATGCCCTAAGGGTTCCCACAAATAATATCAAAATCATTTTCCCAATGCATCTTGAGGAAATAAATAACGCCGCGACAGATAATTGTATGGGTCTTGGTTATACATGTATCCATAAATTCGTCAAAATCGGGCATTTTTCAGAATAGAAACAACAATAATCATGTCGCAAATGACACTTTTCCAGTCTTAAGAAAGCCTTAAGGTTGGTCGCGATGTGCCTTGAGTTCTTCCTCACCTTGAGTAAGGAAAACTATCAAGTGACGGAGATTTTTTGCAACTGTGAATACCACGGAGGAAATATTGTATTGAGTGCGGTTGAGTGGAGTCTCGAAACGTTTGAAAAAACCACTTAGAATATGGGTGTAAGACGGTCCCTGAAAAATGCCCGCCATTCACCGCTTCCTAGTGTTTAAGATGGGAAGAAGAAGCTACGCAACAAATTCCCCAGAGACACGACAGTTGATCCTACTCTATGAAAGTACGACTCATCATCATCATCATCGTCATTTCAGCCGAAAGACGACCACTGCTGGACATAGGCCTCCCCCAAGCATCGCCACAACGACCGGTCCTACGCCTTCCGCATCCAGCGGACTCCCGCGACCTTCACCAGGTCGTCGGGCCACCTTGGGCCTAACCACGCTGTGCCTTTCAGTACGCGGTCGCCACTCCAGAACTTTACTGCCCCATCGGTCATCTGTTCTGCGAGCAATGTGCCCCGCCCACTGCCACTTAAGTTTGGCAATTCTTCGGGCTATGTCGGTTACTTTCGTTCTCCTGCGAATCTCCTCATTTCTGATTCGCTCACGCAGGGACACTCCGCAAAACAAGCCCACCCAATATTATTCAAATTATTTTATTTACTGGCTGATTTTGCCTCAACTTTTAATTTTTTATGAATACCTACTGTTCTGATACTTACATCTATTCCATTGCGTTTTAATAAATAACATTTATTTAGTAAATAAATGTTCTTGAATTCAAAGGGACACCTAAATGGCTTCAAATAAAAATACACAATTACAAAATAATATACTTTATATTTTTCTTTTTACATTCAGTCTTACTTACAACAATAAAATTATTCTATAACACAATACATTGTAGCATAGCCATCATTTTATTGAAGACCTATAAAATATAAATAACTGGGATAATGTTTGTCGTAAACTACAACTTATCTATATGAGTTATAGTTATTATTAGAAGGCGGTTTTGAATACGAAGGCGTAGGCTCCAGTTTTGCAGGACACTCCTCCCAAAGCCACCAGACAGTTATCAACACTTCTATATTTATCAACAACAAAGATATCACAGGGATTGATAACTTACTAATCAGGGCTTTAATACCTCCTTTTGCTTCTAAAATCGGTCTAATTATTCCTTCAATTAGAAAGTCCTTTAATCCAGTGGATTGCAGACCTGATGAAGAGCCGGAGAGGAGTGAGAAGATTAAGCTAATTAAACCGCTCGATTTCCCGGAAACCTTCGTAGCCACTGGCGTCAAGAAGCTGGAGAAGTCAGGTTTTAACTCTGGCACTTTTGGTTGCACTGATGATGACGGTGTGACCGGTGGAAGAATAGAAGGCGTCTCGTGGTAGGTGGCAGGAGGTGCGTAGTTTGGCCTCGGGAATCCCATTGGCCGAGGTAGAGTAGAATAGGCTGGATTATCATCACGTCCAGCTGATGCTGCTGTCCGAGCTCGCTGCAACTCATCTTCTCTATGTTGAGACACTTCATTCAAAGCTTCAACAAACTCATTGAATGTAAGGTTTTGGTTGCTTTGTTTCTCCATCATAGAAACATGCGGTGCTCTTTGTTGATGCATAATGTTACTATTAAGTACTTGCTGCGGTGTACGAGTATATCTATTTTCTTGAAACTGAGATAGATACGGCTGTGACGGGTGCGTCGGGTACGGTTCTACAGACCGCATCTCGTATGGAGGCAATAACATCACAGTGTCGCCCGGAAGTCCATTAATTAATCGAACCGAAAATAACATGAATAACGGAATTGAAATGTACACTTGACTCATTGTAACTAAGTAATTAAAACAACTATGCACAGTTACTGAAACACACTTACTTATAAATTAATAAAACGTCAATATGCAAGTTGGCGGATTATGTTCGGCGCACAATATCTGGGTCACGATGCGAATGAAGCAACTGCATTGTCCTACATACTTGAATGTTAGTAAACATTAAGATGTCAGCTTATATCGATTCCGGAACTACAGTCCAGTAACATACACTCAGCTATTTTATCGTCGGACAATATACTAAGCATACTTTTGGCAAAAGAACCATCTTCTTCGAGGTCGTCAATTAAGAAAAATGTGGCAGTTGCTCCTATATAACTGCCCCAACTAGTCGTAGCTGATCTTTTAATCACGCAGGCAATTCTTTGCGAACAGTCCGTGATCATTCTGGATTTGTTACCCTTCTTTTTTTTCTTCTTGAAGTATTTTATCATTTTCGATATCATCGGCCAGAGCAGGAACGCTTTGAATCCAATTTTTACAAACATAACAAATATTACTGGTAGGAGAAGCAATTTCCCAACAATCACTTTCAAAAATGCTATGATAGCAGCCGAGAACATAATCTTAGCAGCACTCCCGAGTATGTTTGCAAAAGTTGACAGGGTGTCGGTCTTCGGGCACGATACGTAGTATGGCGGGTCAGAATACGATGTCTTGCGAATGGGCTCCGAATATAAATTAGATCCACCAGTAAACAAATCCAAAAACGGCATTTGTGGTGAATGAGATGGAGGCACCGTGCTCAAAGAATGATCTTGAGCACAAGCCCGCGATATAACAATAAAAACAACGAGTACCACAAACATAGCTCACTGACTGTTCCGCTTCAAACAATTACTCTAGTTTAAAACCTCGCCCATGAAATTTGAATTTCAAGATATAATATGCGGGAACAGATAATTATCTCTGTGTAATTTAAAGCAACGGTACAAGGGTCAAGTCATTTAATTTTTAGAGCAAGTAATGAAAGTGTTTTGTGTGATTGTTATATTTTTAACGACGTAATAAAATAAAAGTCGAAAGATCTTTGTTAAACACGTTAAATATGTCTCTCTTAGAATATAAATTATTTACTTATATTCATTTTGATAACAAAGAGTTTTATTACAATACACAATTTGATTTTCGTCCTTTGCCTTTATTTCAGAAAAATTTAGTTAGTTGGCGGGAAAAAAATTATGACATGGCCTAAAAAAAAACCAGAGTCAAAAAAAAATTTAAAAAACAAGTTGGTCACGCGCCAAGGCAATAAAGATTGATTTATTTTTAAAATATTATATTATTAACTTAAAACGCATAAATGGTTATTGTAACTAGAAGCGCGTATAGAAAAGCTTGTGAAAGTTGTGATAGTAGTGATATATCACAGAAAAATATTATTCCACCATGGTGCTCGTTAGGTAAGAACATTTTATTGCATAAACCTTGTTTTTTAAATTTATTGTATTACTAATGTGGGCCACCACTATAGTTGCTTCGAAGAATCTATTATTTATTTATAAAAATTAATTGGTATAACAACCATTTTTAAATAAATTTGTACGATATTTCAAATTTCAAATATTCAAAACCATTCCAATTTGCATAGATAACAAAGACACGTCAAAGGTTATCAAACGAACGTCTGTTGGTGCAGATGAAAAATTTAAATTGTCTGAAAATTATTATTTAATTTTAAATTTGGAACATAAACATGTTTAAATACTCCAGTATTTTATATATATATATTTTTTTATATCTTCGAGTATTTTATCCACGCACAATTAATCTGACAATTAATAAATTTGGCAGTGCCGTATTGTCTTTGCCTCTCACTCATAGTACTAAAACAGAGACAATTAGGTTTTATGAATAACAATTATTCGTAAAACCTAATTTGTTATTTAATTAATTATATTTATTTATTTATTATATTCTTTATTGTACATACACCAAACGAAAACAAAGACAATACATATTATGACTTATGACTTAGAAAGCAGACTAGCAGTAGCTGGGTATCTGGGGTGTTGGACAGAAAAACTCCACGTGTGTCTGACGGCTGCTTGTCCCTCTGGACACGTCTGGAGGGAACGGCAGTTGTTAGGCCGGTGCATCCTGGGTACGGGCAATAGAATCTTTTCGAGGGATTAACCTTCGGGGGATCTTATTGCCTGTGGCGAATATTCTGGTACGGGAGGGGCCCCATGTGGGCCAACGGGGAGTTGCTCCACGTGTCCCTCTGATGTCAGCAGAGGGCACAGTGGAGGAGTAGGGGCAGGCCCGGTGTGCACTCACCCTGCCACTGGGCAGGCAGCGGGGGGATTGTCCTTCCCTGCCCCCGTCGATCTCGTAACCCCAGGAGTGCCTGCTGAGTAGTGTTCTCGCGCCTCTTGGGACCGAGGGTCTTGGCTTCACAGCCTGGACCACGAGGAAAAAAACCTCTATAAAAAATTACGGGAGGATGGGGCCTGCGAGCAGCAGACTCGGGGTAGTCTGTGTAGTTGGCGCAGCTGGCGTAGCTGGTAAAGGCCCTTGAGGTGAGGTGGCGTGCAGTGTTCCGTGTGCGCTGCCTAGGCGGGTGCGGCCAACGTTAAGACGCACGGGGAGAAGGGGCTCGCCTGCTTGTGACGAGCCGGGACCTGTCGGGGGTGGTTGTGTGAATACTCACGGGTTCCCACGCCCCCGGTTAAGGTAGTTGGAGGAACACCGTGGTGGTTTTGGTCGGTAAGAGTCCGACACTGGCTCTGCCTACCCCGGGTGGGGTGCGTCCACGAGGATTTCCCCACGGCAAAAAAAAATTAAGCTGGGTATCTAAGGCGTAAATTATAAATAAGTACCTACAGACGCGCACACAAGAGCAGATTTTATTTATTTATTTATTTAAACTTCATGCAACATGTGTACATAGGCGGACTTAATGCCTTAGGCATTCTCTCCCAGTCAACCTTAGGGTGATACAGAGATGACAAGGCAGGTGCAATATTGATTCACGACACAAAACAAGATGAGAAATAAATTACCACTAAAACAATAGATAAACATACATAGGTATATATATATAACATACAATAAGTACTAAATATATATAATAATATACTATTATAGTCATAGATAAAATACTAATGAGATGATTCTGCCAAAATTTTATCTAGAAAGAACTTCCGAACTTTCCTTTTAAAAGAGTCCCGACTGGTGGCCATCCTAAGCTCGAGAGGTAGCTCATTCCAAAGAAGAATTGATTGAATATGAAAGGATGAGTGAACAAAATTAGAGCTATGATAAGGGCAATGTAGAAGACGATTATTAGAAGACCGTAGGTTTCTTGTGTGTGTAGAGCATAAATATTGAAAGTGGGGAGTTAGGTAAAGAGGGGGGAAAGGAGAATTAAGTAAAGAAAAAAGCGTAGTCAAAGCACGTACTTGTCTCCGCTGACGAATGGGCAACCATTTAAGTTCAGACCTATATGAAGAAACATGATCATACTTTCTCAGGTTGTAAATGAACCTGATACAATTGTTAAGCAGCCGATTGATGATTGATTTTCATTATAGCTTGAATAAATCAAATCAATAGAGTATCGAGTACCGTTGAAAAGCGTTTAAGTACTATGTCGATACGTCGGGGATCTATATTTCAGTTTTCAGTTAGTGATTGATAGTCTTAGATTAATAAGTGATAGTTTATTGGCTGATATGATAATGATAGGGCTTCAGATCAATCAATACTAAGCAATGCCAATGCACTCATTCTCGTGCTTTAGTAACTATATTCTACTATTTCTGCGTACCTACCACAGAAATAGATAGAATGGAAATGTGGGCAGGGCGCGCGAGCCAACACTCAACACGATAGTGCAGGACATTTCAAAGCCTTTCTCAGTACGCCTTATGACTTTTTTCTGTAAATACTGTAACAAAAACCCGCAAAAATGCCTTATTGTGCTGTTTCTAACTGCAGAAAAAAACCTGTAAAGTACATATGATTAATGTTAAAAAAAAAAAAGTTTTACATATATAAGGCGTAGTTTATTCGAAAGTTGCCACGCATGAATCGCAAGTAAAATTGTGATTACAACCATTCTACTCTATTTCTGTAGTACCTACACAATTAACGAAGTGACCAAGCAGACCAAGCCTAAATATTTAAATACAAGATAAATAAAATGAAATAAATAAATATTTTTGGGACATTTTTACACGGCACCATCTAGTCCCAAACTATAGGTACTTTGTACCTATAGGTACCTTGGTACAATCTTTTACCAGAAAAATCAAGAAAAACTAACGACAATGTTATCAAGATTTTGACTTTGGTATTTTATTTAAAATTGTGTAAGTTTAGATAAAGTAGTGTATGAAACTGATATAACTAGGAAAACACTCGTGTGATAGTATTAAAAACCTCTGAGCCGTCTTACTATGGAAGCTTCACTTATTGTTTAGCGAGACTCCGTCCGGCTTTTTTTATTCGTCCATGGTCATGTAGGTATTATTACTGCAGTACCAGACGTTATTCGAATACGACGTATTTGTTAGTTGCAGTATAACACAACTAGCATTCAATGATTTATTAATATAAAGATGTATTCAAACTGCGATAAAAACGCAGACAATCCGGTAGTTGAGTACAGTCAAATATTACCAAAAATGTTATATTATTTAAAAGAAGGGACAGAAAGGACAACATTGTAGAAAGAATAAACAAAATCCATAAAAAAATGGGAGAGATACACGCTTTATAAGTTTTTGGAAGGGGCATTTTCTGTCCTTATCGCGCGAAACGGACATTGTTCTAGAGATGTCAAGTTACTATGAAGGTTTTGTACAATGACGTCATTCTTCAATAGTGCTTTCTCTGTCTAGTAAACAAATTTAAATAGATTAAAACTTGGACATTTTATTAAATATTTTATTGGTTTTTTTACTGTTTCTTATTTTTCATGAAAAAGTTTCGAGATTTCTAATAAAAACTAATTTAAAAAAAAGTCACCTTCCCTATTATGCTTAAAATAATATTTTACTTTATTAAGCGCCTGAGAGACTGCCGGTGTCTAAGCAATACACTTACATACATATTATCACACCTGTTTCCCATTGATTCAGGCAGAAATTATAGATTTCCACCTGCCACGATCCTGACACACCTTCACCACACGCTTCATCTACGTTCATTAAACCTCTTCATGCATGCTCGTTGGCTTATCGAGGTGGTGCGGTCTAAATAACTGATTTTATGTTGTGTCAACTGCAGGTACAGTCAAGTGCATATCAATGGTAACAAAACTAGTATTAGCAGAACCTGTCTTGTATGAAAGTTACATACTAAACCAGTTCCGTTTATAATGGTTTTTTTACCATATGCGGTTGATCGATTCAACGCAGAGCTGAAATGCTAATTGGTGACAAACTGCCAGTAAAATCTTAGCTACAAAGCTTAGCCTATAGACGCACAGTTGCTTGTTTGTCGGTGTTCTACAAGCTGTACATTGGAGAGAGTGCGCAAGAGCTCCGTGAGCTTATTCCGCCATATCCTTTCTATCATCGACTACACGGCGCACTGCAAGATATCATCCACATTTGGTAGAAATCCCTACTCTCAGGACCAAGCGCTTTAAGAACTCTTTCATAATGCGTACAGCCAAGTTGTGGAATTCACTGCCAGCATTTATATTTCCGGGCACATACAACCCTAACGCCTTTAAAGCTGGAGTGAATCGGCACCTAATAGGTTTTCTCGCTCCATCGTCGACCACATCTTGACAAAGCTGTCTAGATTGCGGTCAAGAGCAGATCTATATCTCATTACAAAAAAGACTGTACGACGTACTCCATAAGCATATTTTTTATCAACCCGTTAAGTTTAGCTGAATAATAACTACCTTTCTGCGGTAGTGTAATTTCTAGTACATATCGTGACAGGTTTGGTCATAGTCTTGGCTAAATAAACCATCACCTCGCGGCGTTACTCGTGTGACCTTTGAAATCGACAAAAATAACTTGAGCTACAATAATCACGCCTATTTAGTTACTAGAGCATTAACAATTACAACGGTGAAAGTCCAATCAAGCAGGAATTCAATGAGAAAATTCTAGAATTTGGTAATATTTCCCCTCGGTATTTACTTAGGTAGGTACAGTAAAAAACATTTCAACGACGGTTTTAACACCCACACGTATTAATAGGTGTAGTATGTAAATTTTGACAGTAATAAGCACACAGTGCCAACCACAGGAGCCAACCCACAAAAATATACATGATGTTATCCTTCAACTCAGCATTGACGAGTCATCATCATCATTTCAGCCGAAAGACGTCCACTGCTGGACATAGGCCTCGCCAAGCAGTTTGGGGGGATATGCCATAATCGCCACGCTTGGCAGGCGGGTTGGCGATCGCAGTTGGTTGGTTAAATACTCATGAGAACGCTGCTGCCCATCCTCTGGTGTATCCCTTAATCGCCTTTTACGACACCCATGAGAAGATATCTAAATCATCATCATCATCATTTCAGCCGAAAGACGTCCACTGCTGGACATAGGCCTCCCCCAAGCATCGCCACAACGACCGGTCCTGTGCCTTCCGCATCCAGCGGATTCCCGCGACCTTCACCAGGTCGTCGGTCCACCTTGTGGGGGGCCTACCCACGCTGAGCCTTCCAGTACGCGGTCACCACTCCAGAACTTTACTGCCACATCGGCCATCCGTTCTGCGAGCAATGTGCCCCGCCCACTGCTACTTAAGTTTGGCAATTTTTCGGGCTATGTCGGTTACTTTCGTTCTCCTGCGAATCTCCTCATTTCATGATTTTGATTTTTTGATTTTTCATGAGAAGATATAGGGTGGTCTTTATGTCCGGCACCACACGGAACATTGACGAGTACTATAACTATAATAAAAATTTAATTCTTACCCAAGGGTAGGTGACCTGGTGTCCTGAAATACAGGCTTACGCTTAGTTTAGGCACCAGTCTCCCGCAGTATACTGTTAATTTTACCTTGTACTTTCCAGTGTGTATAACTTAATGTATTGTGGTGAGAAAATAAATCTTTATCTTTTCTTATCTTATCTTACTAATATTTTAGTAACTATTGTTTTTTTTTAATATTTGAAGATTAATTGCTTGAAAGGCTGAAGGCTAGGCTTTGATAACCTAACGGTTCAGCACTTGTCTTCCATGCAGGAGGGTCTGAGTTCGAACCCGGCCCGAACCACAGACTTCAAATTCATGCGTGGATCATAAATTTGATTATCACTTGCTTTAACGGTGAAGGAAAACATTGTGAGGAAACCTGCACCTGAGAGTGCTCCATACAGTTCTCGATGGTGTGTGTAGTTCGCCAACTCACACTAAGCCAGCGTGGTGGACCTTCTCATTCTGAGAAGAAGCCCGCGCCCGGCAGTGGAACAGTAATGGGCAGATGATGATGATGAATCGCTTGAATCCTTTATAGAATTTATGCGAATTTTTGCAATAGTTATTTTTGACAAAACTATGTATTTAGATGTCATAGTGATTATTTCTCAGTGTTAGATGTCTTATAAAAAAAATGACAATTAATGTAAGTAGCAGTTAAAATAATCTATGCTACATCATTATGGTCAAAAAGTCTGTACATTGAGTATTTTTTCGCGAAAAGAATAAGCACGCGCATACGGATACCTACAGACGCGCCGCGGTACGATTTCCGCACGGAACATATTTGTATGGCCTACAGATAGCTGTTCCAGGGATAATTATCTGTGTTTTTAAAATGAATTTAAAAATATAACATATCATAACAACATAAAATCACGCCTGTATTTTCCCGAAGGGGTAGGCAGAGGTGTAATGGTACACCCACATTTCGCCAGTTATGTTATAGTCCCATGAAATAGGGGGCCAGCCTATTGCCATTGACCGGGCACAAATCCAGACCCCGGGCTGCTACTGAGAATTTCCTAATGAAAAAACCCAATAACACTTTGCCCGACCCGGGAATCGAACCCAGGACCTCACGCTCAGCAGTCGCGCTTGCAACCACTAGACCAACGCATGTTTAACTAATGTCAAATAAACTATATATTAATTTAAATGCGGTTACAAATTTGTAAACGCCATTTTCTCAAAGTGGCAGCCAAGTCGTATAAGTTGAATTGTGTTAGAAATTACCGTCCATTTTACCTTTGGCCCACATTTCAATTTGTTCCGATTTGAGGAGATTTTGCATGAACGCAAGTACGTGGTTTGCGTCACTAAATAAGACGTTTTCAAAAATAACCAGAAACGTCCAAATAAAATGTTATAAACTACGTACGACGTAAAAGTAAAAAAAACTTGTATAGGTACCATTTATTACCATATGTTTAGAATGGCAAATATGCTTTGTGCTTTGCCGAATAATTTTGGATCGACTTTCAAAGGCTGTTGAACCTATCTTAAGCAATGAGCAGGCAGGATTTAGACCCGGTAGATCGTGTATTGATCAAATTAACACGCTGCGTATCATACTTGAACAAGCATCAGAGTTCCAGAGAGATATACCCTGTCTTTTTCGACTTCGAAAAAGCTTTCGATACGCTGCGTTGGAACGACATCGGGTCTCACCTGCAAACGATCGATGTACCGTGCAAAATTACCAATCTTGTAAAGGCCGCGTAGCAGAATTACTCATGTAAAGCACGCCACGACGGCCTTATATCAGAAGAGATTGCTTTTCATTTCGGTGTGCGACAAGGCTGCCTTCTCTCGCCTCTGCTATTTCTCATCGTGCTGGATGGTGTCATGTCTCGTGTTAACATGGGTGGCTCGCGAGGCATTGAATGGGGTCTATTTGGACAACTCCAGGACTTTGACTACGCTGATGACATATGCCTTCTGAGTCACCGATGCATCGACATGCAGTCAAGGTTGGACGACCTACAGAAATAAGCAGTAAATGTAGGCTTGAAAATTAATGGGCTGCTGGCCAGAAAACCTCCACGTGTGTCTGACGGCTGCTTGTCCTTCTGGACACATCTAGAGGGATCGGCAGTTGAACCTACCAAGTTAAAAAATTAAAACCTTCGGGGGATCTTATTGTCTGTGGCGAATAATCTGGTACGGGAGGCCATGTGGCCATGTGGGCCAATGGGGAGTTGCTCCACGTGTCCCTCTGATGCCAACAGAGGGCACAGTGGAGGAGCAGGGGCGGGCCCGGTGTGCACTCACCCTGCCACTGGGCAGGCAGCGGGGGGTACGTACCCGTACCAGAATATTCGCCACAGGCAATAAGATCCCCCGAAGGTTTTAATCCCTCGCAAGGATTCTATTGCCCGTACCCAGGATGCACGAGCATAACAACTGCTGTTCCCTCCAGACGTATCCAGAGGGACAAGCAGCCTTCAGACACACGTGGAGGTTTTCTGGCCAGCACCCCTACACATACATTACTGCCTTTACTGCCCATTACTGTCCCACTGCTGGGCACGGGCCTCTTCACCGAATGAGAAGGTTCAAAATTAAAAATTAAAAATTATTTATTTGTCAAACATAGGTATGATGTACAAGACATGGTGTTAATTTATAAATAATCCAGTATCACTATGTTTTACCTTGATAGACGTACAAATTTGATAACCTAAAGATAATATTACAGATTTGTGGAAATTAATTGTTTAATAATAATAGCAGTTTTTTTTTTTTTTTTGGCAATAGGCTCGCCCTCTATTACATGGGACTATAACATAACTGGCGAAATGTGGGTGTACTATTACACCTCTGCCTACCCCTTCGGGGAAATACAGGCGTGATGTTATGTATGTATGTAACAGTTTTTATTAATATATATTAATGAATAGTTTAACAAAAAAATCGGACTATTGTGTATTTACCTAAAATTTGTTGTATCTGTCAGAAAATCATTTACTGAATAGTAAGCTTTCAGAACAAGAAAATCATTGAGCTTCTTTTTGAATGTACAGTCGAATGCATGACAGTGGACACTTCAATTCCAAAATCGCCCTTACTGCTTACGAAATAAAGATGCTGTCAATATCAAAGTGTTACGACTGACGTGCGGTCGACCGTACGAATATCGTCAGTCAATTAAATTTTTTTAGGCAATTTTTTAAATATTTTTGTAACCATACCTAAAAAGCTATTTGAATAAAGTGCTGTCTTATGGGGTTTCACACGACTAATAATACGTTAAGGCCTTAGTCCACCATGCTGGCCAAGTGCGAGTTGGCAGACTACATACACCACACCACCAACACCACCACCACCACCACCACACCACACCACCAGAACATCACATTACACCATCGAGAACAGTTTGGAGCAGTCTCAGGTGTACAGGTTTCCTCACAACGTTTTCCTTCACCGTTAAAGCAAGTAATAATCAAATTCTGATCCTAATTTGATGATGCTTGATGCTAATGTCTTCGGATGCATGATGCATCACATCATTTCTCAAATAAGATCATTTTTTACGCGTTAATGCATGCGAGGGATCTAAAGATATAATTCCACCTGGAGTCACAGGTTCGAATCCTGGTCGTGAGCGTTTTTTTTTTTACAATTTATATAGGATATATAATTTTCTCTCATTTTAACTTTAATACTCATTTTAAACTGGAATGAAGACCGGGCATAATCAGCTCATTTAGGTCATGAAAGTGGTTTGATTTGGGGGTACCGTAGAACCCGCCACGACGCGGCGACGGGACAAACGAGCGGGATACTGCTGTATATACCTTTTTTCGTGGCGATTCAGCGTATTTCTGAACCCTCATAATTCCTGTCTGTATACCAACTTGAGAGCTCGTATTTTCCATGTTAAGAGTGTAGTCGTCAGATTGATGAAAGATCCTTTTTAAACTTTATATTTTTAATATGTATACATCGATACCTACATCAATCTCTGATCAATATATTGGAGTGGTTCCCATAGAAATCTAAATAAAGGTAATAGAAGTGACAAAGGTGCGTGAACTTGTCGCCGCGTACAGGTGTATTTTAGGACACCATAGCGCGAACCGTTTGCTTGATTTTCAGTGCTGTTTTGGACGCAGAGTCACTAAAATTGAATTTTGCAGCATTTCTAGCAGCGGTTTTATTTTGGCTTAATTTATTTTGCATTGAATGCTAGAAACATGGTAGGCGTGATTGCGTTTTTATGCGCGTAGGTAGCGGAAAACCGGTGAACTGCGTTCCCGTAGTAAAAGTCAGTAGATAACATTTCTATTACCTTATTATTTAGATTTCTATGGTACTTCCTGTCCCACAACTTAGGAATGAAAGACGTTTTCCGAGTTGCGCGTCAGATCTAGTCTCTCAAAGTGTAGGTGAGCTTGAAAAGTATTAATAGGTATGTTTAATAGGTATATTAAATTCTACAACTACATGCAATCATTTTCCACGGTCATGTCACGTACACAACAAGTGTAACCGCGCATACATATATTATTACTCCTTTAAACCTAACATAATTATTCTGTTACACTTGCCTGAAACATACCTATCTAAACGTATATACGAAACAATATGGTTCTTTTGATGGTTTGTGCAACCCCAAGTTGACCTAAATGCCCAACGAAATTGAATTCATTTTCCAGAGATTTTTCCTGTTTCAGTAGCGTTGTATTATTTTCTTGTTTTCAGCGCATTTCGTATAGACTGATTATTTATGTAGTAGATGAACAATAATTGAATGCAAGCAAGGTTTAATTTCATTCATTTCTAAAGACTTAAGTTCTATCCTGCGTGGAATTGTTATAATAATATAACATCACGCCTGTATTTCTCCTAAGGGGTAGGCAGAGGTGTATAGTACACCCACATTTCGTCAGTTACGTTATCAATTCCATTAATAAGGGGCGAGCCTATTGCCAGTAACCGGGCACAAATCATGACCGGGCTGCTACTGAGAATTTCTTAATGTAAAAACCCAATAACACTTTGCCCGACCCGGGAATCAAACCCAGGACCACACGGTCAGCAGTCGCGCTTGCAACCACTAGACCAACGAGGCAGTCGATTTTTATACTTGTATCGGTATATATATTTTATATATACCCGGGAATCAAACCCATGATCCCACGCTCAACAGTCGGGCTTGCGACTACTAGACCAACGAGGAAAGCTGATGATGGAATTTTAAAATTACTTAACGTTGTTTTATCGATATCTCTTCTCTTTACAGACATAGTAAAAAATATAGATGAAGTGCTGCGAACAACCACAAACCATGCTCACCGATCTCAGTACACATGTCGCGACATCGTCCAGTAAGCATCGCGAAAACAAATATCCTTCAGGTGCATGGTGTGTGCGTGAGCGCTGGTTCGTACACGGAGGAGCACGGTTTTTTGGCCTCACAATGATGTTTGCAGCACTTCGTCGTTATTTTTTACTGTCTGTTCTTCTCATTTATACATACCTTAAACCGAACTGATGACCGATTCTGGGTATTCCAGCTACTGCATAGAGGATCACAGGCAACGACCATACAGCCCAATAGACGCTTAATGCTGAATATAATGCGTACAATAAATTCTGCCACTAGCTGAGGCTGCTGCAATCCGATTGGCCCTACCAAGGCGGCTATTGGCTAATCACTAACGCGGCAGTTTTGACCGCTCATGTAAGTGGTCGAAACTGATTTGAACATTACAAGTGGCGAATAGTGGCGACCTATTTCATAGAAGTGTTGCAGACATCGGTCGCCTGTTATGCGGCGTCTATGGTCTACGGTGTATGGTCGCTGATCACAGGCATAGACAACTACCTAGCTCATAAATACAAAAGTACATTTACTATGTTATTACTGTTAATAACTAATACCTATCTTAATTGTTAATAGGTAACCTATCTGTTACAATTATGCGAATAATTATGTAATTTCGAGCATAAAAACGAGTTTTATACATGCGACCAACAATTTTGCAACTTAGCATATAATTCTTAATACCTACATATCAATGAGTCAGTGTGCATACAAAATGTACAGTCGACAGCATGACAGTGGTATGACTTGAATTAGAAAACCGCCTTTACTGCTTACGAAATAAAGGCGCTGTCAATGTCAAACTGTTACCACTGACGTGCAGTCGACCGTACCAAAACACAACTCAAAACAACAGATATTTCAAAAACCTAGTGGTAGGTGGTCATCTAATCATTCTAATGGTCAATATTGTGTAGTTAATTGCAAGCTTTCGTTATAATCAAGGTTCTTTTCTTTGTTAGAATAATACCATACCATCATCATAATTTCAGACATACCATACCATCGCCTTAAAAAACAGCATAAACCACAGACGTATAAAAAAGAAGCACAAAAGTAAACAAATCACTGTCAAACTTTCAGAAATAAGCCCCAATTCAAATGTCTGTTAATGAAGTCGGTATTACTATAATCTGTGCTTTCCAAAAACAGATTCGGTTCGTCCGATTTCACTTCGTAATGCAATTGGAGCGAGCCACCTCCCCGAGCAATGGCGCTCAGCTTGCACTGAATATCAGACGAATTATCTTTTACTGTCTAATTAAGGTCAGTTTAGCTTGAAAACTGCGAAATTCGAGGTAGAAAACGTCACAGGAGAAGTTTAAATTGCTGAGCTTTTGTCGGTTATAGATTAAATATTTTAATAAAACATGGTAATGTTATAACTTAATTTTTATCTACAGTTTAACATCAGGTTATAACGCGTAATATACCTTGCATATAAAAGATAAAATATAAAATCGAGACAACCTTGAACGATGAATACTTTCTCCAATTAAAATAGGTCTTCATAAATCTTTTACCGAAAGCCTGTAAGAAAAACGTTGAAGTAGTCTGTCTACTCTAGTAGTCTGGAATACTTTATTAAGAACTTACCTACCTATCTACTTAAATTCTGTATCTACTCGTACGTGTGTGTAAATTAAAACGTTTCTATCATATTAAATATACTGTCTCTCCGATCGAGTTGTATGTTTTACTCATCAAGCATACTGGATGATTTTAAATTCACTAGCTATTTTTTACGCATTATACTCATCGGTATTACTATAGTATTATATTATCTGTGTCGGTATGAACAAGGATCAACCCAGGAATCGCCAAAAAATAAACAGTTGTTCCCTACACTTTGTCGATTTATCTGAACACAAATGTAGAACAAATTTTTTCGCGATTTTACTGTTTTTATTTTTATTTTATTTAGAAAACCAACAGCGATACATATAAAATATTACAGAATGTGTATTACAGTATTGTATGGCTAATAATAGGTTTCCCTGTATAACTAGTATAAAAGGGTTGGTACAGTGGTTGGTACCATAGTAAAAGTTGTTCAAATTGATCAGTACAACCATCTCTTAAAGAATTGCTAATGAATTATGTGTGCAATTGTTTCAACAAGTAACAGAATGAACGCAAGATCTCATACAACCCAATTAGAATAATAAAAATAATATCTGAATAATAAGAATAATTAAAAAAACCAAAAGTGGCTGTTTTTCGTACTTTTTCTGTCTACAACTAAAGCAAACTATAATTTACAGAGTTAATAGTTTCTGATTAAACTACAGTACCTTTACCTACCTACTTTCATTTGTTAAAAACGAATTTTCGATAAATTATAATATTCAGCGAGTATTTTTTTTTTTTTTGCGAATCTGCAAACGCGGCCTAGGGCATCCCCCCGCCAGGTGGACCGATGACCTGAAAAACCTGGCTGGGGGGGACTGGATCCGGAAGGCAGAGGACTGAGTGTTGTGGCGCAACTTGGGAGAGGCCTATGTCCAGCAGTGGACTGCGATAGGCTGAGTTGATTGAATATTTTTTTACTGATGGGGGCGCCACTTGGCTGCTACATGCGCCTATGATTTGAGTATGGTTTTTACGTACAAAACCATACTCAAATGATACGTAAGTACAACCCGCAGTAAAACCAGTCCTTAGTCTACTTACAGTAGACATACTTCACGACTAGAAGCCCCACCCGTTCCCTTACGGCTATATAGACCGTTGCAATCGTAAAATGAAGCAATGAAACCGAATAGTCTGTACATGTCTCGATACTTATAGATACCGCTATCAACGTATTAGTAAATGTCAGCTCAATATGTTTTATACTATCGAGATCGTAGTACTTTTTCTCTTTATAGTAAGAGGCGAACATAGATGATTCTACAGACACCTCTTACCACAATCTATTCGGTAATAAGGTAATAATTAATCAAGTAGATAACGGATCGGATCCACTCTTTCGATAGTTTTACCCTCATACCTACTTTACTCTTACGATTAGATGTCCTTCTTTTCAGCATCGTGCTACGAAATCATCTGTTCCCACATAACCAAGAGTCGGCTTTAAGTCTAATGACACAGAATACCTAATAATGTCCTCCCAGACGAATTTCGGTCACGGAAGCGGCGGCCAATCTCAACGGAGAGAAGCCATATCTGCAGGACATATAGTGCATAAGTTTTGCGCAAACACAGGCCCTCTCTATTCCCTCACTCTCATAATTCGATGGGACGGCAAGTCGATATAACCGGAGAGAGATCAGGCGCAGGACTGACAGCTTTACGTGCGTCGAGGCAACGTCTCCGAGGCACGGAGGTGCAGCACTGCTAACTTCCTGACAGTGGGCTGCAACTGAAAAATTTTCTTGACAAAAAAATCCCAATAACTCTTTTTGCCCAACCCGAGAATCGAACCCAGGACCTCACGATCTGCGGTTGAATATATTACCGTTAGATCACCGGGGCCGTCAATTACTAATTAGACAATTTTAATTATATACCCGGACTTAATATCAATATTTTATACCTACCGTGAGTTTCATCTGGCCTTCGCAACATAATCAAATCAAAATGTTTATTTGTGTACACGGGAAAAAACATAAGATGTTGATTTTTTTTATTTAATTTTGTAACATAAGATGCGTAATGTCCTGATTTGCATTGATACTACCAAGTCTTGTTGCTAGGCAGTGTATTTGTTAAACTATAATACAGACATTATTCATTTATATACGTGCCTTTCCATTATTGAGTACAAAATATAAAATATGTCATTTCAATGATAAATTATTGATTAACGACATAAAACTGAAATTGCATACAAATCAAAAACACACGCCCTAGTTACAGCGATGTATTTACCTTGCGTTTTCGCAGGAAAAGTTAAAGAAAGAAGCAAATATAAGAAACTTGCAACGCCGGAGTGGGAAATGCGATCCACGTATCCGTTACGGGCAAACATCTGGGAATACCTGTATGAAGATAATGGCGAACAAAAGTTCAGCTGCAGCAACAAAAGAAAACATAAGAGATGTAAACAAAAATCGGTTGGAAGCGATTCTTGTAAGAAAACAACTGTCTGGTTGATTTTGATGCTTGGTGCTGTTATTGGAATCTTAGGTTGGTGTTCCAATATTTTTAGCTGACGCCAGTGGTTTCATTCCCATGTTTCCTTGATTCAAACTTTTCATCCCTTTAGAGATGAAATTTCAAAAAACTCCCAAATGTAGCTCTAGGGTACTCAAGGAACATTTCCTTCAAATTTCAAATCTCTGTCCCACCGGCTTAGGATGTGCATTTTATTAAGTACTAGCTTTTACCCGCGGCTTCGCTCGCGTTAAATTCTGCTAACCCACATGACGGATCCTGTTAATTCAGTCCAGTCCAGTCCAGTTCCATCCATCCATCCATCCATTCTTTCATTCGCATCCCTCGGGAACTATTCATCTTTCCGGGATATAAAGTAGCCTATACAGGGTGTCAGGGAAACGCTTCCGAAAACGAAGATAGGAGATAGTGCTCGTGATTACTGATACGAAACCACGAAAAAAAAAAAAACATTTTTCGTTATGTATGAGTTTATTTGACTGCCCAAAGCTAGTAAGTAAGAAAAATGCAAAAAAGTATATATGAAAAACTCTAAAAAAAGAATCGCATTTTTTTTTTCGTGGTTTCGTATCAGTTGTCACCAGCACCTAACTTCGTTTTCGGAAGCGTTCCCCTTACACCCAGTATGTTAATCCGGGTTATGTTCTATCTGTATCCTAAATTTTATCAGAATCCATACAGTAGTTTTTGCGAGAAAGAGTAACAAACATCCATACATCCTCACAAACTTTCACGTTTTTAACATTAGTAGGATAGGAAGCTAGTAGGAAGTAGGATAGTAGGATAGGATAGATTAGCACAAAAAGGTTAGATATCCTTTACAACATGATAGGATTTGACTTATACATATATCTATGAAGCTGGTGTTGTAATTTAAAAAAAAATGAGAAGTCTATATAATTAACCTACGTCTAATATGGAACTGCTATGCTAGTTAGATAAAAACCCTTCTTAAATCTTATTCTGTAGCCGAACATTAAATTAATTAAATCCAGCACATAGATAGGTACACGTATACTCTTTAATTCCACTATAACAACTCAAGATATGATTAACTCAGTTTCAGTATTTCTGTGGGAGACTGACACGCGCCGTGAAGACTTGACAACTAAGAGGAAGATAATGTCTTTACGTAAGTAGCTGAGTAATTGTGTTCCTTACGACGTTTAAGTTAATTACATGGCGCCACACGAGCTTTATAAGTGTAATTTTAGTATTATGTTATTAACAACCCAAATAGGCATGTTGGGGTTGGCGTCCAGTCTAACCAGATGCGGCTGAACATCAGTATTTTACACTGAGCGACTGCCATCAGGCCCCTGCAACCCAGTTACTGGGTAATACCGACATTCGGAGGTTAGACCAGTTGTCAGACTTTCGGGCTTCTGACTACCCGTAACAACTGCCATAGATATTCGTTATGTCAACCGGGACCGATAGCAGGCACGGACTGGGTTCGATGTGCAACGAAATGGTCACCAATCCACGGACTGACGGCGGCAAGTGTAGCTTAACCTCCCAGATCATACAATCCGCGCGGTTACTACTTAGCCACGAGCCCCTCTGAAAGATTGAATTCATATCAACTATTAAATATACGTCAATTTCTAAATGTTTGGATCTTCTCGTACCTATAGACAGCTACAATGAACGCTCGTCTAGGATTATTGTCATCATCACCAATGGTTGACAAAGGGTTTGGTGATCATAATATGCTTTAGATAATTACCGTGAAGGAATATTTTACTACACATCGTCTTGGCGTAATCCCTTAAGACTGGGTTCCACAGTTCGAGATGGTAACCTGATAGTAGACAGCACAGAAAATCCAACACAGCTACTATCATCGCTCAAAACAAAAAAAAATACGGTTGACCGCACGACTACGTTAGTACTATTAGATATTCTGTGGCACGACAGTGGTAACAGAACGACACTGACAGCGCCTTTATTTCGTAAGCAGTAAGGGTGGTTTTCTAATTCAAGAGTTACCACTGTCACGCAGTTGACTGCAGTCAAGCCCATATCTTGTATGAAATCTATAAACTAAGCCAGTTCCGCTTATAATGGGTTTTTCCCGTTGATAAGTATTTGACCCAAAGACATTTCCATACTGCGTCAGTATAATAACTATAGAGTTATTATACTCATAAAGTTAAACGGTCAACCATAGGGTTTGACCGTACATGACAGTAACTCGTATCCTAACGCGGTAACACCGTGCGAGTAGCTATACTCAAGTAACTCGCACGTTAGCTCGCACTGTGTAACCTTGCCTTTAGATACCTTTACGACACCTACGGTTCATCCCTGCGAAGTAAAAGCGACTATGGAATTAGAAAAAAAAATATAAATACCAACCTTTATAATGCACGTTCATTTTGCCGGAAACCAGGTCATGTTATTGTAACATTGTTATTTATGTTTTTAAATCACAGCATAGCAAATTATTGCTTACGTACGACTCTGAGCGTACGACGACAATAAACTTAAAATATGTATACCTATTTTATTTTGTAAATATTGTCGACACAATTACATAAACTTAGTATGTATATGAAATTGTATTACAAGAAAATGCCATTTTAATTGCCTTCCATTAAAATTACTTGCTCCGACCATCCATCAAGTGCTATCGGTATATTCTAGTGAATGCAAAGTACCTAATTCGTTTTTAATATGTGGTCAGTATGTCACCTTGCCATGAGTTTAAACATGAGTGCATCGTAAAGGGTACATTTTAGTGGTATGTAAACGCCATGCAAATTAGAGGTTTGCGAAACAGACACAATAGACAATTCTAATAAATAATAATAAAAATAATAATAATAATAATTCACCGCTGCCAACGGTCGTATTTTCCATAACATAGGGACGCAGTAGGCCATCCCCTAGGCCTAGCACGAATGGTCCCGACCGCAAGTCTCTAGATAAATTCTAACATTGCCTTTGTTTCAGCTGATAGAGACTTTTCGTCATCAATAAGTATAGGATGCTGCAACAGAATGAAGTATTTAGCTGAACAGCTCGCCAAAGCAGAAAAAACTCTCAGGTAAGAATATATTAGTTCCAGTAAAAGATTGGATATGTAATATAACATTACAAGTAACAAGCTTTCGGTGTAAAATTCTTCGAACCAACATGTTTCGCGCTAACGTTACATCGCACTAACAAGCTTTCGCTGTAAAATTCTTCGAACCAACGTGTTTCGCGCTAACGTAACATCGCACTCTTCGATCAATAGGTATTATTTATCGAAGATCGCACTAATAAGACTTCGGAGTATCGTAGCTTCGCACTAACGTAACTTAAACATGACGTGTTCGAACTAACAAAAATCGAACTAACGGCGTTCGCACTGGCATAGGGAACCCAGTAAAGATATGTGTCCGATTAGCATATCCATATCCACTTAATATATCCGGGACCCTCGGCCCCATGAACGACGTTCGAAAAAGTTGTATAATATCCTAGTTGAATAAAGAACTGATAACTTGCAACTTGCTTCTTTACTTACTTGACTTTTAACTTTTTGCCCCGGGGCCCTTGGTTACATAGCTACGCCACTGCGTGCTATGTCTGAGATTAATAACTCCAGCTTCTAAATAAATCCATCGGAGTGAGGCTGGATATATTTTAGCCGATTTGATAGATCCGCGATTAAGTGACACAGTAACATAATAATTTACTTTCATACTTTACAGGCTTAGGACTGTCTATCAAATAAAAATATTAAAGGCATATTTAAGAATCAAGTACATAATAATATTAATAATAATAATATTATGTACTATGATTATCTAAACTTAGTTTTTCGTTACATATCGTTGTCGTCAGTGTCGAATGTCGGAGGCGAGTGACTCGGATATAGGATATGTTTATTTTTTTTTAAGTGAAGGAGTGATATATATCCGCATTGGGATATAAATAAATAAATATATAAAATCATTTTATTTCAGGCAAATTCATCCATAGTTATAAGTTAGTTGTTAAGTACAGTCTCTTATTTTAAATTAATACTAACAAGGACATCAAATACGCAATTAGAATAGTATAAATAATTTTAAAAATAATTTTAGAAATACATTATTATTCAATTAAATTAAGTTTTTATATTAAATTTTAAGTCAAATACTTATATTGGTTGTCAAAATTAAAAAATAAGAAATAAGAAACAGTACAGGGGCATAATTTTTGCTATTTTATATATATCCGAAGATATAGATGTGTACGGAGTTACCCATGCCTAAAGACTAAGGCGAATCTAAGCGTCAACTCATGCTTCCAATTGTCAAACGCAGTGCAATTTTGTTGAAGCAAGAGTTCACGCTTAGATTCGTCTCTGAATATAAGCCTAGGTATTGGAAGACCTTCACTTTGCTCGCAAATCATCCATTTAATTTGTGTGAACTGTTGTTCACAATTTAGGTTTTATTTCGTCCTTTTTCTACGTCTGTAAGACGTCTTATGGTTTCTGTTTACGACGCCTGGGCCCTGACCTTCGACAGACGAACTTGAAACATCCTTCAATCTTGTTCATCTTATTCATCTTAACTATTATAAAATTGTAAACGTCTGTTTGTTTGTTTGTTTGTTCCAGCATCACGCTAAAACTACTGGACCGATTTTGATGCTTTTTTTTTTGTTTGAAAGCTGATGATCTGACTTAAAAACTGGTATGGGTTTTGAGAAAGAAAGAAAAAAGAAAAAAAGTAAAAAATTAATTCGTGGGTTGCGTCCTCAGCCGACAGATCGAAGCTTCTATGCATTTGCACGAGCGGATAGTAATGTACGATGGAGTGGAGTGGAGTGGACAGTGGATGGGACTGGGAACGGGACAGGGGACGGGACTGGGGACGGGACAGGGGACCGGACAGGGGACGGAACATGGGACGGGAAATGGGACGGGACATGAGACGGGACATGGGACAGGACAGTAGGACGGGATATGGGACGAGACACAGGACGGGACATATGATGGGACATGGGACAGGACATGGGACATGGGACGGGACGATAGTGATAAAGTGATATAGTGAGATAGTGAGACAGTGGGACAGGACATGGGACATGGGACGATAGTGATACAGTGGGACAGTGGGACAGTGGTTCAGTGGGACAGTGGTTCAGTGGGACAGTGGGACAGTGGGTCAGTGGGACAGTGGGACAGTGGGACAGAGGGACAGAGGGACAGTGGGACAGTGGGACAGTGGGACAGTGGGACAGTGGGACAGTGGACTGGACTGGACTGGACTGGACTGGACTTGAACACGCTACTTGAATAGATCATAACATTTGCACAACCACCGTTAAATAATAAACATTGTGTTACACTGTAAATTGGGCCACATAAAACTACAAAGGAGGATATAGAATATTTTCTATTATTGTCTGTAAACCATTGCGACAAAACTATATTTTCATAAAGGCCCACGCCCCCACCTTTTTTTGAACGAAAAGCTTTTGATAGCAGACTATTCAAATGTAAAATCACACAACTTTCCCTATTAGTTATTTCTTTATTAGATATGGGTAACTCGACAAAAATGTGTGAGCTGCAGCTCAGCTCACGGTTCAGGTCAGTGAGCCGGAGCTGTGAACCGGCTCACAGATCAGCTCAATTTGTGTATCTGCCTACTTCGAGTTATGATCTGTGATGCGAGTCGCTGAGCTTAAAGACCTTTCGATCTGTTTGAGCTGCGCTCGCTCGCTGACTCTGCGACTCACCGCGGATCTGTCGCCGCTCCAGCTCACCGGTTCAAACAGGTTTTTATCTATATAGACATCTTTTGTCTTCCGTGCAACAAAAGTTGTCGCACAGATAGATACTATTCTTTGAGCCGTGAGCTGCGTATTTTGTCATTGAGCTGCAGCTCAACAGCTCAAGCTTATTGATCTTTATATTTGAACCGGTTCTGAGCTGAGTTACACACCTCTATTCTTTATTACACTAATATTATAACAGCGAAAGTATGAATGTTTGTTTGTCCTTCAATCACGCTGAAACGGCTACGGATTTGAACGAGATTTGGCGCACAGATAGACCATAACCCGGATTGACATAATATAGGCTACTTTTCATCTCGGGAAGATACACCTACAGTTCCCGAGGGATGCGCGATAACATCTTGATAACTAGTTTTTAATTAATATCGTATCTACTCTTTTCTTTACAGAAACACGCTTCGGTCACGAGCTATGATGTTGACATGGCGTTCCAAAACTGGTAAAACATTAAATTACCTACAGTCTAAATCAAAGTCTCACTACCTTACCTACCTACGTTCAATCTGAGACTCTCATCTTAACTATTATAAAATTGTAAACGTCTGTTTGTTTGTTTGTTTGTTTGTTCCAGCATCACGCTAAAACTACTGGACCGATTTTGATGTTTTTTTTTTTTGTTTGAAAGCTGATGATCTGACTTAAAAACTGGTATGGGTTTTGAGAAAGAAAGAAAGAAAGAAAAAAGGAAAAAAAAAATCGTGGGTTGCGTACTCACCCGACAGATCGAAGCTTCTATGCATTTGTACGAGCGAATGTACGATGGAGTGGAGTGGAGTGGAGTGGACAGGGGATGGGACTGGGGATGGGACTGGGGACGGGACAGGGGACGGGACTGGGGACGGGACAGTGGACGGGACAGGAGACGGAACATGGGATGGGAAATGGGACGGGACATGAGACGGGACATGGGACAGGACAGTGGGACGGCACATGGGACTGGATATAGGATGGGACATGGGACAGGACATGGGACATGGGACGGGACGATAGTGATATAGTGAGATAGTGGGACAGTGGGACAGTGGGATAGTGGGACAGTGGGACAGTAGGACAGTGGCAGTGGGACGGTGGGACGGTGGGACAGTGGGGCAGTGGGGCAGTGGGGGTAGTGGGGCAGCGGGGCAAAGGGGAAGCGGGGCAGAGGGCCAGTGGGGCAGTGAGATAGTGGGGCAGTGGAGTAGCGGGGTAGCGGGGCAGTGGGGCAGTGGGGCAGTGGGGTTGTGGGGCAGTGGGGCAGCGAGGCAGCGGGACAGTGTGGCAGCGGAGCAGCGGGGCGGGGAAGTGGGGCAGTGGGGCAGCGTGGCAGCGTGCCAGCGGGGCAGAGGGGTACCGGGGCAGCGGGGCAGTGGGATAGTGGGGCAGCGGGGCAGTGGGGCAGCGGGGCAGTGGGTAAGAGGGGCAGGCTGTGGGGCAGTGAGGCAGCGGTGCAGTTGGGTAGCGGGGCAGCGGGGCAGTGGGATAGTGTGGCAGTGGTATAGTGGGGCAGCGGGGCAATGGGGCAGTGGGGTAGCGGGGCAGCGGGGCAGCTGGTCAGCGGGGCAGTGGGGAAGTGGGGCAGGATGTGGGGCAGTGGGATAGTGGGGCAGTGGGGTAGCGGGACAGCGGGGCAGTGGGATAGTGGTGCAATGGGATAGTGGGGCAGCGGGGCAGAGGGGCAGTGTGGCAGCGGGGCAGCGGGGCAGCTGGGCATCGGGGCAGTGGGGAAGTGGGGCAGGCTGTTTGGCAGTGGGATAGTGGGACAGCGTGGCAGTGGGGCAGTGGGGTAACGGGGCAGCGGGGCAGTGGGATAGTGTGGCAGTGGTATAGTGGGGCAGCGGGGCAGTGGGGCAGTGGGGTAGCGGGGCAGTGGGGTAGCGGGGCAGCGGGGCATTGGGTTACAGGGGCAGCGGGGCAGTGGCGCAGTGGGATAGGGGGAAGCGGGGCAGTGGGGCAACGGGCAGTGGGGCAGTGGGGCAGTTGGTTACCGGGGCAGCGGGGCAGTGGGGCAGTGGGATAGTGGGTCAGCGGGGCAGCGGGGCAGCGGGGCAGCGGTACCGTGGGGCAGTGGGGCAGCGGGGCTGGCTGTGGGGCAGTGGGATAGCGGGGCAGCGGGGCAGTGGGGCAGTGGGGTTGCGGGGCAGCGGGGCAGTGGGAGAATGGTGCAGCGGGGCATGCAGTGGGGCAGTGGGATAGTGGGGCAGCGTGGCTGTGGTGTAGCGGGTCAGCTGGGCAGCGGTGCAGTGGTGCAGCGGGGCAGTGGGTTAACGGGGCAGTGGGGCAGTGGGATTTTGGGGCAGCGGGGCATTGGGGCTGCGGGGCTGTGGGGAAGTGGGACAGGCTGTGGGGGCGTGGGATAGTGGGGCAGCGGGGCAGCGTGGCTGTGGGGCAGCGGGGCATCTGGGCAGCGGGGCAGTGGGGCAGCGGGGTAGCGGGGCAGTGGGGCAGTGGGGTAGCGGGGCTGTAGTGTGTGACGCACCTCCTTCATATATATTGTTAATTAGCTAGTAAGTGAGCAGAACATTATAGACGTTCTTACAAGTAACTTGTGTTATTTATTGTGTCCCTAACGCCCGACACTGCATGGCGACCCTGCCAGTGCTGTCTAGTGGGCAGCACGGCCAGTCGACAAATGTGTAAAAGTTGACGTGATGAAACTGTGTTTCGACTCGCTGAGTCCTCTCCTCTGAGAAGTTAGACGACGTTCAACGTGTCTTTCGACGTTCGTCCATGAGATACTGTGTGAGGGTAAACGAGATTGAACGAGGCACAAGGTGTTTGGAAGATGGGAGTGTTGTCCATCCAGATACGCAGCCAGCTGCGTATGGACTATGATGCAGTGGATGGTACCACTACTTTTGTGGAGCATCATGGGGCCACGGGCTCCACCATGTTATTGAAGAGAAGTGTGTTGTGAGGTATTGTGTGATGAGATAAGATGAGATGAGGTAACACGTACCTACTTAATGACTAATAATGCCGCGGACATTTTTTTTTAATTCGGGTTTTAATATGTTTAAGGTATTTTTTAATAAATATTTTTTTTTTTTTTTTAATAATTTGCCTGTTGACAATAAATAGGTTATCGGAGATTTTCAGAAAACCAAGTATGAAAAACAAATACACTTTAGTTTAGGAAATGTTGATAAAATTTTCATAATTAAATTTTAAAACATCTAGTTATTTAGTAATCTTTTCCAATAGGTATGTTTTTTTTTTACAAGCATAAATGTCTTAAATCTTGATCCTTATAATAAATGGAAATGATGAATAATGTGAAGTAAAGTCGACTTATGTATAATAATGTACCTCATTATGAAATGAAATAATTATATGAAAGACCGGCCGGTCCAAAGTGATAAAAGATGTACCCATATGAAAGAAGTTATTAGAACAGAAAATATTAAATGAAGAAAAGGAAATGATGATGTTTGTTTGAAGGAATGTACGTATTACTATGTTATTCTTGTGAGAAATATTATGAAAAGTTCAAGAAGAAATTAATGAACAAGATTGATAGGTACTTATCAAATTCTTTAATATTAAATGATATTGTCAACAGTGCATCGGTATTATTAATAGGTTAAATAAAGTAGATAATAGGTTTTATTATTAAATACATATCGTGTTAGGTAAGTAATTTTTCGTGTTGCTAAAATTATTTTTTTCATGAATATGCATAAAAAATTGTAAAGTAATCAGAAAAAAAAAAGAAAACCTAAGTAAATGAAACGTTTACGTCATGTGTTTATTTATCAACATGTATCAATTTACAGTCATCATTTTATTCTTCTGAATGAAAATTTTATGTTTTTATTACTATTATCATGATTGTCTATTGTACTTGGTAATTTTAATTTAGAAAAAAATAAAAGTATTTTTTTTTTCTCAAATCATCGGGGGAGGTGTAGTGTGTGACGCGCCTTCCCCCTATATATTCTGTAATGAGCATTATTATAACTACATTCGTGAGATATACGTCTTTGATTCAACACGTAAAACCACACCTTTACATCCTGGCAGGGTCGCCATGCAGTGTCGGGCGTTAGGGACACAATAAATAACACAAGTTACTTGTAAGAACGTCTATAATGTTCTGCTCACTTACTAGCTAATTAACAATATATATGAAGGAGGTGCGTCACACACTACAGGGCAGCGGGGCAGCGGGGCAGTGGGGCAGTGGTGCAGTGGGGCAGTGGGGTAGCGGGGCAGCGGGGCAGTGGGGCAGTGGGGTAGCGGGGCAGCGGGGCAGCTGGGCAGCGGGGCGGCGGGTTAGCGGGGCAGTGGGGCAGCTGGTCAGCTGGGCAGCGGGGCAGTGGGGCAGCAGGGCTGTGTGGCAGATGGTCAGTGGGGCAGCGGGGCTGTGGGGTAGCGGGGCAGTGGAGCAGCGGGGCAGCTGGGCAGTGGGGCAGCGGGGCAGTGGGGCAGCGAGGCAGTGGGGCAGTGGGGTCGCGGGGCAGTGGCGCAGCGGGGCAGCTGGGCAGCGGGGCAGCGGGGTAGTGGGGCAGTGGGGCAGCGGGGCTGCTGGGCAGCGGGGCAGTGGGTCAGCGGGGCTGTTGGGCAGCTGGGCAGTGGGGCAGCGGCGCAGTGGGGCAGTGGGATTGTGGTGCAGCGGGGCAGTGGGGCAGCGGGGCAGCGGGGCAGTGGGTAGTGGGGCAGCGGGGCAGCGGGGCAGTGGGGCAGTGGGGCAGTGGCGCAGCGGGGCAGCGGGACAGCGGGACAGTGGGACAGTGGACTGGACTGGAATGGACCGGACTGGACTGGACTGACGTGGGTTAGCAGAATTTAACGCGAGCGGAGCCGCGGGTAAAAGCTAGTACATATATATTATCACGCCTGTGCCCCATTGATCTGATCCGATCCGCCACAGGAGGACGGGTCGGCGCAGGTGACTTTACGGCGACCTGATGCCGCCCTAACAGACGCCAGCGACATTAAAATTAAAATTAAAGACCCAATAATTAAAAAAAAAAAAAAAAAAAAAAAAACAGACGCCAGCGGGTGATAGATTGGGGAGTTTATCGTCCACATTGCACGGCCCTCTAGCTGCGGTGATTTCCCAAGTGCGTCTGAACATCACCGAAGGAGAGTTTAGGAAGAAAGTGGAAGGCCCTTAAAGAGGCCGCGCTGGATGGGTCGCGAATGCCATGCATTGCAGTCCTCGTGACCCATTCACCCAAGGCGAGAGTAGGCTCACGGCAGTTTTTTATAAGTGCGAGTCCCACATAACCACACCGCCTCCCCGGTGGTGTGACATGAGATAGGCATTTTCTCCAATAAAAAAGGCAGAGCCTATGGATTTTCACCCGCTAACACACACCGCACTCTTTCGCTTCATCTACGTTCATTATCCTCCAGATGCATGTTTAGAGTGCTCATAACCTGGGTCTTTGCTGAGAACATCTGCGAATACGAATTACGCATACTAATATCGCTACAGTTTGTTAAATTTAAGTAGGACAATTTGATCTGTTTATACAACATGAATAGACTTGTGAGAATTGGTTGTTCTGAGGAAGAGGAATACTATGATGCCTACAGCCCATTTCATTTAATTGTCGACTTTGATTAATGCCAATATAAAGAAACTGTTACCAATCCTTGTAATCTATCATGGTTATTGTTTTTTTCATCATATTTCAGGCCATAGTAAAAGTTGTTCTATGCTATGCCCTTAATGAGCTCTTAAAATATGACCACGCATTTCTGATACAAGCTGTATAGCTGTAGGCTTATCTTAAAATACCAACACCACTACTCAGTCCAAACATACCATCAATAATCGTCTGAAGTTCAACGCTATCCTGTGAGCCAACGTGACCGGTGCTCTGTAATCTAATCTTAAAGTTTCATTTGTTCAGAACAAATGGCAAGAGTTATAGAGGCTAAGGACATCGATATACGATACATAGAAGGTGCGACGGCGTCAAAGGGTAGTGACACAACGGAGTGGGGTGGACGGGTAGCACTTTGGGGGGTCGTGCCGTTATGGCGAGCTGCCCCACCGCCCGACACTGTGCTCGCTTTGCGAAGACCTACACTGTCCGACTGTTGGCCTTTCATGTGAGTCGAATTTCAAAGATTAATTTAGTAGATAGATATATAGATACCTTTTAGAGCCTTAATTTTTTGTAAAATACCGTGACATCCTGTGTACAAAATTTTTATATGAAGATTTCATCCACAGAGTAAGAATTTGCCGTGTATCAGCTCGTAGCCGTTTTACAAAATGTCTGAATTTAGTGATCCACATATCGGGTAAAAGCTTTATTCGCTGGTGTTTGACGAATTTTTGGCAAAGATAACTCAATCCAGATGCACATACTTTCGTGGCCCATCCATCCAAGGCGAGAGTGGGCACACGGTGGAGTTTTTAGTGTATGCGAGTCCCACATAACCACATCGCCTCCCCAGGTGGTGTGACAAGCGATAAGCATTTTCTTCGTCTCGAAAAAAAAAACTAAATTTGCACAAAAAATCTTTTGATTGGAACTTTTCAGATTCTGCCATCTCACGAGACCTTTTGTAACCAATACCCCTCAGAAATAAAATAAATAAATAAATATCTTTGGGACATTTTTACACAGCACCATCTAGTCCCAAACTAGGCAGAGCTTGTGGTATGGGTACTAGACAATGGATATAATACTTATATACTTTTTTTTGTTGTAAATACATACTTATAATACATAAGCAACACACCCAGACCAACACAAACACTTATGTTCATCACACAAATATTTGTGTCCTGTGGGAATCGAACCCACGACCTCGTTATCAGCAGTCCGACACTCGAACCACTAGACCAGAGGTCGTCAAAAAAAAATCATCTTACTAACGTGCCTAATATTGTACCTAATTATTTTCAGTGGTTCGTACGGCGAAATAATAATACGCTTGCCGCAAACACAGCGTGTACGTTACGTCACTCTGGAACACATTCACCCCGATATGGCCCGGAGTGCGCCCAAGCATTTCCTAATATACGTTAGTATACAAAGAACTAAGATAGTAGCTTTGAAATCGAATGAAACAAACGTAAACTACATTATACATTATAACTAAGGTATACAGAATGGTTGAATCGTTGGGTGGACGACATCCGACAACACACAGGCCTGGATTGGATTTCAAGGGCTCAAGACCGCCAGGAGTGGAGGAATTTGGAGGAGGCCTAAACCCAAAAATGGGTATTATAAGGCCGAAATGATGATGATGATGATGATACAGAATGGTAAGGTATACCGACATAGCCCGAAGAATTGCTCAACTTAAGTTGCAGTGGACGGGGCACATTGCTTGCAGAACGGATGGCCGATGGGGCAATAAAGTTCTAGAGTGGCGACCGCGTACTGGAAGGCGCAGTGTGGGTAAGTGCCCCACTTGGTGGACCAACGACCTGGTGAAGGTCGCGGGATTCCGCTGGATGCGGAAAGCGCAGGACCGGTCGTTGTGGCGATGCTTGGGGGAGGCCTATGTCTAGCAGTGGACTTATTTCGGCTGAAATGATGATGATGATACAGAATGGAATCATTATTTCTGCATTGTATAGATGAGAAAGTTTGACTGTATGCTTGTTTCACAGTCACGTTACGTTAAGATTTGGATGAAATATTGCATAAAGGTATAAAAAAAAATCCCAGACAGCCACTAGAATCATTTTTGCATTGCAGTTCAGTCTTTTAATCGGCTATAACAAGTCTTCAACTGCAAACAGACGTTGTGGTGCAAGGGGTGAATAGCACCCGGGCGCCAAGTCCTGGGGCGCGCCGAATATTTGAGCCTTAGCTATTTGAGTCGGCCTTAAAGGAGTCGGCATAATAAGCATTATATTATGGGTACCTATGTACCATTTTCTGTGTTAGCTGGGGGCGCCAAGGCTCTCACAAGGCTAGGAACACCGTTGTGGTTTTAGTCGGTAAGAGTCCGACACTGGCTCCACCTACCCCGGGCGGAGTTCGTCCATGAGGATTTCGCCAAGGCAAAAAAAAAAAATTCGATCGTGGGATCTCTTCAGTTAAATTGTTTTCCACAAGTGCATCGGATAAGACAATTTCACTTTAAGAATTTTTATTGATGCTCCATATTCGCGTTACGTTCAATTTTGTTGCCATCTTATATGAAATTTTAATGCTCACTCTTAGAAATTGGATTGTGTCATCCAGCAGAGACAAGTTAGGCCCACATAGTTATAATTATTATCCTCCTACCTAAAATGTTTATAACTTACGTCCAAAATTATTATCCAATTTATCCACGATTTACCCTACTAGAGATAGAAATTTGACATATTTAACCGACTTCAAAAAAAGGAGGAGGTTATGTATTCCCATGTATGTACACCGATTACTCCGAGATTTGTGGGCCGATTTACGTGGTTGTTTTTTTATTTGGTAGAGAAAGTCCGCGCGGTGGTCCCATATAAATTTAATTGACTTAGGTTAAGTAGTTTTTTAACCAGCTTCAATAAATCAGTTTATTTTAGCTTTACGTATCTAGATGATCTGCTCATTGGTTCCTCATTCTGAGAATTCTTGGCCGATATGCGTGTTTTTTTTTCACGATAGTGATTGGACGTTTGGAAGAACATGAGCGAGACCTTTGCCCAGCAGTGGGATAGCAAAGGTTAATAAAAATATATTCTCAAATTGGTTATATAAACATTTATGAATCAACCCTCAACTAAAAAGTATGAAATAAAAACTTTTTAACAAAAAATAAAACCGACTTCAAAAACCTTAACTAAAAAGTAAAAAATAATCATTGTATGTATTTTAAAATCTTAACTTAAACAACATTTTGAAGGCGGCGCGTGATTTTCATGTACGTTCACATAAACTGTTTTTACTATAGATATTGCGCTGGACTGTACATTACATAACGCAAAGGGTCAACCACGCGCCACCTTAAAAATGTTGTTTAAGTTAAGATTTTAAAATACATACAATGATTATTTTTTACTTTTTAGTTAAGGTTTTTGAAGTCGGTTTTATTTTTTGTTAAAAAGTTTTTTTTGTATGGAGCTTATGTTAGAGGCTCGTCGTCCAAATTACACGGCGGATGGAGATATCGGGATTCTCCGCCACCCGCCCGGTTGAGCAGTTAGGGCACCTATTTTGGGTGCCGATCTGCGAAAGTCCATTATATAAAAAAAAATGAAAAAAAGTCCAAATTACACACATTTATGTGAGCATCATTTACCTAGTCATATTCCACCAAAATGAGAAAAAAATTGCATTGCTATACAATTTTCGTAAAATTTCCAGGGCATCCTGTCCAACAACACTTGGATCAAAGTCGTGGACGGACAATACCGGACGGAAGGCCCCGCTAAACAATACTACCCATTAGCCTACAGCCAGGTTGAATGGAAGGGCTTGGTGTTCAGAGTGTTGAGTAACCAAGGCAACGAGAAATACACGTGTGTTTATAGGGTGCATCTGTATGGTACCGTGGAGAATAGTCTCATTCCTTTTGATTATAAACGAGTAAATTGAAATCTGTATTGTTGTTTCATAAGCAAATTCTTCAAGTGCAGATTGGGAAAGAATTTTGAATTCCTAGGAGAAACAATCTCATAAATACCCTCGGACGAAAAAAAAAGGCGGACGGAATCTCGCTTAACAATAAGTGAAGCATCCATAGTAAGACGGCTTGCTTAAAAGTACGGGCTGGCACGCACACATTCACATGCATAGTATGCCAAAAAGCCGCGATTACTCAAAAAATCTAGTGTGACGGTAGTCATTGTTGTAGTCTCACAAATAAAATAACAATATAAATGGGGTGTGTAAATTAAGTGCTTCAGACTTTGTTTAGCGAGACTCCGTCCGCCTTTTTTATTCGTCCGAGCAAATACCTGAAACTGTAATCGCCAGGAGTCTATAGGAAGCTAGTTAACTAGGTACTTGCTAAGCTTGATGCCACACAACACCTTTATTAAATTGACACAAGTTTTACTACACTACATTCTAGTGATGGACCGAATGTGGATTCTACGATTATTACCACCAAAATATCATCCACATTAGTGGTGTGAACCGGTTCTCGTAAAACCGGATAATCACCGGTTACAGTGGGTACCGGAGACTAATCGGTGATTTCACTAAACTACCGATTATTTGATTTGTTGCAGAACGCACGGTTTTCAGTTATTTCATTAACACTTAAAATTTTAAGAGGCTGACAACACCTAAAATATCAGACCTCTGCGGTCACTGCCGTTTCGTACAGAACTGAGAGAGGCAACGAGCCGAGGGACGTCGGATACGCCGCTCAACCTGAATGAAAATTAACAATAATTTTTTTAAATAAAAAAACAAAGCTTATTTGAAAGACAGAAACAACAAATGTTTAGATTATTGTCTTTCTCAAATGTTTTCTTAATTTTATTTATAATATTTAGTAAATAATAAAGATTGTTTGCTTTAAAGCATGTTTTAAGAGGTTAGTTTACAATTATTTTCTATAGAGAAAACTTCAAGAAAATGTGTTTTGGGCACAATACAGTTTCAGAAAATACGATCAAGATTAACATTGAAAAGATACAGCTAAAAATGTTTTTAAAAGAAGCCTATTTGGGGTATTTGGCTGTTGTCAGCGTCTTAAAAGGTTTTCAGTTTTTTCAATAACACGTACATGTGGGTGTTTCCACACCCATTTCGGGCCATCACATCTTCCTACATTATTGATCAAAAGGTAGGTCTGCAAAACGGAGTAGTAAATAAAACATGCGATTGGTTTTAAGTTATATTAACCAAAGAAAACGCAACGTTTACGAAGCGCTCCAGTCCTGGGCAGAGCCTCCCCACGATGGGGCAGGCGCGGGCGCAGCAGCGGCCGGGGGAGCGGCAGCAGCGGCGGCGGTGCCCCACTCCTCTTGTACCTGAGGACAATGGCAGCATTATTATTAAAATAAAGCTTCTTTACGCACGCTTGACTTGGGGAGTAAGCTGGTGAATGCGTCACGAAAAGTGAGGCAAACGGAGGGGGTAGTGCGGGACGCGGGGAACGAGGCGCGCGCGACGGCCGGCCACGACTCAGCACCAGCAGATTACGCGCGCCGCGCCGCCATTCCTTTGTTCTCATCGAAATAGTATTGAGGGAGATATGGGATACCTAAACCCACCCATGATGTTTGTGCTGAGTAAGCTCTAATAATAACTACTACATTTTGTAACTTCTAGAGACGCATCCTTACAGCTGGTTTGCAGACATCGAAGTTTTACTTCAGTCGTTTTTCTCAGGAGATTAATCCATTTGTCTTGAAACGCATTTTATGCATGTTTCTTTCTTTTTTTTTTCTTTCCACAATTTAAATCTTTAGATTTCGCTTCGCATGCGTAAAATGCGTTAAAAATAATAAAATAATCATTTGATTTGTTTAATATTTGGAAAGCTACAATGATTATTTTTTATAACAATGTCAAGTCTGCATCATACATTGATAACAATTTTCTTCATAACATTTCCACTAACATAACTACAGCGGCGTATGTTATGGACTGCCTTATTGGCGTAGTGGTCGCAAGCGCAACTGCTGAGCGTGGGGGTGGTGGGGGTTCGATTCCCGGATCGGGCAAAGTGATACATCTAGGGTTTTATCATTAAGAAATTCTCAGTAACAGCCCAGACTCTGGAATTGTGCTCGGTTAGTGGCAATAGGCTCGCCCCATATTATATGAGACTGATAACATAACTGGCAAAATGTTGGTGTACTTTGCACCTCTGACTACCCTTCAGTGAATACAGGTGTGATGTTATGTTATCAATCGTCTGGATCAGCTTCTCTGTTAGTCTCCAGTCTCTTGGTAGTATGCACGGCTACACATCAAGCTGTACATTTCCAGTATAAGATGATCTCGCATTGTACGGAAAGCCTATACAAAGCGAGGTCAGCTTATACTGGAAATGTACAGCTTGATGTGTAGCCGTGTGTACCAAGCGAATATTGCCACGCAAATTCTTATTATATCAGCGAATAGACTAACAGCCTAGGTTGGCATGTATATATTATACAGTGTTAAAATAGTTGGTTAGTCCATACCTGGGCAGCCCAGTCTTCCTGCGCGGGCGGTGCTCCGAAAGCAGCGGCCGGTGGGGGCGCAGCGTCCTCAGCCCATGAGGTGACAGGTTCCACAGACTCGTTCCAGTCCTCGTGCACGGGTGCTGGCACTTCAGGCTTCGGTGGTGGCGCAGCCTAAGTGGAAAGGACACAGATTAAATAATTTATTTTGTTATATACTTTTTGTTCATATCAACTACTGAACTAGATTAGTAAAAGTTTATGAATATTAACTACTATGCTTAGCTTGGATCATATTAAATTTTCATATATGATGCTGTCTATGGTCTAGTGGTTCAAGTGTTGGACTACTGATCACGAGGTTGTGGGTTTGATTTCCTCAGGACACAAATATTTATGTGATAAACATAAGTGTTTGTGTTGGTCTGGGTGTAAAGGTGTAATAAAATTATAAATATCCATTCTTTAGTAGCCATGACTATGACTGTACTCAGTCAACTGCATAACAGTGGTAACACTTCAATTCAAAAACTGCCCTTACTGCTTACAAAATAAAGATGCTGTCAATGTCAGTGTTACCACTGACATGCGGTTGATAGTACAAGCTCTGCTTAGTTTGGGACTAGATAGCGCTGTGTAAAAGTGTACCAAAAAAAAATTTTTTGTGAAGATCCTTAATAGAAGATGGATGCTAAATATTCCTACAACCAAATTAATTACAAAGCCTACATCATCTCTTGTTATTTGTAATCAATGTCAACAAAACTATGTACTTACCACAACTTGCTCCTTAGCCTGCTGTTCCTCCTTCTCACTCTCTTCAGGGTCACGGTAGAAGAACAGGTCGACGACGACATCCCAACGTTGGTCGCGGGCAAGGACACCGCGCAGTCTGAGGACCTCACGGGCCAACAGCCACCACATCAGACCAATGGAGTGAGAAGACTGGAGACAAATTTTATGATGGTTGTTATGTCTGTGTCAAATATGATATTAGCAAATAGGACTTGAAGCAAAAAGGGTTTACTATGATTGTAATGATAAATTCTATAAAACCTGTTAAAACGTTATTGAGCATATAATTATTATGTACAAAGTAATTTTGGCATGTGCAACAATAACAGTCTAAGATTCATCCAGCCAGATTGCCAGATTGGGTAATGTTATAACCAGTGTGTTATAAACAAATTATAAATAAGTGGATTTAACGACAAAATTCATATTATTTTTAAAAAGTTGTAAAATGCGACTTCAAGCTCACCTTGGTGTTGCATGGGATGGCGATGTCCACAAAACGGAGTGGAGAGTCAGTGTTGCAGAGGGCAATGACTGGAATGTTGACATAGGAAGCCTCAGTGATGGGCTGGTGGTCCTGGGCTGGGTCCAGTACGATCAGAAGACGGGGCTCACGGAACGCAGCTTGGATCTGTCAATAAGCAAACAATTTTATTAATGAATTTTCTCAGAGCTTCAATGAAAGTTGTGTTTAAGTCTTAATCAGAAAAGCTTATAATCATTTCTGCAATGCAGTAAGTGGTTCCTTAGTTTGTTTGTCATCATTAAAACATTTGACTCAAGAACTGTATTTGGCATTTGAAAGGTTTAATTTTATACTACAGTCGTTTATTCTTCATACAAAAAATAAACAAGTGAATGAGATGAGATCAAATTGATCTTATCTCATTCACTTGGTTACAATTAACTGTGACAATTATTTTCTACTTGTTGATGTCTCACACATTTCACCAAAATACTATTCATGTATTTACCTGGTTAGTGAAAGCACCAGGAGTGAAACGTCCAGCGATGGGGGTAGCTCCGGTGTGTGCGGCGAACTTGAGGACAGCGCGCTGACCGAAGGGACGCGATGAGATGACGAAAACATCAGCAGGGTTCTCGATGGCGACCACGGCGCGGGCAGCCAGCACCACCTTCTCCCAAGTACGGCGCAGATTGATTACATGGGTGCCATCAGCGCGACGCTTGTATACGTACGTTTCCATCTAAAAAACATCCAGATTGTTACGCCTCTACGAAAATAAAACACGTATTGGCGAAAAAAGGCAGTGATCTCAGTTGGGAGAATGGATCGTCAATATATTCAGAAAATTATATGGAACGGATTCTTGGCTCATCACGTTTGCTTCTTGTTTTTTCTAGGTTAAGTTTCGTATGGTCGTGTACCCACCTGGAAGTGGACATTTTCCGACCCAAGATGGGTCGTCGCTGCCAGCATCTTGGTGACATCCTCCTCGTTGAGGGCGAGTATGTCTAATCCTCCCGACATCGTTGCGTTTAAATGAGTTACGGCTAAACCTAAAACAACAAATCAACGAATGTGACACCGATAAGTTAACATAAAGTTGTATTTACAACTAATACTTGAAAAATACTTTACATTTCAGATAAAATGGAAGTTGTCACTTTTATTTCGATCACTTTCTTCAACATTTCAGAGTAGATTTCGAAATAAATTAAGGATTTAAAAAATACTTACGCGTATAATGCCACTGGGAGGCGGAATGGACATAAAAGAACTGTCAAAACGATAATGTCAGTGTGATCTAGAAATTTTGACAGCTCTTAGCACTTGTCGATAACTTCATGTATATTGCTACTTCTTTCTACATGACAATTTTCTGAATGTTAGAAAGAAACGAATATCTTTTACAGAAGTTCAACGTAAGGGGTGCGTTCAGTATTATCATCCGACCACAGATTAATATATTAGTAGTACATCCGACGACGGTGGAATGCATTGACGTGTACCTATGGACTTGTATATATCTACGAAATAAGCGTGTATACCTACAATATCCGGACCACTGTTATGGCGGCCATAGCTAGGGAAGTCAGTAATCAAACCTAAAAAGTATCAATACCGATGCTCGTGTTTCTTACCAGAGATGTCTGCTAAATAGTGCTGATTAAAATCATTTTCAAGTAGTAATAAATAATGCAATTATATCAAATAGGTACTAAGTTCGGCTGTCCCTAGGATATAAAAAAATCAAGATTCTAAGTCAAGGCAATCATACGACTATGTCACATATTGATACTCGCAAACTCACATAAAAACCTATAGGGTACTTCGCATTGACATAGAATCATGAAATTTGGCCAATATATCGAAAATGTTTTTTTTTATTTCAATATATCGAACTCCGATTGTATATTTAAAAATATCGATATATCGAAAATCTGATATTTAAAAAATATCAACAGGCCTAGATTGTTTACTTGACAGCTCATGTACTAAGGGCCACATTGCAGGGTAAGCGGGGTTGCCACGCGGCGTAGGTATTTTGACATCCCGTAAAGATGTTGCCAAGCAGAGAATATACAAATAGCATGCGATCTCTTTCACCAGACGACATAGCACGTTGGTTAACAAGAGACAAAGAATAGTTTCATAATTCAATAACGATTTAATAGATGTTTGTATAAACTAGGTGGATATAGAAGAATATGCCGCTTCCATAGGTTTTTAATTCAATGAAACGACGAGCGTACTTTGTGGTCGTTCCATTTCCATAAAGTTATTATGCTGACGTCAGTATAGAAATGTCTTTGGGTCGTTCAGTTACTCAGGCCCGTATTACAGAACGTTCCTTAAGCGATGATCATTTGATCAATGTTCAAAACTAGTTTTGAGTTGGGTTGGGATTTAATTTTAGAACATTCCTCAAGCATAGAATCATCGATCACAGTTCATGTGAGTTTAGCATTATTTTATACTGGGCCTTACTCCGACGAGCTCTGAACCAAATCGAAGCTAATGTCAATTCCTAGGGAAATTCCAGGAAATGCAGTACAAATTGACATTAACTTGAATTCAAATTCGATTGATACAGAACTCGATCCAGGGTAATTCGCCAAAATCATGTTTGTTCATGTCCAGGTAGGCGAACATTACTTTTTAACTTTATGTGTTCTCCGTACCTATTTTTTGTGATAGATAACATCATTTCCGACTTGGTTTTGCTATTAAACATAAAAAAAACATATAGGTATAATAACAAAGATTTGGTCATGCGAACATTCAAATTCTAATTTCCTTGGTATGTCCACTTCACAAAATTTCTTACATTTAAATTTATATCTGAAATAAGAAGTATTTTTCAGATCCTTTTTTTGCTATTTCATGTTTAATGCATACTAAGTTATTAAAACGCAGCGTAGGGCGCCCCCCTGCCAGGTGGACCGACGACCTAAAGAACGTGGCTGGGGGGGACTGGATGCGGAAGGCAGAGGACCGAGCGTTGTGGCGCAATTTGGGAGAGGCCTATGTCCAGCAGTGGACTGCGATAGGCTGAGTTGATGATTGATGAAGTTATTAAAAAACCAGCCAAGTGCGAGTTGGACTCGCGCAGTAAGGGTTCCGTACCTCTCAACGACCTGATACCCATAAAAACTGATTTAATTTACGAGAGTTTATCAAAAGACATCAACGCACAGTGCGCGAAATATGAATTTTTGCATGTTTTTCTTACGCTGGTACCACCATATATGTCTATGTTTGTCTTATTTTTAGTATTTGTTGCTAAACTACATAATATGCACTATAATCTGACCAAGTTTGACGCTGGTGTATATTACCGTTTTGAAGATAGAGCAGGAACAAAAACGTTGAAAAAAATGCATGTTTTTTGAGGTTTCTTGTATGGGGACCACCTTTGTTTTTAGACTTTTTTTTGTTTTTAGTATTTGTCGTGATACACCTCATAGCAACACATATTCTGAGGAAATTTCAACCGGTTACCTATTACCGTTCAAAAGATACAGCCCTGTGACCGACAGACAGACGGACGGACGGACGGGCAGCGTAGCGAGAGTAATAGGGTCCCGTTTGGCACCCTCCGGGTACGGAACCCTAAAAATGACAATTAATTTAATAAAACACTAGGAGTATGGAATTAAATGGCATTTTGTACGTGAAAAATATAATTTCCTTGGGTTGTTCGTTCAGCCCTTGTAAATAACGGACCGCAAGTATTTTAAATGTAGCGGTTATACTATTTGACTCGTCTATTTCACCGCAATAGCCCATCGAAACAGGACGTGCGCATCTCTGTTAAATTTCGCGCTATTCGCGTAATTACGTGCCTCCTTCGACTTTGGTTTAAGGAATTCTCAATTTCT